>JAGFMF010012145.1:7530342-7571416 GCA_019455555.1 Galemys pyrenaicus | reverse complement strand
AATCAAAATCAAGATGAAGGCTGCCATTGCTAACCTCCCCACGGGTCTCTCACCCACATCTGTTCCAACCAGTCTAAGACCAAAAAGCAAGCACAGTTTCTTCACATGTCCCTTTGCTCCACGTGCCTCCTCCAGGTCTCCTTGCTGTTTTCCATCTTCCCTTCTTCTCTTCTCTTCTCTGCAGGAATCTTTTTTCCTCCTCAGCTCCACCCACTTAGGGTGGAACCAGGATTTTGGGAACTTCCCCTTTTCCTGGGACCACCCTGTTACACTACCACACTTGGCATTCTGCTCTAGGCATTTTCTGCTCAGGAGGTTGGTTGTGCCCAGCCTTTGAAAAAGCATAGAGCTGTCTGGAACTCCAGACAGACTGGGAGGAGTTAAAGGCAAGAGCATTAGAGGCTCTTAGCATTAGATTTTCATGTGAGGCATTCTTCATTTACTCATTTATTTATTTATGCATACAAGAACTGGGGTCAGGCCAGAGACAGAGTGGGGAACAGAACAGGCAGGTTGACTGAAACACACTGCTGAGGGAAGCAGCAAGGCAAGGCAGGAGAGGTCTGCTGTGCCATGGGGTCACCTCCCCCTGCAGGGGGTGGCAAGGGTGGAACTTGTTCTGCAGTGGCTGTGGTTTGTTCCACAAGTACTGTGGCTGAACCTACTGGCCACCAAGGAGGCCCCTTCGTGTGAGGCATTCTAATGTGACTATCATGTAAATAAGAAGTGTCTAGAGAAAAGGCTGAGATTGTGGGAAACAAGCATTTCAATTTTAAAGTCATTCCTCCTCAGAACTGGCAACTTTTCATAATAGTTACACCATTTCACAATCCCACCTACTATAGATTGCTTGTAGAGGTTCAACTGTCATAGAGTAATATATTGTCCAAATATTAATACAACAGAGAACAGCACAGAAACACCCATACCACTGTGCTTCAGATATATCAGATTTAAAATTGATAACTGCTAGAAAACACCGACATGCACTCACTCTTTTTTTTAAATGGAAATATATACTCAGGAGCCTTATTTTTAGTGTAATTGGGTTTGTGTTTTTGTTTAAACTTTGGCTTTTGTTTAGATTACAATAACCTTTCTTTTGTGCTAAGTTTTGAACGAACTATTTTAAGTCTATGGAAAAAATAAAATATAACAAATATCTAAGTACTTACCATTCAACTTAAGCAAAGTTATATGCATGCCTTATTTCTTTAGATCTGCTCTCAGCAGTAACATAATAGGGCAGGAGAAAGGCCCCCAACAAACATTTCCACTTTTGCTGATTGAAACAGCAAGCAAAGACACAAAAAATCAGAGAAAGGAAACTGTTAAATGGTTCATATGTGGTTTCCTGTAGTTGTTTTTCCTGTAGTTTGAGAGGAATGTGTCCTCACAGTTAAGGCCATGGATTCCAAAGTCATGCAGACCTGGATTCAACTCCTGAGTTTGCTTCTTTCCTCTGTGTGGCCTTTCCTTTAGTGATTGTTTAACCTATCTCTGCCTCAGTTTCCTTATCTGTAAACTGGAGATCATCTACTATTTCCCAAGGATATTGGGAGAACTGAAGGGGAAATATGAGCTCTTATGTACTTACTACGTATAATAAATATTAGTAATGACTTCTGCTTATTGAGCACCTACTTGATGCCAATCACTCATTTAGGGCTGAGAAGTCAGCAATGAATGAGAGTCATGAAGAACCCTAGGAGCTTCCAAGTAAGCTAGTGACAGACCACACTCAATAAAGCAATTTCATATGGTAATAGGGACCATGACGAAAAGAAAGTATTGGATAGGGCTGCTACTTTAGAAAGCAGACAGGAGGTTCTAGGAAGCCTTCGGGGGGGAATTTATTTATTTCGGTTTCTTTTTTTTTTTTTTAAAGATTTATTTATTTTTCCATACAAGAGCTGGGGTACAGGCCAGGGTCCAGGGAGGTGAGAGAATTCACCAGAGACAGAGGGGGGAGCAGAACAGGCAGACCCACTGAAACACACTGCTGAGGGGAGCAGCGGGAGAGGCAGGAGAGGTCTGCTATGCCATGTGGGTCCCCTCCCTGGCCGGAGGCAGAGATCGAACTCATGCTGTAGTGGCTGCAGTTTGCTTCATAGTGCATTGCTTAACCCACTGCACCACCATGGAGGCCCTAAATAAATACATCTTAAAAAAAGAAAAGAAAAGAAAAACAAATGATGGTATTTATTGACAAGGATAAAGTTCTCTTGAACTTCCATGAGAAAATTCAAATTTTTGGAAAACTGTATCTGCCAATGTGAACTTGATAGCTTTCTAACACTTGAAGAATTTTCTGATGAGATTGATGGTGATATTAATGAATGAAATATGCTACTTTATAATGAAAGATTGATACTTAGATCCACCAGAGATGGATTGGGGAACAGAACATGCGGATTAACTGAAACACACTGCAGAGGGGAGCAGCGGGCAAGGCAGGAGAGGTCTGCTGCGCTATGTGGGTCACCTCTCTGGCAGTGGCAGGGATCGAACTTGTGGTCCAATGGCTGCAGTTTGCTTCATAGTGCGTTGCTTAACCCACTGCACCACCAGGGAGGTCCATTTTTTGGTTTCTGAATGGTTATTTTACCAGATTTTTTTTAACATTAAATTTATACTTGTTTGCCATCTAAAATAGTTACTTGAAGTTTGCTATTTGTGTATATGTGTATATTTACTTTTACTGATATTTGTTTTCTAAACTCTTTGCCACAATTTTCTGAGGACATTCAGACTGCCACGATACATGTTCAGGAGAGAATTTTCATGCTGCCAATTCTAAGCATTAAAACTTTTGGTTTGGGTTTTGAAGCCTGCATTCTTTATTTGTAACAATTGTATTTTTATTTTTTTTCTATATCCTCTAACTCCAGAGTTTTCTTTTTCTCCACCACCCCCCTACATTCACAGTTGAACCATATTAGGAAAGGTGCCTTGATGAAGAGATCAGGATGGGAGTTCTGACCATTTGTCAGTGTTTTCCCTAGATTTAAAAGAACAAAAAATACAACCTAAAAAGCGTCTTTCCATTGTTTTTTCCTTTTACAACTCTTGTGCTGCATCAGTAAACAGAACTTCAGTTAGTTTTATAAAATGCAACCCCTCTTTTTTCTGGGAAAAATAAATTGCAATGACTTGAACTTGAGAATGTGGATATCGCCTCACTCACACACACTCATTCTCAGCCTGTAAAGAAGCCCTCACCCTCCTTTAGCCAGCACGCTTTACAGGGGGGATATTTAACTGAAAGTAGCAGAAGGAACCGTTTATTCCTTGGAAGTTTTGGGAAAGGATATTGGAGAGAGCAGGAACCGTAGTACCTGGGGTAAGAAAATTTGATTTGTAAAAGAAGCAGAAAGAAGGACAGAGTGGCTGAAGCTCAGGAATGTGAAGAAGGGAGGTTGGGTACCATAATATATAAAAGTGAAGAAGAGCAGGTTAAGAAGGACCATTGGAAGAAGCGTGGACTTTATTCTTAAAGGACTATGAAAACGTTGGAAGATTTTTATTACTAGTAAGTACAGCACTCTTTGCCCTGGGAAGGAATTTTTATGTTTTCGGGTAGCAATTTGGAGAATTAGGAGTATATATACACATGCTGTAGTGAAACTTCAGTGGTGAAAACACATTGGTTACTCATGGGCTCCCCCTGGTGTCAATGATGGCTCAGCTTATCTGGTTTCAGAAGAACAAAGAATAAAAGAACAATTTAGGTTTTCAGTCAACAAACATTTACTGGCTTCTTACTATGTGCTAGGCTCTGTACTAGTATTGAAATACAGCCATGAACAAGAGAGACAAACCTCCATGCCCTATGAATCTTATATTCTGATGGGCATGCATGTGTGACATTGAACCAAATTCTCCAGCATATTGTTGGATAGGATACGTATTATTAGAGAAAAATGGACTAGGAAGTACAGGAAGGATGGTGATGCTTCAATTTATTTATTTATTTTTTTACAAATAATGCTTTTTTTTTTTCTTTTAAAGATTTATTTATTTATTCATACAAGCACTGGGGTACAGGCCAGAGGTGTGGGGGGTGAGAGGAGTCACCACAGAGAGCAGGGAGCAGAACAGGCAGATCAACAGAAGTACACTGCTGAGGGGAGCAGCGGGCACAGCAGGAGAGTCTGCTGCACCATGTGGATCAGCTCCCTGGCCGGCAGCAGGGATCGAACTTGTGCTGCAGTGGCTGAGGTTTGCTTCATAGTGTGTTGCTTAACCCACTACGCCACCAGGGAGGGCCCTGATGCTTCAATTTAAAAAGTAGTGCTGGGACTTCCTGGTGGTGCAGTGGGTTAAGCAACACACTGTGAAGCAAACTGCAGCCACTGCAGCATGAATTCAATCCCTGCCGCTGGCTGGGGAGGGGACCCACATGGCATAGCAGACCTCTCCTGCCTCTCCCACTGCTCCCCTCAGCAGTGTGTTTCAGTCAGTCTGCCTGTTCTGCTACCCCCTCTGTCTCTGGTGAATCCTCTCACTGCCCATAACTCTGGCCTGTACCCCAGCTCCTGTATGGATAAATAAATAAATCTTTAAAAAATAAATAAATAAAAAGTAGTGTTGGGCCTCCCTGGTGGCGCAGTGGGTTAAGCAATGCACTATGAAGCAAACCGCAACCACTGCAGCGAGTTCGATCCACAAGTTCGATCCCTGCTGCCGGCCAGGGAGGGGACCCACATGGCACAGCAGACCTCTCCTGCCTCGCCCGCTGCTCCGCTCAGCAGTGTGTTTCAGTCAGTCTGCCTATTCTGCTCCCCATTCTCTCTGGTGAATCCTCTCACCTCCTGCGACTCTGGCCTGTACCCCAGCTCTTGTGTGCATAAATAAATACATCTTAAAAAAATAAAAAATAAAAAGTAGTGTTAAGGAAGTCTCATTGAGAGGATGCCATTTGAACAAGGATGTAAAGGAAGTGCTGGGTGAATGATGCAGTTATCTGAGGGAAAAAATTCCAGGATTAGCAAGCACAAAGACCTCGAGTCTACATGCAGGTTTAAGGAATAGCAAAGAGGTCAAAGTGCCTTGAGTGAAAGAATAATGGAAAGAGTAGAAAATGAGATTAGTTGTATTTGGAGTGGGGAGGAAGTTAAATCTTAAGTGTCCTGTAGACCAATGAATAGGTTTTAGTTTTTACTTTATTAGAGCAGGACATGATCTAATTAAGATTTTAAGAGGACCCCACTGCTGCTGTGTTAATAGTGTGGAAAGGCAAGAATATAAAAAGGGCAAACTGTCACATATTGACCATGAATTGTACCAAAAGAGGCAAATAAATGGTCAAATTCTGGATAGATTTTTGAAGGCAGATCCTGTGAAACTTGGTGATGAATTAAATGTGGGGTATGGGACCTCAGAATCTTTTTTTTTTTTTTTAAGATTTATTTATTTATGCGTACAAGCACTGGGGTACAGGCCAGAGGTGTGGGGGGGTGAGAGGATTCACCACAGAGAGCTGGAGCAGAACAGGCAGATCAACGGAAGTACACTGCTGAGGGGAGCAGCGGGCACAGCAGGAGAGGTCTGCTGCGCCATGTGGGGACCTCAGAATCTTAATGTCACTTAGTAAAATGCTGTCATAGGAAGGGGTTATCAAAGAACGTAGCCAAAATATGTAGGAAAAACAGAATTTTTGGAGTGTCTCAAGCAATTAATCAATGGTGTGTAGTTTTACTGGATTTTGTATTATTTGTGAAATTGAAAAAATTCATGGCTTGTGATTTATTTTCTAAAGATTCATTTTTAGGGGCCTCCCTGGTGGGGTAAGGGGTTAAGTCTCAGCACTACGAAGCTATTTGCAGACACTGCAGCACCAGTTCGATTCCTGGCCAGGGATCCTTTCCTGTCTTGCCAGTTGCTCCCCTCAGCAGTGTATTTCAGCAAATCTGCCTGTTCTGCGTTCTGCTCAGTCTCTGGTAGAATCCTCTGGCCACCATTCTCTATCCTGTCCCATGCACTTCTGGCTTACACCCCAACTTTTGTATGCATAAATAAATCAATCTTTTAAAAAAAATTCTTTTTCATACCTAATATTGCACTTATAATTCTGGATTATTAAAAAGAGGGGCCCAACTTGAATAAACTTTAGGCCTCTCAGAACCTGAATTCAACCCTATACCTTACCCATACTTAAGTATTAATTTTAATAAACAAAATAATTAAGAATTTTGTTTCTGATAAAATGATCACATAAAACAATGTGCATGAAATAGAAGTTAATTGTAAGTTCAACACACTATTAAGTAGGAACTAACCCTGGGGATAAAAGTATCACCTTGGGTTAGTCTCCCCCATAGTGTCTTTCAAAACTTCCCATCCCTTCTAGCAGTTTTACACCCATTTTAAAAGAGCTTCTTGAGAAACGAGTACTGAAGTACTTTTTCCAGGGGCTGCTATTGCCTCAGTGGCACTAGGACCAGGACGCAGCGAGTCAGTTCACCACATCAAGGACTTTGGAAACGCTGAGCCGGAAGTAAGGAGGAGTCAGGCGTAACCAGGGTCGGGGCGTATCTAGGGGCGGGGCTCCGCGGGGGAGTAGGCGGGATCTAGGACTCTCCCCGCCCCGCGAATCCTGACACATGCGCCTAGCGGCCTGTGGCGGAACGAGGTGTGGATTGTGAGGTGACCCTGGTTGCTGACTTCCGGTTCCTAGGGATGTGCATCCGGGTCACGCTAACGCCGCGGTTTCCTCCACCCGTTTGCTTCTACTGTGGGTCTGGACTGGTCCCCATGTCCTGTTGTGGGGCTGCTGCATCGTTTGGGTGAGTCTTCGGGGGCGACAGGGTCTGAGTGCAGCCGGTAGGGTCCAGCCTGTAGAAAAGCGGGTCAGGAGTTCTGCCCCCGTTCCTGTAGGTGGGGGTTCTCTTCGCCTGTCCCTTGTCCCTGCAATGCTTCCCTTACTTCAACCCTTCCCCTCACGCTGGCCGCGCCTCTTTCACCTCAACTTAGCCTCTCTCGTCTCTGCTTACCTCTCGCCTCGCTGTTCCCCACTCCAGCCTCACCCATCCCTTTCGAGCCCGGTTTCTTACCGGGTTTCACTTCAGCGCTTCCCTCAGCTATTGCCTCTGGACCCCCTTCCCCTTCTGGTTAGCACTTTCCTTCCCCGATCCCGGGATCTCGCAGTTCTTTAGCCCACCCGGACGGCCAACCCTTCTTTGGGCTCACCCACCTCCTTTGCGAACCAGAGCCTCCGTAGGTTCTCGTTCCCCGACTTTACTCGCTTTTGACTCCTACTCCCTCCCGGGATTAGTAGGTGACAAGTGTGCTTCGCTTGGGGTTCTCCCGCCTTTTCTTTGCTAAGGAGAGGGCTTTGCTGAAGCCAATTTGGGCAGATTTATCCGTCTTGGGGGAAGTTTTGCCTTAAGGCGCCGTGGTAGATTGAACTCTGGTAGCTTCCGTAGTTAGGGAACAACAAAGGTATCACCAGTTCTTCGCTGGAGTAGTTTTGGGGGCTCTGTAGAGCAGGTTAACAGGTGGCAGGCACACAGACCTGCTAGTGATTGGGCCTGTGTGATGTTATTAATTGTCAGGCCATGGGGACGTCCTGTCATTTTTGTGTTCTCTACCCCATGAAAATGGGTGTGCACAGCTGAGGCCAAAATGCGGATGTTTGGGGGCGTGCAGTTTCTGTTTCCTGCATGGGCTTTACTTATATGACAGGACAGTTTCTTGTGAGGGTAGTCCCAGGTTTATATAAGCTTATTGCCCAAAATTTAATGGTTTGTTAATGAAAAGCTTTCACTAAAGGGTGCAAAATGAATGCATTACTTCAGTTGAATTCAGTATGAATATCTTCATTATTGTTTCTTGTACATTGTGTCTTTTTATTTTTACTGTATTGACACCTTTGCCATTGTTCTTCTTGTTTCTTCATAAACTAGACACTGCAGAATTTTATTTGTAGAACAATCTGACTTCCACCGATTCTTTACTGTTTGCACCATTGTCTTAAACCATCTTTTTCTCATTTTGAGATTTAAGTTATATTAAAATTCTCTGGAGACTTTAGTAATCTCTGAAATAAAGGGATTTAGTGATGGTTAGTGCCCTTTTCCCTAAAATTTGTGACCTAAGGTGTATTTTGACATTGGATAATTTTTTCCCAATATTTGTGATGTTTTTCTAGCATTTGAATGCAAATGCTTTTGTGTGACCAGTTTCTGTAATTATATAAATTGCTTTGAAATTTAGTAGTGAATAGAATGAATAGTTTTTAGCATCTGCTTCTCTTTTGACTGATGGGTTATAGAAAAGTCTCCATCATTATATGATTCACACTTAGGAGAACATAGCAATACAGTGTCTTACTCTAAATTGAGCTGCTAAATTTAGCAAAGGGTTTTGGAACTTGGCCATGTTAGTCCTAGAAGCTATAGAAATACCCTTCTGGTAAGTTTTCAGAGCTTATCTACTGAGGGAAACCTTTTTGAAAGTTCCTAAGCAGTACTTCCTCTCCAGCAGCTATGTTGGAAATTAACTTCTCTTCAACCTGACCTGACCTTTTTTTAAAGATTTATTTATTTATGCATACAAGCACTGGGATACAGGCCAGAGTTGCCGGGGGATGAGAGAATCCATCAGACAGAGTGGGGAGCAGAACAGGCAGATCAACTGAAATACACTGCTGAGTGGAGCAGTGGGCAAGGCAGAAGAGGTCTGCTATGCCCTGTGGGTCCAATCCCAAGCCGTCGGCAGGGATCAAACTCGTGCTGCAGTGGCTGCGGTTTGCTTCATAGTGCGTTGCTTAACCCATTGTGCCACCGGGGTTAAGCAATTCTTAAAAATTGACCTCACCAAGTTTGGGCAGATCTCAGGGTGCCTGCTTTCTTTCCTCCAGGTTTGTGGGCTTTTATTTTTTTCCCCCATGGTACTCCATAGATACACGACTATTTGGATTGATTCAAGACCCTCTTTCAACTTTTTGCACTTCTGAACTTTTAATATTTTGAGCATGTTTAAGTTATAGATATTTCTATATAGTTTACAATTGCTCAAACCCACTCTTTCATTTTACAATTAAGAAAATCAGAGCTTAAGGAATTAGTGATGACTTCTTTTTTTTTTTATTAAAATATTTTAAAATTTACATATACTTGCCATTAATTGTAATCCCCATGTATTCCCCATCACCATCTCACCAGTGCACCATCACCTCAGTCCCTCGTGTTCCCNTCTTCCCTCAACCCTCCCCCTCCCCTTCCCACCAGGTGTCCCCAGTCTGTCCTTGACTCCTCATTTTTGGTTTCTGTGTCTTTATTGCTGTTATTGTTATTTTTACAAATAAAGAAGTCCTTAGGTGCACTGAGAGAAGTAGATTTCAGTTCCATTGAAGTTACAGGCTAGAGAACTCAGCCCAATGTTTAGTAGTTCATTTCAATAAATTTATGACATAGTAATGAAAGTTTTAGGGTAAGGAATCTGTGACACAGATTTTTAAATTCAAGTCATTTGCCTTCAAAGAGGGACTTTAGGAAGAAACTGTGCAGAAGCAGAAGTTAAAAAGTCTCAAGGAGACACTTCTAAAATCACTTTGGCCTATTATGATATAACTTCTGCATAAAAGACCTTGTGTGAAATTAGCACCCTATGTTCTCATTAGAACATTTGTGTTCATGCTTCTTGTCTTTGTATAGTGATAGATTTTCTCTTGCTTGTCAAAAAAAAAAATACCATTACAGACAATTTAGTATTGTATGTGTGTTTAAAGTTTAGGAGAGGAATCACTGTTGATTTTCTTCAGAAGTTTCTAATTAATTTGGCAGAGTGTTAGCTTGTAACCCTGAGGATTCAATTTAAAATATATTTCTGCATATTTGTTTTATGCCTGCAGGTTTTTGTTTTGATTTGTTTTTGGCCATTGTACTTGGTTTACATTTTATCTTTGAACCTTAGGATATATATACATATATATTTGTTTTGTTTTGTTTTTTTCTTAAGATTTATTTATTTATGCATACAAGAACTGGGTAATAGGCCAGAGATGTGGGGGTGAGAGGATTCTCCAGAGACAGAGTGGCGAGCAGAACAGGCAGATCCACTGAAATACACTGCTGAGGGGAGCAGCAGGTCAGATAGGAGAGGTTTGCTGTGCCATGTGGGTCCCCTCCCTGGCCGGCAGCAGGGATCGAACTAGTGCTGCAGTGGCTGGGATAGCTTCACAGTGCTGTGACTTAACCCCTTGCACCACCAGGGAGACCCACCTTAGGATATATTTTAAGGAAAATGAAAATTTGAAAATTTAAGAAACGTGTCCATACTTACATTTATACCAGTGATATGCTGGTTTCTCTTATTTGCCTAAGCTTTCACAACTTCATTCTCTTTGTTTTAATTACAGATAAAAACCTCATAGAATTTCTTTGTTGATGTTAGTTTGTCTAAAAGATTTTTGTATTCTACCTATTTAAATTTATGTGTGATTTAATTGGAAGCTGACCAAATTAGAGACATGTATTTAAGAATATTAGGAATAGTTTCCTCTTCCCATATATTTAATTGGTTTATACCAAGGGATTGGACTTTTTTTTAAAGATGTATGTGTGTATGTATGTATGTATGCAAGAACTGTGGTGCAGGCCAGAGGTGTGTGTGAGAAGATTCACCAGAGACAGAGTAGGGAGCAGCACAGGCAGAGCTACTGAACTACACTGCTGAGGGGAGCAGCGGACGAGACAGGAGAGGTCTGTGGTGCCTTGTGGGTCTGTTTCCTGGCTGGGGATCGAGCTCATGCTGCAATGGCTGCAGATAGCTTCATAGTGCTGAGACTTAATAACCCCTTGTGCCACCAGGGAGGCCCCTTGAATTGTTATTTTTATAGTAAAGTGGAAAATAGGTGAACTTTCTGTATGCTGATTAACTTAAAAATACAGGTACATGTTCTTTTGAAAAATATATGGCTGAAGCTATAAACTGCCTTATTGATACATTTCATTGGCAGAGAACATAGCAAACAATGGAACAATAGCCACATCATCATCTGATATTTTTATGTGATCTCATTAACCTAAGTTCTAGGATATCTAATTTTTAAATATAGAAACAATTGGGGTATTCGCTTTTATTTATAGTACACTAATAACAGATGTTTGGACTTTGTGCTTAATAAAATTTACCTCTACTCTTTCCTCCTTTTACCTATGTAGTGCGGTATTTTGAATCAGAAGGATATGTGTAAATAGTATTTCCTTAATGTAAATAAGTTAAGAGATCTGCTTAAGGCAATACTTAATATCTTAAAGATCTTAATACATATTGTGTTGAATATACCTTAACTTACTGGCTCGGTTAATGCTTGTACTGCATTTGTTTTTCTTCACCCTAGAAAATAGTTAATAATCTTTGTAATGTATTTCTTTTAGCTAGTTTCTTTTGGTTACCTATTAAGTACCTATTACAAGAATACATATATAACTAGGTATGTTATATGGAGCTGATGTGTTGTTGTTGTTTTTTTTAAGACTTTTGTTTTATAATTTATGCATACAAGCACTGGGGTAGAGGCCAGAGGTGCAGGCAGTAAGAAGATCCACCAGAGACGTTGGGAACAGAACAGGCAGATTAAGTGAAATACACTGCTGAGGGGGGCAGCGGGCCAAACAGGGGAGGTCTGCCACGCTATGTGGGGCCCCTCCTTGGCCGGCAGCAGGGATCGAACTCGTGCTGCAGGGGTTGCAGTTTACTTCATAATGCGTTGCTTAACCCACTGAGCCACCAGGGAGGCCCTGGAGCTGTTATTTACACTTAAATTCTGATTTTACTTGTACATATCTGATTTAAACTATAAGACTTGTAAACTGTAACCTGCATCACCAGGGTATAGCAAAAAAAAGAAATTAGAATTAATATAAACTTTAAATCTAAGAAAGTGTCACTTGTTACCAATGACAATTGTTTTTGATTTTTAAACTAAAATTTATTTTCAGAAATACTCAGTGGTATCTCATTTGGGTTTTAAGATTTTTGCATTAATCTTCACCACCATTTAATGAATATAAATCATGTCCCTTTTTTCATTGGAACAATTAAATAGTTTTCATTTGGGAGACTTTCACAAACTTAACTGTAAAAATCTGCAACAGCAAAACTAAAAGCAAACTTGAAAGAGCATTTGTTGTGTACCAGTAACTGTTGTAAGTGGTTTGCGTATATAAATTCATTAATTCTTAAAAGCCTGTGAAGTTCTACTTTTATCTCCATTTTACAAATGAGGGAACCAAATTATAGATGATACATACTTTGCCCCGCTATTTAGCAGGAGGGATGGATTGGAATTTCATCTTCCTTCATACAAAGTTCTGCTAGTTTTAGTCATTTCTTCATTTATCACCTAAGGTTAAACATCCAGTTTCTCTAAAACACAGAACAACACTGCTTTTGGTTGGGAACCAGGGGGCAGTGGAGGCTTTTAGCCCATCTTTTTATTTGTGCTGGTTTAAGGTAAAGCATCCCTTTATTGCCTGTGTTTCTTAGATGGCAAAGTGATGTATTAAGAAAGTGAACCAGGACCACATTATTTACTCTTAAAACAATTGTCTTACAGAAGTTACTTTTGAGTTACTTGGAGAAAAGGCAGTGTATTGAATAAAGTGTATTCTATATTACTAATATATATTACCCCTTGAGTATTTTTCTTTGATCTGCATATTATTATAAATTTATGTAATAATGGTAAGCTCTGAAATCTTAATCACCCAATATAAATTTGACAATTTTGAAATACTAAATAGAAGACTAAAATTTGTAATTAAAATTTGTAATTGTAACTTACCTCTGGTTTCATTTCCAAATTTGGAAAATTTTGCACATAGTAAGTACAATTTGCAAATAGTTCTTCAGGACTGCCATGTTTAGAGTAATATATTTAAATTAGTGTTTTTGATGGAAGCTTAGATTTTTTTACTTTAGAAAAGAGGAAGGAGCCATTTACACACTAGTTCCTTTTTTAATTAAAAAATGCAAGTCATAATTTAAAATATTAATCACATTCATATCATTCTTTTGTACTTTTGTTATTCCCAAATAATTTAGTTATATCTTCTGTGGAAGGAGACAATTTTATATTAGCTAAGGTGCAGCTTAATGCAAGGTCTTAGAGTCAGTTATAATAAGTTATTTTTTTGAATATTTTAAAGATAACTGAGAATCATGAAATCTGGTTAACAGAAACAACAATTATTTCTGGTAAGAGTGACACTTGGTTTGGAATACTATTCATCTTGATTTTTACATATTGACTATTAATTCAGAAATGTCAGTGAAGTTCGTAATTTTGTATGGTAGCTTTTGTATTGATTTTTCACCCTTTTGGTGGGAAAAGTGTTGTGAAGCTGAAAGTGTAAGCTTTGCCATGATGATTCACTTGTTGATACTTAACATGGTCTTTGATTTAAACATTTAATTTTTGTTTCAGAAGCCAACTATTTTATATATGGGTTTAAAAATAAATTTTATCTTCTAAGACAAATAATTTCAACTGAAAATCTTTTTTTTTTTTAAAGATTTATTTATTTATTCATACAAGCACTGGGGTACAGGCCAGAGGTGTGGGGGGTGAGAGGAGTCACCACAGAGAGCAGGGAGCAGAACAGGCAGATCAACAGAAGTACACTGCTGAGGGGAGCAGCGGGCACAGCAGGAGAGTCTGCTGCACCATGTGGGTCAGCTCCCTGGCCGGCAGCAGGGATCAAACTTGTGCTGCAGTGGCTGAGGTTTGCTTCATAGTGTGTTGCTTAACCCACTGCGCCACCAGGGAGGGCCCTCAACTGAAATCTAATGTGGCAATTACTGAATTTAGGAAAATTGGTCTCTTGTTGCTATCAGCAATGTTACTATGGAAATAAATTAGATGATTAGCTCTTAGGTAGAATTGAACTTTATTCTTTAGTTTCCATAGTAGTTGAAAAAGATGTAGGTCAGATTCACCTGTTGTTCCTCCTTTTCTCAAAATAAGAGGGAATTTTAATTTAACACAATGATGTTATTTTTTTCCCTACTAGATTGATTCTATTAATACAGTCTCACTGTCTGTACTGTCACAGAACATAATCCAAAATAGGTGTGCGTGATGTTTTTCATAGAGTAAGAATTTAGAGAACATTTTAGTATAAAAAGTATATACATGTCTTATAAAAAAACATATCCTGGTAATCAGTGTGTCATTACTTCACTGTACTTTTTAAATCTGCTTTTCCCTCTCATCAGGTCTTTGCTGTAGGTTAAGAAGCAGTGATTAGAAAATACTGACAATGTGTTCTTGAAAGTGAGGGCAAGAACTTTGGCAGAGAATAGGCAATGTGGCATTTACTTGCTAGACAAACTAAAAATTTTGTTTTGTTTCGATTATAATGTATCTCCTGTTAGTATGTATTTACTTAATTTAGTGTTGATACCTCACATTCTGTGAAGTTGTTTATTTTAGAATACCAGAATTCTATTCTGGTATTGATTATACTATTGATTGTTACCCAGATGTTTCCTCTTCCATTTTTGTTCTTTTTTCCAGAGGCTTGCCCTTAAAAAATGTGTAATTTCGAGACCCACCAAAACTCTGTTATTTCATAAGTAGCTTGAAGTGAATGTTTTCCTCCTTTTTGACTGGCCAAATTTTTATTTTTGGTATCTTTGGGAAACTTTATTTTCATTTTTTTCCTTCAGAAGTGACCAAACAAATTAAGATGGTGACTTCTGAGACCAAATCCTTGCCTTATCTCTACCCTCTTCCCAACAGTTCACAGAATAGATTATGTGCCCTTTATGTTGAGGTGACCGTTTAGATTATATTTTTGCCATTGATTTAGCCATATGAAACACATCACCCTTTTTTGGGTCTGAAGCTGCTGTCTCAAGTAAAAGTGCCATCTTATTCTGCTTTGTTATCCGTGCTGGAGAAACTTTCCTTCTTTGGAGTACTGGCCATCCCATCTGACTTGACTATGAGAACTCTAAAGTCTCTTGCCTGGGTGATTTTTAAAGTTTTTCTTCCCTACCTAATCCCCTCCTTTTAGTGAGGCTTCCATGAGATGGTAGGTGTGTGTCCTGCAGTTAATTGGCTTAAAATATGTTCTCCTTTGTGTGGTGTCTTTGGGAATAGAATGGGAGAAAAAGAAACTAGTAGAATAACTTTTAATTCTGAAAATATCATGTTTTTTTGAAATAAAAACCAATCCAAGAAAAATTAAAGGATTGATTTTACACTGTTACTCAGTACTTATACATGTATATGTTAATATTTAAAATTGAAACAAGTTTCATGAAACATTATCTTTACTACTGCCATGCCTTGTAATATTTTCTATTAGATTTTGTTTTATTGTATTTTATTAAGGAGAAACATTACACTTTGCTAAATTGATATAAGCTTTTAAGTTGTCATACCTATAGTTTGAAAAACTATTGTATCTGCTTTATTTTTGCTAAGATGATCATTTTGGAATTGAAAAGTTTGTTTTTCTCTGAAATGTATTTTTGATTCTATCTAGCTTTTGACTTAAATGTGTCTTTGATTCTATCTAGCTTTTGACTTAAATATTTGTGTGGAACAATTGAAGAGGGAGGCCCTCTTGCCCTGATTATTGTTGCACATCTCTGTTCTTTATAGAGTTTGGGCACTTATTTTTAAAACTATAACAGTGTAGACTCACTGAAAATGCTCCCTCATCTGCAGAGCTGCTGTCATTGGAATCTTTCCCTGGTATCCATCTAACAGTTGAAGTTTAAATGGATAATGTTGCTTTTCACAAACTTTACTTTCTCGGCAATTAGTTAAAGGTTCCAAAGATGCTTTATTCTACTTTCTTTTAGTTCCAACCCAGTCTTTGTAAACCAAGAAAAGAGAACTGAGTAGTAAAGCAGTTCGTGCCTGTCTCTATATGGTAAGGTGAAAGTAACTCAGTTGACCGTAATTGGGGCCTGTTACAGTGTACTACATTTACTTATTGTCCTGATTCATTTCCTGGAATCACAAAGGGGGAAAGATGGTAGAGATGTCAACAATGCCTAGTGTATAATAGCTGTTAGAGTGAGGTGAGGTCAGTAGGAATACTTTACTTTTTACCACTACTACCTCTCAACACTTAATGAGCACTTCCTATGTGTCAGACACAGTTAAAATCATTTTACTTGTAGAGAAAAAATAAAGCATTTTACGTGTATTAACTCATACTTACTTGGGGCATGTGGAGCAGAGTGAGAATGAGAAAGGGTAAAGGACAATTCCTTCTTAGTATCTTCTCATTACCTAACTTGTGAATTCTGGCATTTGGTGACTGTCACATGACCTGTATGTTTTTAGCTTGGTCAGCTTTCAAAAATCATCAGTCCTCCCTGTGATGTTCCATATTGAGACACAACTTTGGTCTGAGATCTCACACTTTGAATGTAGGATGCTTAAGTCTGAGTTCTAGATTAGAGCTTTACTTAGTTTAGAACCTTAGGTGAGTTACTCTCTATACTTTAGTTTTCTCATCTGTAAAATGGTGATACCCGTTTTATAGACTTACTGAGAGGGTTAAATGAGTTGACATATGTAAAATACTTAGAGCAGTATCTGACCCATGAAAAACATTCCATAAATATTAGCTATTAATAACTCACAACTCACAGTTGGATCTCCTGAAAGTATTTGTGACCAGGAGTTCTACATATTCGCTGAATAACAGGACTTGGTTGACATTCAGTGTTATATTGCCCACTGGCTTGAAAAGTGCTCTCAGTGAGGACTAGTGGGAAAATTCTTACATAGGATATTTGGGATGAACGCCAAGTGACAAAGGGTATCAGGACTACAGGTCCAACTCTTTAATCTCTCATAGGAATCGCTTATTTGGACCTTACCCTTAATAATTTTAATATTTTGCCCTTTGAAAAACGAGGCATAACTGGTTAATAAATTGACTTTCACTCAAGAACTGATTTCTTTCCTGAGTCTGTTTATGTCTAAAATATTTTTTCTTTAGCAAACAGTTATATCATGCTTATATGTGACAGCAGTATTCTAAGAGCTTTATAGATACTAACTCATTTAAACCTTATGACAGATATGAGAAAAAACACTATCCCCATTTTACAAATGAAATAAGTCAAGTTTGGAAAGTTTAATAATTGAAGGTCCCACACAGTGTCAGGGGTAGTTTGAACATACTTAGTCTAACTACAGAGTCAGTGCTCACAAAATAACTTATGATTGCCAGACCTGCCCTTTACAGAGAAGAGTTGCTGTTGAAAAGGTAAAATAACAAATGTTAAAATATGCCTCACTGTATTCTTCATCATCTGTGCTAAAATAATAATACTGAAATTATAATGATGTATTTTTGTGTGCTGGACTTCTGAAGCAGTAAATAAGTTTGGAGAACATGTTAATAAGAGAAGGAACCTAGATTTTGTAGTTTTTTTGATGGTTCAGACATACATTTAAAAAAAATTAGTATAGTGTGTAGTAAATTTTATCTGAATACTTGAGCGCTAATTGATATATAGGTATGAGATGTAGATACATTAAAAAGACATAAAAGTTTTTGATTTTTAAAAATGGGTGAAATATGGGGCCTCCATAGTGGTGCAAGGAGTTAAGTACGGCACTGTGAAGCATCCACAGCCACTCCAGCACAAATTTGATCCCTGACCAGGGAGGCGATTCACATAGTACAGCAGACCTCTCCTGTCTTACCCACTGCTCCCCTCATCAGTGTATTTCAGTCAGTCTGCCTGTTCTGCTGCCCACTCTGTCTCTGGTGAATCCTCTAACCACCCCCCCCCCCCCACCCACACACACCTCTGGCCTGTACCCTAGTTCTTGTATGCATGAATAAGTCTTAAAAAAAAAAAAGTGGGTGAAATAGAGTATAAATTTTTCTAAATCTATAAGTGGAAGCAACACATTTTAGAGTATTCATGTTGAAGTATACCATGTGTCAGGTAATAACAGAAAAAAAATTCTCTTAGAATTGTAACTTCACAGATTAAAGGAGGTTGAAAATAATTTTTGGAGACTGTGAGTTCTGTAGAGTCAGGATGTCCAAACATTTGAGGTAATGTACTTTGAATCAAAGGAGGGTGGAAGGAGACTTAGAAGAAATATAATAGAGGAACTGTTGGGCTAATACTGAGCTCACCTTGACACTAATTCAGATTAACTCATATCTTCTCAGTACTTTTGCTGTGGCTTTGGAGCTTTTCGTATCCATTTTGGAAGATTGTGGGAACACATTAATTTTTATTAAATGCTGTTTTTCAGACACCTTCAAATTACAATTCTCTAAGAATTAATATTAGAAATAATAAAACAGGACCCTCCCTGGTGGTGCAGTGGATTAAGCAACACACTAGGAAACAAACCGCAGCCACTGCAACAAGCTGGCCAGGGAGGGGCCCTCACATGGCGCAGCAGACCTCTCCTGCGGTGCCCACTGCTCCCCTCAGCAGTGTGTTTCGATTGATCTGCCTGTTCTGTTCCCCACTCTATCTGGAGAATCATCTTACCTCCATTGAGTCTGGCCTGTACCCCAGTTCTTGTAGGCATAAATAAATAAATATATGTAATATTTTTTAAAAAAAGAAATAATAAAACAATTCTTAGAGAATCTGTTCCTGATAAAATATTTTTCCTATTAAGAATTTGGTATAGATTAAATGGATTTTAAGAAATTCTTTACCAGTAAGTTCTAGTAGTATTCTATTAAGTGTAAAGTTGCTATTAATATTCCTACAGCTGACAGTGCCATGATCTGTTAGTCAGGTCGGCCTCCCAAATAAAGTAGCCAGAAGAATTCACCAACTTTACCACAGTCAGTTGGCTGGGCTGTTTATTTATGGAAGGAGTTGACCAGTATGGTGGTGGCATTTGTCTGTGCATAAAGTTCAACAGATAAGGTTTAATTGATTGCAAATTTTTTTGGCTGCACAAATGTGATTTGTATTGGTGCTAGAATTTTGAGAACTAAAGGGTCATTTTTAAAGGGAGCCTTAAGGGAGGTCAGCTGAATGTAGGCTTGTTGGATATTTGTGTCTATTTCAGTCATACTCTTGAGTACAAAGGATTCTAAGAGGATACGTCAATAGATTTGTTAGGTTTTTTTATAAGGGGGTAAATCAAGAAAGGTTTCCATTAGCTGATGAGACTTTAGTGGATTTTTGAAAGATGAGAGACAGTGAGATTGAATCAATAGAGTAACTAGAAGAAGAAACCACAGCTGAAAGCATATGTAGAAGTTTCAGAAATGTGCTAGGCTCCAAGTGGACAAATATGAACAACAGGAGGATGCTGGGTTCAGTTCTCTGGTCCTTGCTCCATTTTGAGTATCTGGTTTGTCCCCTGAATGAAGTCCAGAGAAATGCTTTTCAGGTACTTTGAACAATCTGCCTGGGAGAGGGCATCTATTTCCTTTTAGTCCTTTTGGCATTTAATGTATTTAAATTCAGTCATGTCTCTTTCTTGAAGCACCCATTGCATTATTCAGACCTCTACTGAAATGCTACTTTCTCATAGAAATTACTACCTATTGAAATAGCTCCCATGTAGTAACACTCTGTTGACCTTGTTTTATTTTGTTGTTTTAAATAAACTTTTATTGTGTTAACATGGGTTTATAACATTATATAAGTTTGAGGTGTACAGCATTATAATTTTACATCCCTGTATACTATGTGGTGATCATCACTTAAAGTCCATTTTCCATTTACCACCATACATTTGAAATTGACCCTTTTACCTATTTTACCCACTCCCTAGCCTTCTTCCCATCCAGTAACCACCAGTCTGTTTTATTTATCTAAGATTTTGTTTGCTTTGTTTCTATTTCACATGAGTGAAAGCATATGGTATTTTTCTTTCTCCATAGCATAATTCCCTTAAGCTCTTGCAAATAGCAGGATTTCATTCTTTTTTATAGTTGAGTTGTATTCCTTGTATGCTTTCTATATCCTCATTCATCCGTTGATGGCCATATAGGTTGTTTCTCTATTTGTTTTAAGTGCTTATGTCTTTGTAACATTAGGCTTTCTTACGCATTTATTTTCTGATTAAAATGTAATCTTTGGGCCTGGGGCCTTTGTGTTTATCACTGAATTCTCAGCATTTAAAAGTGGTGTATAGCAGATACTCAGTAAATATCTTAGAAATGAATGAATAAATTTTGAGGTTAGACAAAGAAGCAAACACAACCTGAAGTTAATTTTACAGAATGCTAAAATAAAGGCATAGGAAGCAAAAAGCAAAGTGATTAACTGCATTGTTTCTCCTTGGGTTAAAGCCATTATAGCTGTTCTCTAAAGTGAGAGTCCTGGAACTAGAGACCAGATATATCCCTAATAACTTAAATGATGTTCAGAAAAGACAAGGATAGAAAGCACGGTACTGGCAGATGCTACCTAACTCTGCATATTTTACTCTTCTCTTCTAGACACCAGCAGTGGATATATGTAACTGGAACCTACAACCTATATATAACAGTAGATGAACAGAGATTGTCATCCAGTTTGAGGAAAAAATGTTTGGTTAAAACTCTCAACTACAAATTTTAATTTATAACTTAGATTTATCAGTCATTTGAGGAAAATTAATACTATCAAAGATATTCCAAATGCAAACAATTCTAAGGAAACATTGAATGGTATAAACTGGGGGAGATTTTAAAGATAAGTATTATTAGTAAGTCCATAGGAACTACAAAAGGAAGTAAGAAATATTGAGGCTCTCTTTGCCCCTCCCAGGTGCCGTATTTCTGGGAGTCTTTACTCTTTTTCTCTTTTTCCCTAAATAAACTTTTCTTTAATTTCCAAGACAAAAAAAATTGATATTTCAAATATCAGATGAACTGAATAGCAAATTAATTAGTATAAAATTAGAGCTGAGGGAGTTTCTCAGAATTCAGTGCAGAGGATGTCAACGGTAATGACAGAGAAAGAACCTCAGAAAATTCCATTAAAGCGGTGGGAACACTGGCAAAAATAATCAAAATCAGATTCTTCAAAATTTTAGAAATTAACAAATTACTGAATCTCTGCAAAAAGCAGTGAACTTTGTAGCATTTTACCCTAGTCCAGCCCCATTCTCTCCAACTTCACAGTTGCCTTGAAAACCATTAACTCCCAATCCTGGTTAAAACCAGCAGCCTGGAAGGGGCAGAACAACACTGGAACTCCTTTATCCCCATTCCCAGAAAATTGCCATTATTTGTCCTGCCTTGTGTTTCCTTGAAAAACCTCACTCATAAGACTGTCTATATGACCTGGCCTGGAACTTAACCTGTACAGGGTCATCTCCCCTACCTGCAGGATTTCATCAAAAGTAATTAGTGAACATCTCAGCTGCCTGTGTCAGAGAATAACAGTTGGAGCAAGTAACAGGTTAACCTACAAGCTTTAAAGGAAAACTGGGGAAAATATGTCTATAAGGGGATTTGTAAAACTCTGATATATTTGGAGAATCTAGAAGATTGTATACTTGCAGGGCTGTGTTCGTGTTTAGGAAAGACCTAAGACTTTTAAATTCTCACTACTGGTTCACCTTGAGGCTTTGTGCAAGCACCTAGTGAAGGCTAAGGTAGAACTAGAAAGTGCCTGGCTAAGTTTGTTAAAGGTGTGCCCTAATCTGCGTACATGGTCCTTCTGTATGGACTGGGAAATTTATTGGCTCCTGGCAACTAAGGAAATCTCTTTCAAATCATTAACCTTTAAAGTAATCAGTGTCAGTAGTTACTATGACAAAGAATCCAGACTCTCCAGAATTATTTTTTCTTATTTCCTGACCCTGTTTTAGTTCTCAACACCATTTAAATAATAATTTACTTGATATTTGTAACTTCTTTCCAATTAGAATATAAACTCAAGCCACCTTTTTCTTTTCCACAATGCTTTATTTCAGGCGTCTAGGACATAAGATATTTCTTGCAAGAATCAGTCTGCTTTGTATCTTCTAAGAGGTTGTCGAGTCTTTGTCCCTAGAAGCATTAATTTTATTTTCTTTGTTGTTGTATATTTTATTTATTTGTTTACTTTTAATGGGGTGGATCTCTGGAAGAAGAGGATATAAGTTTGTGCTTCATCAATTTTTATGAACCAGATGTCCTGATTCCTGATTTTGATCAAGAGGAGGTTCATTGAGAGTAAATTGACTTAGATGATGTTTGGCAGGTTATATGAAAGAGTTCAGCATTCTAAAGAAGAGAAAGCACCAACTATACACCTGCATATATGTAAAGCCCTACATAAACTTAACAGTTTGAAGAAATGGATGCCATTTTAGAAATATTTTACCAAGTTTTATTACTCTGAAAGAAAAGAAATTTAATAGAGCAGTAACAACAAGGTGAATTAATAAAATTATCAAAGACTCCTCCACAAAAATCTGTTAGATCCAAATGTTTTCTTAGGTATGTTATCTCAAAAGGTCAAAAATAGCTAATTCTGTCTGCTCCAGAGCATAGATGTAGAAGGAAACTTTACAGTTCTTTTTATGAAGCCAGTGAAATATTGACTCTAAAACTTAATGGACAGCACACAATAGGAAATTATGGAAGAATTTTACAAATACCATTGTAAAAATTCTAAATTCATTGTTAGAAAATAGGATTCAGCAGTTCATTAAAATAGTATACTGTTAACCCAGTGGTTTCATTCTGAAATAAAAGCATATGTGCTTATATATGCTTATATTTATTTATAAATATATATATTTAAGTGCTTATATTTATATAAGAAAATGTACTAATATATTAATAGGTAAGTGAAAAACCATATGATTTTTTTTTTTAAGATTTATTTATGCATACAAACTGGGTACAGGTCAGAGGCACAGGAGGTGAGAGGATTCATCAGAGACAGAGTGAGCAGCAGAACAGGCAGACTGACTGAAATGCATTGCTGAGGGGAGCAGCAGGCAAGACTGGGAGGTCCGCTGCACCATGTGGGTCCCCTCCCCAGCCAGGGATCAAACTTGCAGATGCTATGCTGCAGATGCTTCAGTGTGGCACCCAACCCGCTGAGCCACCAGGGATGCCCCTCACATGGTCTTTTTTTTTTTTTAAGATTTATTTTATTTATGCATACAAGCACTGGGGTACAGGTATGGGGGTGGTGAGAGGATTCACCACAGAGAGCAGGGAGCAGAACAGGCAGATCAACGGAAGTACACTGCTGAGGGGAGCAGCGGGCACAGCAGGAGAGGTCTGCTGCGCCATGTGGGTGTCATGGGTGTTGTGTCCGTCCGGCAGCAGGGATCGAACTCTTGCTGCAGTGGCTGCAATTTGCTTCATAGTGCGTTGCTTAATCCACTGCACTACCAGGGAGGTACCCCCCTCACATGGTCTTTTGGATGCCAAAAAATATTGACCAAATTAATATCTGTTCCTGATAAGTATTCTCTATATAACTAAATTGATGAATTCTTATTTAACAGGGTTAAAAAATATATACTTTAAACCAAAATGTATCATGCTTAGTAGTGATTTGCTAGAAGTATTATCATAGGGCCTTCCTGGTGGTGCAGTGGGTTAAGCAACGCACTGTGAAGCAAACCGCAGTCACTGCAGCACGAGTTTGATCCCTGCCGCTGGCCAGGGAGGGGACCCACATGGCACAGCAGATCTCTCCTGCCTCGTGGGCTGCTCCCCTCTGCAGTGTGTTTCAGTTGATCTGCCTGTTCTGTTCCTGGCACTGTCTCTGGTGAATCCTCTCACTATCCTGGACTCTGGCCTGTACTCCAGCTCTTGTATGCATAAATAAAAAAAAAAATAGATGGATTATCATAAATGTGAGGAACAAGAGAAAAGTATTGTTAGCAATATTATTATAATATTAAAATATAATAATGTTATTAATATTATAGTGGGGCTGTAAGTTAATATGAAACAAGAAGATATAAAGAGGCTAATAATATTGGGGGAAAATAAATAAGCTATTTTTTTATGCAACAAGAGATAATGTGTACATAAAAATCAACTGTCTTAACTCTTCTAGATTTTTTTTAAAGATTTTATTTATATTTATTTATGCATACAAGCACTGGGGTACAGGCCTGAGGTGTGTAAGGTGAGAGGATCCACCAAAGATGGATTGGGGAACAGAACAGGCAGATTAACTGAAATACACTGCTGAGGAAGCAGCAGGCGAGGCAGGAGAGGTCTGCTGTGCCCTGTTGGGTTACCTCCCTGGCGGGCAGCAGGGATCAAACTCGAGCTGGGGTGGCTGCAGTTTGCTTCATAGTGCATTGCTTTAACCCATTGTGCCACCAGGGAGGGCCCTACTCATCTAGTTAGTAATACACTTTGGTAACATGGACATTTACAAAATTAATATTAGTTTTTCTATATATTGAAAGTTACTTCAGAAGATAAAAAGCATTAACAAAATGAAAAGGCAACCTATTAAATGTGAGAAAATATGAGTTATATATGATAAAGCTTAATAATATAAATTATATGAAGAACTTGTACAACTCAGTAGCAAGAGAATAAAACTATATATCTGATTTTGAAAGAGAGGATCTGGACAAATATTTTTCCAAAGAAGATATTCAGATGACCAACAGGTACATGAAGTGGTGTTCAACATTAGTAATCACCAAGGAACTGTTTAGTAAACATCACAAAGAAACTTCACACATGTTAGAATAGCTATTATTAAGAAAGGCAAGAAATAACAAGCATTAGAAAGGACATGGAGAAAATGGAATTGTACATTAATGATGAGAATATAACTGATACAGCTGCTATGGAAAACAGTATGGAAGTACCTCAAAATTATAACTATATGATCCAGCAATTTCATTTCTGGGTACTTAGGAATTGAAAAAACCTAATTTGAAAAGATAACTGAACCCCCATATTCACTGTAGCATTGTTTATTATAGAGAAGATATGGAAAACAGCATAAGTGTTCATCAATAATGAATGGATAAAGGTAATTAGTGTATATATATGCACAGTAGAATATTATTCAGCCATAAGAATGAAATCTCAAAATTTGTAACAATATTGTTGGACCTTGAGAACATTATGCCTGCTACATGAAGTAAGTCAGGCAGAGAAATACAAATATCATATAATAACCACACTTAATATATGGACTTTTTTTTAAAATCAAACTCACAGAGAATAGATTAATTGTTGCCAGAGGCAAGAGAGTGGGTGAGATGGGTGAAGGTATAAACTGCCAGTTATAAAATAACTCAAGGGATTTATTGTGGTAATCATTTTACAGTATGTACAAATACCAAAATCATTATGTTGTACACTTGAAACTAGTATGTTATATATCAACAATGTCTAAGTAAGAAAAACAAATATTTAAAAAGTAACTTTTAGAAAATACAATGAATTAACTATTTTTTAAATACAATGAAGAGGATCTACGGAGAGACATTAAAAAGATTAACTGAAAATACACATTCTTTGATAGGAAAATTTAATATTATAAATGTATTGTTTTCTCTAAATCAATTTCTGTATTGAATGGAGTCTAAAATATCATTAGTTTTATAATAACTTTACAACATTACTCTTAAGTTCATTTGGAAAGCATAATATCCGATGAGAATAAAGAGTAGCAGTTTTCCACATGAAATGAAACACATGGAATTACTCAGAAAAGACTCTACAACAAATAAACCAGTCATACTAAACAGATTTTAGAAATTATATATATATATATACACAAGAATTTTAGTTTATTATAAAAGTGGCATTTCAAATAACTGGAGAAAAGGCAGGAATTTGTAAATGGTATTAGGAAAATATGCTAAGTGTGCATTTGGTGGGTCAAACAAATACTACTTACTGTGCATCAATTACTGCCATAAGTTCTTTACATTTATTAACACATTTAATTCTCCCAACAACCACCGGAGTTAGAAATTGTTACTGTTTACATTTTATGGATATGGGTGACAGAGTCACACAGCAATTAAGTGGCAGAAAGCAGGATTGTTGTCTTAATCACTGCTTTTTTTCCCTCCTCTTTAAGCATATATTTAAATAATAAAGCCATATGAGTTGTAGAAGAAAGGATGAATGAAATTGTTAGAATTGGGGAAACCTAAACAGGCCACAATACTAAGAACCCACAGAGAAAAAAGACTGACAGATTTATTTCCTAAAAATTGTGTTTCTGTTATATGACATATGCTATAAAGTCAAATGACAGCTATGTTATATACCTGAAACTAGTGTTTTATTTTTGTAATATTACAAAGTTGCTTCAGTAAAAAAAATTAAAAATAAAAGAAAATGACAGGGTGAAGGAAAAATGTAATATGTGAAAAAGCTCATTTCTATAATTTACAGTGAGCGCATACCAAATATTAGAAAAATGACCAAAACCACCATAGAAATTGGGAAAAATATATAATTAAGCAGCTTACCAGAAAAAAATGTCAAACATCTGAAAAAACTTTTCATTTGTAGTTAGCTATATAAATTTAATATAATTTGAGATCATGTTTTACTTATGCAAAAAATTTTAAAGATGGTACTTGGTGGTAGTTAAGGCACAGGGAATTGGGCTCTTAATACATTCTTAGGTAGTTTGTCAGGGTTCATCAGAGAAGCAAAACTATTTAGAAAAACGTTTGCATTCATGTATATATTCACTTAATGAAGTTTAAAATGAATTTATACTTACATGAGAAACTAAAACTACTTACCCACATTCTTATAAGCTCGTAGTTTAATAGAGCCGAACCTTTGACTCCAAAGCCCATTTCTTTCCTTTGTACTAATTTGCCCCATTAAACAGCAGACTCCTTTAATGCAAAAAAATAACTGACTTTATAAAAACTTGATCATGAAATCCTTAGCAACAGCTGCCTCATAAAGCAAGCTTACTTAACAAGTTTTTGTATCTTTTGAATTTACACCAATAAGCCCTTTAAACATCTTTAAAAGAAAGCTATTTCATGTTAACATTTATTATACTCAGTAAATGTGGACTTAAGCTGTAGAATTCTCTTTGGGATTTTTTTCCCCTTTTGCTTTTGTCAGATGCTACATGTTTTTCATAAAACACTGGAGTTGTAAGGTATTGTGGTTTAGAGTAGTTCTGACTTGATAAACATTATTTTGGTAGAGATCTTTTTACTTAGTTTGTTGCCTATCTGTTAAGTTAGTCTCCCCCACCCACTTTTTTTTCCTACTTTTCATCTTCCTCCCCCTTACTCTCCTTCCTTTCTGTTTTTCTTTCTTTCAGTGAATACCAGCTTCTATTTTAGATATAATTGTTTCTGAATCATTGTACTTTGTTTAAATCTACCTTTAGTAGCTTAGCAGAATAGAATTCTTCCATCATTCCAGCTTAGGTAGGGAAAGAGTATTTGAAGGTAGTTCAATTTAAAATTTAAAAAATTAAGAATTTATACAATTTGACTACACTTAAATCTTCTAATGGAAAATTCTTCTGTTATAATGATATCAAGTAATGCAGCTAACATTTCAAATCTCTGTACTCATAAACTGTATTGATCCAACTATAATTTTATTAACCAGTGTTCAGATTTCTGTACTCATAAAGTGTTGATCCATCTGTGTTTATAATTTTGTTGGTTTGTCACAGTCATAGAATATATCCAACTTCATATATGATGAGTTTTCTAAAAACTAAACAGATCCTATTATAATTTTTGAGGTATAATTTACATACAGTAAAATCATCTCTTTAAATATAGATTTTTGACTTTTACAAATACATAGTCATTGCAGCTGTCAACACAATCAAGATATAGAATAGTTCCATCATTCCATAAAGTCCCTGTGCTCCTGTATAGCCAATCCCTTCCATCTGGCACCTGGCAGCCACTTTCTGTTTTCATAGCTGTATCATATAAAGAAAGTCAGATAAATGGCGTTTTAAATGGATGCTGTAGACTTTTGAGCCTGTATTCTTCTATTTAGCATAATAATAAGATTATTGAGATTTACTCAGGATGTGTAAATAGGTAGTCAACAATTTTTTTTAGTAATTTACCAACTTGAAAGACATTTGAATTGTCTTTAGTTGCTGGTGTACATGTGAAGACATATTAATGTACAGGTTTCTATGTGAACATAAGTTCTCAGGCTTATTGTACTTAGATACCTTAGAGTGGGGTTTTTGGATTGTATGGTAAGTATATGTTTAGCTTCATAGCAAACTGCCAAGCTTTCTGACCATATTCTACCTTTTCGCACTCACACTAGCAGTGTGTGAGAGTTCTAGTTGCTCCTTATTCCTTGTCAGTACTTGGTGTGGCCAATTTTTTTTGTTTATTTTAGCCATTCTAGTAAGTGTGTAATGATGTCTGTTTAAGGTAAGATTTTTATTTTAGAATAATTTTATTTGGGGATAATGCAATAGCAACATTGATGTACCACTATTAACTTAAATTCCAGAATTTATTTGGACTTTGCTATTTTTTCCACAATGCTCTTTTTCTATTTCAGGATGTAATCCAGGATACCATATTGCTTTTAGTATAATTTTATTTCTGGCTGTAGTATGTCATTAATGAATTTATATGTACTCCTACTAGTCTTGTTACAGGGCAACCCTAATATAAAATGGGTTTGCCTGACTGGGTCATCACCCGCGCGCTCGAACGGCACTTATAATGCCCCAAATGCAGGCACACACAGCAAAGGTTAATAAAGGGTTGTATTTACAAGGGAAGGAGAAATAGTGTAGTGAATAACACAAGGGGAAGAGAGGGATACAGATCCGTAAATAACCTGCCAGTTCCTTGGAGCTGGAACCCAACGGTGCTCTGAGAGCTGACTCCCAAGGAAAAAGGACCCCCCAAGGCCCACGTGTCTGCTTTTATATTCAGCCTGGCTGCTCAACTCCACCCTCAGGTCCCAGTGATCAGCTCTTCAATAATGACCTTATGGGATTTGTAGTCCTTGGATCTTGTAGGTCTGGAATGGGGGTTAAAGTCCATAACCTATTTGTATAATCCATTCAGGAGGGTCTTTCCCCCTAACAGTCTTAGTTCTATTTATTACAAGAATATCTTTTTTCTGTTCGTAACTTTCCCAGAATGACTTACATGTCGTGTACTTTTCTTTTGATAAATAAGTTTGTGTGTTGTCCTTTTAAAGTTACATTAAGAGGAGATTCCAAAGTTTGAGATTTGCTGATTTCTTTAGATTTGATCACCATTATACCAACTAGAAAATAATACAAAGATCCTCTGAGAAAAAAGCTTCAGTTATGTTTTAGCCAGAGAAGAATGAGTCTCTAAAATTTTCTCTTCTCATTTACTTTCTGTGTGATGTGAGGATTAACAGCTTTTATTTGTTAAATTAGCTAAGCCTTTATATATTCTATTTGAACAATGCATTTTAATGTTTATGTTCATTGCTGAAATGAATTTTTAACATCAAAACACTAAGTAATTAAGATTTCTTTCAAAATATGTGCTCAATACCTGGAGTGTATTTCTTCCTTATATTCTGCCTTAGTGTTTTTCTTTGTTTGAGATAACTCCGAATATTTTATGTTGAGAAAAAATTCTAGAATTCTGTTCAAAACATACAAATAAGAAAACCCCAAATAATACATGCATCCTTCCAAAGTCATTTGCTGAGTTAGTAAAGTCACATTTTTCTAGTGACAGAAATTCCTGTTTCTAGCACCTTCCCAGGATCTATTTATTAATGTTTTTGATACAGTACTTAGCATAGTTTTACAAAATTTACAATTAAATGTTTAGTAAATGCCTTCATGGAGGAAGTATATCACTCTATAGATATCACAACATTGCTTCTTGAGAAAAGTAAAAATTAAGAACTTAAGTGGAAAATGAGCTTCAGTCTTGAGGATAGTTTTTTTAAAGATTGTTATAAGATCAGCTGGAAGGGACTTGTATAGTTTTCAGTTTTAATTCTAGCAGTAATTTATTTTTTCAAGCAAAATACACCAAACAGTATAGTATAATGATTATATGCTGATTTTGAATACTGTCTTAAGATGTTACTTGAGTTTGTTCTTAAGGCTCAGAAGAATCAGTAAGACTGAAACCCTGGGACCACCAGTGTTCCCATGTTGCCTCAGAATTTCTGCCTCTAGGCAGAAGTTCCACCCAGAATAGTTTTTCCACCTTTCTAGTTATGTGGCAGTTCTGCTAGGCAAATTGTCCAATGATTTAGAAACTTTTAAGTGTTTTATGTTTACCCTCTTCATAATGTTTGGGAGCATTTTTGCAGCTGTATTTTTAGTCATATTTTGTTATCTTATTTACATACCTTTCTTCATTTTCTCCTTTTGTTTTCAGCCTGTGTATTTTGTTCAGTGGCCAGATGGCTGACAAACTAAAGTAAGAGGTATAATAGCAAAACGAATGAAAAGCAAAATAAACTTTTTCGCTATTTGTATTAGTTTCCTGTGACTCCCACAGTAAATTACCACAAATTTGGAGGCCTAAAAAAACGAAAATTATTCTTTTATAGTTCTGGAGACCAAAAGTCTGAAACCTATTGGCAGGGCTGGGGGGAAGAATGGTTGCCTTTCCTCTTTCACCTTCTGGTAGCCGCTGGCATTCTTTGACCGCAGTGATTACAATCTCTGCCTCCATTCACATCCCCTTCTTCTCAATGTGTGCGTTAAATTTCCCTTTGCACTTTTCTTATACAGCCCCTTGAGGTGGTATTTATAGCTAACCCAGATAATTCAAAATAATCTTTTCATCTCAGAATCCTTAATTTAATTGCATCTGCAAAGACTCCCCCTCTCCCCCCCTCCCCCCCAAAATAAAGCAACTAACAGTCACTCATTTTGGAAATGAGGGTGTGGACCTGTCTTTGGCCAGAAATCTATTGTATCATGGCTGTGTATAGGGAAGGGGATTCATCTGTCTCTCTCTTTCTCCTTCCCTACTCACTTCCTCACTCCTCTTTATTTATTTAATTTTTTTTGGTATGTTTTTTATTTTAAAACTTTAGCCTAGTAAGGGAGAGAAACCTAATGGCTCCTAACTTTTATGAAAGCAATACCTGTGATCCTTCATTTTAGATGTGATATTACAGATTGATTTGAAGTATTTCACTCTTTGCTTATATTTGAAGGGAATTTTTCAGTTACTACATATTTCAAAATGTTGTTTCTCAAATCAGTTGAGAAATCCTTGTAAAGAAAAAAAAGTTGTGACTTATAGGCATTTCTGATAAGAAAAGGGGAGAAGTGAAGATTTGAAGTTTTTGTGCCTCTAAATATATTGAAGGTTCTTAATGAACTGGTGTTAAGTAATAATAGTAATCAAAACTAGAAATTGTGCTTGATTTAAAAAATATTGAATGCCTGTTGTGTGCTATCAGATTAAAAGAAGGAAGGTAGTCTCATCATTGTAGAATTTGAGATCAAGATTTCCCAGGTAACTTTTAGGACCAAGTGAAAATTAATGTTTTTTGTTTTTTAAATAGAACTGTTAACTGTTAGATTTATAGACCAGGGTAGCAGTCAGAGGAATAATTTTGAAGGATTCTAAAAATTATTAAGTAGCAATGAAGCAGGTAACTCTTTCACTCCTAACTGAGGCTATTTAGTGGGTTGGAGATACATGGGTTTTTTTCCTAAAGTCATGGTGTTCATCTCATTAGAAAATAGTAAAAATTTATTTCACTGACCTTTTAATTAAAAATCACCTGTTTAATTTGTAGTATATTGAAGTCTGCACATTGTAAATTAAAGAGAAACCAAATTGTTATTTCTCATGGTCTACACAGGAGTTTAAAAGTAGCATTTAAGAAGCTTCTCATTTTAAGATTTTAGCAGGTCCTTAAATTGCCTATTAACATATTAAAAAAGAAATTTTGAGTTTATAAGTTTAAAGCATTTAAAAGCATTCATACTATGAAATGAGGTTAATATGACAGAACAGACATTTCATGAAGGACAAAGAATAATCTGTGGTAATAATAGGAATATAATTTAAATGTTAAGACCAAATGCTGATTCTACATAATGGAAGAAAAAAGCTTCAGATAAGAGTTCACACTCTTGGGTTCTGCTGCTGGTGTTGCTACTCAAACTTCATGAGGCAGTACTGTCAGTTCCTTAGCTGTCCTTTACTCATTCCTAAAATGAGGATTACCTCTAAATCTAATACTCTATATTCATTGTAGCATCTTATGTTACATATTTTCTTACCCTTGAAGGGTTAATAATTTCTGTTCAGAAGTATAAAACTAAATGTGAAATATTTTCTATCAAATTCTCTAGCAAAAAATTATTTGGCTCAGACCCACTAAAGGAACCAATCCTGGGTTTATGTGCAGAATTTAAAAAAAATTTTATGAAGAGAGAAAGAAAATCAAATGAATTTTTCTGCTGTAGTGTAGTCATGAATTTCTTTTCAATTTGAGGGGAAGGAGGACCACTGCAAATTAAATTGCTTTTCCCTCAAAGTTGAAATTTTTTTCCTGGGGAAAAGAGAGGGGCAAGAATGTAGAATTTATGTCCAATTGTATCTTTATGTCCTGAGAACATTTTTGTAGAAATAGTCTTAAAATATGTACTTTAACATTGATCATTGTATCCCTTTGTATCTGCTTTGACACTTAATAAATTATATTTAGGCTTATTACTATGCTATAATTAATATAAAATCACACTTTCTACCTTTTAAAGGAGTTTGTATCAAAATAGGTCACAGTTTTCATTTTAATATGTCCAGTTACAGATTTACAGCATAGCAGACACTCTCTACATGTTTGTTATTTCTAATGTATTTCTGCAAAAAGTTACTCTAAGTAGAGTTTTTAAATAGAGTTGTTAAATTTTTACCCTTTTATTTAATTTTTGGTGAAAGAAAAACTATTCAGATCATGGGCAGTTTTATGACCTGTTTTGTACTCTAACCAGAGAACAGCCTGAAGATACATTTTATTTTATAGATGGCCTGAATATTTCTTGTTTTATAGCCCAGAATAACTTTAGGTTTTATTTCTTAGAGTTATTTTTGGTAGTTTAATAGGTATAAGGTGTTATCTTTAAAATATTAAATATATATCAACTATAGGTGAAAGTTTTTTCTGGGGTACTGATTTGTTCTTGATGGTTACTTAAAAAATGTTTTATAATACTCTGATGGGTGTGTCAGTTATTGTTTACTATATAACGGGTGATCTGTAAATGTTGAATTGATTGGGTTTATATTGTAGACATCAACGTTTGTCATAATTATTACAGGTAATTGTTTCCACTTGTTACATTCTTTTAATTTTATATTTGTTATTTTTCATTGCATTAAAGTTTATTTTACATAATTGGATCTGTTGATTTGTTGCTCATGTTTTGTTCTATTACCCATAGATTTATTCTTTTCCACTCATCAGGCAAAAAATGCTATGTTGTTTTTCCAAGATTTTTGAATGCTTATTTCTTCATTTATTTAGAATCAATCATGGTGTATGGATATTTTTCTCTTCACACTGACCCTCAATTTTTCTGACAATATTTTTAAATACTGATTTTTTTTCAACTCATAAGCACTTTTTCAATTTGATCATTGTTTTGGTATTTTCAATCTTGTGTCTTTTGAATTTTTTTTTAATTGTGGTAAAATATGCATAACAAAACGGGATGCTTTATTTTTAAGTATACTGTTCACTCGCATTGTGTCAGCTATCACCACCATCCTCTGGTCTCTTCACATAATTTATTTCTACTTTATATATGCTGCTATGTTCAGGTAAATTTTTTAAATTTCTGAATCTCAGATATCTTCTCTGTAATAAGGGGATGATACCACCTATATCGTAGGATAGTTGTGGAGATAAAATTATGTAAGACAGTAAATGTGAAAATACTTGTGTGTTGTAACATGCTAAGTGATTGACATCCTTCCCATTGTAATCTGCCCAGAGTAGCATAGGGCAGATATTCCCTCATAGCCTCTATTCTCCCCTCCTCCAAGATCCTGAGGATTAGATTGCCTAATATTCAGTTGGATGTTTGTAGGGATTGGAATAAACCTTTGTTTATTTCTTACTTGAAACCTAATGTGTATCTTGTATAGATTATGAAGCCAAATTACAACTTTGTATCATCATTACCAATACATGCTGTTAAAAAGCACTGTTTCACAAAAGACCACAGAAATATTTTCTTATGTTTTGAAACCACTTTTCCTGATTTTTAGAATACCCCCTGTTCTATAAATAAGAATTTATTTTGAACAGGTATCCTTAGGCTTTGTGTTTGGTACTTTGAGTGTTGGCACACTTTGAGTGTTGAGTTCATTGATAGACCCCTTTAAAATAGATCAGTTAGTGTTGAATAACAATATTTGAAGCAATCACCTTTAAGCAATTAGAGTATTTTGGTTTTTATTTCCATTCTTTAAGGCATATTTATAATACACATGCATACACATATATATACACACATAAATACACAACTTTGGAAGGGTAGTAAATAGACTTCTAAAATACAGTGTCCTTGGTGATCAAATTCATCAACTACCTATTTTCTATTTAGATCTGTAACAAAGATAATCAGTTAACTCCTGAGTTCTCTGGAGTTCCTATAATCAAAACGTTTTGTTCTAGACATTTCTCTTGCTATAATTAAGAGTAATGTATTTTTTATTGAAGATAATTTGACCACCTTTAGTTTGTGCTTTAAAGTGTCTACACAGGGGTGTGCTTAATTTCCCTTCATATGTTACACGCTATAAATAACATTGAATCTCAGCTCTTGTTTATGGTCATATACTATTGCTGGTAAGTAAATACTAGGATGTTGAACTTGGTACAAAATAAATTGTGAGGTAGGAATTTAATTAGAGTTTGGAAATGAGATGTTTGTTACTATTTCCTTTCTAATTTCTAAGACATAAAAGTGAAAATTATGGCTGCCATATTGTAAAAGGACCCTGCTTTATTTATGAGCGTGTGAAATCACAATACTATTTAAAATTGTGTAGCCTTTTTTAATAAAATCAAAGTTCCTATTTTTCATTGGCAGCATTTGCAGGTAAGGGAATGTCAGGTCTTAAGAAATACTATTTCTGCTTTTAATTGTATATTTTCCCAAATTTCTTTTCATGAAGGCTTGTGGATATTGACAAACTGTCTTGAAAAGTGGTGATGAAACGGTTGTATTTAGAAACCAATAATAAGAACTGAAACTAGAAAACTGTAAGTCACGCATATGCCTGAAAGAGGTACTTAAAACATTAACTGTGTTTTGTAATTTCATTAGCTATTTATCTAAGTCATATTTATATTCACCTAAATTACATTAAAAGCCACTTCCTATTGCTATTTAAAGCTGTTGTATTATTGGATATTTTAAAAGATGAGTCTCATCTTTTAATCTAAATGTAGAAAACTGTAATGTTAAACTAATGGTTTAAAAAAAAAAGAAAACTTTACATCTAGATTAAATTCTAGAACTAGGGCCCGCCTTGGTGGTGCAGTGGGTAAAGCAATGCACTTGGAAGCAAACCGCAGCCAATGCAGCAAGAGTTCCATCCCTGCCCCACATGGTGACCCACATGGTGCAGCAGACCTCTCCTGCCTTGCATGCTGCTCCCCTCAGCAGTGTATTTCAGTCTGTCTGCTTGTTCTGCTCCCCACTCTGTTTCTGGTGGATCTTCTCACCCCCCGCACTTCTGACCTGTACCCCAGTTTTGTATGAATAAAAAGAAAGAAATAAAACCTAAAAATAAATAAATAAATAAATTCTAGAACTAGTACCTGAAAGTGAGAATAATAAGTTTTGTATAGTAATGTTATACTTTTAAATTATCAAGTAATGGTACTGTGTGTTAATATATAGCACTTTTATTTAAATATAATGTGTGTATCAGTATGTAGCACTTGTAGAGAATGTGTAAATGTTAATAAAAGTTTTAGCATATATCTGATAAGCTAGGAAAAAAGAGAAATACTTGTATTGTAAAATTTAGTGTGCTTACATTTCAGGTCTCAAATTACAAATTATTGGAGGAAAGGAAAAAAACTAATAAAAAGTAGTATCTTAAATACATATGATGGAATTATATAATTTACAGTCATTATTAACACATTTTGTGTACATGTGTACTAGAATGTATGTTTGCAACCTTTCTACATAACACACTCCAAGGAAGTTCCCTAAGTTTGTAATAAACCATGTTCTCTCCTTGTGGATTGTTGTTTTGCTTTTTGGTGTTTGGGTTTTTTTGTTTTTTGGTTGTGTTTTTTTTGGGGGACAGGGGGAGTTTAAAATGATCAAAATTGTTAGTGGTCATTGATCAGTTACTTGATATTTAAGTTTTTCCTTCCTAAATATGGACATTATTTTAATGTCCCCTTGGTTCCCTCAAATAAAAAGCTGAGAAAATAAACAAAATTGTTAAGATGGAAATGACAAAGTGCTTATTTTCAACCAAGAAGAATACCAAGAATAGGAGAGGTAGAAAGTAATGTCTTCCAATTTTTCCCATGAAAATTTTCTTGCAACTTATATTGCATTTATCTCAAGAAAAATAGGAAACTGGTCTCTTTCTATTCTGAATCCACTGTATTTTGAAAAAGCAAAATTCAAAGTTTTAACAGTTTGTATGGCTTGTAAGTTTATTTCCCTATTATTAAGGTCCTTATTGTTACCTTTTAAAACTCAGTACCCCTCTGGTCAAGTGAAAAAAAGTATGTTCCTTTTAATCTTGTTCATATTTTTTAAAATAAATTAGTTCTTATGTTTAAAAACAAAGCACATGTTGAGGTTTTGTGTTTTCTTTCTTTCTTTTTTAAATTCCATTCCCTTTCTCACCCAGAGATAAGACTTTATAACCCTTACCCTCATGGGAAGAAATACCCTCTCCCTCTCCTTTGCTGAGAATCTACTATTTGGAGGCTACAATTATTATATTTATGACCCTCAACTAAGTATAACATGAAATGTTACCACTTCTAGTGTAGGTGAGAGCTCATCAATAAATGAGGTATTAAAGGCATTACTACATTTCCCTAGTGATTTGGCCCTATTTTCCTGTTTCTTATGGAGTGAAATCATATGTGTACACTATGTACATTTAGATAGTACTTAAAACTCCATAAAGATATTTCAATTTAAAACTAAGGTAGATATAAGCTGTTAAAAATGTTTCATCTTTCACAGTGTGAATCAGTTTCACGTCACATTGATTATGCTCTACTGAGTAGAGCAAAACAAGTGCAGGGAAGATAACTCCTGTGAGCTTTAGTTGTTGCACTCTGTAATTCTGCAGCACGTTTATCTACGTCATGTAGTATGAGAACGTAGTTTTTGAGGCTCTGTGTATTAAATACACGTGAGTTTAGTTAAGCATCTGGTGCTTCTGACCTTTAAACTTTATTTTCTTTTGACATTCTAGTTTAGGACAGGAAATAAAACTGTTTGAATTGGATAATTTTGCCTCTAATTGTATCCCTTATACCTATTTCTCTCCTTTTCTCATTCTTCAGTATTGCTCTAAAATTGTGTTGTATTGCACCAGAAAAGAGCGATAAAAGTAGAGTGAATTGGCACAAGTGAAGTTTTCCATTTGTTTTCATTATTTCTGCAATAAGATTGTGTGTAACTGCTTTAACTTCACATGTTAAGCGGGTTCTAGTGGTTGATAGAAATGAAAACAGGTGTTACAATCACATTTGTTTCAGATAAGTACTGGCTTCATTTTATTAAATAGAAAGGGAATTTTTTGTTTTTTAAATATATTTGTTTTCTAATGTCTGTTTCTCCTGCCAATGGGACATAGTAAGGTGTTCTTATCAGTAAACGTAGGACTTAGAGTATTTCTTTTTAGTTTGAAAATTCAGAACTGGAAGAACAGGATCTGAGATGGTAAAGATTCTGCTTAAAGAATTGGTCAGTAAATTTAGTGGAGTTTTCTATTTCAGATTAAATTTGGGTCTTAGCCTTATACAATTATTTTCTTATTTCTAAAATCAAGATTTCACTTTACTCATTTATTTTCACTAATAAATCTAGAAGAAATGAGTTTCCTTTAAATTGATTATGTCACCGTTGTGAAAGAATTTATTTTTTAAAAGCATTTAATTGATTTCTAGTTTGTCCTATTTAAAGTGAGTCTGTGTGTCTGTTAACAGTTACGTAAATGTTCCACATTAAAGCAGGTTAGATGTTATCATAATTTACTGACTTATTAGACTAGTTTTTGTCATTTTTTAATGTAAGTCTAATCCTAAAAAAAAAAATTGTTTTAGTTATCTGCCCATGACTGTCATTGTAAAATATTTAATGCATTCGGCACTATAGTAACCATGTTTTAAGTACAGCAGAAGTGGTTCCACGTGCTGGCTTTTGAAAGGTATTATAAAAGTCACTGTGTATACCTATTTTGACTTGGCGCAGCATATCAGTTCTGAAAAGCCACGTGCAAGTTTGAGATTTGGAGATTGGAACACACGTAGAAAGCATGGGCTAGCAAAATATTTAAACATTATTCTCTGATGGCCTCAATGATAGTGCTTTAACAGTACATAAAGGTTTGATTCCCCACTCTTTTTTAAACAGACTGTGAAGACTGCTGAGAAAGACTTGAAATCCAGTCACATACGCTTAATAAAGAAATATTAGTCCTCATGGAAGAAGAGCAGGATTTACCAGAGCAACCAGTAAGTATTTCTTTTAACAATTTAAAGTTGATTGTTGGAAAGCTAATCTTCAGAGATTTTAAATATTATCTCATTATACTACAGATTCCAAATTAGAAAAAGAAAATAAGGAAGAGACTGCATAATATTTTTCCTCTAAAGCAATGTTATATGTTTTTAAATTCATATCTTTCTAACCTAATGCAAAAGAGGTCTGCTTAGAAAATTCAGCACTATAAAGCAAGTGTTATATTTATAAATGTCATTTTAAAAAATGACAATGTTTTTAGAAAGTAAAAGAGGACATCTTTTTGCCAAACACCATTATACCATTGCCATATACCATTATACACCATTTCTGCCTGAAAATTCAGTTTTCTTTTTACCTAAATTCCCTTATTGGCTTAGTTTTTTAAAAAGTCATAGAAGACAATATAATTTGACTAGTAGAGAATTCTTAAAGATAAGTTTAGAGACCATTTGAATTTTTAGTTTCATATAAAAGTAATTTTAAATATCTCCAAGTAATACTGACAAGGTAGTTCTTTTTTTGGGTTGTTTTTTAACCCATAACATTTAAACAAGGAAAGCAATGATAATCATTCTCTTAAGATACTTTTATGTATCTTAACTAACTTATTCTTAACTAGAGTTAAGGGATTTTTTCTTTTGTGTGTTCTTTTTCTGAAATTGGGAAAAAACTGATTTCAGTTTGCTATCCTGATTAAGCCTCTTACATTTCATATTAAGAGAGAATACAGAATGGTACACACTTGCTTCTCTTTATGAAAATCCACTCTAGATAAATTCGAAATTTGAAAGCAGATAATAGGGCTTATTTTTCATGTTCTATTGAATTATGTCACAAGGATATACAACATCTTTATCAAAATAGTGAAGTCTTTTTAAGTATTTTAATATTTTCTTTTTGTTGAAAAATGCACGTGATGATTATTTGTGGTTATTTTTTAACTCTCCCACTTAAGGTACATATAAAACTAAGAAAATATAAGCTATTGTAAAACAGCCTTTTGAAGCATTTGATATTTCATCCCCTATCTCTGGTGGAACATTAATAGAGAGGGAAATGGTAGGGTTAAAAATCATCTTCAGTATGTTACAGGACAGGGAGAGGGGGGCACCCCAGAACCCCCAAACCTGCCTATTCTAAATGGGTTCTGCTATCCGCCACATCAAGACAAAACATATTAGACCTTTAATGGAAAGGAACTGTAATACAGTTAATGTGCAATACAGAGAAGACAAAATAGTTTCCAAATCAAGCATCTGAAGTTATCCATTCCTCCTCCTCACCCCCCGGGTAAATGTCCAGCCAAACAGGGTTGGTCCAAAGCAAGGCCCGAAAGCCTGCCACAAGCACTTTCTGGTGGGGATCCATAGAAAAGAGTCAGAAAAACAAGACAAGTCTGGAAGAAAAAGATCAAAATCAAGATAAAAGCTGCGGTTGTCCACCTCTCCAGGGGTCTCTCACCGACAACTATTTCATCCAGTCCAGGACCAAGAAACGAGGGAAGTTTCTTCACATGTCTCTGCTCCATGTGCCTCCTTTGATTCTCCTCTGGCTTTCCATACTTTCTCCTCTCCAGCTTCCTTTCCTGCCTGCTCAGTTTCACTTTCCCTTGGGTGGAGCAGGGAACCTGGAACCTCCCATTTTCCTGGAGACCACCCTTTTATAAGAGTGTATCTGGGATATAGACTATAAGAACAAACAGCTGAATTACAGACATAGAATGTACCAAGGAAAATTATATCATCAGGTTTTTTTTTTTTTTTTAAGATTTATTTATTTATGCATACAAGAGCTGGGGTACAGGCCAGAGCCCAGGGAGGTGAGAGGATCCACCAGAGACAGAGTGGGGAGCAGAACAGGTGGATCCACTGAAACACACTGCTGAGGGCAGCAGCGGGCGAGGAAGGAGAGGTCTGCTGCGCCATGTGGGTCCACTCCCTGACCGGCGGCAGGGATCTATCCACTCCCTGACCAGCGGCAGGGATCTAACTCGTGCTGAAGTGGCTGCGGTTTGCTTCATAGGGTGTTGTTTAACCCACTGCACCAACAGGGAGGGCCCTCATCAGGTTTTTAATGTAGCAAAACTAAAGTCTAATCAGTTTCAAAAGACTTTTATGTGTTGAACATACTGTTGAAATAAGGGCCTTGTTAGTTACTCCTACCTATTTAAGGTAATGAGATGGCAAGTCATCTTTTCTGCTCTGCTTTACTTGCCATTCTATTCAATGTGTATATAACACATTGTGGAACACAATGTGTAAAACTTGTTACTTTTGAGAAAGGTAAGAAATTGAAGCACTTTAAAAACAAAATTTCTGCACTCTAAATAGGCTTCATTTCTTCATTGATTGGTACCTGTGTCTTAATTTATTTATTTATTTATTTATTTATTTTTTAAGATTTATTTATTTATGCATACAAGCACTGGGGCACAGACCAGATGTGTCGGAGGGCGAGAGGATTCACCACAGAG
>JAGFMF010012145.1:7516865-7530292 GCA_019455555.1 Galemys pyrenaicus | reverse complement strand
GCACCATGTGGGTCCCCCTCCCTGGCCGGCAGCAGGGATCGAACTCATGCTGCAAGTGGCTGCGGTTTGCTTCATAGTGCGCTGCTTAACCCACTGCGCTACCAGGGGAGGCCCCTGTGTCTTAATTTATAAAGACTACAGAGTGATATATCAGATCATGCTACTGGAAATTAAAGTTTGTCACTCAGTTTCCTTGAAAATGAAAGGAATGGCACATCACACAGTGCCCAGCGGCAGTTTGGTTCAGGAGACAGAAAGGAGTGAGGAGAAGGTATAGGGCTCATGAGAGCTTTACTGGGGTTTCTGCAGGCAATACAAGGCAGGAAAGGGTAGGGTAAACAAATTAGGACTGGCAAATTTGAATAATTTCAGTGAGTTTTTAAAATACGTTGCTGATGTCTGGTATCTGCCCTGGGTTGATTTACAGCAGAGGAAATACTGGCTTGATGTCTTAGAGTTAAATTAAGAAAATGGTCTAGAGTATGGACTCTAGATTGCAGGGCAGAGGTAAACTTTACAGCTTAGGTCCTGTGATTAGTAGGTGCCAAATAGACAAATACAGGATCTAAGAAAATACAGAACACTTGTTAATTATTAAAAATAAGAACAGGGAAAATAAATGTCAGACTTTGAGGACAAGAACATTTTCATAGGCTATACTAGAGATGTAAAATTTGAATGTAGAAAATGATTCCATTCTAAGTCGACGACAGACAAAGCCAAAATTTTTAATCCTACTGTTTGCCCATCTATATAATGCTACAGATGGGCATTGTTATTGAAGTTATTTTAATCCTAGCTCTTGTCTCTTGTTTCTCTGGTACTTGCTTGTCCATCCCGTCCCTGTCCCCCCCACCCCCCATATAGAACGAGGGTATAGGCCAGAGATGTGGGAAGTGAGATGATTTACCAGAGACAGAGTACAGGCAGATCTATTGAAGGTACAGTGTTGAGGGGAGAAGCAGGAGAGATCTGCTGCACCCTATGGGTCACCTCCCTGGCCAGGGATTAAACTAAACTCATGCTGGAATGGCTGCTGACAGCTTCACAGTGCTGCCACTTAACCTCCCAGGGAGGCCCCATCTCACCTTATTTGAATAGTGTCATCTTCAGGTGGGAAGGATGCTACATTTTATACCAAGAGACTCTGTTTTGTAATTTTTTTATATTTTTGCAGGTAAACTATGTAGTTGAGTTTTTCCTTTCTTTTGTTTGTCAAAACACCATTTTCCAATATTATTTTAGGTTATCTCACTTCCCCCATCCTCATTCATTGAGGTTCTTTTGTCACAGTCTGTATACCATCTGGTGATTCCTTGATCACTTGGTTTATGGCATTTTTTTATTATGCTGAATTTTCATATAATCAAGTCTGTTTTTTCCTTATGGCTTTTGAATTTAGTGTCATGCTAAGTAAAGGTTTATGTCCCTGAGAGAGAGAGAGAAAGAGAGTGTGCATGAATTTATATATGTGTATGTGTTTCATATTTTTAGGGTTTGGTTTGGTTTAGTTTATCATATTTTTTCATGAGAAATAGATGTCCAAGAGGAATTTTATGGACCTTGTATTTATCTTGTAGTTATTTACTTTTAAAGGTTAAATTTAATCATACTAAATAGTGATCATGTTCCTACCTATTGTTTAAAATTATTTAATGGAGTTCCTGCCTTCTGTTGTTAGTTTGAAATACTTTTCAGTGTTCATAAATTGTATGTCTAAGCATACCAAGCATACTTCTGCTCTATTTATTCTAACCAGAGAGCTCCAAATCTGATTCTTTTTAGAATGAAAGCAAGGAAATTCATTAGTATTAGCCATCTATCTTCCATTTATGGATTCTTAAACTGTTTCAATGGAAATGCTTTCATATATGCAAGGACAGGGAGATGAAATAATGGGGAATAGTGTAAAGAATGTTTTTTAAATTACTGATATCCTAATAAAAATTTATCTGTTTTTTACATGTAATTTATACACACTTCTGTTGAATGAGTCAGTGACATCCAGATAGCCCAACCTTCTGTTTGATGATATAATTGTGTCCCAGTTAAAATTTAAAACAAATAGTTTATGTCCAAGTTTGAATATTTTATCTCAGTAAACATTCTACCTTGAATATGGGGGGGAAGAAGAGCTTCTCTTTTTTTTTTATTAATTAAAAAGGACTTTATGTGAAAAATAAGTCCATCTCTAACTCTATAGTATAATAAGGGTTATTACATAATCACTATATTGATGTGTTTCTCTATTTTTGCAGGTAAAAAAAGCCAAGATGCAGGAATCGGGAGAGCAAAATTTAAGGTATATAATGTTGAATTTTTTTTAACCATCTATTTATAGTACTTTTCATAATTTTATTAGTGTATGGGTGTGGTTTGAGTTGACTGCGCTTTAGTTATTTTTTGCATTTGTATATTTATCATTTTTTGATACAGGACCATTAACTTATTACTTCTGCAATGTTACTTGCAACCTATTTTTTTTTTAATTACTATCTGGGGTGATTTTAGTTTATAATAGAGTACGTGATTTAGGGGAGTAGGTTCATACCTCTTCAGATGTATGTCACCACATCACACCCATCACCGAAGTGACTGTAGTCCTCCCCCGTAGATTACGAGGACCCTTCCCCTTCTAGATAGCTTCAATTCCGCAGTCTTGTTTTCAGAGTTTGTTTTGTTTTAGTTTTGGCTGTTCCTTTGTTTTATTTTTCTATATGCCACAGGTGAGTGAGATCATCTAGAATTTATCTTTCTCCTTTTGTCTTAATTCACTTAACAATCCCCTCACCCACCCACCCCCTAGTTTCATCTGTGTTGTCACAAATGTTGAGATTTTGTCTTTTTTTATAGCTAAATAGTATTGTTTGTATTTATACCACATCTTCTTTATCCATTCATTTGTTGTTGGACACTTAGGTTGTTTCCATGACTTGACTGTTGTAAATAATACTGCATTGAACATAGGAATGCATATATGAAGGATTTGTTTGACAAACTGAGCTAAGGTTCTTAAAAACTAACTGGTGCTCAACGGGACACACAGTGGCTGTGAGATTACAGGAGACTCCCAAGCTATGCAGGGCTTCAGGTAACCCCATACCAGTGAGACCATTGCAGGCCTAGAGCTACCAGCAACACTCCTAGAATCTTTCTAGTTCCAGCCTGTCTGAACTCTATAGTGGCAGAGCTCCAGGAGCCTCCTACTTGTTGCCCAACACCAAGAAAGGGATGCTGGCCATGTGTGGGTCATCCAGGACTTCTGTGAGCTCAGCCGCCGCCTCAAGTGATTGGACCATGTCTGCTACCCAGCACATATAGGCGGAAGTTTATGCTCCCCAGATCGTCCTTTCAGCTGATTCTGAGCGCAGCCTCTTCCGGACATTCCATAGAGTCAGAAACACATGCCCTAGGAGTTTCAAGGGGCTCCACATTAAAGCCCTGGGGGGCAGGATCTCAACCAGTTTATACAGAAGCATGGTCTTTGCTTGATCTTGTCAGTGCCCTTCATCGCCACCTGGGCTTCCACGTTGGGACCTTGGAATTCACAGAACCTGTGGTGGCCACTGTTCATTAAACCCAGGGTTGGTAATGACTGAAAACTCCCCTTCTGCCATGTAGTAACTTCTGCTCATCAGTTATTTTCCCTAGAGCAAGATGTGAAGGAAATATAATGTGTCTGTTTCTTTCTTTCCCCTCTTTTTAGTTCTTAACATCAGTCTTTACATTTTGAAATTATTTGGTTTAAAATAGAAGTTTTCCTCTGAAATAGTTTTTTATCAAAAGAATTTTTTTTCTTATTCAATCATTATTTAATAGTATGTACCAAATTCATATTATCCTGTGATGTATGGAGGAGACACGGTGAACATTCTTTCCTAGATATGTAGATAGTATACAAAAATATGAGAAATAAACAAGATCAAGGAATTTGGTTGGCATTAATTACCAAGAAGATGTGGAATGCCTTAGTGATTAGCTCTACTCTCCATATAGAAAAGAGGCTGCTTCTTTGCCAGTAACTACATCACCTCTGACATCTTAATGTACATAATCCTACTCTTTAACTTCTAGGCACTATCATTTTAGCTCATTTATTCTGAAACTACATTAGTCCTATGATGTCTTTACACTTCTGATTTAATGATCTATTTTATTTTCAGAGTTTAACATTGACTCAAGAAAGGACTTCAATATCTTATGCTGCTTAAATCATACTTTTACTGTACTCAGTCCCTTATAAACATTCTTAACCTCTCCCCTTTTTCCCTTTGTCATAACTTCCTTGCCAAAACCACTGTTTTATACTTATTCCCAATCAACTGAACATTGTGAGAAAAAAACATAAAACCCTGTTCACTAGTCTCAGTTTCCATTCATGATTACATCTCAGCCAGACACTTAAAGCCTCTTGGTGGTCCAGCTACCCTTCTTGTGTTTTGTTTTCCAGTTTCTGAAATCACCTTCCCTTCTTACCTCCCACCTTTCCCTCTTCCCTCCCCTTCCTTTCTTTCTCCCTTTCCTTCAAGTATACTCTCATTTATTCACCTGGAGATATTGCTGTGTAATTCAAGGAAGTTTTAAAATCAGTTAGATAGATACTACCTCATTTGTCTGTCACCAGTTGTACATACTTAATTGCATTTTTGCAATATTCTTTACTGCCTCTTCTTCTGAAGTTAATTCCCCCACATCTGGCTTAGGCCAGATGCCCCCATATTTCGATGGAACCTATCACTTTTGTTTTTTTCCTGTAATTATCTTCTCTCTTCAGTTTATTATGATAAAATGTGCATAATTTATCACTTCAACTATTTTTAATCATGTAATTCAGTGGAAGTGGTATTAAGTGCCTTCTAATTGTTGTATAACACTTACCATCTATCTCCAGAACTTTTTTCCTCTTCCCAAAATGAAACTATAATCATTGTATGTCTCTATGACATTTTGTTTATCATTTTGATTATTGATAGTAGTTCTGTTGGCAAAGAATGAGTAATTTGTATGTAAAATTTGTTTTGTTCTTTTATTGGGGAGCCATTTTATTTATTTATGTAGAACTGGGGTATAGGCCACAGGTGGGGGGGGTGAGAAGTATCACAGAGAAGAGTGGGGAGCAGGACAGGCATATTTACTGAAATACACTGTTGAGGGGAGCAGCAAGCATGACAGGAGAGGTCTGCTGTGCCATATGTGGGTCAGCTCCTTGGCCAGTGATTAAACTCAGGCCACAGTGGTGATAGCCCTGAGACTTAACCCCTAGGGATGCCAGGGAGACACCTGCCATTGTATTGTAGAGCATCTTTTTATGTGACATTATTAGACAAAATTCATGTTTATATAACTGAAAATAATTACACATTGAGTTAGTATATACTTTTTCTAGAGATACTAATTTTAAATATTTAACAATCTAAAATTGTGAGTTAGTTCATTGTTTTAGCTTTGTTTTTTCTGTTTAATTTCTGGACACTATTAATAAGTAGGATATTTTGCTATAGTATAAAATTCTTGGGCCATATGACTTTAGGAACTGGTATATTATTTATCAGACTATACAAATATATCTTCTAAGCTATAGAATCTAAAAGTCCTTCACCAGTGGGGGTAACAGTGAATCCTAGACATACTCAGATATACACGGAAGACAACCAGTCAGTGTAAGCAAAAATGTGAATTTCTTGTTCAGCCTTATTTATACTTCTTGAAACCCTGTTTAATTAGGGTAATGAGAGAGGTCCAGCAGTCTGTATTTTTGCCAGTTATTTAGATCACTATAATAGGGCAATTTGGGAAACTTGAGTTTTTCATCCCTACCCTGTAATTTCCCATAGTCTCGTTTTGGTTAGTATATTAAGTGCTGTTCTAAAAACAGGTATTTGATTAAATAGATAAAAAATAAATATCTAGGGGCTTAGCTTTAAAAATTAATGTGGGGGGCCTCCCTGGTGGCGCAGCGGGTTGAGCACCTCACTACAGCGTGAATTTGATTCCTGGCCAGGGAGGGGACCCACATGGTGCAGCAGACCACTCCTGCCTTGCCCGCTGCTTCCCTCAGCAGTGTACTTCAGTCGATCCACTTGTTTACTCCCTGCTCTGTCTCTGGTGAATCCTCTCAGCTCCTGTGCCTCTGATCTGTACCCCAGCTCTTGTATGTATAAATAAATAAATCTTTAACAACAACAACAACAAAAATTAATCTGGGGGAAATTTTCAAACATTCTGAATATACTAGGAACAAGGAAACTTTATTGATATTATACTTGAATATTAGAATTCCATCTAGTAATGATATGAGAACTTTGAGAATTTTGGTGCTGTGAACTTTTAAAATAAGTAATAACTTCTTTTTAAAATTTTGCTGTTAGAAACTACTCAACACTTACTAGTCTTATCCTTACAAAGATATGGAACCTCTGCTATAGTGTCCTCTACTCTTTAGCATGTAGAACAACAAAGCAGATTTCTTTCTAGGGAGCAGGAATGTGGGAAGGAGGTGTGGGTTGGGAGGAAGTTGTAATATAATAATACTAGCTACAGTTATATTATACTTATTGTGTTCTAGTCTTTGCTGTAAGTACTTTTCACATTTAAACTCATTAATAATTGTAAGAACCCGCTGAGTTAGGTTCTGTTAATTCCTCATTGGTACTGAAGAAACTAGTGCAAAAGAAGTTTGGTGCCTTGCCTAAAGTTAAAAAGCTAGGTACTGTCAGAGTGGAATATCAACTTAAGTAATCAAGCTCTAGACTCTTATCCAATATGCTATACTGGTAGCAGAGAGAATAACAAACTGGAGGGTGGAAAACTAGAAAGAAAGAAGAGAACATTGTAAGAGATGAAAAAATAATCTCCATTCCAGAATTTCAGTGACAATCTTCTCAACATCAATTCTCTGACATATGGGAAAACTGGATAGTCACAAGCCAAAATATGAAACCAAACCACTCCCTCACACCAGTCACAAAAATTCACTCAATATGGATTAAAGACTTGGATTTAAGACCTGAAACCTACTTAAACATAGGCAAAATACTTAATGTTTGGGGAGTCAACCCCAGTGACAAGGGAAACAAAAACAAAAATTGATAAATGGGGATACATCAAACTAAAAAGCTTTGCAGCAAAAGAAACTACCATTAAAATGAAGAAACTTTCTGCTGAGTGGGTGAAAGTACTTATATATCATACATCTGAAAAGGGGTTAATATTGAGGATATATATAAACTCATACAACTCAACAACAAAAAAAGCAAATAGCCTTGTCAAAAAATGGCAGGAGATCTGAATAAACACTTTCCAAAGACGATGTACAGATGGCCAACAGGCATATGAAAAATACTCATCGTCACTTTTTGTTAGGGAAATGCAAATCAAAGGCATAATCACCTCACAAGTGTGAGAATGACTTGTATCAGAAAGACCAGCAACAACGAATGTTGGTAAGGTGTGGAGAAGAAGGAACCCTCATACGCTGTTGGGGAGATGTATATTGGTGCAGTCTATGAAGAACAGTATGGCATTTCCTCAAAAAGTCAAAAATGTACCTACTGTTATCTAGCAAATCTAGCTATTGAAAGACTATAAAACACCAATCCATGTATGTAATAGATGTATTACACATGCTCATTGGAGTATTATTTACAATAGCCAAGATAGGGAGACAACCTAAATTCCCATCAATGGATTATTGGATAAGAAAGATGTGGTTTAAATGACCTGCATATGTCTGTGTGTGATACATGAAATCTTGCCATTTGTAACAATGTGGAGGGAACCGAAGGGCATTATACTAAGCAAAATAAGTTAAAAGGAGAAAGGCAAAAATAGATGATTGCATTCATGTGTACTATCAAGAAACAAAACAGGAACAGAGAAAACAAAACCATTGGAATCTGACTGCAGAACTGAGGTTACCAGCAAAGGGTGAGCACTGGTGGAAGGAGTCCAGTGACTGGTAGAGGGCATGGTGTGATAATATACATTTGAAGAGGTATGACTCTGAACTCCTGAAACAAATAATATTGTAAACCAGTGTTACCTCAATTTAAAAAAAAAAAGAAGAAGGATCTTCTATTAGAAAAACTAGGAAACATGTTACTTTTCCTGAAGGAACAATGTGGTGATAATGAATTTCATGTAATAGAATGTTGGTGTGGCAGCAACACCTAAAAGGGGAAAGCATATACCTCTAAAATCAGAATTATTGTAACATTTACACGATCATACTTTCATGGTATCTCTTAATTTTCCTTCTAAACTATTAGAAAAGATGTTGCTCAGTCTTGGATACAATAAGTCAAACAAAAATTTTTATTGGGAAAGAAGAGAAATAACGAATGAACCATTTTAAGATAGATACTTCCTGGAAGCAAGAACTTCTTGGAAGCAAGCACTTATCATTTGGAAAAACAACTCAATTGTGAGAACCACTGCTTGAAATGAGGAATCTCTCTGCTTTTCTTTGACACTTTGGAAATAAAATAACAGCAGTTTTAGTTGTGAAATTTTTCTCTTAGCACATAGTCTTTTTTTTTTTTTTTAAAGATTTATTTATTTATGCATACAAGCACTGGGGTACAGGCCAGAGGTGCGGGGAGGTGAGAGGATTCACCAGACAGAGCAGGGGGCAGAACAGGCAGATGGACTGAAACACACTTGCTGAGGTGAGCAGCGGGCCAGGCAGGAGAGGTCTGCTTGTGCCATGTGAGTCACCTCCCCAGCCGGCAGCAAGAATCGAACTTGTGCTGCCGTGGTTGTGGTTTGCTTCATAGTGCGTTGCTTAACCCACTGCGCCACCAGGAAGGGCCCAGCACATGGTCTTTAGAGAAGGTGTGACTTGCCCATGACAGCTGGAATTTCTGAGTGATATAAAAGAACAGTAGGATGCTGAGGGTACTGAACAGGGCACTGGATCTTCATGTAGCTTTTAAAAAACAAGAATACCGTAAGGAAGAATCACGTTGTCTATTACTTGAATAGACTAGAAGAAATGAGTTTAATTTCAGCACTCAGTCATTTAGCAAATCATTCGGGCTAATATAATTATTTTGGTTTTCCCAGTCAAGTAAGCAACCCTGAAGTCAGTGATCAGAAACCTGAAACTTCAAGCCTTGCTTCAAACCTTGCCATGTCAGAGGAAAGTAAGTAACCATATTCTGTGAATGACAGAAGAGATATTTTTATAATTAGGTGATGCTTTTCTTTAAAAATTTGATTTCATCGATTGGCTTGTTTGTCCCTGAATCTCCAGAAGACTTTGCATTCTGTGTGTGCACGTGTGTATCTGTGTGTGTTCATCCTTATACTCTCCTGTAAACTTTTTATATACCAACTGAGAAACAAAATCACATAGAATCTACCAACACAAGCAGTCACACTTGATTTCATTTTTGCTCTGAAGTTGGATGTTGTAAAATTAAATGTGCCTTACTCAAAATCAGAAGTTTGTGGATCAGTCTCTGACTGCTCTTCAGACCTGATATTTTTCCATTTTTCTAATAATGAAATTATATCAAATCAAATAGGCCAAGAAAGAAAATTCTGAGAACCTAGTATTGATACCGGGCCCTAAAGGATATACAGATCAATTAGATACACCCTTCACTTACCAACCCTTACCCTCCTATAGAAGTTATATTCTGACATTAGACAAGAAGTTGTAGGGTGTTATGGGGAGACAAAGGTGTTCCCTAGCATACTTATTTCCCCTAAAGTTCCCCCGTATGACAAATAGTCCTCCTGAAGTAAAATTGTTATACTCTTCCATATTTTGCCACACTTTAAAAAAAAATTTTTGTGTGTGTAAGACATTTAAGAGAAAAGATACTTTGTTTTGGAACTATTCTCAGTGTGATTGTGATTAATCTTACATATTTCCCATGTATTAACAAACTGTGACTTTTAAAAAGGTATGTCATAAGGTCTGGATATTATTTCTTCAAAGGTAATGTTCCAGTGGATCTCAAAAGTTAGCATATACAGGAGTCATCTGGAATGCTTGTTTGTAATGGAAAATTCCAACCACATCTTCAGAGATATCATTCAGTAGATCTCATGTGGGTGGGAATCGGCATTTCAAGAAGTTAGCTAGGTGATTCTGGTACATGCAAAACCGTTCACACTGTGGGACACTTCTCTAATTAGTTGAAAGCATCTCTTCTATTTAATTGTTCCATTCATTCCCCAGAAAAAAAGGTCTTTCCCTCATATACTCGAAGGCCAAGAAATAAGTTGAATCTTTTTGCTACTTCCATATAATTTCTCTTTACCCCTTTCCGTCAGAAACTCTAGTTTCTTTGAAATCTATGTATTTGTCTCCTGCAACTTTTCTTTTTACCTCAAACCTAACTCCTCTTAGTCATTCTACTTTAAATCTTTGTTATTTTCTCTATCTAAATTCACTGTTCTTGGCGGCTTCAACATTTGTGTAAGCAGCATAGCCACTACCATCTTAGTCCTTGTCTTATTTTCTTTATTACTCAAGATAGATTCTGTGGTCCTTTATTATAAATTATTGTAAACAGATACCTTCAATAATTTTTCCTTGTTAAATCCCATTCCTAATTTAATCTAACTCTATGAGTCCTTCTCTTAAGTCCATGCATCATTGTATAAAATTATATACCCAGCTGACTCTTTGCACCTTAGTTAGGATCACAGGGCCTCAAGCTAAATTCTACTGCATTTCCCTGATGAATTTTACCATTTAATATTTCACACCACATCTTTTCAAAGACCCATGCTCACTTATTGTTCCCTCTTCTAAATTGTTAACTCCTTCTCAAATAGACTGTCAGAGAAAAAACTCCATTATCATCTCACCACCAGCAGATCTTCAAACCTACCTGTTTGTACCCATGTGTTCTTGCTTCATTCTTATCAGACTGGAAACAGTATTCTTGCTGCTGTCAAAGATAAGCCTTTTATTTTTGTTCCGTATTCTATCCTTTCTCACCTTCCCCAAAGACTTTGACAGTGTAGTTATCCTGGCACCACTCATATATTCTCATATTCTTCCCTCCGATCAGTAAGGAGACATTATGCAGTATTCACCATCTAAAAACAGAAACCCTCCTCTTTGACTCTACATCCCCCACTACTTACAAACCTCTTTGTTCCATGACCATTGTGAACTGCTGAAAGAATCATCCTGCGTTGTTTTCTCAACTTCTACTCACGCTTCAACTCTTTGAAATTTAGCTTCTGTTCCCACTTCTCCAGTGAAATCATTTTTTCAAGATCATCAGTTTTCGTAACTGTGAAAGTACTAGTTCTAGTAAATAGTTCTCTCTCCTCATATTCTGCTGCTTAATATTTTTCCTCCCACCTTTCTCAGTTGCTCACCCTTTTGTCTGAACTCTGTTGTTGGACCTCAGGATTTGTTTCCAGTCTACCTTCTTTTTTCTCTTTCTGTTTCCTCTCATCTATTACATTCCCTTAAATATCTTAAACATTTCTGATAAATTCTGTATTTATATTTCCAGCTGACTTCTCCCCCAATTTAGTTTATATATTCAGCTGCCTGTTAGACATCTCCACTTAGATCTCTGAAAGGTTATACTTGAAATTTGAAAGTTATTTATTCCTTTGTCCCCATCAAATCTATTCTATCCCCAGAATTCCCCATTGTAGAAAGTGGCATCACTATTCCTTTAGTTGATAAAGCTAAAAACTTAGAAATCATCCTGTATTATTATCCCTTACATACAAATCCATCAGAATGTCCTGTTAGTTTTACCTTTAAAAGAATTCAAGGTTTTGCCTCATCTCTACTGCTACTATTCCAGTATAATAGCAATTATGTCTTGATTCTAATTCTTTCTTGATTCCCAAGTACTGCAAAGATCAAAGATAATTCATTCTCCAGAGAAGGGAAAATTGGTCTACTTTTCCCAGAGTGTTTTGTTAGTCTCTTCTAGAATTAGATTAAATCAGAAGAAGAGGAGTTGGGGTTTTGAAAGTACTTGTCAGCAGAACAGGAATCACCATGCAGAATTCAGGTGAATTTACCTAACATTTTATGTAACGGGTGCTAGGTATTTTACATCTAATTGAGAGGTTCCCCTTTTTTTCAAAGTGATTGTGGATGAATATGATCTGCTAGTTTCCAAGTAATTTTTAAAGGCCTTGAACAACGAGAGTGAAGAAGATCTTCTAAAATAAATTCATAGATACTGCTTTGTTTTACTTTGGGGCATGAATTGGGCCCCCATCTGCTGTTTACCAGGTTTCCCTTTTTTTTTTTTTTTAAGATTTATGTATTTATGCACACAAGAGCTGGGGTACAGGCCAGAGGTGAGAGGATTCACCAGAGACAGAGTAGGGAGCAGAACAGGCAGACTGACTGAAACACACTGCTGAGGGGAACAGCAGGCAAGGCAGGAGAGGTCTGCTATGCCATGTGGGTCCCCTCCCTGGCCGGTGGCAGGGATCGAACTGGTGCTGCAGTGGCTGCGGTTTGCTTCATAGTGTGTTGCTTAACCCACTGCGCCACCAGGGAGGCCCCAAGAAACTTCCACCAATATCTGTAGGTTGCTTTACAATGAATAGGGAGGAAGTTTCTTGAATAGTTCAGAAATCTAGTACAAGCACTTTATGATGTAACTTTCTACAACACAGACTGGAATTATACCTAGTTAATAGGGTCTGCTCTGTCTAACTTGAGTTGAATATCACACTTATCTCAGATGGAATCATGAGAGTCAGCCTTCACAGCAGTAGTTCTAGATGTAGAAGTCATGGTGTCCAGAGGGCACTAGCTGGAAAAGTAGTCTCTATTTGATGGTTCACCAGAGCATCACAACACTTTTTCAGATCTATCTCTTCTTTGCTCAATGTAAAGCGTTGCCTACATAGCTGAAAAAATAGTAGTATGAAGCATACTTTCATCTTTTTTGCTGCTGATTATCCACAGTAGTAGCAGTAATTTTCTAATAATTGGGTACTTCTTTAAGTCATTCTTATGGCCTTTTACTTAGAAAATAGCAAGCATAGAGAAGAATAAACTGAAGAAGTATAGGTAGTTCCTAAATAGGGATAGTTCCCTTGCTTTTTAAGTTTGCCTGTGGGTACAACCCCAGTTTAGGAGGTAGCTTCATCTTTTCATTGAAGTGACAGATGCATGATGGTCATGATCAGTTAGTACTAACTTTCTGCTCTTTTCCAGACCCCTCACACTCTAGCTTCTTTTACTGTTCTAAAGTCTCTAAATCCATAGTTAAGACTGAGAGATTATCTACTAACTGTATAGTCTTTCTAAATTTCCAAGCTATATCTGTTATTTAGTTTGAAAGACTATACAGTGAGAGATGCAACTTTCCCATTTCATTTTTTTTTTTAAAGATTTATTTATTTATGCGTACAAGCACTGGGGTACAGGCCAGAGGTGTGGGGGGGGTGAGAGGATTCACCACAGAGAGCGGGAG
>JAGFMF010012145.1:7506058-7516815 GCA_019455555.1 Galemys pyrenaicus | reverse complement strand
TCCCCTCCCTGGCTGGCAGCAGGGATCGAACTCGTGCTGCAGTGGCTGAGGTTTGCTTCATAGTGTGTTGCTTAACCCACTGCGCCACCGGGGAGGCCCCCCATTTCATTTTTGAAGTGTTCTAACGTGTTACTTGATGATATCTGTCTTTCAGTTATGACATGCACCGATTACATCCCTCGCTCATCCAATGATTATACCTCACAAATGTATTCTGCAAAGTAAGTTGATTGATAATTATTTTCAAAAATCTATATGCTTTCTTTCTAGGTTCACTGCAGATTTTAACTTGATTTAACTATTTTTTTTTTATTAGTTATATTTGACATCATTTGTAGTCCCCAGGGAGTACCCACCACCATTTCACCCGTGCACCATCACCTCAGTCCCTTGTGCGCCCTCTGGCCTCTTCCCCGTCTTTGCCCTCCCCCCTTCCCCACCCCCCATGGTCCCTTTGGTTTACTATTAAGTTGATGTGTAACTTATTTTCTCCTCTCTTGTGCTTTCAGGCCCCTAAATGTAGTGTCTCTAACATCTTTTTGAAAAGTAGGTGGTTGTGTGGAATAAATCACTGTTGCCCGGGAACCCACTGAATGAATAGGCACTGGAAATGCAAATTAGTGCTAGTGATCAAAGAGTATCATTGATTGGCTTCTTGCCATTCTCTTTTTCCTTTATTCTCATAATCAGACCTATAAAAACAGCTCAAGCCAGCCTCAGACTGGGACTTCTCAGCCTAATCTTTCTTCAATTTCTTGTTTTAAAGATAAAATGGGGCTCATTAAAGTTAGATGGGTTTATTGGATTGACTTGACTGAGAGGCAGCCTTTTGGGTTTTTATGGGATAAGATCAGCATTCAAGATCCACCAAGTTAGATATTTAATCTCAATATGAATAGGTAAAGAACAGTGTTTATACAAAGCCATCACCAGTGGTACATTGAATAAACCCACATGTCATAGATACATAAAGTGTGCTTTATTAAAGTAGGATGTATTCTTATGTTCTTATATATGATGGATATATAAAGAAATTATAACAGGGTAAGCGAAGCCTATAGGATTAATATAAAAAGAAATGCAGTTTTTTTCCTTTTTGTGTCTACTGTAACTTGAATTTTGCATCAGTTAAAAAACAAACTGAAAAATTAACTCGGTGAGTTTTCAAACACTCCAGTATCAAAACTAATTTTGGGTAGTCATTTTTGTATGGCTTTCTCCTTCTGTGATATGGCTGAACCTATTTTCTGAGATCATTATGAAAGCAAAAGCAACACAAAGATATTTTTAATCCTAGAGACACTATATGAAAGGATATTAAGATCTTTAACATAAGGAGATAAGTCCATTTGAAATCACTAAGGTTTTTACTCATTCCCATGTGTCTCGAATTAACAACTATAACCTGAGCTATTTTTCTGGTCTCAAATCTGGCTAAGAAAATAAAACTTTAATTTGGTCTTTTAGAATTTACTGAAACACAGATATGTTGCATATTCCAAGTCCATTCATGCACCAAAAAAAAAATGTGCACCTTACTAAGCTGTACCTTATTGCCTTAACCTCTTATCTGAATCCTTGCATTTTAATTTTTTTTTTTTACTGGACTACCTTTCCATCCTCCCCTCTTCCTAATCCCTTTTACAAAGCAGTGTCAAATTAATCTTTATTGTAGAATAACTCTGATCTTGTTACTCTTTGCTCAGCAATGTCAGTGACTCCCAGTTGTCTTAAACTAGTCTGAACTCTTTTTAGCATGGTCTTCAAGGTTTTTACTCTTTCTTGTTACTTTCCTTCCCTTTGTATACGTCCCTTAATATATATGCTCCTTGAAGACTGAAACCGTTGCTTTCCTTCCTCTCACTTTTGCCAGAGTTTTTCCTTTACTTGTAACACCCTGTCTCTCCCACCTCTACAAATCATCTACTCAGCTCCCATACCTTTTCTTGATAGCCTTCCTTTTTCTCTTTCCCCAAACTGGAAAAAAATCTTTCCCCTTCTGAAACATCCCCAGCCCCCAGTATTTTTATGTTATGACTTATAATGGCAAATACAACCCTTTTTCTTACATTATAAGTATGGTGTAGCTGACCCAGTAAAATCATAGTATTTGAAATTTTAGTGCATAAAATGTGGGACCATCTTATTGCATGAATGAAGCGGCCAGATCTTCTAGCTGATCTAAAGTCCCAGAAATTTCACTGCTGAATTAAAATTCCCAGCTAACTCTGATGTGGTTGGTATCAACTAATGCTTGTATGTCATGTCCTGGCTAAAATATCAGTGGGAAATTTGAGTCCTCTCTAGTATTTCCCCGATTTTTTTAATTACCTGATACCTGTTTTGTATGCTTGATCTGAAGATACTGGGGCTTCTCCCTACTCACATGTGGTTATCAGCCTCAGCCTCTTTTCTAAGTCCCACTTTTCTTCTCAGAACCTTAGTTTGGCTTAGAAGGCTGATTGAGAATGAGAGCCAATTGCCAATTCTATTTTATACAGTTTTCTGTTATTTTAATGTTTTATTCTTTGTAGAATTAAGGGCATAAACCAATTTTTCCCATTCTTGTATCTTATATAGACCTTTTCACAAAGTTGACACAAATGTTTATAAGATACTGATTGAAACTTAGGAGGACATTTGAAGCTATAAAACTTTTCATAAACTTGTTCCTTAGATGATGATAAGGAAAAGGAAAAGGAAAAAATGGCTCTACTTTTTAACCATAGTAAGAGACATTTTATGTGGGTGGTTAGTCTCATTGCTGGTTCTTTGCTGCTAGTGATGTTAGCTCTCCCCACCGCCGTTTGTTTTTTGTTTATGTTTTTTTCATTATAAAACAAATTACACATGAAAATTTTTGTTTTCTTGAACTTTTCTAGACCTCCTTATGCACATATCCTCTCAGTTCCGGTTTCGGAAACTACTTACCCTGGACAGACTCAGTACCAGACATTACAGCAGTCACAACCCTATGCTGTCTACCCTCAGGCAACCCAAACGTATGGACTACCTCCTTTTGGTAAGGCAGCCTATTGTAAGCAGTTTCTAAAAATGTTGATTTTATTCCCCAGAAACTTTGATCTTTCTCCTCAAAAAACATGACTGATAAGAAAGTTAGAGACAGGTTGCATTTACAGGTGTGATAGAAGCTCAGTGTGCAACTTTACATCAGTATATCTGATAGATGTAATATAACTAGCCTTTTGATATTCATTTGTTTATCTACCAAAATTTAGCTATTTGTAAGGTATTAAGTCTTGACTGTAAAGCTTGGAATCTTTGAGGTATGATGATTTGACAATTCATAGTACCATGGTTAAGTAAGCATAATAAATATATTTTGAGATGGCCAATTTCTTCTAAAACCAGGTAATCTAAACATCCAAATAGAATATGCCTTCTACGTTCTCTCCCACTACTCTCCCTCTTGTGAGTATCTCCTTTTCTCCTCACCCCCTACTCCAGTTCTGATCAAATGTTACTATGCTGTACTAAAAAAATTATCTTAGAGTGGGGGAAGTCTCCAATTTTTTATAATTTTATTATGTATAGAGAGTTTTGTTTTGATATGAATTATAGTGATTTAGTTGCTAGAAGTCAGTTTGCATTTCTTCGGACACTTAATAGCTGTGCTGATTTTCCTCTGGGTGTAAATTGTTGGATATATACAGTATACTTCATTTTTCCTTCCCTGCTTTCATAGAGCTGGTGTCAGAAAATTGAGAGAATGCTGTGTCATTTCAAAATAATATAATGTGTTGGGCTACCCACTTGGGAACCCTCTCTTCAGAGAGCTTTCCTGTCTGTCTCCATATCTAATAATTTGAACTTCTTGCTTTAAAAATTAAAATCTGTAATGTGTTAATATCCATTTATCCTTTACTGAAACAAGCTGGGAAAGCAAATAAGAACTCTTCTAAACAGATTACTGCAGATGCTAGATGAATTAGTGGTGTCTACTTTTGATTTTTACTTTCCTACTTCTCTTGGCCTGTTTGGTAGTCTTTTAGGATAGTAACAGCTTTCTTACTTTTTGGCTTCTTAAAATTCCTTGGCTCCTGGTAACTGTTAGAAACAAAATACTGGGATTATTTTTAATGATATCAAAAGTTAACTTCATGAACTAAGGGAGAAATGTTTTTGTTTCCCATTTGTATGTCCATGCGTTCATGCCTGTCACTATTAGCCAGCATACTAAAGTCTTATATTTATGACATATTTAGCCAAGCCTGATGGTCCTTTTGGAAGCAGAACTCTGTGTAAATATGTCTGTGCTTATTTCTTTTTGCTTATCTTAAAGCTAATTTTCAGCAGCAGCCAGTAATACACTCACAATTATAAAGTTATTGTTTTTACCTTCTGTTTTGATTTGAATTTATTATGAGCACACCCAGGGTCTTTATGATATTTCGAACAGTTGTTAATTCCCACTGTTCAATATTAAATAAAACTCCTATCTTTGAACTAGGTTATGGAATTATTAACATAGTGCCATGGTACATGTAGGTCTTAGTTTATTTTATGATCACTGCATTTTCCTTGTTTAAAAAAAATTTCCATAAAATAAAAAAAAAATTTTCCATAAAATAGATATGATCCCTGTAAAAAATTTGACGTCAACTGTGCTTATATTATAATGAAATACACTATTGGTAATAATAGGATTTTTTATTAATGTTTTGTTTAATATTTGGGACAAAGGAGACATTTCACAAATTCTTCTATCACTAATTCAGAGAGAGAGGCAGGTAATCACTAGCTTGATTTGACTTTATGTAATATATGAGACTTACTGGAGAGAGATTTATGTTGGGGTAATTGGATGATAGATGTGTCATTCTCAGAATTTATAAAGAAAATTACAAAGATGTTTGTAATAGTTTTTTTGACTTTTCAAAACTCTTGTGTTTAAACACATGATTTCTATTTTTATGTGTCCACTTAAATATAATACAATCGATTTCTTTTTGTGAAAATATTGATACATTTTGTCATCTTAATGCCACCTGTTAACACTAAGACTGGGTTAGCTAGTCTGCTATTTTATTGCATATATACAAGGAAAATCTCAGTATAATAATATTTCATAAAAATCTCGGTATAAAAATATTTCCTAATATCTACTGAGTATTTAGTATACCAACTAGTATGCTAAAAATAAGTACTTCATACTTTACATTATTGTCTCATTTAATCCTCAGAACAGATCTAAGAAGCAAGCAGCATTATCTCTTTTCATAGCTGAGAAAATTGAGGCTTAGAAGGATTAAGTGACTCTCCAAGATCACAATTAGTAAATACCTGGCATTAAAATAGAACACAGCTGTTTATGTCCTGAACTCCACATAAATTTGGGTCTATATAAAAATGATGGTCTCATAGTTTGAAATTATAAGCTTCCTCCTCTTGAAGGAAAAAGACAGAAGGAAATCTTGGAAGTCAATATTGTGGATAATCTTTAAAAGTAAAGGAATAGTAGTTACATTCTTTCCAGGGCTACATAGAAATATGATGGGATAGAAGAAAGAACATTAGAGGTTTGATTTCCGGTGTTCTGAATGACTGTGGGCAAAAGGATACACATTTAGAGGGTCTCATAAAATATGTCCTCTAGCTGACTCTGTAATAACTCCTTTTGTGGGTATAGACTTGTCGATATATATTTAGAGCTTTAAGGATGTTTATGTCATTTTCCTCAGTAATTCCCAGGGAATTTATCCTGTGGAACTAATTACAATCCATGATATCCTGTAGAACTAACCTATAAAATATGCTAACCAAGATATTTGTCAAAGCATTATTCATAATAGCAAAAATATTGTAAAAAACCTACACATTAAATCTAAAGATAGGTGTTAACTTGCAGTATGTCCATAAAATGGAAAGCCATGCAGTTGTAATTCATATTCTTAAAAATTTTTAACATCTTCAGAAAAATATATTAATTGAAAAACAAAGTAGTGAAACTGAACACAGAATTAATATATATTTAGTGTTTTTAAAATACAGAGAATAGGGAATAATTTGAAAGACAAATTGTGAATGCTAACAGTACAGGCACTACATATTTGATCTGTTGCTAAAGAACCATGTAAAACAAGAACACAGTTCCAGCATGCACAGGTTTCAGTTAACACAATCCTGTGCAAAGCTAAGAACTGCCTGTAATTTTTTCTGTGTGGTGAGACTTGTAATTTTCTCTTTTCTTTATTTTCCTAGTTTTCTGTAATATACACCTGCTTCTTTTATAATGAGAAAAAACACTCAAATTGCTTGCATTTATAATAGTTTATCCCAGTAAGCTGTTGAATCAGCAAAGCAAGATGTTCTTTCGTGTATTTTTTTCCCCCTAGCATTAAGGTGCCCTTCAGTTTCTAACCAGCCTAATATTCTCTATTTGCTACTCTGCTATGTATTACTATAAACTAAACTGTTCAGATTGGTTATTGACTAACCATGGTGAAGTATTTGTGTGGAGAAACTTGAATAGTGTTTGTGATACAACCCAGTGTAGGGCAGCAGGAGGACAGCACTCAGAAACATATTTCCCTCAACCATGGTTAGACCCACTGTTGCTCCATATCAGGCTTTTAATGCTTAAAATTAGCAGGTAAGCTTTGTATGCAGAGATATAGATTTATTACTGGAGAGTCAGAGCAATAGACTAGGAATGAGGAAAGGAGAATCTAGTTTCCTCATTCATTATGGGCAATAGTGCCCTATAGTCAAAGCAGTTGGTCATGCTACTTATTACATGACATTCTGGAAAGAGTGGTTTTAGAGGAAGGTGTTTATATGCTTAGAGAACAAGGCTACAGTGAAGACAGTGTCCACATTGTCTTTTATTCCTGTGTTTCTGAAGAAAGACATTCAAGACTTGCTATTCCTATACTTGTCTCAGACATTTTTGACCCTAATTTTTAACCTGATAAGAAGGCCAGCTTTCAGAGACATTTTACATTTTGAAATTTAAAAAATATATATTAAATAATGAGCCTAGTAATGCATTCCAATTAATATTATTGTTACTAATAAGATGGTATTTTAGTGTAGTGTAGTAATAAACAGATATACAAATTAAATCTGCATCTGAAGTTCAGACTGGGAAAAAATCACATTTATTACAATAAATCTTAAAATTATGGTGACTTTGCAATAATTTGTTTACCCAAAAATGTGATATTCAATGACCAAGAATCATGTTACTAGTATTCAAATTTTACATCATAAATGTTTTAAAAATAACATTCTCAAATAGTTTTATAGTTAAAATTCAGATATTCCAAGGACACTGTAGCTAACCTGGACAAGACTTTAAATGATCAGAAACTATGTTGGGAGAGGGGACAGCTCTCTTAATTCATAGTAGAGATGTTGCTATTTTCAGTCTCCTGATATATTTTGTGTGGTTAATTAGGTAAAAAAAGAACTTGACTTTTTTTTTTTGGTAGAATTTGAGTTTGGGCAAGACAATCAACATGCCCCAGTGTCAAACTTTTAAGATTTTCACATTTCCCTTTACTAATCATATATTAACTTATAAACAAATTGACAAATCTGACTTGTATTAAGCTTTCTCAGTGCCCTGGTAAAGCATAGACCTCATTATCAAAGCATTATGTTCCCCTAAACTCCTTATCAGACTAGGAATAAGTGAAATGAGTAGCTGTTTTCTTACCTGGAATGTGTAAGAAACATTTGATACATCTTCTTGGATCTACTTATGAGTTTCATTGAAACTGAACCAGCAAACATGGTTATTCAGCAGATAAAAAAGCAGACATTAAGTTTTGTTGTTGTTGTTGTTGTTTAATAAATAGGCTTTCATATAGCCAAAAATTACCACAAAAATTACTCACTCACAAAGGATATCCTTAGGCTTCTGTGTCAAAGTAAAGCTTTGCTTATGGTTTTCTGGTTCGTTGCTAATGAAAAGGGAAATACAACAGACAAGAGATTGTCAAGAATTGGCAAATCACAGGAAAAGATAAAGTATAAAAGAACCTAGAAATCAAAGAACTGTAACTGAGTTCTGTTCAGTATTAAGCAAATGTCTTTCCATACCACAGTAGACTCTGGGAGTGTCTCTGTTATATACATACATACATACATACATACACATATATATAAAACACAGCACAGTGTTGATCAATCTTTATAATAATGATTCTGAGACAATGCAAAGGTATGTTCACTGTTTCTGTCTTGCTAAGAAAGGAAGAAAGGAGATACATATATTTGAGAGCATTGTGATAAAAGTACAAGTGACAGTTGTGATGTCTGTCATTATGAGACAGATTAGTACATCCTGAATGGAAAGATATCTGTCCAGAAGAATTATGTGGAAATGCAAATTATGAACAGTATACAAATAACAACCCATTTTTATTAAAAATAAGAAAATACTATGTAGTAGAAAACTGAGTGACTTCTGCAAACTGCTAGTGGTTCTAAAATCTGGATGATGGGGTTATATATCACTTTTTCTAAATCACATACTTCTATAATTTTTTAATTTATAAAAATGAACAGGTATGTCTTCCCTAATCAGAAGAAACAAAGATGACAAAATAACCAGTTTTAAAAGGCAGTAAAGTATTTAGTACATCTTAGAAAAATTTGATGCTTGTTTAATGGGTAAGTGAAATTTAAACTTATGTGGAATGTCTCTTACCTTGAGAATGCAGATAAATGATTTCTCACTGTACGTGAAGCTCAGACACTCTTTATGAGAAATATTCCAATTGGGTGTCAGTAGCTGTTTTTGTGAACCTTCAGCAGTTTTCCCCAACCATTGAAATGAACTTACATATAAAATACTCTTGGGGTTTTTGAGAAGATTTTTGTTTCTCTGACCCTGTCCCCTAATTCTTCGAACTTGTATTTGCTTGTGGTATAATATGAATGGGAGAATCAGTATTTTTCTCTTACAAGCAAATTTATTTTTGATTTAAGATTTAGATTTTAAACCTACTGGCTGATATTTGAAAGCATAATCATACTCTTCAGTCACAGTGTATTGTTTGTAATTGGTCCAATTTATCTGATTCAGGTGCATTGTGGCCAGGTATGAAACCTGAAAGTGGTTTAATTCAGACTCCATCTCCAAGTCAACACAGTGTTCTTACCTGCACTACAGGGCTAACCACAAGCCAGCCAAGCCCAGCACATTATTCTTATCCCATTCAAGGTAAATAGGCATGGTTGTGTGTGTGTTTTGAACTTGCTGTTTTTTGTTTTTAACTTACCTATTTCCAAGCAAATTGGGTAATACAGGAGCTCTGACTTCTAAAATAGAATGGAGTGATATTTGCATTTTTGCATGCATTTTGTGTTAGGCAAACCAGTACCTGAGAGTGTGGTTTGGTAGTAGTTTAGTCTTTGAATGTGAACTGTTTTGTAGAATTGAAACCTTCTCTCTTGCATGTTGTATTCCATAAAACCGCTCCAAGTTTGTTTTAGCCTGTTCTTGGTGGAATTTTGTTCTATAAACGAGCAGAAGCCTGCATAGGTTAGCACACTGCTGACTTATTTTATATGAAGTCCAAATAGAGTAGAATGTGAGGTGGATGCTACTTTTCTGCTGTGTTTTTGTCATACCTCCTCCCCCACTTAGTACGTCTTGCTGACAGTACTTTACTTCCTCAAAAGCTGTCTTAGTTCTAGTTCATGATTAAAGGCAAAACATTAAAGCTTGTATTCTAAACATCTTTGCTTTCCTGAGTTCATCCTCTAAAGTCCATGACTATTAGGAGTCAAGGTGAAAAAAACTCAAAAAGAAATCATGGAACTAATTCCCTGCCCTTAAATTGAATACAGGCAATTTGTCATTGCTGCAGATTGGAAATTAATGTACCTAGCTTTTCATCAGCCTTCTTTCTCCTGATGTCACTCAGCCTTTTAATTTTATTCATTATAAAATGGGTGCTGAGGGGCTGATGGAGTGGCAAACATCTGGTGTATGGTTTGATACAAACTTATCTTAAGAACTTTGGTGATTAAAAAATGCTTTATGTAGATTATATGAAGCACAATATTTTCATTTTTAGTTATAACTGTTTCCAGCTATATGAAAACTACTGCTTGGTCCATTGGCACTAGAGCTGGCCACTACATTCCTAAGACCTTGCTCTGAGATACTTTGATCTCTTAAATTGTTTACCAGGCCTCCCTTTTCCTTATTTATTTTCCATTCTTTCTTTGTCCCCTCTCCCTTCTTTCTTTCTAAAATGGGAACAGATTTGGTGGGGGAAAAAAATCAAGCGCATGACTTGTTTTTATTTTTTTATATGGAACAACACTTCATAAATTTGGGTGTCATCCCTTATGCAGGGACTGTACTAATCTTCTCTGTATCGTACCACTATTAGTATATGTGCTGCCAAAGCAAACACCAAGAACATAACTTTCTGTCATCTCTGTCCCTTTCATTTTTATAAAGTAGGTGGCCAAGTCCCTCCTAAACAGATAATATCCCTCATGAACTTACTTAAGTCATGGGGGAAAAACAAGGGATTCTCCTCTTTTATATTTATGACTCTCTACCAAAGTACAGAACCGCCAGCCTCTAGTTACATCTTGAATTTGAGGAATTTGAGGGCTATGCTTACTTCTCCCTAGTAAAATAAGAACAACCACTTTTTTGGAGTTCTTTTAGGACCCACTGCTTTAAAAGAGTCTTTTTTTTTTTTTTAAGATTTATTTATTTATGCATACAAGCACTGGGGTACAGGCCAGAGGTGTGGGGGGGGGGG
>JAGFMF010012145.1:7480612-7506008 GCA_019455555.1 Galemys pyrenaicus | reverse complement strand
GGCAGATCAACAGAAGTACACTGCTGAGGGGAGCAGCGGGCACAGCAGGAGAGGTCTGCTGCGCCATGTGGGTCCCCTCCCTGGCCGGCAGCCGGGATCCAACTCGTGCTGCAGTGGCTGTGGTCTGCTTCATAGTACATTGCTTAACCCACTGCGCCACCAGGGAGGCCCTGCTTTAAAAGAGTCTTAAAAATATCCTTTAAAATCCTTCACTGACCTGTAACCTAACTTACCTGTTAGTACATTTTTCTGTCTTTTTGATCGATTAATCTGATTTGTGCCTTTTTGCTAATGACCGTCCTGTTATTTATTAAGTGCTTTCAATATTCTTAGCATTGTTTCAAGCAATAGTTAGGAGATAAATAATCCTCACAACACACCATGAGGAAAGTACTGTCATTAATCCCATTTTCCAGATGGGGAACATAAGACAAAACAAAGTAACCTGCCCAAGATCACAAAGTTAATAAATGCATAATTAAGCCAGGATATAAGCTGGGCAATCTGACCCCAGTACATGTGTGCAGTATTTATTATTTTCAGTATTGTAATTGTGATACCACTATAGACGCTCCTGTATTTGACCTGTGCCAATAAATACCTAAATTCATTTTTGTCATTTATTCTGATGAGAAACTCATGAAAAACAAGTTTAAACAATTGGCTAAAATAAATAGTAGTAGTATTTGCGACTTTGAATTACCTGGGTTCTCCATTATCAGTGTCACTCTTCTAACTCCACTTTTCATTTCCTTTTGCATGGATGGTGATTATTAGCTATCTGAACTGCTTCCTTCCCTTTTTGTAACTGTCTACCTAATCATCCCACAGAATATAAACAAGGAACCCTGTACTGATATATATAAACTTTTTAAAGTGTCAAAATAGCAATGTCCCCCTCATCGTACTCCAGTTGACAGAAGTCTTCCCTAAGGAAGCTATCGCAAAAAGTAAATTCTACTTTAGGGTCTCCCTGGTGGTGCAGCGGGTTGAGCGCCACACTGTGAGGCATCCATGCGAGTTCGATCCCTGGCCCAGGCGTGGGGGTGGGGGGCACATAGCGCAGCAGACTTCTGCCTCGCCCACTGCTCCCCTCAGCAGTGTATTTCAGTTGGTCTGCCTTTTCTGCTCCCTGCTTTATCTCTGGTGAGTCCTATCACGTCCCATGACTGGCCTGTACCCCAACTCTTGTGTGAATAAATAAATCTATTTTAAAAAAAGAAGTTAATTCTACTTTAACTTAGTCAACTCTAATCAAAATCTTCTTAGTAAACTTAGTGGTCCCAAATAAAAAACTGTCCTTAGAAGCTCATGTAAACCATTAATTAAGTAGACCTTCTCTGTATCAATCTTTTCCATAGTTCTGTGCTATGTCACCCAGTCTCTGGTTATTCTTCATTGGGAAGATTTAAGTAATATTTAAGTGGCAAATTTAATTTCAGAAATTTCTAAGTTAATTTTTAATTAAAATTAAATTTAACTCAGTCCCGATGCTTTTGGACTATTTTTTGGTAACACATTATCAAAGGACAGGGGCTTCCCTGGTGGCACGGTGGATTAAGCAACGCACTGTGAAGCAAACCACAGCCACTGCAGCACGAGTTTGATCCCTGCCTCTGGTCAGGGAGAGGACCCACATAGCGCAGCAGACCTCTCCTGCCTCACCCGCTGCTCCCCTCAGCAGTGTGTTTCAGTCAGTCTGCCTGTTCTGCTCCCCACTCGTCTCTGGTGGATCCTCTCACCCCCCACACTTCTGGCCTATACCCTAGTTCTTGTATGCATAAATAAATAAATCTTTTTTAAAAATAGATAAGCTCTCTGTCAGGAGATTTGTTTTATTAATGGACTTTATTTTTAAAAATATTTTAGAATCAGAGAAAAATTGAACAGATAGTACAGAGACTTATATATTCCTCCACTCTGTGCATGGTTTCCCCTACTGTTAAAAGTTTTTATTGAATGTCCCTTTTCTGTTCCAGAATCGCATCCAAGATAACCATGTTGCATTTAATAGTTCTCTTTAGCTTATTCTTGATTGCAGTTTCTCAGATTTTGCTTGTTTCTTTGTTTTCGATGACCTTGACAGTTTTGAGGAATGCTAGTTGAGATATATTGTCAGATACCCCCCTATTGGAATTTGTCTGACTTTTTTATTTCCTCTCATGATTAGTCTGGGATTGTGGATTTTAGGAGGAAGATCATAGAGGTAAAATGCCACCCTATTGTATCACATCAGTTGTACATACTGTCAACATGACTTATGACTTAGGCTGTTGGGTTTGATCACTTGTTAGAAGTAGTATTTGTCAAGTCTCTCTGCTGTAACTACCCTCTCACCCATCTTCGTTTCCACACTGTATTTCTTTGAATAGAAGTCACTGTGTGTAGCCAATATTTAAAGATTTATTTGTGGTGTAGCTATATAGTATATTTGGAATTTTCTGTACATATATTTTTCTTTTCCCCCCTGTTTATTAGATTTAATAAATCATGTGTTTATGGACTCATGGATATTTATTTTCACACTTTGGTTTGTAATTCAGTACTGTTTATTTTATTTTTCCAACTTAACCATTGGGAGCTCTTTCAGTTGACTCCTATCCCTTTTGACATATCCCTATCAGTGTAGTGTTTTCTGTTTTTCTTTAGTACTTCCTTATTTTTTGGTATTACAGCATGTTCAGCTTGTATATTATTTACCCCAGTCATTTCTCCATGGAGTCCTGATCCTCTTTATTTGAGAGCATGGTATTAGAAACCAAGATTGAGACACTAGGTGTGTTCATGGCTAAAGGAGTATCATTTCTTGTAGGCTCTCAGCTGATGCAACACAGAAAGGTATGTGCATATACACAAATCTATAAATATTTCAATATGTGACACTGTATCATCAAGTCAAACATGACTTATAACTAATGTCTTTGTCTGACTCTAGCCCATTATCACATGAATCCTAGCCTTGCTGATCCGTAAATTTTGACTCCAGTAATGTGAGAAACCTTGCTCAGGAAAGTGTTACCACTGCTATTTACTGAGCTCCTTGAGGGAGTTTCTTTTGTGCATTGACACAACCCAAGCACATACTTATAAATACTAGGTACTTGGTAATTGATAAAAAATCAAGCAGTTGACTCACTGGACATAATTTTTAACCAAAACATGCACGGTTTCTACTAAATCAGAAAATGGATGTGTTTTTGTCCATTACATTGGTAACATACTGAGAATTTTAGGAACTCATCCAACTCTTAATGTCTAGTTAACTCCTAATATAGCAGAAAATATCATTTTTCCTTCATAACTAGTCCGTACAAGACATGCTGCTATATGTGAATCCCACAAGTATTTATTAAGCATTGTCTACTGTATGCAAGTATTCTGGTAGATATTAAAGATAATAAAATAGATTCTACCTTTATGAAGCTTACAGACTACTGGGGAGACAGAAATCAAGCAAGTTAAATAGATTTCGAAAAATGCTCTGAAAGGAATAAAGAATAGATTGTTATCATCGGGAAAGGAAGAAGAGCATTAGTGTGACTAAAGAGCTAATGAAGTTTCTCTGAAATAGACATTCTTAGGAGACGCCATCATGCCATGAGGCTGAGAAGACCATACCAAGAAGAACAGCGTAGGCAGAAAGCATCATCACAAAGGTCCTGAGTGGGAAAAAATATGTTTTGAGTAACTCAAAGAAGACTGGTGTGATCAAAAATGATAGAGAGGCATAGATAAAATGAGAGAGGTGGGCAGAAACAAAATCTTCTACAAACTTTTATGTTCCATTAGCCCCTTGGGTTAACCCTTCAACTTTAAGGCACTTAAATTTAACTGCGCCTCTTAACAATTTTCTGGTTAAAACTACCTGCCCATTGACTATATTAGGCGCATCTCTACTGGGACATGGTTCTCAGAAGCCTTTTCTTTTCAACAGCTGTGAGCTCCATTTTAGAACACAGGAGTAAGGAAATCATAAAGCAGTTGACCATCCTGTTGGCATTTGGAAAGCTAATCATCTTTAGATATGTAACAAGTGGAATCCCCACAGGAGTGTTAGTTGATTTCTCTTTATTTGTCCTTTTCATTGCATATTTCATTGCTGCTGCCTTTGTTCTTTAAATCTGCAATTGAAAACTGTTTTTGTTTAGACCTGCATACATATGTTTATGCAGGAGGATCAGTAGTTTTTGAGGTGCCTGGACTTTAGTCATATGGGGGCTAGGGAGGTTGCTCGTGGGTGGACATACGGAATGAATTGAATGAAAAATGAACTTAGCCTGGATTCAGTGATAGTTATAACAGCCCAGGTGAATATTGTTTAATTATTTCCTGACTTCTCTCACCATTGAAAACTCCATGAAGGCAGGTACTTTTTCTTGTTTACCTCTAGTTCTAGGCACATAGGAGACCCTGGTTTGCTGAGTGCATGAATAACACAAGAGTTATTTTTAAGCCCTTTAAGCTCTCCTAGTTAGCAGACCAGCATCTCCTATAATAGAAGCTATTATTTCTAAAAGAAATTTGTGATTTTTAGTTTGATTCTTGTTAAAAGTTCAGTAGCTAGATTTAAAAACTAGTGAAGTCATAAAACTTTCTGGCAGATACTAAAAGTACATGCATGGCTAGTTATTTGTAAGGTCTTCCCTTTCATCTCTAGTCCATTTCATTAAGTGTTCTAAAAAATTGTTAAATCCGTAAAACCATCTTGTCAGTCAGATTACCTTTTCCCTATGTGTGTAAAAATCAGATATGAATGATTTGTACCTTTGGACATCCATAAGTGACTAAGAAAAGTGGGACAGAATAGAAGTTCAATAAGAGGGAAAGAGAAGTATATACTAGAACCAGAGCCAAAGAAAAAAGATTGTTAGGAGAGATAAATTTAAGAGATTAAATAAGTATTTTCTTTCCCACCTTAGATCACCTGTGTTCAGTCTGTTTTCTGACAGTGCTGTCTGGCATAATGTACTGGTAATAGAATTTGGAATCTACAGAATTCTTTTCCTAAAAGGATGATTTGAAGACTACTTAGTATGAATAGCCATTTCTTAGTACCTCCTCTTAGGAAGTAGGAATTAAGCCACAGCAGAGAAGAAGGTGAATATTGATGGGGAAAAAAGACTATCTGTATTTTCTTTCATTTAGTAGTTTGGTTTAAGAAAGTAAGCACTGAAGAGTAATTTAATTTCCCTGAGGAAAGAGTTACAGTAGAAAAGAAAATCTCTGTGGATAGTCAGGAAGTTTGATCCCTAATCAGGGCACTGGATTAAGAATTGGGAGATCGGGCCTCCCTGGTGGCGCAGTGGGTTAAGCAATGCACTATGAAGCAAACCGCAGTCACTGCAGCACAAGTTCAATCCCTGCCGCTGGCCAGAGAGGTGACCCACATGGCGCAGCAGACCTCTCCTGCCTCACCTGCTGCTCCCCTCAGCAGTGTGTTTCAGTCAGTCTACCTGTTCTGCTCCCCACTCTGTCTGGTGAATCCTCTCACCTCCCGTGACTCTGGCCTGTACCCCAGCTCTTGTATGCATAAATAAATAAATCTTTAAAAAAAAAAGAATTGGGAGATCAATTAATTATCTTGATTTAGCTCCATAACTGTGGACAAATCACATTAACTCTCTTTTTCCTAGGTTATTCATCTGAAAGCCAGGGTTACAGCAGTAGCTGTTCCTTTTATCTAATTTACATTAATCGCCTCTATATTTTATTCTGTGCAGGGTGCTCTTGGGAAAGGATAAAAATTCTAAATTTGACCAGCACTCTCAAGTTTCTGCTGCATTTGTTTACCTGCCTTGTTCTTAATGAGGTTTTCCTATTAACTTTCCCTCTAGAGGATTTCGTTGCTATGGGATAGTCAGATAGTCAAGTCTACCTGATGTCCTTATAGTGTGTGTGACTGTAGTAGGAACCATGTCTAAATGTTCTTACAGGGAGAGGAGTTCAAGACCATTATATTGTTCAGTTGTCCAAAAGTCACTGTGAAACAGGGGTGTATAGGGCAAAAGGGCAGTAAGACAGGCAGCTGGATGGAAGAATGGAATGGCCACCACCTGCCCAGGCTCTGAGACCAGAGAGCCATCAAAAGGCCAAAACCAAAGGCTGCAGCCTAATAAAAGATAGTGCCTAATAAGAGGACAGGTCACACTGTCTGTGGGTTCTCACCTGCACACACAAGTACAGGAGACCTTAGGCTCCAGGAACAAGCATCATAGGGTCTATTTTACAAACAGGGGAAGCAAAGAGCTTATTGTATTCACAAGTGGCCAGCTGCCTCACCCAGATAGCATCAGTGAATGGTCACTACTGGTCCCTCAGAAGTGGTGTCAGAGACACCAGTGTTAACAGCTCTTTGTGAGTTGTTGGTTTATACCAACAACAAACAGTTCTTTAGAGATGCCAGGCCCAGGGCCTTTGGTTCCCCTTTTAGGCAGCATCAGGGACAGGACCAGAGGCCCAGTATGACAGAGGTCTTAAGCTTCTCTTCCCTCCTTGGAAGTCAGCTGCTGGATGTTTCTTTTCCTCTTTCTTCAGAGGCATGAGTGGAGTCTTCCCCTTCTTTTTCCTCTGAAGACTGGTACCATCTTCTTTTCTTCAGGAGCTGCCATCAGCGACTCTCTCCTTCAGGGAGGATGGCATAAGTGCCCTCTGACCCTGACTTAATATCCTCTCTTAGGGTGCCCCACCCACAAGTCTGATTGGACCATTTACTAATCAGCCCATAGCACCTGATTAGTCCATTCCACAATCCAGAAATTGTACTTTACATAAAAAGGTTCTGAGGAGCAACTGCTACAACTGACTTGTGGTGAGAGGCTAGGTACTGGTAACAAAAGTCTGATTAGATCATTTATCACCAGTCAGCTCATAGCTCATAGCTCATACATGATTGGTCCATTCCACAATCCAGGAATTACACTGTTACATAAAAGGTCTCTAAGGAGCACCTGCCACTACTGACAAAAAGGCGTTTACTGAACTGTGAGGAACAACTGCCACAGTTAACTTGTGGTGCAGCAGGGTGAAAGACCACCACTGCTCCTGCCACCTCCCACTGCTGCGGTAGCTGGGTTCCTGTAACAAATGTGGCAAATACTAGCTACTGAGGTTTGGACTAAAGCCCTGTTAGAATCTGTGGTAGCAGGATATTAAAAACCAAGACAGGCAACCTAAGTAGCATATAGAGTACACTTTTACCTAGACAGAATAATATTGAATATTTTTTTAGTTTTTTCAAAACTCATTGGTAAAGTCATTAAATGTTAGATTATGATGTTTGTTAATTAATAATGCATTGTTTAAATAGAGTCTAATAAACAATGTCAAGTACTTTAGAATTTGGGACAAGTGACATATCACAGAACAGTGTTCGATTTACCAGAGCCCCTGTCGTTTCTACTGATCTGTCATAGGTCCTTCTGCAGGTGAGTCATTTTCAACTGCTTGAAAAGATGGATCGATTTGGTTTAACTTTTCATTTTGTTAGTGCATTGTATATGTAAGAAGAGTTGAAATAGAAAAATGTCTGAATTGTATTTCTAATCAAGCCTAAATTAAGGTATGGCATGCAAAACCAGGATATGTTTCCTTTGTCAATGTTTTTTACTCCTTGTAGATATGTTTACTTAAAATAGATTATATATGCAATTTCTTCTAGCCTTTTATATAGTATATTTAATATCTCTTATATTCTCAATTCCATAGCTTCAAGCACAAATGCCAGCCTGATATCTACTTCTTCTACTATTGCCAATATTCCAGCAGCAGCAGTTTCCAGCGTCTCAAACCAGGTATAGTAATACTTTTGTTCATCCTGTTTGATATGTTTCATCTAACTTGCTCTTCCTTTCTTCTTTCTGTGGTCAGTGTGCCAGTCTAACCCATTTCTAGGTGACCTCAAAAGTAGGACCCTGTAGTTTCTCAGACTATCATCCAGTTTCTGTCATTCGTCTGCTAAGACTCTGAATGTTAAGATTCATTTTTGCTAGCAGTTACATGTTTTGATTTATTTCCCCCTTAATCCTGAGTTAGCACAATTTTACTGCTTCATCTACTATATCTACCCCTTCCCCCCCACAAATTATCCTCTAGGATAGGGGCCTAGTTTCTATGTTCACTTTATATTCCCAGAGTTTAGAAAAATGTCTGGCACACACATTAAAGGCACATAATAAATATTTGTGTAATGTCTGACTATCTCCATTTTTTGTTTAGCCACTCTGGGTTTTGTTTTTGTTTTTTTTCTGGTTTAGTTTTGATCGCAGTTCTGACTCTTCATGCTTAGATCATCTTTGTGTTTTAAGGTTTTTTTGTTTTTATTGTTTTCGCTGAAGCAGTTAATTTTATCAACTTCTGTCTCCATCGATTTTTTTTTTCTGACTAATTAACATTGCTGTTCTGGTTCATATCTTATGTTTGACTGTTTTTGTATTTGTCCATTCTTTAGTTCACAAATATTTACTGAATTCTTACTGTGTACTTGTTACTCTTCAAGGTATTGTCTGTCTCTCTTTCATTGCTTTTCATTTTGATCCTGTCTTCTATCATGAACAGACTCTGTTCAGTTTTCTTCATGATCATACTTCTCCCCTCGGAATGTTTACTCGCTCTCAGAATATCTGTTTACCGTCTTTGAAATGAATATTCTAGTGTTTAACCTCATAGTAACTATAGGCTTCCTGCTGATTGAGGGCCACTTTTTTTTTTTTTTTTTTTTAAATCCAGCTGTTTCCCTAAGTTCTACGGTTAATCAAAACTAATCTTTTGGGCCTCCTAGGTGGCACAAGGGGTTAAAGCACCACACTATGAAGCATCCGCAGGCCCTGTAGCACGAGTTTGATCCCCAGCTAGACAGGGGACCCACATGGTACAGCAGACCTCTCATGTCTCTCCTGCCACTCCCCTCAGCAGTGTATTACAGTTAGTCCGCTTGTTCTGTCCCCACTCTGCCTCTGGTGAATCCTCTCACCCCCAATACCTCTTGTACCCCAGTTCTTGTATGCATAAATAAATAAATCTTTTAAAAATAAATCTTTTAAAATTAAATAAAACTGATCTTTCATTTCACTCTTCTGTTTTCTTGTCTTCCAAAATTAAAACCACTTTTCTCTATGACTTCTCAATTCTTACATTAATACCAATTTTTAATAAACCGAGGCCAAAATAAGACCCCACCAGTCACCTTTAGTTTTGTTCCCTCACCAATACTGCCTTTATAATGTCACTTAAGTGCCCAGACTGTTTGTATTTTTGTTGGTTTGAATTTGACGATCTCCATTTCCTACTCCATATAAACTCTACACTGCTGTCTACAGAATCTAAATCATACTCCTTAACCACACATCCAGGTCTGCAAGGATCCTTTGTTTCAGTCAAACTCATTATCTCTGTGCCTTTAATTAAACGTTTTTAAGGTCTATTCATGTTCTTAGGGGCTCTGCCTTTTTAGCTCAGAAAACTCTACTGCACTCTTCAGTGATTGTTCTCTTCCTCCGTATTCCACTCATTTGACATATAATTTATTGCCAGTATGTTGGATTTTTGTCTTTTCTCCTGGTAGATTTTTAACTCCCTTGGATTCAGTTTGTCTTGTTATTCTTTAATATTCTATATATACACACACATTGTAAATTACATTTGGCTTATGGTAGATGCTACATACTCTTTGTAAGTAATTGGTTCAGATCAATAAGCTTTGTCCAACTTATCACCAACATTATTATCCATGAAAAAACTTAAAGCTATTTATTATACCCATTTATTTTTGCAGCTTTGTTAAGATAGAATTGACGTAAGTAAACTGCACAGAATAGAAATGTACAATTTGTTGAGTTTTGACCTGTCTCCATGAAACCAAGAGATTCCTTTATTTATTTATTTTTTTTATTTATTTATTTATCTGTCTATCTATCTATCTGTCTATCTATCTATCTATCTATCTATCTATCTATCTATCTATCTATCTATTTATCTATCTTTAAAGATTTATTTATTTCTGGGGCCTCCCGAGTGGCGCAGTGGGTTAAGAAACGCACTATGAAGCAAACCGCAGCCACTGCAGCACGAGTTCAATCCTTGCCTCTGGCCAGGGAGGGTACCCATGTGGCGTTGCAGACCTCTCCTGCCTCACCTGCTGCTCTCCTCAGCAGTATATTTCAGTCAGTCTGCCTGTTCTGCTCCCCACTCTGTCTCTGGTGAATCCTCTCACCTCCTGTGAATCTGGCCTGTCCCCCAGCTCTTGTATGTATAAATAAATATTTTTTTTAAAAAAAGAAATATATGCATAAGTTTAGTCCATACATAAAATAGTGAAAAGAGCTGTTGCAGCAGAAAAAGAGCTTTGTGTAGAGCACATAGGCACTTTCCCTCTCACCCTTCCTCTCATTCCAAAGACATCCCCTAAGGCATCTCCTCTGTACCATTAGGTTTCCACAGAATGAATTTTGAAAGTCATGGGTTTAGGTGAAAAACAGGTAAATGAAAAGTTAAAGTAATGTTTTAGGAAAATAATTATAAATAAGAGGAACGTGAGACCTTTTTGTTAAAGTTAATGATATGATCTTTTTTTAACTGTCTTGTTTACCTCTTTTATTCCCTTTGGCCTACAGGACTATCCTACCTATACCATCCTTGGACAGAGTCAGTACCAGACCTGCTATCCCAGCTCCAGCTTTGGAGTCACAGGCCAGACTAACAGTGATGCTGAGAGTACTACGTTAGCAGCAGCCTCATATCAGACAGAGAAGTCTAGTGTTATGGTCCCCACACCTGCAGCACAGAGACTTTCGTCTGGTAAGCACTGGGACTCTACAGACTTTGAGACCAACTCATTCAATCTACAAATTTGAAATGCTAAGGGCTTTGAAATGTACCAGTGAATTATGCTGTCCAGGTTTAAAAAACACCCTGACATAAAGGCCTTGTACACATTTAATAAACATGCATAAATTTTTTATCTATTTTTCATGAAAATTTTGTAGTTCCTCTAATTTGAGGAAGAACTGTTTATCATTAGCACTCATGTATTTTTTTTGAAACTTATTTATTTATGCATACAAGCACTGGGGTACAGGCCAGAGGTGTGGGGGTGGGGGTGAGAGGATTCACCCCAGAGAGCAGGGAGCAGAACAGGCAGATCCACGGAAGTACACTGCTGAGGGGAGTAGCAGGCAAGGCAGGAGAGATCTGCTGTGCCATGTGGGTCCCCTCCCTAGCCGGCAGCAGGGATCGAACTTGTGCTGCAGTGGCTGCGGTTTGCTTCATGGTGCGTTGCTTAACCCACTGCGCCACCAGGGAGGCCCACTCATGTATTTTTTTAAGTGCTCTATATCAGCAAAAGAAGTTTTCTGTGCTTCTTACTTTTACCAGTCTTCTAAGTAAATCATCATACTTCAAATTTATTTAACTTCTCATACTTGAAACTTATTTAACTTGTGAATTCATTTCTCAGTATTGTTTCCATAACAATTTTAGCTTTTACCTAATGGACATTTTCAAACATGGACTGAAGTTGTCAGAATAGTAAAAGGAACCCTTATATATCATCAGCCATCTTCAACAGTTAGCAACTCATTGGCAATCTTGTTTCAACTATATGTCATCTAAGTCCTCCCCGCCCCAGATTCCAGGTATCTTGTCTCTAAAAGATAAATACTCGTTAACGTAATTACAGTACCATCACCCACCCAAAATAATTTAGCAGTAATTTTTTAATATTATAAAATACCGGGCTTCCATGGTGGCACGGTGGATTAACAACGCACTGTGAAGCAAACCACAGCCACTGCAGCACGAGTTCAATCCCTGCCTCTGGCCAGGGAGGGGACCCACATGGTGCAGCAGACCTCTCCTGCCTCGCCCGCTGCTCCCCTCAGCAGTGTATTTCAGTCAGTCTGCCTGTTCTGTTCCCCACTCTGTCTCTGGTGAATCCTCTCATCCCCCCCCCCACACACACACACCAGTTCTTATATGTTAAAAAATCATTAATACCAAAAGTTTTCATATTAATTTCCAGTGTTCTCATAAATGGTAGGACTTTTGTCTTCTTTTACAGTTTGTTTAAAATAAAATCCATATATTATGAGTAATGGATATGCTTATCCTACTGGAAAGTGGATTATTTAGGGCCTCCCTGGTGGCGCAGTGGGTTGAGCAACGCACTGTGAAGCGGACCGCAGCCACTGCAGCATGAGTTCGATCCCTGCCACCAGCCGGGGAGGGGACCCACATGGCGCGGCAGACCTCTCCTGCCTCGCCTGCTGCTCCCCTCAGCAGTGTACTTCCGTTGATCTACCTTTTCTGCTCCCCGCTCTCTGTGGTAAATCCTGTCACCCCCACACACACCTCTGACCTGTACCCCAGTGCAGGTCATAAATAAATAAATAAATATTTAAAAAAAAAAAAAAAGAAAGTGGATTATTTATCCCATATCATTTCCCAGGCTGATTTTTGCCAGTTATATGCCCTGCTGCCTTCTGTATTTTGTTGTAATATGGTAACTGAATCTAGAGCAATTGTCTTCAAATAGAGGTTTATTTTGCTACATCCCATTCCTTCCCCACTCCAGGGACATTTGGCAACATATGGGAACATTTTTGGTTTTCACACTAGCTGGGTGGTTCTGTTGACATGTAGTGGGAAGAGGCCAAGGATACTGCTTAATGAAATACATCCTGCATTGTATAGGACATCCCTCATACCAGAAATTTACCTGACCCAAAACGTCATTTGTGCCAGCTTAAGAAACTTATCTGGAGTTTAGATATTTGTTGTTTTTGACAAAACGACTTCATAGATGTGTCCTTCCATTGGGAGGCAGGCATATGCATTCTAGTTTTAATTCTGTGATATTAGGAGCTGTTGATGTTCAGTGTGTAGGTCTACATTCACAAATTGCTTGGGGAAATTGTGGCTTTCCACTCTTTATTCCTATTCCTGCTCTGGTCTTGTAGCTAACTGCTGTCATTATAGGTCTCATTTTTCCTTTCCAGGGGACCCTTCTGCAAGCCCATCTTTGTCCCAGACTACACCAAGTAAAGATCCTGATGACCAGTCCAGGAAAAATATGACTGGCAAAAACCGGGGCAAGAGGAAAGCTGATGCCAGCTCTTCCCAGGACAGTGAATTGGAAGTATGGGAAGAAACTCATTTATGTTTACTACTTTGTTTTTTCTCATTTCTTAAGTTTATCAAGGGTATATATGAAATTCATGAAGATAATCTCATTTTGTGTTATGTGCTCTTTGATTCCAGGGCAAAAGAAACTGAATTGGCCTAGTGAAAATATATTTTCTCTGCCATATTGCTTTCGGTTTTTAGCAAAAGCATTGAAAATTTTTTTCTGAATCTAGTTAGCTAATGATTTCTTTTTAGGGAAAGAACAGACTATTCCCTATATTACAGAAGAGAACAGAAGGAACAGTGCATCATATTCCAAAAGTGAAGAGTGTCACAATGTCATACTGTTCTCCATTTTAAAATCTAAAAGTAAAATGGAGGACTGCAGTGTTTTATTCCAGCTTTCTGTGAAACATGCAAACAGATCTGGTAACTTATTAATGAGATTGGCATTCATTCTGTGGCTAAGCACTGTAGGCATTTCTTATGGTTGTAAATTTTGCTTCATTTAATATTAAAGACTAGAAAGTCATACAAAATGCTAGTAATAGCGTAGGTTTTTAACTTCACGTTTTTGTTTTCTAGTTTCAATTTTTCTATAATGTGTTCGTTTAATAGGAGAGAAAGACTATTTAAAAATCAGTCCCTTGGAGGCCTCCCTGGTGGCGCAGTGGGTTAAACCGCAAGGCACTGTGAAGCAAACTGCAGCCACTGCAGCACTAGTTCAATTTAATACTTGATAAGTATGAGGAAACTCCCTATTTCCCCCTCCCACTAGCCCCTATTAATCTCTGTTCTACTTTCTGTCTTTATGAGTTTGCCTGTCCTGATGGCTCTTTTAAGTGAAATCAAACAACATCTGCCCAGGCTTATTTCATTGAGCTGCTTTTCAAGGTCCATCCATATTGCAGCTTATTTCCTTTTTGTCAGTGGATAATACTCTGTTATATGTCTATACCACATTTTGTTTAGCCTTTCATATGTTAATGGACATTTAGGTTTTTTCCACCTTTGAGCTAGGATGAAAATACCATGGACACTGCTGTACAAGTATGTTTTCAAGTCCCTTTTTTCAGTTATTTGAGGCTTATACCTAGGAGGAGAATGGAATATATAATTCTATGTTCAACTCTTTGAGGAACCATCTATCTATTTTCCCTAGTGGGACACCATATTATATTCCTACCAACAATGCACAAAAGTTTCAATTTCTTCACAGCCTCGCCAACACTTATTTCTCATTTTTTTGGTAATAGATATATATCTTAAAGGATATGAAATGGTGTCAAATTGTGGTTTTGATTTTTCTTAATGAGTAACAAAACCAAGCATCTTTCAGTTTGGTCATTGGCCATTTGTACATATTCTTTGGAGAACTGTCAATCCTTTAGCCATTTTTAAATTGTGTGTTTTATTTTTAGTTGTTACATTATAGAGATTCTTTATATAGTCTAAATATCGCTTATCAATGTATGATGTACAAATATTTTCTCTTATTCTATGGCTGTCTTTTCACTCCCTTAATATTGTTTTTTTATGCATGTAAATTTTTGGTTTTGATTAAATCCTATTTTTTTAATTGCCTGTGCTTTGGTGTTATATGTAAGAATACAGGATAATGAAGAATATCATCTATGTTCTAAGATTTATTGTTTTAGCTCTTTTTTTTTTTTTAAGATTTATTTATGCATACAAGCACTGGGGTACAGGCCAGAGGTATAAGTGGTGAGGGAACTCACCAGAGACAGTGGGAAACAGAACAGACAGATCCACTGAAATACACTGCTGAGGGGAGCAGCAGGTGAGGCAGGAGAGTTCTGCCGTACCATGTGGGTCACCTCCCTCTGGTCGGGATTGAACTCGTGCTACAGTAGCTGTGGTTTGCCTCACAGCGTATTGCTTAACTAACCATTGTGTCACCAGGGAGGCCCTTAGCTCTTTTTTTAAAAAATATTTATCTATTTATGCATACAAGAGCTGGGATTAGGGCCAATGTTTATTCATCTTTACATCCTGGGAGCAAATTCCACTTGGTCGTCACATAAAATTCTTTTTATATGCTGCTGAGTTTTGTTTGCTGGTATTTTGTTTGGAGTTTTTGTATCAATGTTCTTAAGTGGCATTGATCTGTAGTTTGCTTAGGGTATATTTTTCTGACTTTTGGTATTAGAATAATGCTGGCCTCACAGAGTGAGTTAGTATGTGTTCCTACCTCATCATATTTTAGAAGGCGTTTAAGAAGGATCGGTTGTCTTTGAATATTTGATAGAATTTACAGGTGAAGCTATCTGGTCCAAAGCTTTCCTTTGTTGGGATGTTTTTGGTTACTGATTCAACCTCCTTACTGGTTATAGGTTTATTCAGAATGTTAGTTTTTTCTTAAGTTAGTTTTGGTACTTTGTATATTTCTAGGAGTATGTCCGTTTCATTTAAGTAATACTCTCCCTATTTCCATTTCTGATTTTTTTTAAAGATTTATTTATTTATGCATACAAGAGCTGAGGGACAGGCCAGAGTCACAGGAGGTGAGAGGATTCACCAGACAGACAGAGTGGGGAGCAGAACAGGCAGACTGACTGAAACACACTGCTGAGGGGAGCAGTGGGCGAGGCAGGAGAGGTCTGCTACGCCATGTGGGTCCCCCTTCCCCCGGCCGGCGACTGGGATTGAACTCATGCTGCAGTGGCTGTGGTTTGCTTCATAGTGCATTGTTTAACCCACTGCACCACCAGGGAGAGCCCCCTGATTTTAGTAATTTAGATCTTCTCCCCTTTTTTTCTGAGTAATCTAACTGAAAGTTGTCAGTTTTATAGTTCTTTTTCAAGATATCAACTTTTGGTTTTGATTATTTTCTCTGTTATTTTTCTGTTCTCTTTTTTTAATCTCTAATCTTTATTATTTCCTTTCTTCTAGATTTGGATTTGATTTGCTCTTTTCTAATTTCTTAAAGTATGCAATTCAGTTATGATACCTTTTTTATTATATGCATTTACACCGATAAATTTCCCTTTTAGCACTACTTTTGTTGGAACCTATAGGTTTTGTTATGTTGTGTTTCATTTTTATGCATCTGAAAGGTGTTTTTCTGATTTCACTTGTGGTTTGTTCTTTGAGTCTTTGGTTAAGATTGTGTTGTTTAGGGCCTCCCTGGTGGCGCAGTAGGAAGCAGTGCACTGTGGGGTAGGCTGCAGCCACTGTGGCACGGGTTCAGTCCCTGCTGTCAGCCAGGGAGGGGGCCCACGTGGCCTAGCAGACCTCTCCAGCCTCGCGCGCTGCTCCCCTCAGCAGTGTGTTTGAATTGGTCTGCCTGTTTTGCTCCCCACTCTGTCTCTGGTGAATCCTCTCACCTCCCTGGACTCTGGCCTGTACCCCAGCTCTTGTATGTATAAGTAAATAAATATTAAAAAATAAAGTATTGTTTAATGTTCACATACATGGATTTTCTAGTTCTCTTTGTTGATTTCTTGTTTCAGTCGGTGTTATTAGAAAATATGCTCACTCGTTATTTTTTATATTTTTCTCCTTCAGCGGGTATTTCTATGGGACTTGGATGAAACTATCATCATCTTCCACTCCCTTCTTACTGGATCCTATGCCCAGAAGTATGGAAAGGTAATTTGAGTCTTTTTTCCTTTATTGTTACTGGCCCTTTCTTGAATATTTAGGCAAAAATCCAAAATCATTTTCTCTGCTACCCTCATTTTATCCTGTTGGTTTTTCACTTTCCACTTATAACTTTGCCTAAAGGCTTATAGTAGGCAGGATTTTGGTTAGACAAAGTTGATGATAAAGCTAAAGGCTAGACCTAAGACCAGTGCTAAAAGCTGAATTTATTTAAGAGTGGTATTTTGTAAACTAAGTATGGGAATGAGGCTAAAAATAGATCAGAGTCTTGGGATTTTATATTCCAAGGACTAATTATTATCTCTTTGTCACTTCTGACAACCCAAAGTAAGGATTTTATTTAGCTGAATATATGCCAGATATGTGTAAGTAAATACATGTAAAATATAAAAATCTTTGTTTTAATTACATACCTTCTTTAACTATACCAAACTGAATTTAACTTATTTAGAGAACAATTTTGATAGAGGACTGAGCTAATTTTGAGATTAAGATAAGTATTTCTATACTAAGTTACTTCCAGGCTCTTGTTCTTCAGTATCTCTGAATATCTGCTTCCTTTGCTCTCTTAATACTCCCAATTATTTCTTACTTTCTGTTATTAACAACAGGCTTTTAGTATCTAGGCTGGCAGATTGACGGAAGTTCATAAGCTGTATATGAAAGTATTTAAATAAAAGTATACAACCTCTCTAAGGCCTGATAGTTCATTTTAAAGCAGAAAGTGCTTGGTTCTCCAGCAAATATTTTGACTCTGCAGCCTTGATTACTTAGTTTCTGATTGTTAAGATTGTCAGATAACTGACTTTGGATATTACATACTCTGTTGTATGTGTGTTTAGCAGTGGGGGAAGGCAGTGAAGATAATGGCAGTGTATATAAATATTACAGCAACAATATTTTAGCAATAGTTAGAATTTACCTTGGAACAGGGAATTTTCCCCAAAATTAAAATTTTTAAGTGGGTTTTTTAATCCCCCCCCCCGAAGTCTTGAAATATTTAACTGCCCACAACCCTTTATTACACAACCACAGAGTCTCATAACGATAAGTGAAATTGTACCAGTAATAGAAGCTCTGTTTTGTTGTTTAATTTTCACATATTTGTAAAATATGTGTTGTTTTGACCTTGATCACAGTAATTTTGAAATATTTAAACATAATAACCAGTGTTATTCCAAGTCATCAGAATTTCCTCTACTGTGTTCTAGGACCCAACAGTAGTGATTGGCTCAGGTTTAACAATGGAAGAAATGATTTTTGAAGTGGCTGATACACATCTTTTTTTCAATGACTTAGAGGTAAGCATTTTAAATTGTATTTATGCTTTAGTAAACATTCCATTTAATATCTAGGTATTGAGCCTGTGCTTGCTGTATTTAGTGGAAATGTGGTGAGACAGGGTGGGTATGGAGAGGCTATCTGGCCACTTGGGATTACAGAGTCTTGCAAGAATCATGTCTTGGTTAGGTCCGCACACACAGTCTTGCTTTTGGCCTTTCATTTTTGTTAACCCATTTGGAAGTGATCTAGCTTTAGGAAAAATGCTCATGGCTTAGGCAGAACACTAATATATAACCCAGTGCTTCAATATTTCCATCTATCTTAAATAATATCTATGAAGTGGGTTTGATTATTTGTTTCAATTGTATTTTGACTGTTCTTTACTTTTCCCTTCTTAAAAGGTAGCCTCTTGATGTGTCAGCTCTATTATACATGACTGCTTAAGTTGTTGCACTTTATGCACACTCATTGTCCATATTTAGGCTAACCTTCATGTCCAAGATCATTTTATAGTTAGGTATAAGGAAGGCCAAGAAACACTGAGAGCTTATTGGTGGAATATTTTGAATTTGACAACTGAATTCACCTTTGAGGTAACCATGGTAGAGTAGAAAGAGCACAAGATTGAGTCAAAAAGGCAAAATGTGGGTCCCATGTTAGAAAAGTTATCTCCCCATTCTAGGCCCCTGTCAAGCAGTTCTCATATACAAGAAACCAATAGTTATTCTGCCTGGGGAGTGAATAGCATTGTTAGGACACAGAGGTGGGGAGAGCAGGTTTGTCACTTCATGTCTTTTCAAATCTTGAACTGTATATTACATAGATTACCTAATTTTTTTGAACAGTGAAAATTTTAAAGTAAAATAAGATAGTCTATAAACAGATGACATGATCCTGTTTCTTTTTAAATACAATGTAGTTTTACTCAACAGACAATTCTTAAAAAAATTAATAGACTCTAAACTCCAGTAGTTTTGTCTTAAGTTCCACAATGCTTTACTCTTCCCTCAACTTATCCTGTTGATAAGTTAGAACATCATAATTTTTATTCAGCAGACATTTATTGAAAACCTTCTATGTGCCAGTAATTATTGCCAAATTGTATTTGTAATGATTTTCTAGACATAGTCCTCACTCAGGACTGAAAGTTCTGTGAAGAATTTGACCTGAATGTGTTCCTGCCCCCCAGGTCAGTGGTTCTCAACTTTAGGGGGCATAAGAATCACCTGGGGAGCTTGTTAAAAATGAAGATTCTAGGACTTCACTCCCAGAAATTCTGACTTAAGTAGATCTGGGGTGGACCCAAGAATATGCATTTTTAAAAAACTTCCCCAGAGGATTCTGATGCAGGTGGACATCACAGTGCTGCCCTAGTGTCAGAAGAGTGATTGTCAGAAGTAGGCAGTGGGTGGCATTTGTAATAGTAGTGTGGACTTGGTGGGATAGAACCTTAGATTTGAATCAGAAGACTCAGGTTCTTTCTGGTTTCTTTCTACTACTCACTGGTTATTTAATCTTGGGCAGATCATTTCACCTGACTTTTAGAACATGAGAAGATTCAACCAATATGACCTCTTACTCCTAAAATTGAATATGTAAATTTTATTTCAGTCATTTTTAGTTTCAGTACTATATTCTACAAATATCTGTTTCGTGTACAAAATTATGGTGGGGTATATGCTGTGTGAGAACACTGGACTAGACTTGAGGGGTGCAAAGGAGATTTTAGATATGGGACTTTAACCTTCCATTAGGACTTAGACTCTAGTATAGGACAGACACCTGCCAGTGTAAGGGAGCTTGTGCTTTTACCTGTGAGCTGTTGGAGAAATGAACTGTAGAAAGAAGAGCATACTCCTTGAGGGTTGGGGTGGTCAAGGAAGATTTCATGAAGACTGTGGGACATGAATCAAGCCTTAAAGAAGTTGGACAACAAGAGGGGTAAGAGTAAACCCCCTTACATAAGCAAGACTATAAGGTATTTCATCATCCCACCATTTTTTGTGGTCTTTTTTCAATATCATGTGATAGTAGCTCTTCTACTCCTGGATTGAAACAGTGCCTGATTTTGTCTCTTAACAGGAGTGTGACCAGGTGCATGTAGAAGATGTGGCTTCTGATGACAATGGCCAAGACTTGAGGTGATAAAAGTAATGGTGTCTTAAACATCAGTATGCTTGTTATGTACACGAGATTTAGAGGGAAACAGAAATGAATAAGACATTGTCCTAACAGATCACAATGTACTAGAGGAGGCAGAGTATAGTTAACAGTGCCAGGCATTATGTAAAGTTACAGTAGAAAACATAAAGGGACATAGGAAAGAAAGTTATTATGATGGGTGTGTAAAGTGGGGTGACACCAACAGGGAAGCAATAGAATTTGAATAGGACATTGAAGATTGGGTAGCTATGATGGAATTAGGAAAAAGCTTTCTAAAGCTAAGGATATGGAATTAGGAATAAGCTTTCTAAAGCCCTCCCTGGTGGAGCAGTGGGTTAAGCAACACACTATGAAGCAAACCGCAGCCACTGCAGCACGAGTTCCATCCCTGCCGCTGGCCAGAGAGGGGACCCACATGGCGCAGCAGACCTCTCCTGCCTCGCCCGCTGCTCCCCTCAGCAGTGTATTTCAGTCAGTCTGCCTGTTCTGCTCCCCATTCTGTCTGGTGAATCCTCTCACCTCCTGCAACTCTGGCCTGTACCCCAGCTCTTGTGTGCATAAATAAATACATCTTAAAAAAATAAAAAGTAGTGTTAAGGAAGTCTCATTGAGAGGATGACATTTGAACAAGGAAGTGCTGGGTGAATGATGCAGTTTTCTGAGGGAAAAAATTCCAGGATTAGCAAGCATAAATAAATAAATCTTTTTAAAAAAATAATAAAGCAAAGGATATGCTGGTTTCTCTTTGGCAGTATTTTCAGTTAGGAAAATCTGCTTCTAGACTGAATGGTATTAAACACAAACAAACAATCAGGAATTTTACTGGGGTAACTTAATTGCGAAGGTGTGATGGTATCAGAAAATAACCTTATGGAAAACAGTCTCTAACATAATAGTGAAAGCTAAATCAAAGTGGACTCAGAAGCAACGACTTGCTCACTCTTTTCATTTTTTCTCTTGGCTATTGTGTTCTGGCCCAGTAGTCAGCCTTAAGTAAAAAAGATCCAAAAGTTTATTTAACTTGTATTTAAAAACTTAGGAAAAAAGATTGTCACATCTTTTCATGTTAGTTTTTTTAAATGTTTCTTTTCATAAGCAAAAAGTCCATCCCTTTTCACCCTAAAATTACATGTTTCTTCCATGAATTCTCAAATATAGAGCAGAGCTGGATATATCACTTAGTAAGTACCTCACCCTACAGTGCCGAGAATGAAAAGACTTTACCTGAGCAGCATCTAGCTGTGCATGCTGTGCATCACACTGCCAGGGGCACCATTCTTGCGATCTACCTGCCTTTTTACTTAAAAGCCTGGTCTAGGGCCTCCCTGCTGGCGCAGTGGATTAAGCAACGCACTATGAAGCAAACTGCAGCACAAGTTCGATCCCTGCTGCCAGCCAGGGAGGGGACCCACATGGCGCGGCAGACCTCTCCTGCCTCGCCCACTGCTCCCCTCAGCAGTGTGTTTCAGTCAGTCTGCCTGTTCTGCTCCCCACTCTGTCTCTGGTGAATCCTCTCACCTCCCGCGACTCTGGCCTGTCCCTCAGCTCTTGTATGCATAAATAAATAAATCTTTTTTTAAAAAGCCTGATCTAAAGTACTTAATATCCACTCTGAATCCTGATGTTTGTTTCTCTTATATGTGTGGCATACCAGTAATAATGTATCTTTTTTTATATAAAAATTTTTATTTAGGGCCTCCCTGGTGGCGCAGTAGGAAGCAGTGCACTGTGGGGTAGGCTGCAGCCACTGCAGCACGAGTTCAATCCCTGCTGCTGGCCAGGGAGGGGACCCACATGGCGGCAGATCTCTCCTGCCTCTCCCGCTGCTCCCCTCAGCAGTGTGCTTCTGTTGATCTGCCTGTTCTGCTCCCTGCTCTCTGTGGTGAATCCTCTCACCACCACCCCCTTACACCTCTGGCCTGTACCCCAGTGCTTGTATGCATAAGTAAATAAATCTTTTTTAAAAAAATTTTTTTATTTATGCATATAAGAGCTGGGGCACAGGCCAGAGACTCAGGGCTTGAGAGGATTCACCAGAGACAGAGTGGGGAACAGAACAGGCAGATCGACTGAAACACACTGCTGAGGGGAGCAGTGGACGAGGCGCCATATGGGCCCCTGCCCTGGCTGGGTATTGAACTTGTGCTGTGGCAGCTGAGGAAACCCCACAGTGTGGCGCTCAACCCCTTGTGCCACCAGGGAGGCCCCTAATAACATCTTATGACTTAGCGGCTTTATTTCCTAAGAATCTCAAACTTACTGAACTCTATTGTAACTTTCAAATAAAGTTGTGTCTAATTCTGTTGATCATTTAAAAATATACTAATGAAGTATTAACTCCTTCTAGCCTGAGTAACTGTATTAGTTATCTATTACTATAACCCAAAATTTAGTAGCTTGAAACAAATATTTATTATCTCATAGTTCCTATAGGTCAGAAATAGAACTTATAGTGGCTTAACTAGGTAGATCTGAATCAGAGTCTTTGAGCTTTCGTCAAGATACCGACCGGAGCTATCATCCACATAGGGTTGCCTAGTGCCGGAAGCCCTCTCATGTGTAGCTGATAACAGCAGGCCTGAAAGCCTCACCACTTCTGCCTCTGCCTGAAGCAGCTGAGTGTTCTAATCTAAGCCCAATGTCTTTCAGAGCAAGTGCTTCAAGAGAGCAAGAGAAACCCAGTCTCCAAAGTCTTAATACTGTTGCTTCTACCACATTCTGCTTATATTCAAAGTATAGTCTGTACCTAAAGGGGAAGAGTATCAAAGAATTTGAGGGCAGGTTTTTAAGCAAACACATTGGTTCATGAACTTAATAAAGCAGCCAACAGATCACAGAGGGAGAACATCCCTCTTATCTTACTACTATTAGTATTTTGGATTGTTTCTATTATATTTTCATGACAAGATAGCCTCTCTCAAGTCAGTCTCTAGGGGATACTGGTGGTTGAATTGTTCCCATCTCTTTTTCCTTCCCTCTCCATTGTTTCTTTAATGGAAGTGATAGTGAGATGGAGGACTAATGCAGGATCAACTCTAACTTTGCAGATTTAAGGACAAGATACTTAAAACTATTAGCCTTGATGTCAAATGCCAGGAATAGGATGGAGAATCACAGGTGGCATTTGGCCAAAATCACATGTATAGATTTTCATTATTATCACCTTCTCTTTGCAGCAACTACAGTTTCTCAACAGATGGTTTCAGTGGCTCAGGAGGCAGTGGCAGCCATGGTTCCTCTGTCGGTGTCCAGGGAGGTGTGGACTGGATGAGGAAACTGGCTTTCCGCTACCGAAAAGTGAGAGAAATCTATGATAAGCATAAAAGCAACGTGGGTGGTAAGTGTGGCATCCAACCAGTCTAATATTCTGTTTCCTTCTGACATCTGTTTTCTTCTCTAGGAATTCTTTATACACTCCTGGTAACTATGAATTTGTGCCACAGTAATATTGTAACATTTTTTAAAACTGGAGATCTGAAGATCAACATTTCTCATGGACTTCTCTTAGCATAATTTGCAAAGACCTTTGTTATTTTTAGACTGTAGATTTTGGGTTTGTTTGTGTTTTTCTTTTTGTTTTTTCCTTGATTTATTTATTTATGCGTACAAGAACTGGGGTGCAGGCCAGAGTTGTGGGGCAGGTGAGAAGATTCACCAAAGACAGAGTAGGGAGCAGAACAGGCAGATCCACTGAAATATACTGCAGAGGGGAGCAGGCGAGACAGGAGAGGTCTGCTGTGCCATGTGGGTCTGCTCCCTGGCCGGGGATTGAAATCATGCTGCAGTGGCTGGCGATAACATGATAGTGCTGAGACTTTACCCCTTGCACCACCAAGGAGGCCCAGATTATGTTTTGACTTTTGTGTTTTGTTCTAGAGTCACAACTATTATCCAGGCTGCTTAATAGGGTGTAATATTTGTATAAACTCATCAAAACTAGTGACTGGATATAGTTGATATGAAACTAGGTCCAGGATTATGAATTAGCAGTGTCCATGTGATTACAACTTAAAGGACCTTGGAAATTCTTTCTCTTTTTGAGAAATAATCTCAAATATTAGATTACACTATGTCTGAAATACTATTATTTAGAATTAATTCATTGACCGTAGATTGTTCAGATTAGAAAAGGAGGTATTTTAGAAAACTAATCTAAATCCCTCTTGATATTTGAGAAATTTGATGAGTTTGTCACGAAAGTAGCAAAGAGTGCTTACCCATGTTGACATAACAAGTTGCTTACCATACCAAAGCTAGGATCTACATATCCTAACTCTCTGCCCAGTGCACTTATGAGAAATATTTAACACTGGGCCTTCCTGGTGGCATAAGAGGTTACACACAGCACTAAGAAGCATCCATAACCATTGCAGCACGAGTTCACTTCCCAGCCAGGGAGGTGTCCCACCTCTCCTGCCTCGCCCACTGCTCTCCTCAGCATCGTATTTCAGTCAGTATGCCTGTTCTGTTCCCTATTCTGTCTCTGGTGAATCCTCTCACCGCGCCCCCGACCCACACACCTATGGCCTGTATCTCAGTTCTTGTATGCATAAATAAGTAAATCTTTAAAAAAAAAAAAAAGAAAGAAAGAAAGAAACGCAGAGACCTCCCTGGTGGCGCAGTGGGTTAAGCAACACACTGAAGCAAACCACAACCACTGCAGCACGACTTTGATCCCCACCACCAGCCAGGGAGGGGACCCACATGGTGCAGCAGACCTCTCCTGCCTCACCTACTGCTCCCTTATATGTATAAATAAATAAAATCTTTAAAAAAAAAGGAAAAAAAAGAACAAAGCACTGTGAAACTATCTGCAGCATGACTTCAATCCCCAGTCAGGGAGGGTCCCACATGGTGCAGCAGACCTCTCCTCTCTTGCCCACTGCTCCCCTCAACAGTGTATTTCAGTAGATCTGCCTGCTTTGCTCCCCACTCTGTCTCTGGTGACTACTCTTACCCCCATATCTCTGACCTTAACCCAGTTCTTGTATGCATAAGTAAATAAATCTTTTTTAAAAAGTATTATTCTTAAAAATAAATATATACACTGTTACGTGAAGTTTCAAGGGTTACATAGACTATGTAGAGGTACATTATCTGGGTCAATAGCCACACAGTGACTTCTATTCAAAGAAATACAGTGTGGAAACGAAGATGGGTGAGAGGGTAGTTACAGCAGAGAGACTTGACAAATACTACTTCTAACAAG
>JAGFMF010012145.1:7465654-7477984 GCA_019455555.1 Galemys pyrenaicus | reverse complement strand
CCCCCCTGGCCGGCAGCAGGGATCGAACTCATGCTGCAGTGGTTGTGGTCTGCTTCATAGTGCGTTGCTTAACCCACTGCGCCACCAGGGAGGCCCTCAGAGAATATTTGTAGATGAAACTTTTTTCCCCCCTTACTTCTGCTCTCAGAATTAAAACTCAGTAACTCATAATCTTCAGCCCAGCATATGGATTGGTGACATCAAGAAATACATCTGTAGGAGATACATCCAAATACTTAAGTACAGGAACCTCCAAGGACTGTACCAAAACCCAGTCAGAGAGGTAGGAGAATCAGAAGAAAAAGGGCATCATAAGGAAATGTCAGTTTAAAGCTTAGACTGAGAAATGAATGCAGCACATCCCTATTGCTCCCTCCTTAAAAAGCAGGAATTCTAGATCCAAACCCTAGTAGAAAAACTACCTGGTGGCACAGCAGGTTGAGCACCACACTATGGGGCTTCCGCAGCCACTGCAATGCAAGTTCAATCCCCGGCCAGGGAAGGCACCACTTTGTGAATCCTCTCACACCTCCCCCCACACCTCTGACCTGTACCCCAGGTCTTATATGCATAAATAAATAAAATCTTTGAGGTAGGGGGCAGAACAGTAAGACTGACATTACGGGGTGGATATTTAGTGAAGCTAAAGGATATGAGAAGTTAATGTTGCTGTTGTATAAAGACTTACGATATGACTTAAATCATGTCTGATTTATGAGCTGAATTTTACTCTGATGAAATAGCACTATAATAGGAAATCTTGGTTGTGTATTTTCTAAAGTGTGGTAACAGTGACATGGGTTGCTGGTATTTGCCAAGAAATACAAGTTAAACTGGTCAGAAGGCAAATGAGGCAGGAATCACGTGCTGCTCCATGTCCAGTATAGAATCTCTATGTTTAATATGACAGATAAATAAACCTGTGATAATTAGAATATTGTCACTGAACAAATGCAGCGCCAGACCCTTTGAGAGTAATTTTTAATAGATCTACAGAGTTGACCTAGTTGTATTCTTGCTCCCACATTGTTTTTTTTTTTTTTTTCTTTCACCTTTTCTTTTCTCCCTTCTAGAAAGAATTGTGTGAATGTTCTGATCACTACCACCCAGCTGGTTCCAGCCCTGGCCAAGGTTCTCCTATATGGACTAGGAGAAATCTTTCCTATTGAAAACATCTATAGTGCTACCAAAATTGGTATGGCTTCTGCTCTAGTCACTGACCTTACAGGAAATATCCCTGCATATGATACACTTTTTATTTACCAGCCTGTCTGAGAAACACCATATATATGTTACTGGTGAGGCTATTCAAATATAACAGTTATATAGCTTATATAAGGCCTTACAGAAAGTAAGTTAACAGGATTCAAATCCAGGTTTGTCACACTTAAAGTTTATCATGTTTTCTTTATTTAAAATACTATTTTAAATGTAATATCTTAGTTTAGAAATCTGTTCTTGCCTTATTTCAGATTTCTTTCTCTTTGACAGAGCGGGCACTACAGTGTGATATGATAGAAACCGCACTAGCATAAATATCAAGGACTAAACTGTATACTTGAAAATGGTTAGAAATCCCTCACACCCACTAGGTAGTTACTATAGGAAAATAAATGTTAAGAAAGGATATGGAGATACTGAAACCCTTGTGAGATGTCAGTGGATAGTAAAATGGTGAAACTAGCATATTATCCAGCTGTCCTGCTTCTGGGAAAATGCAGAATTGGAGGCAGAATGTCAAAGAATTATTTGCACACCATATTCACAACAGCCTTATTCACAGTACCCAGGAAGTAGAAGTAAACTTGAACATCTGTTGAATGGATGTATAAACAAAATGTGCTATAACCATACAAAGGGATATTACTCAGCCTTAAAAGGAAAGGAAATCCTATCACATGCTACCTACTATTTGGATTAATCTTACAGACATTTTGAGTGAAATGAGCCAAAGTCAATTCAAAAAAATATATACTGTCGTTCACTTATTTACGGTATCTAGAGTGTTCAGAGTCATAGAAATGGAAAGTAGGATGGTAGTCACCACAAGCTTAAGGAAGGGGAAATAGGAAGTTGTTGTTTAATTGGGCATAAATTTCAGTTTTACACAATGAAAAAGGTCTGGAGCTGTATTGCACAACAGTGTGAGTGTACTGAACTCTGATAGAACTGTACATGTGAACATGGCAAAAATGGTTCATTTATGTTACTTGACTTTTACCACAGAAAGTTAAAATTTTCATTAATTTTTTCTTTCTTCATTCGTCTGCTATTTACAAAACTTGAGATATTTACTGTCTGTTTAGTGAAAGTTTTCCAACCCATTCTTGAGTGATTTTCTTGTGTTTATAATTGGAAATAGCCTGTGAACCTGTCCATGAACAGAAAATGGATAAATAGGTGTATTCATGCAGCGGAAACTACAGTGCAAATTAAAAGTGGGTGAATTAAAACTAAATATATCTATAAGGATTATTATGAAAATAATGTTAAACACACAAAAGAGCACATTGCAGATAGAGGTATACAGTAGGTAACATTTATATAAAGGTTCAAAATGTTCACAACAATATATTGTTTATGGGATAGGCTCATAGAAAGCAGGAGAGAAGAATGGCATTAGGAAAGGTACATAGGAAACTTCAGATAAATCGGTAATACCATTTTTTAATCAAAAGCAACTATGAAGTATTAAGATTTGACAAAGCGAGTTAATGGTAGATGTCCAGGTATTTTCATATTTTTTTTGTGTGTGTGATTGAATTATTTCATTTACAAGGGATTTATAGTTGGGAAGATTTATAGGTTTTCATATTTTGCTACTGCTGCCCCTGCTGTACTACGTGTTTCATAGGAATCCACAGCCTCCCTGAGCCTCCCACCCCTGAAAGGTCGATTTTCTCTACTGTTTGTTATACTGAGCCCTGGCACCCAAAGGCTTGTCAAACTAATGGAAGTGATTTTATTCCCTCTGACAGTGTGTTCATTTGGTGATCTCCTGCAGTCTCTTCCAGAGTTAATCTGTGCGGAACATGGCACAGCCACTGTGGCACCCTCAGCCACAGTAGGAGATATGACACTTTCCTTCACAGAACTCTCTTACCTGCCAGGAGGAGAAGAAATAGTTGTTCGGTTCCTTTGAAGTAATTTCATAATTGTGGTTCTCTTGAGGACTATTCTGTGATGTTGGGCATTAAAGAAAATTCTTAAAATCGTTTCTGAAAACGTCATAAGTGTTTTTGGTAGGGGAAACCCAGAAACCTAATACTCTCTAAAGGCTAGGTTGGTCCTACAGTTACAGATTGTTTGACTTTGGGTAAGCTGACTCATCATCGGCCTTTTCCTCCCAAGCAGGAAAGCTCATCTCCAGAATTGTCTTCAGAATGTAAAATGGAGGAAAAATATTCACCATCTCTATTAGTGTCATTTTTTCAGAAATGTACTTTCAGCTGTTAGTAACCCTCTGTCTCTTGATACTTTTAGAGAAGACATTCCTAAATGTATTTCATCCTCAATCATTGTGTGCCAGGACAATGAAAACATTGCTATGTTTGTTCTCTAAATAGGTGATATTTCTTTGTTGGGTCTTAGAAGAAAAAAAGAACTTAAAATGTTGGTGTTCTGGTTTTTTTTTTCCTATTGATGAATGGTAAATTAGATTGTTTCTAGCAAGGATTGGCTATGTTGTAGGGATGTAATTATTGGAATGGAATTAGATAAAGAACTCTTTAACACTTTGAACATAATAAGGACTCATTATTAGATTATTTACTGTTTTATTGGGGCTTGAAACATGAACAATCATCCTCCACTGAATCATTTGTAAGATTAATGTGCATTTACTCAACAGTGTTTATTAAATGCCTGTTATGAGTGTAAAGCATGACCGTACTATTTTCAGATGCTACACTGAAAGTGGCCTATGTGTAACTTAAGCCATGTCTTAATAAGTCAGAATCTGAAGCCCAAAGTGTACTAGTGTCTAGTCCAGGTGACTAGTCTCCCAAGTTTGAGATACCATATGGTTTAGAAATGACAAAGACTTGTAATTGTCCAGAAGTGCCAAGCAAGACTTTTGAGAATGAGTGTATAGTTTCTTGTCAGTCAGTGTAGTCATCTTAGATTTATGTATTGTGATAACAATTTTCCAGCAGATGGCAGTTAAGTGCCTTGAGGAAGAGGCATCTTTTTCTTATTCACGCAGGAACCCTGGTGCTAAGTCGCTGGATCTGGAAAGAAGAAAGGATGAGAGGTTAATGGAGCAGGATGAAGAAGGAAGCAAAGTTAGGACCTTGCTTAACTGAAGAAGGTGGCAGAAACAGGGAGATAAAGCATAAAAGATAGTCAAGAAAAAGCAAGGGAAATAATTTCCTTTTTATTTATTTATGTGAATATCTTTTGCATAGCAGTATCATCTGTGCATTCTTAAGGTGTTGATTTCCAGTTGGGATTTGAATTTTTTGATACACTGCCCTGTTTCCCAGAACTATCTGCAGTGAATTTAAATCACCCATTTCCCAAGGATAGTTTCAATGACAGAACATCTCAGTTGCAGGTACAGTAAATAGCAGTTTCAGTAAAATAGGGAGAAAATTCAGATGTGACCATATTCATTGGTACTCTAGGGCTTCTCTCTGAAAAGGTTCCAGGTCTAGGACTGTCTCTAGAAATCCTGGAAAGTTTGTCTTTACTAACAAGAAAATAAAGATGTTATGTTTCTACTTCTCTTTCCTACACTAAAACAATTTCCCCTCAAAAATCATCTTTTTATGAGGGCACAATGGTCAGAACCTAAACTTGAAGTTGTAAGCCCAAAGTCTACTAGCTAGCTTATTTGTGGTCTGGACAAATCACTAATATTTTGGGTCCCATTTTATCTGTAAACTAAGGAATATTACCCATCTCCCTGGGTAGTTTTGGGAATTAAAGGATTATTTGAAAACTACTTTGTAAGCTGTAAATACAGGAGAGGCAGGAAGTAAGGAGGTGTTCACGCTCTCACACTACCTAAACCCCTTACTGTTCATTTATAGAAATTCCCTCACATTAAGATCTTAGGAACATGACCCTTGGCATGAAGGTTAAAATAAGACATAAAAAGTCTATTACTGTTTTAAGGGCACTGTTTCACAGTCTTTGGGTAGAGGGCCTATTGGATCTCTAGATGCCACCCTTGCCCCCCACAAAGCACACTATATGGGCTGCCACTTACTTTGTGTAAGCAGGTGAACCCCTTTCTTTGATATTGGGGAAAAAAGATAGGGAAGAATGTCCTGATAGTTCTTGTCTTTTCTTCATCAGGTAAGGAGAGCTGCTTCGAGAGAATTGTGTCGAGGTTTGGAAAGAAAGTCACATATGTAGTTATTGGAGATGGACGAGATGAAGAAATTGCAGCCAAACAGGTAACCACAGTGAAGAACACTGTTCATGTGGAAGGGCATCAAGGGATTAGAAGAATGATAAACTCAGAAATCCTAGCTACCTGTTGTGTGTTTACAGAAATTTCCCTTCTTTTTCTTCCTCTCCCATTTTTCTTTAAGAGGAAGAGAGTCTGTTTTTTTCTCCCTGAAGTGAAGTTTTCCCTATAAGCTATTTAGATCCTTCTCTTTCCCTTTACCTGACATTCAGACATCTTAAAATCTTGAAGCCCTGCCACAGGGCCTTCTTCCAGTCATTAAGCCTGACATGGCCCTGTCTTCTAGCTTCGATATGCAAGGACAGTACTTTCTCAAGAGCACTTAACTCCCAAAAAGCCAATCATGCTGACTTTTCCAGGTTTTTGAGAGACTCCTTGCTTCTGAGCCCTGCAAAGATTGTTCTGATGTTAATCTCCTCACTGTGCATGTCCCCAAATGAAAGTGTCTTGGCTATGAAACATCAAACTAGATGGCTCAGGTCTCATCGTTTATTAGCTCTGGACATTTATCCTCTGAAATTCCTTACCTGCAAGGTAGATCTATAGAAGCCCTTTCCCTCTGTTTTCTACCCCAGTTTTCTTCCAGTGATTTTGTTTCTTAGACTTGAAGGCAGTAGGTTTCCAACTAAAACCGTTTCTGATTTTCTGATTTTCTTTATCCAGTTAATATACAGACTTTCAGCAACTAATGTGAGGTTGGTAATCATTGGCCATTATTGCCTTACCAGGTTTTTACTTGCCAGTTAATGTAACAATTCAAGGGCTCTTCTGTTTTTCACGTGTTCTTCTAAAGCTCTGGCTGCCCTCTGGGGAAGACACCAGCACATGTAGTCATCAGTGCTTCTTGGGGGAGATAAAAAGTCAGAGCAGAGTTGGTGTCGCTAAGCCATCGAAACACCAGTCAGCCCTCACTTTGTTGAGGGATCTCTACTCTCTAATTGACAGAAGACTTGAATGTACCCGTGGTTGAGGAGGCTGCTTCCCAGGTGTCCCAGGGCCAGTAATTCAGATGCTCCTCTTTCCATTGAATTGGAATTTCTAACATTCACATTTTGGTCCTCACCTGGCATTCCTGACACATCACAAGTCTGCTTCCTCTTCTGTAAGCCAGAAGCCTTTTAAATATGTGTGAGCAAGCAGCAGACTTGTAACGACACTGGTATGTATGCCAGAAGAACTAGGACTTCAGTAGTCCAGATAATTTGCAAACACTTTGAATGAGACCATCAGTAAGCCTCATAGAACATGATTTCTATCACTTGGCATTTTTCAGATCTCATCTTTAAAATGAGGTTCCCGGGGCTTCCTTGGTGGCCTAGGGGTTAAGTTTCAGCGCTGTCACCACTATGGCCTGAGTTCAATCCACATGGAGCTGACCCACATGGCACAGCAGATTTCTCCTGTCTCACCCACTTGTTCCCCTTAGCAGTGTATTTCGGTCTGTCCACTTGTTCTGCTTCCCACTATCTGAATCCTCTCACCCTCCACAACTCTGACCTACACTACAGTTCCTGAATGCAAAAATTTTTTTAAATTAGGTTTCCAAAATGGCACAGTATTCTATCCCTAATTCTGGCTGTATAATATGATCATTATTTCTTATATCTGTAAGAAAGGCTGAGAAATGCCACTAATGAAAATCTCTTATATTTGTAAGGTTTCCTATAGTGTATTTATATGTAAGACTTAGTTGATTTTTATGAAAGGCCTGTAAGAGTTACTAGACACCAGGAAGCTGGGTCTGTGGAGGAAGGGGTGTGGATGAATATGAGCTCCCAAAAGAAGTTGGGTTAACCAGCCATCCCCCTCTCTTCCAGCACAACATGCCTTTCTGGAGGATCACAAACCATGGAGACCTGGTGTCTCTCCACCAGGCTTTAGAGCTTGATTTTCTCTAAAAACTGGAATGAAGAGCCTTCCCCATGAGCTCCTTTCCCTCCTGAAGGGAGCTAGAGACCGGAACCAACTGGGAACACTCTCTGTCTCTCCCTCTCCTCCCACCCCATTTTATCTCTCTCCTCCATGGAATGCCAGCGAGAACACAATCAGAACCAACATCTGTGAGGAACAAAGCTTATTTTTGCTGAGTAAGCTGCAGCCGTGATCTTCCGCACAGGAAAATAAGAGGCAGTTGGATTGAGAGAATAGACGCACCGCAGCTACAGTGCTTTTATTCCTATTACTTTTTGTTTGTTTTGTTGTATTTTGTTTCACAAAATGAAGAAAAAGAAAACTCTTGGGGCAGAGTTGCACTCTCAGTCCAGACTGTTCTTAACTTGTGATGGGGTAAATGCGGCAGACTTTTCTAATAACATCTCTGGCAGTCTTTATAATCTCCTTAGCTATAGAACATACTCCCAGGGAACGTATATGTTATTTTTATAGGTGAGGATCTGGTCTCCGAAGCAAGCTCCCTGCCCTCTTCCCGCCCTCCCCCCTCGCTTTCTTTTCTAGCAAGAAAGGGGTGTGTAAAGTTTCCTTGAAAAATAGTCATTGAAGTATCTAAAATACCTCTCTGTGACGGTAGCACCTCTTAGCTGCTCCAGGATCTGATCTAGATTGTTTCCTTCCCATTCTTCAGCTCCTGGTTTGTTGAACTGTGGGGCACTGGGCACTGAATATCATTAGACTTCAATGTTTCCCCTCCTGGAAGCCTTAGATTCCTTTTCCAGTTACTCTTCCCCCCTTTAACCAGACAGCACAGCCACAGAAGCTCCTCTTAGCAGTAAAGTATATCATCAGCTTGAATCTCATTCAAAGACTGTGGCCTTGGAGGCTTACCGCCAAGCTAGAAAGAAGGGACTAAGGTTTCTTGATTCTTGAAATAGGAAGATTCCACCTTTTCCCTCTGCAGAGAAGCACCCTTCCCCCCAACAGACACGAGCCCCTACAGCCCTCTCTTCCTCCTGAGTCATCAGTGCGTGGCTCTTACCCCTTTCCTGTCCTCAGCCTCTCATAGCCACCTCTGTGCAGTCTGGCCAGTCCCTGGGCTTCGGACCCACTGAGTCAGCTCTAAGAACATACTTACAACTTCATTTTGGCCAAAACTACCAATGTTTTTTACTTCCCTGGAAGCCCTCAAGCCCTTGAAGGGTATTCTGGGCATATTTTACTCCCATCTCTGCCTGAAGCTAAAGAGCAGATCGCCATGCTCAAAACCCAGTTTTCCCATAGAATACCCTTCCCACTTCTCAAATTCCATTCTGAAATGGGAAACCAGAAGGCCAGAAAGTCTTTCTCTAATTTCCGTGAGGGTGCTAGACCCTCTTCTCCACGCTTAAAGGTTAATTCTGGGTCAACGGCAGGGGTATCTCACAGCCTGACCTCTGGGAAATTTGATGGGTACCAGGCACAAGTCCCAGCCCTCCGTCCCAACTATTTGTGGATGCTCTGTCCCAACCTGGGCATCTGCTCAGGCAGAATAGACTCCCTAGAGCGGAGAAGTTCAGGCTGCAGAGGTGACTGTGTAGGCACCTCAGAGCAATGCAGCTGGGGCCCCAGCGGGAGACATCCTTCACCAGGCCACCTCTGACAGCAGTCAGAGTTTCCTGATTCCCATCTCCCTTTCCAGAGATCCTGCAGCACAGAGACCAGCCTCCTTCCCACGCCATCACGCAGATAGAGACAGCGGAGAGAGGCTGGTTGCATTCCTTCCAGGCTGGTTGAAAAATTGGTTCACCGCATAGTTTTAGGACAGTGGTGTTTGGAGAGGAGCTGTGCTCAATGCTCCATATCCACCTGCCTCTTTGGCCTCGTTTCCATGGTGGGGTCAGGGTTGGGGGCGGTGGGCGGTGGCAGACTGAGCTTGATCTTCCCTGGTCTGTGTTGAGCATAACTGCCCAGATGCTGCTCTGCCTCACTCAGTAGTTGGTCTCAGAAAGCTCTAGGATCGGGCTTCCCTCCTAGGCCAATGCACTGCCTATGCTGGCGGGGTAGCTGTTACCTGTCTTGTCCTGGATGTGAGCCCATGTTAGTGCAGGCTCATGGGCTCTGGAGTGGTACCCCATCTTGCACACAGGCGTGCACACCAGCCCTGCCCCACCCGCCCCACCCTGCCCTTGGGGAGAAGCTTGCTATTCCTAGATTATGACTTGGACCTCTTTCCAATGCCACTTTCAGGTCTTTGCAAAAGGAACTTGAAATTGGCCAAAAAGTGAAGCTCTCTGAGCAAAGCACTGTTTGTTCTTGCCTGGTCGTGCCCCCTCATCTAGCGGGCAAGCAAAAAATGGAAGCTTCTTGGACCCTCTCTGCCAAAGTGAATTGTTCCCATAACAGTGCTCTTCTTTCAGCCTGTGCTTTCCTCCTCCCAGCACAAAGATCTGGAAAGGGAAATGAAAGCAAAAGAGCTCTTGGGAGCTGAGGGCCAAGGGATACTGTGGGTCCTTCATCAAGGGCCCACTTTCCCTTTTCACTGGAAATAGTCCCCATCAAATTGGCCACACAGGGAGGCCTTCCCCCTCAGCTGGGCACGCACGGCTTCGTAAGGCGGAGCTGTACACGGGGGGGGGGGGGGGGGGGGGCTTGCTAGTCGGGGGTCTGGAGCTGTCAGGTGTGTCCCAGTATAAGAGGTGGCTTGACTTCCGAATGTAAAACTGACTGTGCCTTAGCATCACCCTGTCCAGTGCCCCTGGGGCAGCTGGTGGTGTCCAGGAGATTGCATACCTGTTCCAGATTTAGATGCCTGTTTGGGCTTTTATTTGGTTTTGGGTGTTCCTATCTTCTGCTCTGCAAGTTGGGGGTGGGGAGGGTGAAGCTAGTGTCCCAAGAGACTTGTGCCACAGCTTGTTCGCAGTTTACAGAAACTCACTTTAAAGCTTCTTCGGCAAACTCCAGTTGCAGCATATGGAGCTCCTGGACGTTGGCTACCTGAGTGGGTGCTGCGCCACTGAAGCCGGGGGCAGAGAGCACAGGGGCAGAGCCATGTTCTCCCTCCTCCCGGCAGTTAGAGGGGTGGTGAACTGGGGAATTCTTTCCTTGCTCCTGCGGAAGGGAGTAGTTAGGGCTCCTCTTAACAGGGTTTCCATTTCTCACCACTAATTTGGTTTCCTTTCTCAACCAAAAATTAAAACTCCCCAGATTTCATACTCTAGGGGCCAAATCTGAGTTCTGAGATTCAAAAATATCTGAAGCCACAGAGAGAAAATCTAGTTCTGTCCTGTGCCCATCAGCATGCCTCTGCCCCTCCCTCTCCTTGGAGTTAGACAGTTCTAGCAAGCAGGCTCCTTGGCTAGCTCCTAATGCACTGACGGGCGCCATCCATCGAGGACGACTTCTGCTCGAAACGTGACCCTCTGGACTTCAATGCCTCACTTAGCCGGAAAAGGCGTGAATTGGATTGGATATATTTATGTGACTGTGGGCATTCATGGCTGTAGAGTCCTTGACCATAATGTTATATGTAATGGGAACTATCTTATAAACTTGAAAAAATAAAGTTTTTATTTTCTATACAGTTTGCTCATGTCTTTTCTAAAGAGGATTGGTCTGTTCTGTTGCCCACTTGAGTAGTGTGAAGCTCTAAATCGAGCTTCATAAAAAATCTGAAGCACTCATTAGAAAGATGAGTAACTGAGGGCCTCCCTGGTGGCGCAGTGGGTTAAGCAACGCACTATGAGGCAAACCGCAGCCACTGCAGCACGAGTTCGATCCCTGCTGCCGACCAGGGAGGGGACCCACATGGCGCAGCAGACCTCTCCTGCTGTGCCCGCTGCTCCCCTCAGCAGTGTACTTCAGTGGATCTGCCTGTTCTGCTCCCCGTTCTCTGTGGTGAATCCTCTCACCGCCCCCACACCTCTGGCCTGTACCCCAGCTCTTGTATGCATAAATAAATAAATCTTTAAAAAAAAAAAAAGATGAGTAACTGAGTCAGTAATTTTACCAGAAAGATTTAAAACCATTAATGTTAATGAGTGTGCATGAAAAAAAATATATTTTTAAATAATTTGCAAGGAAAAGTTTCTTAATTGCTTCTAGAATATGTTGCTCTTTTTTTTTTAAGATTTTATTTATGTATACAAGAGCTGGGGGACAGGCCAGAGGCATGGGGAGTGAGAGGGTTCACCAGAGACAGAATGGGTAGCAGAACAGGTAGATGGACTGAAACACACTGCTGAGGGGAACAGCGGACAAGGCAGGAAAGGTCTGCTGCACCATGTGGGTCCCTTCCCTGCCAGCGGCAGGAATCAAACTTGTGCTGCAGTGGCTGTAGAAGCCCACAGTATGGGCACTCAACCTCTTGCGCCACCAAGGAGGCCCTAAAATATATTGCTTTTTAAAAGTGTAGGAGTAAAATAAGAGTTCATTTACCATCAAATTGCTAAAATTTAATTATTAAATCAGTGCCTTACTGTGCTGAGCTTAAATCACAAAAGCAATGAAACTGATACCAAACCTTGTTTGATTCATTTCTTCAGACTTGGGCCTGTCTTACTCCTTTGCTTTTATTCTTGCAGGAGATGGGGATTCAGTTCTGACTTGCACGTACCTTACATGTCAAGACTACCAGATATATTCTTCCCCAGTCTTTAGGAGAGGGGGGATGCTTTGTATTCTGAGCATTAAATCTCCATCAGAAGGTGCATATTTCAAGTCACACTAATTGAAGCTAACACAGTTATAAGTACAAACACTAGAGTAGTGATGACTTTCCAAGTAACTATCACCCCCCTACAGCAAGTGTAGCGGCTCCATTCTCTTCAAAATGTTTAACATTTTAAGTTATTGATAGAAATGTCTGTTGTCTTTAAAAATCTTGATCTGTAAACTATAATATATAATTGAAGTAACTGTTAAATTCTAGTTTAGGTGGGGGCCCGCCCTGGTGGCGCAGTGGGTTAAGCAACAAACTATGAAGCAAACCGCGACCACTGCAGCACGAGTTCGATCCCTGCTGCCGGCCAGAGAGGGGACCCACA
>JAGFMF010012145.1:7416384-7460833 GCA_019455555.1 Galemys pyrenaicus | reverse complement strand
CCCACTCTGTCTGTGGTGAATCCTCTCACCCCCCACACCTCTGGCCTGTACCCCAGTGCTTGTGTGCATAAATAAATAAATCTTTAAAAAAAAAAAAAATCTTCTATGTCCTAAACAGTCCCGGGGAAGAGCGTTAACATTCCTGACGTCTTGGGCGGCTGGCCGGTCACTCACACTGGTAGTATTCGACCCGGCCGCTCTGCAGCACGATGGCCAGCACCAGCGTGAGCTGTGGCGTCGTCTCCAAGAAGGTCTCAAAGAGCCGCAGCATGCTGATGTCCAGGGCGAGGAAGTCGGCATAGGCCAGGTCGAACTCGGAGGGCACCTCCTGCCGAAACACCAGCAGCCCCTGCCACAGTCCCTGCAGGCACCTAGGCACAGACAGATGCCCCCGGGGCCAGGTGAGTGTCCCCTGGTGTTCCTCCTGCTCTACCTAGGGGGTGGGTGTGGACAGGCTCCCGTCCTAGGTGGGCACTAACACGCATGAGGCTTGGGCTCCTGCAGCCGGGCCCGTCCCAAGCTCATGACAAACCTGTCCCACTGACTCCTGGCATTTCCTCTTCAGAACCAAAAATCTCATGAAGCAGTGAAATCAGGTTTGGGAGCCAAAGCTGTCTGAATTTGAAAAGCGTGCAGTGAAATTGCCTATAATGACAGTTGTCACATGTTGGCACGTGTAAGGATGTCTTGGGGAGAGCTTCTGAGCACGGGCAGCAAAGGTCAGGCTGGACTTTAGGAAGTGAAGCCCGGCCTGCAGAGGAGGGGGTCAGCCTGGAAGCAGGGACCCACTTCTATCAGGGAGAAAGGGTAAGAGCTTGCCCCAAATGTTGCTAATGGAGATTGGGGGACGTTAACAGAGTTCAGAGATTGGACAGACAGGCCTTGGTGACCCACCGGCCTGAGGGGGAATAGAGGCTGTACTCGGGTCTCCTCCCGGCCAGCGCTGGTCTCCGCTGGTTGGGAGGCGACCCACTCGCTCACGAGGACTCCATCATCAGATGCTGACTGTCCCTTCCCCCAACAGAACTGGCAGCTCACTGATGGAAGAGGTGGCAGGCTTGGGCTAGGGCTCTTCCTCAGGAGGACCCTTTGCCTCTGAGCCCTTGCCTCAGACTAGTCACAGACAGGAACAAAGACCCTGTTTTCTAAGCCAAAGTTCAGTGCAGTCCGTCTGACTGATGCATGACAGGAGGAAGGATGCAGGACACAGCAATGGACCAGGGCTCCTGGCGGCTTCTCGGGCTGTAAAAACCAAGCCCCCTTCATGCCCGCTAGGGTTTTATTGGTGCCCATACAATCACTCAGGCAAAACTGCAACATTTACAGCTCCTCTCCCAACTCCTTGAGACGAATGCAGCTTTGTCAAGACAAGATTCAGAGAGAATCTGTAAAAATGGATTCAAGTGTGGATGCTGGCGCAATCCCTCACCCACGCCAGAGCACGGGCATCCTGACCTCAGCTGACCCTGACCTTGGTTTCAGTTTTCCCATCTTTAGAGGGCTCTGCCAGTGCAGAAACAGAACACAACCCACACAGATTGCCAGGACCAGCCCAGTGCCCTTCCCTGGCATGAGTGAGTCAGACCCCCATCTCTGCCCTCTTGTTCCATGTGGGATAAGAAGGTGGAGGCCGGGAGCGATTGTGCAGCAAGAACACAACTGGAGGAAAAGAAGAGAGGCGCTGGCAGCAAGAGGACAGGCACTGCTGTGGGGGCCCGCTGCTGCAATCCCCAGGCGGACCCAGGTAATGGTGAAGTTGGTGGACACCTGTTGCAAGTTCATCTTGCACCAGAGCAATTTACAAGTCTCATTTCCTTTACTCCTCACCACACAGAGCCAGGCAGGCCCACTACGCCCACTGGCACAAGGTGTCCACTGAGACTTTGATGCAGGGAGGAGGGGTCAGGCACTCAAGCAAGACCCAGCAGGTGTTGAACTGAGGTGTACAAGTTTGTACACACAGTGCTAAGCCCTTGTCCACTTTTCCTCTCTTCACAACAGGCTGTCAGGTCTATTCTAAATTACCACCTCTTTTTAACAGAGCAGGAAACTGAGGCTCAGAGAAAGGCAAGTATGAGGCCAGAGGTCGTAAAGCCAGGAATGGATTCCAACCCATGAGGGTCACTTTCTTCTCTGAGCCTCAGTTTCTCCACTTCAGCCAGGAAGGAGGGGTTAGATGAGCTCTGAAGGCTGGAGTTCTTCTTGGTTAAAGGGCGGGCGCCCTGCTGCAGAGCACAGGGGCTCAGTGTTCTCTCCTGGATCCCAGTCCTCTCCTCCCCAAGCCCTTCCAGCGGCGGGGCACTCACCTGTACAGGTAGCCCAACTGCAGGAGATGCAGCAGCGCCAGCCAACGGCCGGAGGGCTGCGACGCGTGCAGGCCGTCGGGGTCCCCGCGCAGCCAGACCCAGCTGAAGAGCTGAAGCACCACCGAGGAGAGGCCCAGCAGCGCCAGCACCAGCGCGGCCCACAAGTAGCGGCCGCTGAGCACATACCGGCTGGCAGTCCACAGGTCGACACCCAGGTCGATCAGGAAGGCGGTGGTGCCCAAAACGCCCAGGACCAAGTCCCAAAGGAGCGTCGCGCGGGGCATGACCCGCCAACCTCTTTCCCCGCTTTCACCTCTGCGGTCGGGAGCCGGGTTTGGGGTTGCAGCGGTAGGAAGAAGGCGGGAACAACCGTCGGGGCCGCCCAGGGGCCGGGCCTGCTGGGCGGGACTTCCCCCATCCGGGGCCCCGCCCCGCCCCGTCCGGGGAGGAGCGCGGTCGCGGGACACGCCGCGGGCGTCCAGGATCCCCCACGCGCCGCCTCCACCGCCCAGAAACCCGCCCGCCACTCTGGCCCTGCAACGCGCAGGGCACCCCCACCGGCCCAGCCGAGCCCCGAGGGCCCCGGGGACCCTCGGGAAGACGGGCCGTCGAAGCGCATTCTCGGCCTAGCAGGCTTCTGGCTTGTTTTGCACTGAGGGCGCAAAGATGACCTTACATCAGCTTTGTTGCCAAACAACAGAAAAGCCCTTTCGGGTCCCTGATTGCGTCACTTTGCAAACTAAACGACTCGGGTTGGGGCCGTTTGCCAGGGGATTCCGAGGACCCTGCATCAACGGGAGCATCTTCCGGGAAACTCATCTTACTTTATTAGCCGATGCGGGGGTTGGGGTGCCTGGGGGAGGGCAGGGCACTCAGTAACCGCGCGGGAGTTGCTTTAAGCATCGTTTACCGAAGGGAGTAAGGCCCAAGTAGCGACCACGCTGAGTTTTTTTTAATGAAACTTGAATGTGCTTCTGGTGGGGTCCTCGAGGCCTCGTTTCCCGGTCCGGCAGTCGCACCCCAGTTCCCTCCCTGTGGGCGCGGAGCAAATAAAGGTGAAGTCCGGTTCCCGGGACTGATTTTCTTATCGGGAGGTAGGTGGCCCGGGCGCAGGCCACGTCGCGGCTCACAGCGCGAGTAGCGCGCGCAGGCCCAGCAGCGCCGCCAGCAGGAGCGCGGGCGGGGGCGCGGACTTGGGCGCGGCGCCGAGGGCGCGCAGGCAGGCGGCGTACGCGTCGAAGGCCACCGCGCGCAGCGCGCACACGTGCTCGGCGCGGCAGTCCGGGCCGCAGGCCTGCAGGTCGTAGCTGACCGAGTTGTAGACGTAGTAGCGCTGCAGCGCGCCCTGCTCGCTGGAGATGCGGCTCAGCGCCTCTTGCATGGAGCGGGCACTTGCGTCGCGCACCCCGTAGGCTTCTGTCACGCGATACTCGAGCTCCCAGCGCGGCGTCCCCTGCGCGTTTGCCTGGCTCAGGTTAACGAAATACGTCACCATATCCTGGAGACAGAGCGCGAGGTGAGCCGTCAGTGAGCAGCCTTCCACGCCGACTCCTGCACCTTTCACCCTCACCAACACCCATTTGCTACTGGCCGGCCACGTAGGTTTGGTGGACCTGCTTGTATCTGATGAAGTAACTGCTTATTACCCCCATTTCACAGTGAAGAAACTGAGGCATACAAGGTACTGCATTTGAGTAGGAACCTACGAGTGGCGGAAATGGGTTGAAATCTAGTTTGTTGACCCATGGCTAGGGTAGTTTCTGTCCCAGGAACACAGAAGATGCTCAGTAAATATTTACAGAACAACTGGATTGAAAAATTCAAGGGAATAGGACGCCTAGCTGAGAGGCTAGAGAAGTGTGGATGATGATGGTTTAGGAAATAGCCAAGACTAGCACTCCACTGAGTACTAGATGTACGTGTATTCAGGTACATCTTAAGGAGTAAAATCTAGAAGAACGGATCTGCCCAGTTTTTGACTCCAGTTAAAATGATGAGCCTGGGCCTCCCTGGTGGCGCAAGGGGTTAAGCACCGCACTATGAAGCATCTGCAGCCACTGCAGCATGAGTTTGATCCCTGACCAGAATGGAACATGGCGCAGCAGACTTCTGTCTCCCTGCTGCTTCCCTCAGCAGTGTGTTTCAGTAGAACTGCCTGTTCTGTTCCCTACTCTGTCTCAAGTGAATCATCTCACCCCCCACCTCCCCCCGCACCTCTGGCCTACACCTCAGTTCTTGTATGCATAGATAAATAAAAATAAAGTCTTCGAAAGAAAGAAAGATGAGTCTCTCCTGTAGAGTAGAGGTCAGCTACAGCAGGGCAGTGCTGACGGCAGGGAGAGCAGGTCGGGGTTGTAACAGGGCAAAGGCAGATTTGGGGAGGAGGAATTGACCTGGCTTGTCAGGACTTCAAGGAGACTCCAGGGTTCTACACCAGAGCTCCAGAAGGTAGCAATAAGGAAACCTTCGTGAGGCCCCAGCAGAGGATGGATTAGTGGGAACAGCATAAGGGAAGGCGGTGATGTGTTCAGCTCCCTCGCTGACCTCTCTGGCCTACAGACCCAGGCTCTTCCTCACCTGCAGGCTCAGTGTGGCTCGGTCATACTCGAACACCCGAATGCCTGGATTGTTGGCCCCGTTGACCACTCCAGGCAACGTGGTTTTCCATGGCGTGACCCCAGGTGCGAGGAACATGACACTGATGGGGGCACCTTTCAGGAGACAATGGCACTGAGAAGGGTGCAAGAAGAGGGAGGGGGTGGCCGTCGCCCTCCGGATGGAGTACCTGCGTCATCATAGAACATCCGGAAGCTGTCGGTGTGGTGGTGCCCAAAGAACTGCCCTGCGATGACCCGATGATGCTTGCGGATCACTTTCAGGTACTCCTCGTTGAAGCCCTCCCGGAACCAGGCTTTGTTCCGAGTCTTCTCAAAGAACCCGGGGGGCACGTGGCCAATAATGTAGACCTGCGAGGAAGGGGCCCAGGAGGGGCTCAAAGACCTCCAGCCCCTCATTTCCACCTCTCCTACCTACGCATCCCCCAAAGCAAGCAGCTGGGCTCAGAGGTACCTGCTCTGCAAAGTCCCCACTTCCCTCTCCCAGGAAGACTCTCTGTACCCAGAATGCACCATGTGCTGCCCGACCCCTGCGCCCTTGCCATTGCTGTGCCTGCCCCTCTCCTTTCCTCCTGCTTGACCTTTCAGCTTCCAGGGCACCTTCCAGGGTCCCACTTGTGGGACCTTCCCAGCCCTGCAGAGCTCAGGCTGCTTCTCTTAGCAAACTTGGACAACGTAACAACCTGCCTGGCCTGCCTGGGCAGCACATGCTACTTGATGGGCAGGGAGGTGGTTAAGAGCATGACCTTTGGAGTCAGCCTACAGCTTGGACACCAGCTGTGTCACCTGTCAGCTTCAGTTCTCTCAGTGGGGGTAGCATCGAACGGGTGGGGTTTTGTGAGCTACCTGAGAGCATCCATGTAAATGCCCTTAGCTGTGTGCCTGACGCGTAGCGGGTGCTCACAAGCACTGCCCTGAGACCCTGCAGGGAAAGGGGACTGGTCCTGGGGAGCCGGCCCTGCAGCCTGGACTCACGCACCTCAAGGGCAAGGGATGGCCTGGTGCTCCAGTGCGTGATGTGGGCTGCAGCTGTGTGCACGGCAGCTGTGGTGTGCGCGGCAACAGACAGAGCTCTGGACTTGGAGTCAGCAGACGGGGTGCTAGTGTCACCCCAAGGTATCACTCATCGTGTGACTGGGGTTGTCATGGCACCTGGACTCTCACGTCTGCAGTGGGCTCTGGGTGGCAGCCTCATGGCTGTTGTGGGAACAGCAGAAGCTCCCTCCTGGTACCAGGCTGAGGAAAGCCCCTCTGGCAGGTGGTCCTCCCAGGTGGGGGGTGAGTCTGTGGAGGTGGGAGGCTCGCTCAAGAAGGGACCCCAGAGGGAGGAGAAGGAGGCAGACGCCCTTACCATTTCCTTCGCTTGGGACGCATTGGTCAGCACCTCTTCCAGCCACTGAAACTGCTGGCCAGGGTCGGCCAGGCCGGCTGTCTGCTCGTTGTTGCTGTAGTACAGGTTGGTGTTGAGGACCACGATGCGCCCCACCCTGCCAAGCCCTGAGAGCTTCTCGGAGTAGAAGGCACCTAGGACATCACAACCGGGAGGCTCTAAAGGGTCCACTGCCTCTGACCAGACACACCTCTGCCTTACACTTGACTCTCCCCCTTCTCCTGCCCTTGCACCCTTCCTCTCCACCTTCCCCATCGGTGGGGCCTGAGGGTAAGACCAAAGGCTCCAGGCCAGGCTGCCTGGCTCCACCTCCTGGCTCTTTCATTTACCAGCTGTGCGACCTCCCTTGTTACTTCACCTCTCCCTGCCTCATTGTCCGATGGGAATAATAGGAATCACCGTTTGCCCTGCCAGGTCTACCTTTAACCCTTTTTCCCTCAGATCTCCGTGCCTATGGACTAAATCGAGGCATTTCCGTGTTGCAGGCTTCCAGTGGGATTTGGTCAATGGGGACCCCAGCAGAAGGGGGCTGGGGAAATAGAAGAGTAGATGAGAGCGACCTTGACCTTCGAATGACTGTGTCTCCAGACCTGTGGTTCTCAACCAGGTGATTCTGCACCCCCAGGGAACATCTGACCTTGTCTGGAGTCATTCTGGGTTGTGCCTGCGGGTGTTACTGGCCTCTGGTGGTAGAGGCCAGGGGGGCCGCTGGACATGCCACCATGCACAGGGCGTTCCCATACCAGGAACTGTCTGGCCCAGAGTGTCAGTAGCAGCAAGGGTGAGACACCCTGTCGAAGGTCACGGCCCCTGACTAGGTTGTTGCGAGGAGTCGAGCTATGTGCTGAGGTCAATGAGCTATGTGCTGAGGGCAGTGCCTGCTGGATAAGTGCGTGCTTTGAGGCCCCAGCAGGGGGTTCTCAGGCAGGAGATCAGCCCGAGTCTCCTCTCCTAAGCTGGCTGACCTAGGCCAAGAGACTTGGTATCTTCAAGCCTCAGGCTGCTTATCTATAAAATGGGCATCAAATCAGTAACCGTTTCACCTTTGTGACGCTGACGTTTGCCAGACTTTGGCACACGGGACGTGCTTACGGTAGCAAATGGTGATGGTACCTTTTTTGAAGAGAGCGGCGGATTCATTATTGAGCCAGGGTCTCCATAGTTCTGCTACCCGGTTGTAGATATTGTTGCTCTCTGCTGGGAACTGGTTTTTGGGGTGAAAGTCGTGATTTCCCAAAGCAGCGTAGACTTTAGTATCTGGGTGGGGGAAAGAAGCACGATAACGTGCAGAAGAAAGCGCTGAGCGCCTATCACTGGCCGGCAGCCATCACACCCAGCAGGAGGGCACTGGCAGATCCTGAAAACGCAGAGATAAGTTGAAAGCACACTTGGTAGAGTTGGTGGGACCTCACTCAGGCCTGGGGCGGCAGAGCTAACCCCACCCCCAGCCGAGAGTTTCCCAGTCAGAAAGAAAACCAGCTGACAAGGAGAAAGCAAGATCTAAATCATTGACATCTATTCTCAGCCACTTGGTAATTGAGTGTTCTTGTTCTCCTCATTCCAGGCCCACCAAGCTGTGGGGGAGGGAGCTGGTTCGCTCCAGGAGGCCTACAGAGTTTGTCACAGCTTCTCAAGTGGACAAGTATTTATTGTGCTCCTAGTGTATGCCAACACATGGATAAGGGACGGGACCATCCTGGCCAGAGCTCCCAGTCCAGGCCAGAGCCCTTGCAGTGGAGAAGGGCTGACAGGTGCTGAGCGGTGAAGGGTGAGGGCTGTCAGCAAAGGGAAGAACTGCTTGCTGCGGATGTGGGGTGGGGCGGGGAGGTTCCCTGAGGAAGTGGTGAGACCAGGATGAGGAAGGGCGTCCTTGTTCTCATTTTAACACCTCTACAAGTGGGGGTGACATCATTGAGATGAGGAGCACTCTGTCTCATACTTCAGTTGATGGCAGTTTCTTCTAGCATTACGTACCGTAATGATGCATCTGACAGTCGGTGGGTATTCGACAGTTCAGTGAATATGCAAGTGCATTATAAACTAGAAGATCTAATCATCTATGTGCATATGTTAAATCATAGTTAGGATCATTTTCTCATCCATTATTTCATTTTCATTCTGGAAGCCCATGTGGAGCAGAGGAAAGTGCTGAGCTGGACCTGAGTTTGAATCCCTCCCTGAGAACTGATCAGCTTTGAGCCATAGCTTCCTTATCTAGAACTGAGGATAACATCTATCCTTGAGATTGGGGGGCGGGGAGAGACTGTCCTCGTTGGACCCTCAGTGGCGACTTCTGGAAAGATGAACAAGGACAAGCAAGTCTGAGCTGGGTTGAGTTACACAGACTAGAAGCATCTACACAACTCCGCATAAAACAGTTCTGTGTGAATTGAGGGAAGGGGGTGGTATGAAGGAGGGGACAGCCGTGGCTGGTGACAGCAGCTCAGGGCCCTCCTGGAGTGACAGTGGACATGGTGGAGAAGAGCAGGTGCTCAGCTAGAATTTGCATCCCCACCTTTGCCTTCACTAGTTTACTTGACTCCAAAGCTCTCATTGGTAAAACTGAGCTAGTAATAACATCTCTCTCTAGAATTATGTGACTGTGAATGAACCAAGGCATGCAGTATTCTTGGAGGAGAGCCTGACACGGAGCCCTCCACACACAATAGCCCTCCATACGTAACATGCTGCCACTGCTGCTGCAGCTGCTGCTATTAATTATTTTTATGAGCATTATTTCACGTCTGGGTCCTGGCAACCTCTGACTAAGACCTTGAGAGGAAGTCGCTGGGCCTCTTTGAGTTGTCAGTTCCCCAGCGGGCAGCTTAAGAGCTTGACTCGGCTCCCCTTGGGCACAATCTGCTTAAAAACATTTTCAAGGCCATCAGGTGAGGCGCCCAAATCCCTTCTCCAGGTTGTGCCCGGTGGGCTGCTGCCATAATCGCTCACTGTTCTGCTTGTTCCCCCAAGCTCTAGAGTCTTCAAACCACCAAAAACAACATCCTGGCTGGAAGCCAGCATCTCCTGGCAGTCCCAGCAGCAGGGATGGTTTGAGGGTGAGAATGGCAACAGCGGGCTGGAGCTGGACATGGGACGTGCTTGCGTCCACGTGAGACTCACCCCAGGGACGATGCAGCATATGCTACTATGCGTAGCTGCAGACGCCCTGAGGAGGGGCTGGGAGGCTGGTGTCCGCCGACAAGGCCAAAAGGCAGTGAGGGCTCAGGCATTCCTGCTAGTGGGATTCCGTGTGTGTCCACGGTTGCCGGGCTGCACGTCCCTTGCGGTTGTTGGGGGGTAAGCAGTGAGTGTCGCGGAGTAGCCTGGGGACCCGGCCCACAGCCGTCACTGTCGGGGGATAAAGGTCACTGCTGCCAGTGTCCCACTATGCCAGCCGCTGCCAGGGGAGCTGTTACCTGGAAAGATCTCTCTGATGAGCTTGGTCAGGCGTTCCACGATTTCCAGCACAGCTGCCTCTCCCAGGTGCTCGTTGGGCACATGAGGGGTGTCATCACTGCAAGACACTGCGTCAGCTTGCTGCGGGAGGTCGGGGCAGCACAAGAGAAGGGGAGGGGACTCTGCCCTGACACAGGAGCTGCGGGACTGTGGGGGGTGGCTGGGCTGGAGCTGGGGCTCACGAAGAACAGAGTTCAAACCCGACCGTGCCACTGGTGCTGTGGGTTCCCGGCTGGTTGTTTAACCCCTCTGAGCCTCCGTTAGCTCACCTGAAAATGGGGATGACAACGGTACCGGCTCAGAGTATTTGTGAGACTTCGGCAGAGGGGGAGATTATATATTCAAAGTGTAGAGCAGTTGCTGCAAGGTGACAGCTATTATTATTCTTATTTAGAACAGGGAGCTGGGCCTCCCTGGTGGCACAAGGGGTTAAGTGCCGCACTGTGGGGCTTCCATAGCCACTGCAGGAGTTCGATCCTGGGCCATGGAGCTAACCCACATGGCGCAGCAGACCTCTCCTGTCTGTTTCAGTTGATCTGCCTCTTCTGCTCCCCACTCTGTCTCTGGTGAATCCTCTTGCCCCCCCCTACACCTCTGACCTGTACCCCAGCTCTTGTATGCATAAGTAAATAAAATCTTAAAAAAAAAATAGAACAGGGAGCTAGAGAATTCCAGTTCCATCTGTAAAACCCCCACGGAGCTCAGGGTAGAGAAACTGCCTTACTTCCGTCCTGTCTCAGGGTTCTAAGGAGTTTGAAGCTGCGCACAGCATATAGATCTATACTGCAGCAGATCCAGGACCTGCCCCAGGGCTATTTAATCCTGTCTGACCTAACTTCCTGGACCCACCTTAGAGATGCTCAAGAGAACAGGGAAGGTAGGATATGGGGACAATCTAAGGCCTGAGGACCCTGCCAGACCAGGCAAGTGAGGCAGCTGCACCCAGGTCTTGGCCCAGGGACGTTAACTAGCTCACCTGCACTGCTCTCGGCCAGGTGCTTTCCGTGTACGCACCCATGTCTACTAATTTGTTCCTCGGAACAACCCTGCAACATAAGTCTCTGCTGTTAGTGCCCTTATACAGATAGATGTAAGGCACCGGGCCTCCCTGGTGGCCTAGAGGTTAAGTCTCAGAGCCGTCACCACTATGGCCTGAGTTCGATCCCCAGCCAGGGAGGTGACCCACATGGCGCAGCAGACCTCTCTGTCTCACCTGCTGCTCCCTTCAGCAGTGTATTTCAGTTAACCTGCCTGTGCTGCTGCCACTCTGTCTCTGGTGGATCCTCTCACCCCCTGCACCTCTGGCCTGCACCCAGTTATTCTATGCAAAAAAAAAGGCACATCAACGCACAGAAAATGAAGAATTCTGCCTACATGTCTGCAGCTAGAAAATGGGGAGCCAGGATCTGAACCCCGTGTGGCTTACACCCACTACCCCCTACTGTGTCTCTGCTACGCCCACTAGGGCAGCAGGAGGAGCCTTAACCCTGTTCTCCTGAGAACCAGACTAGAAATCCAAAGACGTCACGACAAAATGCCACTTTTCTTCCTAGCTTGGAAGCTCTACTGCAGCCTGATAGAAAACACGTCCATTTTCTACGGAGACGCATTCCCTAAGTGTCCAGCCTTGCCCCACCCTGCTGCCTGAGGGTCATTCCTGGCCGCTCTCACGTCATACTGAGGAACCAGGGGGCATTGGTTGGCTCTTCCCTTGTCTCTTGGCAGGTTCCGCTGAGGTTGGAAGAGGCAACCAGAAGTCAGAAGCCCTGCCAGCCTTCCTCACCAGCTCCCTGGTTCGCCACCTTCTGCAGTGAGCCCCACCCCGTCCTGCAGGTGCCCCGTGGAGACACCACAAGCCCTGCCCCTGCAGCCTCTCCTCTCTGGGATATAATGGTCAGCAGGCTTGTTTCTTTGCATCACCCACAAGTCCATGAGCTCCCTGAAGGGAAGTCCAGGTCGCCCTCATCTCAGTTCCCAGGAGTGATGGGGACCTTGAGTGAGTGACCAGGAAGGTTTCTGGAAGGAGAGTTGGAGGACTTAAGCAGTGTCCTGGGATGAGAAACAGAAATGGAGTCTCTGAGCGGAATGCCCTCCATGCTACCTCAGATTCTAACCAGTGAGAACTCCCCAGAGCCAGGGCGGCACAAGGTGGCCAGCAGCTGACAGAACACTGGAGCCCCTTCACCCTCCTCTCTTCCCTCCCAGCCCCTGCACCTGTATCTCTAGGGCTTGGGATCCTTGGACCCCAGTGCTCATCTCCCAGCTTAAAATCCAGGCAGTCTCCCACGCCCACCATGCCAGCCTCAGGGACAGCTGCTTCTGCTGAAGCCGGGAGTCGAGGTCAAGGAGGGTGGGCTTGGGAGTCAGCCAGGCACAGGGGCCCTTGTGCAAGCTCCCTCACTCCCTGGAGGCAGGTGTGAGGACTAAGGGATAGTGAGGGAAAGGTGCCGGGCTGGCAGGTGGCACATGCCAGGGGCCCGGGGAAGGGCAGCTGAGGTTCTGATTCTCTCACCCAGTCCAGAGGATGAAGTCTGGCTCCGGCTCAATCTCCCTCATGGCGTGGATGGAGGAGTTGATGAGGACCCAGGGAGCATCGCAGAGGTAATCACCCCAGGGGCCTGCGTTGGGCACTGGCTGGGAGCCGGCCGATGGGCACACCTGGAGGGGGGCTCCGGATGCATTGTATTTGGGCTCAAGGTGCAGGTCAGAGAGGTGCCAGAACTTCCCTGCAGGGGAGACAAGACCCGCCCTCAATGCTGGGCCACCCTTGAACCTGGATGGGGAAGAACCTGAGCTGGGGAAGAGGAGGCTGCACAGGTGAAAGGATGTTTTCTCTGAACACAGGGCTCAAAGAAAAGGGCTATGGGTCTGGCTTTATCTGGGGAGCAGACTGCTCTGCTCCTGGCCTGTGATTTTCAACAAGGCTCTTTTCATCTCCCACCCAGGCAGCAACAGGAGGGGTTGGGCTGTGTGACCCCATGAACCCTGTTAGAGTTCAAAGCAGAGTGCTTGTTTTTAAAGCAAAGGGGAGAATGTTGGGGTTAGGTGCTGAGGTGCTAGAGTCACATACTAGCTGTGTGACCTTCAGTGAGTTGCTTCCCCTCTCTGAGTCCATAGCTAGAGCCACATCTTATTCTGCTCCAAGGAAATACATATAAAATCTGACCTGAGAAGAAAAGGCTTACACACCAAATAAACTTGTACCAGCAAAAACCTGGGGAATATTTGTGGAAATGGAGTGCCAGGCCAGAGGAGAAGGGACATAATTTCAGGTTGGGATGAATTCCTCGTGTGTGTGTGTGTGTGTGTCTGTGTGTCTGTGCTTCTGGGAGCAAGTTGGCAGCTGGGAGTGGCCCTGTGTGCCATGGAGGTTGACCAAAATTGGGACTCAGCTCTAACCCAAGGTAGGCTGAAATGCCAGAAACCTGGTGTGATACAGAGAAGAAAATGCACAGCAGTAGGTGTCAGGGTGCAAAGGAAATCATCTTGTTAGCCTCTTGGTCCTTCTAATCTGGCAAATAACCAAACAAGCACAGACAGATCGATGAGGAAAAGGCCCAAAAGTTTAATAACAACATGGATACCTCCAACATGGAAGGACCCAGGTCAACTGAGCTACTCAGCCACGTGGCTACAGATGCCACTTAAATAGCTCAGCTAAGATAAGGGAGGTTGGAAGGAAAAGGAGGGAAGGCCAGTTAGGGAGTTTACCAAAGAAAGCACAGTAAAACATAGGTGTGGAGATTTTAAGTTCTGCCTTCTCCAGGGACAAAAGAGAAGGAGAGTAGGTATTTTGGGTACAGTCAATGTGTTTTTCAAAAGTAACCTTCACCCAGTTTCAGGGCTCCTCCCATGAAATCAACCTTTTGCTAAAAAGACATATTTTAGGGCGGTAGATTTTGCTCCCCTACATAAGTTACATGGAACAGATTTATCATCTGTACCCAGTACCGCCTGCTATAAGAAATTCAATGTTGTTTCTTGATGGAGGACTTAAGAATAGCTTCTTCCCCAAGTCCTATTTTCTGACTCAGACAAAGTTGAGGACTGGGATTTCACCATTCTGTACCATTTTGTCACTTCCTCCATTTCATGTGTCACTCAGAGTCAACCTCACCCTTGTAACTCGTCCCCACACCCCTCAAGATACTGGACCTAGGCCTGGAGTCTTCTGTTGCTTTTAAATAACCAGGGTGGGCCTCCATGGTGGCTCATCAGGTTGAGCCTGATGAAGCATCTGCAGCACAGCAGCGTGAGTTCGATCTCCTGCCAGGGAGGGGACCCACATGGTGCAGCAGACCTCTCCTGCCTTGCCCACTGCTCCCCTCAGCAGTGAATTTCAGTTGATCTGCCTGTTCTGCTCCCCACTCTGTCTCTGGTGAATCCTCTCACCTCCCTGGACTCTGGCCTGTACCCCAGCTCTTGTGTGCATAAAATAAATAAATCTTTAAAAATAAATAAATAGCCAGGGTATCATCCAAGTCACAGACCATTCAGTGTGTCTCTAGACAGACCCACCAGTCAAGTCCATCCGTGGTCCTCATTCCCTGACATTTTCCTCACATGCTTCTGAACATCTGTTCTCAGAAAAGGATTGCTTGGTTCGCATTAGGTGCAAATGACTGATTAATTCTCTCTTGGGCCATGTATAGCCTCTTCAACACGGTGTTGGAGGTACTATTCATTCTCCTCGTTTTACAGACAAATCTAAGGTCAAGAGATCAGTTTGTTTGGAACCCCATGGGACGTGGTGGGGGTCCTATGGCTCCTGAAACTCCCTGAGAGATGTGATTGCTAATGAGGTAAAATTAGTGCTTTTTCATTTTAGGTGTCTTTTTTTAGTCAGTCTATGCCTATATTCTTATTTTCTACCCAAATGAAGAGACTTTGTTTATAATGGCAGAAATTTAAACTTCTCATACAAACCATGGTCATGAATATCTGTAAAATGATTTCTACAGGGACAAAGTCCTAAGCTAGAGGAAAGAAACTCACTTCAGCTCTAAATGGGCGGAGCGGGTGGGACTTCCCAGGCCCTGCGCTGGTACAGTGAGCCACATCCAGGCTAGCCAGTCAGAAGTCCTTCACCTTTCTCTCTGATCTGTAGCCCCCTTGCTTCCTCTGAACACTGTGGTAGAGACCATTCCCCTGCCTCAAGCAAGCTCTTTTGCAATTAACCACAAACAAATAGCAGTTCTTCCTCTTTGACGTCAACCCTCAAAATATTCAATGACTGTTTCTCCATTTCAGAAATTCCTTGTCTGCTGATGGAGGCTTAAGTGTCAGCTGTTAGTTTGTTTCTGGCATTTCCGTGGTGGGTGTGCATGTCCCTGGCCTGACTCCAGGAGTGGCCAAAATAGTGAGAAGAACCAAACAGAGTCCCTCCAACAGGGGGCGCCACACGCTTGGGCGCCAGTCTTCTCAACACTCCCGGGGAGCACAGGATTACTGGTTTATTTCATTTTATTTTTGAGGCCATTTTCTGCATGGTGTGATTCTTATGCCCATTTCATAGACGAGGAAACGGGACTCAAACCCATACCTCACTGCCTCCAGAGCTGAGACAGAACGTTGACCCAGAACCCTCAGAGTTGGTGTTTATACTTAGAACATTACCCATAAAAGATTAAGTTAGGGAGGAATTAAGCTCTCATTATCTTGTCATGAGAAGGGGTGGGCACAAGGACCCCCTTGTGGGGAAGTGGGTTATTTGGTTTCTAATCCAGGCTCTTCTATGTGTTGGCTGTGGGACTCTGGATAAGCCAGATGGCCTCCCTGAACCTGAAAGTATTTCCCGTCTGACCTGCTCCTTGTCCACAATCAAATAAAAACAGTGAAAGGGAAAGTGCTTGTCCAGAAGGACCCCAGTACACCAGCCTGTTCCTAGCGCTTACTCCCAGCTCCTGGGGTGAGACCAGAAGGCGTGGTATTGGGCACCTCAGCCCTTTACTCTTTCCACAGAGCTTCTCAAACATTGCTCTGCAGGTGTCTCACCTGGGGGTCTTGTTAAAATTAAGAAGACCTTCTCCTCTCTTGCCCTCTGTTTCCTTAAGTATGAGAGGCGAGCCTAAGGGTTTTCTGAAGGTCCTGCTGTTAGGGGAAAGGTCCTCCTGAATAAATTACACAAATAGGTTTATGGACTCCAACCCCAGACCAGCAATATCCAAGATCTACAAATCCTGTAAGGTCATCATCGAAGAGTGGATCACTGGGACCTGAGGGTGGAGTTGAGCTGCCAGGCTGGGTATAAGACCAGACATTGTGGGCCTTGGGGGCTCTCTTCGTTCAGAGCCACCTCTCAGCATGCTTTTGCGTTCCAACTCAGAGAAACTAGTAGGGCATTTACAAATTTGTCTCCCTCTCTTCTTGTAATATTCATTACTTTATTCCCTCTTCTTTTGTAAATAAAACCCTTTATTAATCTTTGTCATATTGTTACAGGGCAACCCTAATATAAAATGGGTTTGCCTGACTGGGTCCTCACCCGCACGCTCAAAAGGCACTTATAAGCACCAACTGCAGGCACACGCAACAACGATTAATAAAGGGTTTTATTTTACAAAAGAAGGGAAAATAAAGTAGTAATAACACAAGGAGAAGAGAGGGATACAAATCCATAAATATCCTACCAGATGCTCCGAGCTGGAACCCAACAGCACATTGAGAGCTGGCTCCGAACCAAGGGAGATAGCTCCGAACAAAGAGAGCCCCCAAGGCCCACATCTCTGGTTTTATACCCAGCCTGGCTGCTTAACTCCACCCTGAGGTCCCAGTGATCCACTCTTCGATAATGACCTTATAGGATTTGTAGTTCAGTCTCTGGCTTTAGAAGCCAAACAATAACCCCACAGCCTTCCATTGTAATTCCTCCTCCAAAACATGGTTCATTTGTTAAAACCAATATTTACTGACCCCTTGTATCAACTGCACAAATCGCCCTCTCCTTTCCACAGCTCATCTGGGGAGACTGAAAAGAACAGGTCTGTTTCTCTGCAGTTAGAGGCTGTAGGGTAAGTGCCACATGGCAGAGGCCGTGCGTGGGAGAAGAGAGATGAACCCAGCAGGTCTCGCCTAAGGAAGGTGGAGGTAGATAGAAACCCCACTGTTAGGGGAAAAGGTAGTCCTGAATGGATTATGGGTGTGTGGACTTCAACCCCCACTCCAGACCATTAGTGTTCCAGAACCACAAATCCGATAAGATGATAATCGAAGAGTGGATCACTGGGACCTGAGGGTGGAGTTAAGCAGCCAGACCGGGTATAACCCCAGAGAGGTGAGCCTTGGGCTCTCTCTTCCTTTGGAGCCATCTCCCTTGACTCAGAGTCAGCTCTCAATGCGCCATTGCTTAGAAGATCTGGTAGGATATTTGCAGATTTGTATCCCTCTCTTTTTCCCTTGGTATTATTACTATTTTATTCCCCTTCTTTCGTAAAATAAAACCTGTTAATAATTTTTGTCACGTGTACCTGAAGTTGGGACTTTTTAAAAGTCTTCTGAGCGCGTGGGTGGAGGACCCAGTGAGGGGAATCCATTTTATATTAGGGTTGCCTTGTAACACCACCACTTTATGGAAAGCATGGCTGCTATCCCACTGGGTGTCCCACAGTTTCCTGCACTTCAGGAAGAGGCCCTATGAGGAATTCTTAAATTTTGTTTTTAAGGTATAAGTTATACCTCCCTATAGGTTGCTGAATAAAGATAAAGTAAATAAATAAAACCCACCCACCACCCCAAGAGGATCCATCGAGGGCATGATGAAGACAGGCTGTTCTGCCACTTCCTAGCTGTGACCCTGGGCAAGTGCCTTCTCCCCCGAGCCTCCTTTTCCTTTAATTTTATTACTATAAAATAAAGTGGGTGTAATAGCGTAGTGCTAACAGTGCCTGCTTCACATGGGAGAAACCAAATGAGGCTTTCATTTTTTTCTTTCATTTGTCGAATCAGTTTTAAAAGGACAGCGTATGTCAAGCACATAACACAAGTCTGGCCCCTTCATCGATAAATCAATAAACAGATGTCATCTCTTTAGTGATCTGTGTTTCCTCCTTGCCCTAGTTCCCGGCCTTGCTATTTTTAGCAGCACTTTCAGCTCTCTCTGAGTAGCCTGCGCAGCCCCCAACCCGGAGCTCATTGCACAAAACAAAGACATCTCAGTTCATTCGTTCACAGCGCCTACCTGTCTCAGTCCTGGCGGCTCCAAGGTGAGCCAGGAAAATCAGCAACCTGAGCGGCCTCATCCTTGAGGTCCACCTACCAGGAGTCTTGGGGTTTCCAGATGCTGTTCAAGCCAGTTTCTGTGACTGAGCAGAACTTTCCATCCTGTTATCTCCTGTTCCCACTTTCCCAAGGCATCTGTTTCCTCTGGCCTTTGCCCGGTAAGGTGTGATCTGGCTTTGCTCTAGAAGATGTACCAGAGGAAAGGAAACCTGTTCTACCAGTTCCCAGAACCTGGCAGTGCAGCCAATGACTGAGTTCTCCAGGAATCCACCCAATCCCACTGCAGAGGTGGTATCATCCATTTTCTGTGTTTTTACATTGCCCCGCCCTTACAGAACAAGCCCGTGTGGAAATGATTGGTCTTTACCCACAATGCAACATAACTAGTCAAAGATAGAACAGCTTGACCACAGATGAAGGAAAACTCAGAGCTGTTCATTTAATCAGGCTGGGAGCCACATCCCAGTGAGATGGAAGGGACCCACGGCCACCCCTGCCTTCCAGAGGGAGCAGTAAACCACTAGACCCCCTAGCCAGTAGAGCACGTTAGGCAGCTGGACTAGCTCAGAGGACTCAGACTGAAGGAAAAGAGAGGGCTTCCTGAAGGAAGGGACAGGGGCCTAAGTTCTTCTTTTACTGTTGAAATTGTCAAGCAGAAACAGTAGTAAAGAGAATAGTATAATGAGCCTCCAGTACCCATCCCCCAACTACAGCAATTATAAATTTGTGGCCAATTTTACTTCCTATGTACCCCCCATCCCAAGCCCCTTGGACTATGTTAAAGCAAATTACAAAGAACATGTTGTTTTACCTATAAACACTTTAATATAGAACTCTAAAAATAGAACTCATTTCCTAACAAAATGATAGTCAAGTCTGAAAAATTAATAATAAGTCCTTACTATTGAAACCGAAACTGAAGCCAAATGGTTACATTAGTCTCAGCCCTAAGAGCATAAGGGAAAAGGGAGAACACTTATCTTTCTTTTGAAGCTTTTAGACACAGCTTATCTGACAGAGCCTGAGCAGGCAACCTTGAACTGAGCTCCAAGGCCAAAACTTGGCCTTGTGTTAGAGGGGGAAAGATCCTCCTGAATGGATTACACAAATAGGTTATGGACTCCAACCCCCACTCCAATCCAACAGTATCCCAAAACCACAAATCCTATAAGGTGATTATCGAAGAATGGATCACTGGGACATGAGGGTGGAGTTAAGCAGCCAGGCTGGGTATAAAACCAGAGATGTGGGCCTCGGGGGCTCTCTTCATTTGGAGCCAGCTCTCAATGCTCATTAGGTTCCAGTTCGGAGGATCTGGTAGGATATTTATGGATTTGTATCCCTCTCTTCTCCTTGTGTTATTCAATACTTTATTTCTCTTTCTTTTGTAAATAAAACCCTTTATTAACCATTGTCATGTGTGCCTGTAGTTGGTGCTTATTATAAGTGCCTTTCGAGTGCGTGGGTGAGGCCCCAGTCAGGCAAACCCATTTTATATTAGGGTTGCCCTGTAACACTTGGAGAATGCAAAGGGGGTGGGGGAGGCTGCTGAGAATCAGGGGTACACCAAGAGATATTCAAAACTCCAGTTATCTGAAGAAAAGCCTCTTCATATTCATGTATGAGCTGTCAATTATTTACCAGCGAACTTGAGCCTGTGATCTGTACCTGTGGGGGCTTCTCTTTACTGACCTGCCTTAGTGAAGGCACCTCCATCAAAGCCGCCCTCCTGCAACCATGCAGGCCTCTCAGCAAACCTGCCCTTTTTGGGGCAGCTCTTCCTGCCCACTTGTGTCTGTGCAAGTGTCCTTTACTTTGTTGCCCCTTTCCCTAAAAAACTTGCCCTTTAAAATAACTAACAACTCTACCTCATGGAGAAACTCACCTGGGGAACTCACCATGTGGTGCTGAGGGGGAGCTCTGGTGAAACCTTTCCCAGAGTAAACCCAAGAATCCCACTGTCCAAACCCACTGACTCCAAAAACGACATCAATTGCACCATGAGGCACATAATTGTATGATTGCTCCCCCAGTTTAATGTGCAAGTAAAAGCCAGGAGAAGGGTAACATAGGGACAAGGGTGTCCCAGGCAGAAGGCCTGACACCTGATAAGACAGAGATACTAAAACATCCCAGGGAGTTGTGTTAGGCAATGCTGAGTTTTGGGGTGCTGAACTGGGGAAGCAGGCAGGACCCGGACCATGCTCAGCTGTTTAAAGTGAGAATTGTGGGAGCCATGGAAGAATCTTAACTAAGGAAGAGACACAATTCAATTAACATCTTAGAAAGATGGCAGAAAACATTGTGGAAGATGGAGTTTTAGGGAAGTCAGCAGGAGGCTGCGACCAGACAGTCCTGGTGAAAAATGATAGTCTACAGTCTACACTAGAAGGTGAGGAACTGGGGCGGGGGTGCGGGTCAGGCAGGGGGAAGTAAGTAGACTGTGACTGGGGAATTGGCTGAGGTGTTCATTTATGTTCTCACTGTTTTGTTTTTTTTTAAGATTTATTTATGCATGCAAGAACTGGGGTACAGGCCAGAGGTGTAGGGGGTTGAAGGAGTCATTAAAATCTACTGCTGAGGGAAGCAGCGGACGGACGAGGCAAGAGAGGCCTGCTGCGCCACGTCGGTCCGCTCATGCCGTAGTGGCTGCGGGTGCTTCATAGTGTGGTGCTGAACCCCTTGCGCCACCAGGGAGACCTCCCTGTAGGGTCAGAGAAAATTGTCAGGCTTTTCCTCCCTCCCGCCATTGGTGTTGGCCGTGGACATCCGCGGTCCTGCACACGCGCCTCCCTCACGTAGGGTGTGGGCGTGCGCAAGTGGGCGCACCTGGGCTGAGACGCGGAATCTAAGGGCGGCGTCAAGAGGACGCCAGAAGGAGAGAAGAAAAAGGCAGAAGAAGCAGCAGTAGCAGCAGAGACACGGAGGCTTAGAGACCCCAGAGAGTGAAGATGCGCTCCTGGCCGGCCTGCCTGCGTGCACCTGGGACCTCTGATCTAATGATGTAAGCAAACCCTAAAAAAGCCACCGAGGGCTCCAGGACTCCTCCTTTACCCGTCTTCTCAGATCACAGAGAACCTGCCCTGTGCCTTCTGGCACTGGGCCCCCTCATTTTATTTATTTATTTATTTTAAAAATCTTTTGTAACTCGGTGTTTTACTTTTTTGTTTAAGATTTATTTATGCATATAATAGCTGGGGTATAGGCCAGAGGTGTGGGCGGTGAGAGGATCCACCAGAGACAGAGTGGGGAGCAGAACAGGCAGACTGACTGAAACACACTGCTGAGGGGAGCAGTGGGCGAGGCAGGAGAGGTCTGCCGCGCCATGTGGATCACTTCCATTGCCGGCAGCAGGGATTGGACTTGTGCTGCAGTGACTGCGGTCTGCTTCATAGTGCATTGCTTAACCCACTGCGCCACCAGGAAGGCCCCTGACTCCTTTTTTTTTTTTTTAAGATTTATTTATTTATGCATACAAGAACTGGCGTACAGGCCAGAGTTGTGGGAGGTGAGAGGATTCACCAGAGACAGAGCAAGGAGCAAAACAGGCAGATAGGAATTGAAACACACTGCTGAGGGGAGCAGCAGGCCCGAGGCAGGGAAGGTCTACTGCACCATGTGGGTCACCTCCCTGGCCGGGGATTGAACTCGTGCTGCTATGCATAGCAAATGCTTCACGGTGTGGCGCTCAACCCCCTGCGCCACCAGGGAGGCCCTCTTCCCTGACTTTTAATGTAAAAGTGTGTTGTATAAAAGCTGGTAAGAGGTGAACTCACTTTTTTTTCCTACTTTTTTCCTTATATATTTGACATCAGTTGTAGTCCCCATGGAATTCCCACCACCATTTCACCAGTGCACCATCCCTCAGTCCCTTGTGCTCTTTCTGCCTTCAGTTTTTGTTGTTGTTGTTTTTTGCTATAATCCTTTCAGACCTTGGCAGTATATATAAAACTACCTTGGTAGCAAAGTCTTGGGAGGTGTGGGGAGGGGAAGCTCTCAGGTACAACCTTTGCCCATTCCTAGCTGCAGATTGTGGCTGGAGCTCAAGTCCACAGAGGGCTTAGTCCAAAAAGGTGAAAATATAGTCATGGTAGACTCCATTTTCTAATTCACATAAAAACCTAGAGATTCCTTTATCTACTTGCACAATAACTCCTAATAGGTTAGTGGTAGTGGGGCTTCTGGGATATTAATCAAAAACTGAGGTGTTTAAAAGACTTGTTGACATCAAGTCTAGTCACTCAGAAGCAAAGACATATTGCTCTTGGGCCTTCATTCAGTGAATATTTGTCAAGCAGCTTCTATGTGCCAGACACTGTACCAGGTTACAGTAATGAAAAAAATAGATTATAGTTTAGTGAGAGCATCAACCTTTAAAAAAAATTGCACAAAATTTTAAAAAAGATTACTATGGATGATACTTAAGATTATGTCAAATCTTTTTTAAAAAAGATTTATTTATGTGGGCTCCCTGGTGACTCAGCGGGTTGAGCGCTGCACTGTGAAGCATCTGTGGCACAGCAGTGCGAGTTAGATCACCGGCCAGAGAGGGGACCCACATGGCGCAGCAGACCTCTCCTGCCTCCCGCTGCTCCCCTCAACAGTGTATTTCAGTGGGTCTGCCTATTCTGCTCCCCACTCTGTCTCTGGTGAATCCTCTCACCGCCCATGACTCTGGCCTGTACCCTAGCTCTTGTGTGCATAAATAAATAAATCTAAAAAAAAAGATTTATGCACACATGCCACAACTGGGGTAAAGGTCAGAGGTGCAGGGGGTGAGAGGGTTCACCAGAGAGGGTGAGAGGGTTCACCAGAGAGAGTGGGGAGCAGAATACGCAAATCTACTGAAATACACTGCTGAGGGGAGACAGAAGAGGTCTGCTGTGCCATGTCGGTTACCTCTCTGACTGGGGATCCAACTCTTGCTGCAGTGGCTGCGGATAGCTTCATAGTGTGGTGCTTAACCCCTTGTGCCATCAAGGAGGCCCCTTGCCAAATATCTTAAAAAAGAAGACAAAATACACCAAAATAATGACAGTTGATCATAAAGCTAAAGGAGGTTAAATGTCAGGGCACCTCACAGGATAGAGTTACTAAATGTAGAATGTTGAAGGCAATGTTTACAGTTAAAAAGGAAGAAAATACAGCAGTCCAGGAGCAAAGGGAACAAGTCTATGAGAATGTGACTCAGACATTATGAAATAAGATTAATAAGGCAAAGTTGGAAGCTATCAGTAGCGTAAAACTAATGCTCATCCATCACAATGGCCAATTGGTGACATTTTTTAAAATTAATTTTATTTATTTACACATACAAGAACTGGGGTGTAGGCCCAGAATGTGTGGGGGGGATCAGAAGATTCATCACAGATAGTGTTGGGAGCAGAACAGGCAGATCATCTGAAATACACTGCTGAGGGGAGCAGCAGGCAAGACAGGAGAGGTCTGCTGACCATATGTGGGTTAGCTCCCTGGCTGGCGATCGAACTTGTGCTGCTGTGACTGAGAATAACTTGATAGCGCTGAGACTTTAACCCCTATGCTGCCAGGAAGGCCCAATTTGTGACAATTTTGTGACTATAAATTATCAACAAACTAGCACTCTGACCCCTGGAGTTGGGGACACTTGATTGACAGTGCCAAGCTTTCCCAAAGACTGAGAAACGCTACTGGTTATCAGCTTCAAAAAGGACAATTTTTTCATATTTCCTAGAATACCGAGTGTTTTCACCCCCTTTGAAGAATTTTATCTGTTTACCTATAGGTGGCTGGTCTGCCTATGAACTTTGCATTACCTCTCTCACTGTGCAACACCCACCTAGGCTACTAGGGGGCGCTTCTAGGTCATCGTCTCAAAGTTGCTCAGGGACCTCAAAACCTCGTTTTCATATGTAGACAAAGCGCTGACTCAGTAAATTCTTTAAATTCTATCTTATTTATCATAGCATTGAAGTTCAGTGAGCAGTACAGAGCCTGGGGCAAAAAGAGGAATCAATAAATATTTTTAAAGAAATAGACGTCAGAGGGTCTCCCTGGTGGCGCAGTGGGTTAAGCACCACACTGAAGCAAACCGAAGCCACTGCAGCACGGGTTCGGTCCGTGCCTCAAGGGGAGGTGACCCACATGGAGCAGCAGACCTCTTCTGCCTCACCAGCTGCTCCCCTCACCATGCACTTCAGTTTATCTGCCTGTTCTGTTTCCCACTTTGTCTCTGGTGGATCCTCTCATCCCCACACCTCTGACCCGTACCCCGGTTCTTGTATAAATAAATAGATCTTTAAAAAGAAATAGATGTCAGAGCTAGGAACTGACAAATGTTTCACCATAGAACAGATACAACCACATTACAGGAAGAATAGTTGGAAGCAAACGAGGATGAGAAGCTGGATTAAACTGTGGTGTGGACAGGTGGGGCGGGGAGGTACAATTCTCAGATTTTTTTTGAAAAGTCATCCTGAGGAAGAGAATGCAACACAATCAGGGGATGGTGACACAAAAGGAGAACTTGATTCTTCATGAAAAAGAATAAGCAATCTCACTGAATAAACTAAGTACTATGGGTGCGCAAATGCAGCGGGACGGTGAGCCTAAAAGAATTCTACGATAGCACTTTAGATGAAAGCATAGAGGGCGAAAATTTGGCGGGAACGTAAGGACGCCAAACAAAGGAAGTGACGTATGTCTCGCCCTCTTGATGGGCGGCTCTAAGATGCGGAAGTATTCTTTTGATTGGTTTTCTTGAGACACCATCCTATCCGCGGTTCGCGGCCCTTTGCGCATGCGCATCGTGTATTGCCCCAGTAAATATGGCCGCAGAGGCTTCAGACCCTATTGGAATTCAGGCTGTTTGCCTGAGACTGGTCAGAGACGACCGGAAAAAGCGTAATATTTGCAAGCATTGATTGGTTGAAGCGAGAAGCATTCTGGGCGTTGATTGGCTCCTCCATTTGCGGGAACTGGTTTGTGGCTCGGTGAAAAGTAGGTCCCGCGCTGCGGCCGCAGCACGGTTCTGAGGTGTTTCGCGAACTCACTGGACCGGAACCTCCTGGAGCTTATTCACTAAAGAATCGTGACCAAGATGTGGAATAGTAATGAGTGGGGAGAATGACAGTCGCAAGAAGGGTTTAACAGGAGGGCGGGAGTCGGAGGAGCGTGTGGCGGCAGGAGGCTGCGGTGGGGGTGGGGAGGGAGCCGAGGTGTGGTGCTGGGGCGCCGGGAAGAGGTGGCGGGAGACGCTGCGAGCGGCTGGGGGAAGTGAAGTCTGAGGGGACCTGGGTTTTTTGGAAAGCAGCGCAGATATTAATACTGTTGTTGGTCAACACCAGGTGGATTTGAGAGCTATAGCACCTCCTCCTTTGGGGGAGCCGGTGGCTACACACAGTCCCCTGGCGGCTTCGGATCGCCGACACCTTCGCAAGCTGAAAAAAAATCCGTAGGTTGAAAAAGTGTTTTCGTTTTATTTTGACCTGCCCTGAAGCTCCTAACTCAGCCCTATGAGAAGACGTATGCGGTAAAGGAAGGGTGTTAAATGGGAACCCATTTGACAATTCCCAGTTATCGCCTCTTATAATTAAGTGTTGTAAATGTAAAAGGTGAAGTCGCCCCCAATTTTGCATCCGTCCTTTCCTTGGCTTTGTTTTATTCTTGTTGTGTTTGTTTCATGGCTTTTATTTCTCGTACTTTAATCAAATTCTGTTGCCTTTCCATTGGCTTACTAGACCATTGTCATCTGGGGGTACAGCTTCACACCTCACCCTCAGCTTTAGTTTTGAAATTTACCATTAAAGCTAGAGAATCGGTATTGGGGGGGGAAAAAACTGAATTTGTATCAGCAGCCTATTTTGCATTTTTCTTGTACTTGAAGTTGTAAATTAAATGTTTCAAAGGGATTTAGCATGAAAAGAGCATGATTTTGATACAGATCTGTGTTCTGTACTGACACTATGCCACGATACCTTTGGACACATTTCTTAACCTTTCCAGTTTTGTACCTACTAAGGGAGATTACTAATTCAGGTTGTTATGAGACTTAATATTATTATGTGTAGAAAGTGCCTTCCCCTATAGTTGCTTTTTTCTTTTTAAACCTGAGCACTGGAGCCAGAAAGCCGTGTCCTGAGTCACTCTACCTTTTAACTGGCAGTGTCACTTTAGTGGAGCAAATTGAACCCTGGAGTCCTTGCTTTTTTGTAGTGTTAGTATTAATGCAAAAACCAGTACTAGTGCTAAATCTATCACAGGTGGTTCTGAGGATTGGTAAATAAATGTATGAGAAGACAGTTGTAAAAAGCTGTCCAAATGCTTGTTACTCATTTTTTCAGGAATGAGTTTGCATTTGATAAGTATTGTTGATTTCATCCTTTAAATACAGGCTTCATCTGGCTTCTCTTTAGTTTCATTCAGATTGGTGTTAAGATTCATTACGTTGATTAAACTTTTACCTCACTGTTAATTCAGGGGTGTGTGTCCCTAGAAAAGAATTTGCTGATAATTCTGATACATTTGGATATTGCTTTATAGTTTTCGTAGAAGTTATTTCATATAATCCAGTATTTACCTACTGTTTACCTGCTTATACAACAGAGGCTCAGGGATCTCAAGGGCCTCCCCCAGGCCCGGCCCCTCACCCCAAGCTTAAATAGCTAGGGAGTCACTGGCAGCAGATAGTGTACACATCATACTGAGCAAACCGAGAATTTGGTAAGCAGCTGCTTTTCTCTCTTTTTTTTTCCCCCAGGAAGACTAGATGGGAAACTTCGTCCCTCTTAACACTGTCTTTCTTGAGACCATTAAAGAGAAAAGGCGGTTGGCTCTGGTCTTTTCTCCCTGAGCATAGCTATTTTCCTTCATTCCAGTTGTTAGAATGCTCATCTCAGGGCCTTCACTTGGACTGTGTATTAAGATAGCTTTACCGTGGGCCTCTCTGGTGGTGCAGCAGGTTGAGCGCCTCACTGTGACGCATCTGTTGCACAGGAGCACGAGTTCAGTCCCCAGCCAGGGAGCAGACCCACATGGCCCAGCAGACCTCTCCTGAGGTGCCCTGTTCCCCTTAGCAGTGTATTTCAGTTTATCTGCCTGTTCTGCTCCCCACTCTGTCTCTGGTGAATCCTCTCACCTCCCACTAATCTGGCCTGTACTCCAGCTCTTGTATGCATAAATAAATCTTTAAAAAAAAAAAAAGCTTTTCCGACAACCATGTCGGTTATAAACTGGAAACTCAAACCCAGGCCTTTTTGTTTTTAGAAATTTGGTGTCTTTTCTGCTGTAAATGATATCAGCTCCCATTTAAAAGTTTTCAGTCCAAGTATAAACCTGTTATATTTGATTGAACTATGTGAAATTTAGAATACTCAGCATGTTTTGCCTGTGAAAATGATAGTTCATGCCAGTATCATCAAAGTAGCCTGTGGTTCATAGTCATCTAAAAATTAATTTTCTTTAAATATAACAGACTTGTGCTAGAACACTTGTGAATATTTTTACAACAGGAACGTCTTGTAATTGGTTCCTGGCACCTAATAGCTGCTTATTAAAAAAGCAAACAATTTCTGTTATATGAGGTGAATTTGAAAGTATTCCTAACACTCAATAATTACCTATATATAACCTTTCTTTTTTACTTGAGTAATATTTCTTGAATACGTATTATATGCAAAAATTGATACTAGCATTTTTATATACATTAGTTAGATGTTTCATATATATGAAACTTAGATAACCTCATTTTACAGAAGAGTTTATGTGTCCAGAGCATTGAAGCTGGGATTTAAACACAGAATTTACAGAACTATCTGGTTCTTCATTTTTAGCAGGTAGTATTCTAGGTACTGTTCCATATTTTTAGTTTATGAAGAGTGCTTGACACATAGCAGGTGTTAAATGAATTATTATAGTTATTGTTTATGCTTGCTTGTTATTTTCAGTATTGCTGTTACATAAGAAGTAACTATGAATTTATGCTTGCTTTTTCTTTTCAGAGAGCCCGAGGCCATCACATTATACCCTGTACCATATCTCAGTTACTGTCTGCCAACATGGTTAATGAAGTGTTTAAGATTGGGAATGTTGAGATTTCACAAGTATGTAAAATAACTGATGTAAAATAATTTAAGAATGAATTAAAATTTATTTCCTTTATAAAACTTACATATATATATTATAAATAAATGTTTTGGTCTAAGAGAACAAACTTTTTTCCCCTTCTGATCTAGGTTACTATTGTGGGGGTAATCAGACATGCAGAGAAGGCGCCGAGCAGTGTTGTGTACAAAATAGATGACATGACAGCTGCACCCATGGATGTTCGCCAGTGGGCTGACCTGGAAGTAAGCTGAGGTTTCAGATCAGGGTGGGGTTTCTTTGGGACTTTGGATATGTTGTACTTTTTTAGACTGGACTTTTTAAAAGTGCTTAAAAAATAACATTTTAAAATTTTAAGTAATAAAAGTTCTGACAAAGCTAAAAGTAATAAAAGAACTTCACCTTAGCAAAAAATAATAAAAGAACTTCAATTTAGCAAAATAGATGAAAAACAAATTGCAACAACAATAATAAACCGGTTTATCTTACTTTAACTTACTGAATTGGCAGAGTAAAAAAAGTATAGTGTCCACTTCTAGTGAAAGCAGTAGCTGGAACAGTGCCACTACTAGATGCTCGATGTGTTGAATGTTTTGTCATTTTTTATCTAGGCAAGTGGATACCATCCTACCCTAATGGTAAAAATTTTTATTACCTTTCTCAGAATTCAAAAGATGGCCAAAATTACCCATCATTAAAACCTAGCACTCCACTGCTAGAGATTTACATTAAGGAAATATTTAAAGATATGTACAAAGATTCAGTTGTAAGAATGTTGATCGTAGCATTATTTCTAGTAATGAAACAAGCAACTTCAAAATGCTGGCACTAAGGGGGCCTCCCTGATGGCGCAGTGGGTTAAGCAACGCACTGAGAAGCAAATCGCAGCCACTGCAGCACAAGTTCGATCCCTGCTTCCAGCCAGGGAGGGGATCCGCATGGCGTAGCAGACCTCTCCTGCCTCGCCCCTGCTCCCCTCAGTAGTGTGTTTCAGTCAGTCTGCCTCTTCTGCTCCCCACTCTGTCTGATAAGTCCTCTGACCTCCCGCAATTCTGGCCTGTACCCCAGCTCTTGCATGCATAAATAAATAAATCTTAAAAAAACCCAACAAAATGCTAGTACTAGGATATTAATTAACCCATGGTATATTTGGAAAACACTGCAAAAGAAAGATGTGTGTACTGTACATTATTCAGAGGAAAAGAGCATGTTAATAGATTGATAGATTGCATACGTGGTATGGTCCCCCTTTTTTTTTTTTAAAGATTCATTTTTTATTCATACAAGAACTGGGGTACAGGCCAGATTGCAGGGGGTGAGAGGATCCACAAGAAACAGAGTGGGGAACAGAACAGGCAGACTGACCGAAACACACTGCTGAGAAGAGCAGTGGGTGAGGCAGGAGAGGTCTGCTACGCCACGCGGATCCCCTCCCTGGCTGGAAGCAGGGATTGAACTTGTGCTGCAGTGGCTGCGGTTTGCTTTATAGTGCGTTGCTTAACCCACTGTGCCACCAGGGAGGGCCCTGGTATGGCCCCTTTTTTCAAAACAAGATGAGTTATGAAGAAAAGAGAGGGACCTCCCTGGTTATGCAGCGGGTTGAGCGCCGCACTGTAAAGCATCGGCTGCACAGCAGCACAAGTTCGATCCCCGGCCAGGGAGGGGACCCACATGGCATAGCAGACCTCTCCTGCATTGCCCGCTGCTCCCCTCAGCAGTGAATTTCAGTCTGCCTATTCTGCTCCCCACTCTGTCTCTGGTGAATCCTCTCACCTCCCACGTCTGAACTGTACCCAGCTTGTATGCATAAATAAATCTTAAAAAGAAATTACAAATCATCCGTGAGAAATAACTGTAGCTGTACTTTCTTTATTGCTTCTCAGAAAACTACAGAATAATTTATTCACCAGTTATTGGAATACTGAATCTAAACCACAGTGCTTATTTCTAGCTATACAAAGATTAAAAGACAGTTCATACCATCAGATGGGGAGGAAGATATTATAGATAACTGGTCTTACATGCTTATACAAGTAGAGTACCATGGGACCTCCCTGGTAGCCTATGGGTTAGATCTCAGTGCTATTACTGCTTTGGCCTAAGTTCAATCCCCAGCCAGGGAACTACCCACATATGGTACAGCAGACCTATGCTGTCTTGCCTGCTTCCCCGCTTAACTGTATTTCAGTAAAATCTGCCTGTTTTGCTCCCCACTCTGTCTCTGGTGAATTCTCTCACCCCCTGCACCGCTGACCTATATCCCAGTTCTTGTATGCATAAATAAATCTTTTTAAAAAGAATTAAAGTCACCTAAAATCTCACATCCAAGAAATGACTACTGTTGTAACGTATTTTGGCAAGTCCCCATTCAGACATTTTCCTGTGTATCTATACCTATATTAAATGTAGTTTTACAGTTTTACATATAGCATGATTAGATATGCAGCTGCTCAAATCTGCCTTTTTCACGCAAAACTTGCAGAGCTGGTTTCTTAATGTCAGTAAGCATAGATTTACTCATCTGTTTTTGCAGCTGCATAGTTGAATTGACAGTTGACCCAATCAAGAACATTTAGCTTGTTTCAATTCATTTTCTATTATAGGTAAAGCCCTGGTGAGTTTCTCTACATCTCTTCATGATTATGACATAATATTTTTTTTAAAGATTTATTTATTTATGCATACAAGAACTGGGGTACAGGCCAGAGGCATGGGAGCAGTGAGAGGATTCACCAGAGACAGAGCCGGGAACAGAACAGGCAGATCAACAGAAATAACACTGCCGAAGGCAGCAGCGGGCAAGGCAGGAGAGGTCTGCTGCACCTTGTGGGTCACTTCCTTGACCTGCAGCAGGGATCGAACTCGTGCTGCAGTGACTGTGGTCTGTTTCATAGTGCGTTGCTTAACCCACTGCGCCACCAGGAAGGCCCCATAATTTTTTTTTTTAAAGAGACTTATGCATACAAGAACTGGGGTGTAGGCCAAAGGTACAGGGGGTCAAAAGTATGGGTGTTAGTGCTGAGACTTAACCCTTTGCGCCACCAGGAGGGCCCCAGAAAAATTGTTCTTACTCAGTTTTTTAGAAAAGCAAATTCTAAAAGGGAAAACTAGTGTGATATTAAGGCTGCTTTGTCTTAATTCATAGCTTACTTTTACTGGATATGATTTAAAATTTTTAAATTGATTTTCACCAATATTACTAAAACCTTAGTGATACGTTTGTATTTTATCTACCAGGATCCCAGTGATGAAAACACTGTAGTCCCTCCAGAAACGTATGTGAAAGTGGCTGGCCATCTGACACCTTTTCAGGTAAAGTTTAAAAAAAAAAACAAGACAGGTAAATTGCATTCACATGAGGTAGTTTTTAATTTATGCCTGAATTTAGCATTCAGTAATTCCTTACTTAACATTGTCAGATAATTTTTTAGATACTGGGACTTTGAGCAAAACTATGCATAGACTGGTATGAAAAAGAGTTAAATTCCTCTAACATTTCTGGTCACAAAAATATCACTAAACTTATAAAAACCCTAAATGCCTCTACTATTAAATGGTCATTTTTATTGATTTTCCAATCTGCTTATTTCAGTTCAGGCTGGATGGGCAGAGTCTTATCTTGGTAGCTCAGGTACAACCCTGGGCAGGATACCCCTTCAGTGCAGGGCCCATTCACTCACAACCACACTCACTCCACCTGGGACAATTACTTGTGCCAATTAACCTAATGTACTCCCCTTTGGAATATATGGAGAAAACCCACACAGACATGAGGAGAGGATATAAACTCCACACAGTGACCCTCACCTGAAGTGGTTGTTTTTTTTTTCTTTCACCAGTGTTAAAACAAGACCTCCTTAAATTACTGACCTGCTGTAAAAGACATTTTTCTCATATTAGCAAAACTATTATAACCAAGACGAGCTATAATATTTTGACCTGAAATTGACTTGAATTGGAAAATGATCTGAATGTTATTCACAGTTTTCTCTTTGTTTTACTAGAACAAAAAAACCCTGATAGCCTTTAAGGTCATGCCCCTGGAGGATATGAATGAGTTCACCACACACATGCTGGAAGTAGTCAACGCACACATGATGCTGAACAAAGCTAATACCCAGGTGGGTTTTTCCCTTCCTTAGGTGAGCAGTTTCTGTTCTTGGGCTTTGATTTCCTTGACGTTTTGAAGGTTGAACCAGAAGAAAGCCTTCACTCAGCTTTCAAAATATTTTCTCCCATGAGTTTTGCTGTATTTTCATCCATATGAAGCACTCATCTTCCTCTCAGAATGATGAATTTCTTTGATGTCACTGGGTTGAATACTAAGGCCTAAAATAACCATCAGGTGTAGGACAATAATGTAGCCTGACTCTTTAGCTGTCAGATTGCAAGCTTATATGCAGAGAAAACCCCCAAATAGAACAGCATTTTGCTGCTTTCCTTCCAAACTATTGACTAACTAGGAAACTATGCACCAATATTTTATCCCTAGAATTTCTCAACATTAACTGGGGTACAGGCCAGAGATGCGGGGGTGGGAGGATTCACCAGAGACAGAGTAGGGAGCAGAACAACACTGCTGAGGAGAACAGCGGGCAAGATAGGAGAGGTCTGCTGTGCCATGTGGGTCACCTCCCTGGCTGGAGTTTGAACCTGTACTGCAGTGGCTGAGGGTAGCCTCGTGGTGCTGTGACTTAACCCCTTGTGAGGGAGGTCCCTCAACATTATTTTCTGTTGCATGAATTCAATTTGACAGTCCATCTAGAATCACACAAAGGGTTTGTTGATTCTAATACTAAAATGTCCTGTGTTGATTCTGGTGGCAAGATGGGGGATTGGTTACAGAAGGAGACTGTTGAGAATGAATGAGTAGTAAGGGTGCTGTTGCATCCTGTTCTGTACTAAGCACTTTGTTAGCCACTAAGGACACAGATAAATTCATTCCTTCATTTGAAAAATGTTGAGCCTAGTTTGTACCAATCATTATTCTAGGCCCTTATAATATAGCAGAGAACAGATGATTAAAGTGTTTGCCCTTATATTTGTATTCTTGAGAGAAGTAGGGAATACACAAAAAGACAATGTAATTTTGGGTAGTTAGAGGTGCTCTGAAATAGAGTAGAAGAGAATAAGGAAGGACTAGGAGTGGTAAAATTTTAGATAGGAAAAGAACATTCCAAGCAGAGGGAATAAAAAGTCAGATGCTAGGAGGCTGGGACAATCTGGCTCTGTCTGAGACCAATAAGTAGGCCAGAGTGTCTAGGGAAACCAGAGACAGGTAAAATAGTAAGGGACATAAGCAAGGAGGCAGAACCCAGGTCATACAGGGCTTTGTAGGCCATAGTAAAGACTACTCTATTTCAGGTGATTGGATCATAAAGACAGACTTTTTTTTAAAAGATTATTTATGCATACAAGAACTAGGTACAGGTCAGAGTTGGGGGTGAGAGGATCCACCAGAGACAAAGTGGAGAATAAAACAGGCAGACTGACTGAATACACTGCTAAGAGGAGGAGCAGCGGGGGAGACAGGAGAAATCTGCCACGCCATGTGGGTTACCTCCCTGGCTGGGGATCAAACTTGTGCTGTGGTGGCTGGCGATAGCTTCATGGTGCTGACATTTAACCCCTTGTGCCACCAGGGAGGCCCAGATTTTTGTTTTTCATCACCTCAAAATAGGGGGTATTTAATGAACATTTCAGGAATGAATGAATCTCCTGCTCATATAGGATTTCTCCTAACGAGCTTCCATAGTGTGTTTCTGTGTCTGTCATGGGTAGTTAACATATTTGATCCGTCGTCCTTATTCATTCAGTAGATCAAACATTGAACACGCTCTCCACTAGGCGCTGTGGAGAAAGTGACACTCACAGTGTGATGACTGCTGTGAGAGTAGTCCAAATGATGAAGAGCTAAGAAGGGAGAACAAAACTGACTTCACTTGGTGAATGTGAGGGAAAGCTTAATGAAGGCAGTGGCAATTAAGTTGGGTTTTGAAGGATGAGAAAGTGCTTACGAGGCCAATGAGGGGAGGAGCATTCTACAGGAAACATGTTTGGGTTAGAAGCATGTTGTGAATGGCAAGAAATCCAAGTGCAGCTGGGGAATTAAGTGTGTTGAAAATGGGTGGCTGTGAATAAAAGATTTGGGTGTCTAGTGGTAGATTTTGAATATCCAGGAGGATATTTTTTCCTACAGGCAGGGGGAGCCACTTCAAAACTTTTAGCAGGAGAGTTTTATGAACAGAATGTATTGCTTGGTAACATTAGGAGGGTTGATTGGAGTTGGAGGGGGAACAGCAGAGATAACAACCCGGAGACGAGGTGTCATGAAGATGAACTTGAGCTACACTGAAGATGACTGGGCTGTGGGAACAGATTTAGAAGGTAATCGAAAGGAGACTCACAGATGACTAAGGTGTGCAGGGTTGAGTTTGGGTTTATTAATTGAGTAATTAGCACAGAAGCAGGTTTAGGGAGGTGTGGTACCAGGAAGGGCACAGAGCAAGTTCCTGATGATTCTGAGCAGACAGGTCAAGGAGTCCTGAAGCCCTCGGTGGCTTTTCTAAGTTTTTATTGGTATTACATCTGAGGCAGCCAGGTTCACGGCAGGCAGAGATGCCGGGGGAACAGGAGGCTGGCAGGCCTCCTAGAACCTGGCGCATCTTCACTCTGGGCTGCTCTTGCTGCTCCTCTGCTCCTCTTCTCTTTCTTCTCTCTCTGCTTGTCTTCTTCTGCTGGCATCCTCATGATGCTGCCATATATGCCCGTGTCTCAGCCCAGGTGCGCCTAGTTGCGCATGCCCATTTAGGCATGTGTGCAGGACCTCAGGTGTCCATCATCACACGAATGGCAGGAGGGTGGAAAAGCCTGACACTTTTCTCTGACCCTACAGGAGGAAAGTAAATTTTACTCTGAAGTGTATGAGCCTGTCTCTGTGGAAGGTAGATGGGAACAAGGATTTGTGACCTAAGAGGAGGTCCAGGATGAGATCTGGGGGGGACTATCAGCCCTTGAGACAGGAAGAAGATGTCGATAAGAATACTACCAAGGTATAGTTTAAGAGGTGAATGCAGAACCAGAAGAATGGTCACGAAGCCTCACAGAGGAGTGTTCTAGAGGAGTGTGGTCAGCAGTGTCTGCTCCTCAGAGGTCAGGTGTTAGTAGAACTGAAAGAGTGTGTGTTTGAAAAGTTGTTAGTGACTTGGTAACAACAGTTTCAGAGGTAGATAGGGGAGAAATGCAATGAAAACCAGAATTGTGGTCAACTATTTTTTTAAAAATTGGTGGTAAAAAGGGAGAAAAGAAGTGATTGGAACACTCCTTTTTAAAAAAAATTTTTTTTTATGAAGGTAACTGGTTTACAGAAGTAGAGGTTCTGCCCTTGCAGGTGTACGTTACACACCACAGGCACCAACAATACACCCGTAGTCCTCTGTGCCCTTTGTTGTCCACGTTTCTTGTATCACTTCATGCCTAGTTGGCACTCAATAGTTGAGTGATTGATCGCCAAGGATCATTGTAGCCAATTTCCAGGTTATTTTCTTCTCAGCACAAGTTATTTTCTAGTTTCTTATGTTACAAAGAAAAGGATCCAGTTACTACGTTTTTCTCTGCTTGATAATGTGCTTCACTCAAATAAAAGAAAGAGCAATAACAGTAAAAATTACAGTAATCAGTTAAGGAAAACATGAGAAAAAGGAGTTGAAAAAAATGACATCAAAAATATAAACTGGGGGCCCTCCCTGGTGGCGCAGTGAATTAAGCAGCGCACTATGAAGCAAACCACAGCCACTGCAGCACGAGTTCAGTCCCTGTCCCCGGCTGGGGAGGTGGCCCACATGGTGCAGGCAGACCTCTCCTGCCTCGCCTGCTGGTCCCCTCAGCAGTGTATTTCAGTCAGTCTGCCTGTTCTGCTCCCCACTCTGTCTGATGGATTCTCTCACACACACACCCCCAACTCTGGCCTGTACCCCCGTGCTTGTATGCATAAATAAATCTTTAAAAAATATATATAAAAACTGGGAGGCCTCCCTGATGATACATGGGTTTTAGTACCACACTATGAAACATCTGCAGCCACTGCAGCACAAATTCAATTCCCAGCCGGGGAGGTGACCCACATGGCACAGCAGACTTCTCCTGCCTTGCCCTCTGTTCCCCTCAGTAGTGTATTTCAGTTGATCTGCCTGTTCTGTTCCCCACTCTGTCTCTGGTGAATCCTCTCACCCCACCACACGTCCAGCTTGTAGCCCAGTTCTTGTATGCATAAATAAGTAAATCTTTAAACATATATATATATATATATAAACTGGGACCCAGCAATTCCACTCCTAGGGATCTACCCAAAGGACACAAAAACAGCTCAGCAAAATAAGTCAGAAGACAAAAGAAAAATAGCGAATGATTTCACTCATAGGAGGAATAAGAGGGAACCAAATATGGGACCAAGGAAAAAAAATAAAAACAACAAAAAGACAAGGACAAATCAGAAACACCTTGTGTAGGGAAGTGTGGGAAGGGAATAGAATGAGGGAAGAAAGCACTAGGGATTGAGGTGATGGTGCACTGGTAAAATGGTGGTGGGAAATGGGAACCACAATTGATGTCAGATACATATTTTAGGGGCCTCCCTGGTGGCGCAGTGGGTTAAGCAACGCACTATGAAGCAAACCGCAGCCACTGCAGCACCAGTTCTAGTCACTGCCGCCAGCTAGGGCGGGGACCCACATGGTACAGCAGACCTCTCCTGCCTCGCCGCTGCTCTCCTCAGCAGTGTATTTCAGTCAGTCTGCCTGTTCTGCTCCCCACTCTGTTTGGTAGATCCTCTCACTGCCCACACCTCTGACCTGTACCCCAAAGCTTGTATGCATAAGTAAATAAATCTTAAAAAAAAAATTTTTTTTTTTAAAAAAGGACACAAAAACATTAAATCAAAAGGATACCTGCAAGAGGTCTGCTGCGCCATGTGGGTCAGCTCCCTGGCCAGGATCCAACTAGTGCTGCAGTGGCTTCAGATAGCATCACAGTGCTGTGACTTAACCCCTTGTGCCACCAGGGAGGCCCCAATTTGAAATACTCTTGAAATTATTTGGTCTCCCCATATAGGTACTTGTTTGGGGGAAAAACTGTTTTTTTAGGTTTTCTTAGGTTGATAAGAAGGACTGTGTTTGGTGAATTTTCTAATGTTGTGAACTTAATTCAGCCCCCAGCATGCAGACCAGATCCAGGAATGAGTGGAACAGGAAACTTTAATAGCTTCACACCAGCAAATGGCCTCACTGTGGCCCAAAACCAGGTAAACTCCACCTGAGTAGACCCAGGAGTGCAAACAGACAATTCTAAATTTTGTAACTTCCTTCATGATTCTAATGCTAAGTACCTGACTCATTTCTTTATTATAAAGGGACTCACATTTACATGGGGGATCTGATTCAGACTGGTTGCTAAAATCTTTTTGGTTGTACTTTTCAGGTACTGGATTTGATCAAGGCTTGTCCAAGACCAGAAGGATTGAACTTTGAGGAGCTCAAGAGTCAACTCCAACACATGACTACTAGTTCAATCAAGTGAGTGCTTGTACCCCTTTCACCTTACCAGGGCCTCCTGGTAATGAGAAGTGAGTTTTAAAAAACGAAACTATCTGTTGACTGACCCCAGGAGGGGAGTTGTTAGTAGTGGGTAAAGAACAAGGACTGATGAAGGTGGTAGTCCCTGTCACGTACCTCATTTGTCTGTTTATTCAACAAACACTGAGGCCCATGGTGTACAGAGAAAATAATTTTGCATAAAAACTGAGCTGGTGTATTTTGTAGGAATTCATTCTGGAGAAGTGAGGGCCTTAGCTTCTGGTTGTCAGGTGTGTAGGCCCATCTGTGGTACTACTCCTGCAGGGAGATGTGTCCACCAGGCAGTCTAGACCTGACATCATTAGAAGTTTTTCTTTTTAACATTTATTTATGCATATAGGAATTGGGGTACAGGCCAGGGCGGGAGAGGGGAGGAGGTGTGGGGTGAGAGGATTCACCAGAGACAGAATGAGGAGCAGAACAGGCAGCTCTACTGAAATACACTGCTGAGGGGAGCAGCGGGTGAGGCGGGCAAGGCAAGAGAGGTCTGCTGTGCCATATGGGTCAGCTCCCTGGCTGGGGATTGAACTCCTGCTGCAGTGGCTGAGGATAGCTTCATAGTGCTGCGACGTAACCCCTTGCACCACCAGGGAGGCCCCTCATTAGAAGTTTTTCTAACATCCTTGTCCTGATAAGATGTTAGCCAAGAATCTTCTTGATCCCAACTAACTAATCTAACAAATTGTTAATGGTGCTTGTGATCGTTATTACAGTAAAACAATTGATATCCTAAATGTAAGTAGAAATGCTTTGGTCTAATTCCATTTTTTATAGAAAACTATAATAACAATTGCTCTCCCAGCCACTGTGGTTATGATGATGAAGTGCAGAGTGACTGTCATTAACTTACTGACACTGCCCTGATGGCTTTGAGAGGGGTTTGATGGTATCAAACCATACTGAAAAGCTTTTCTTTATCTCCTGCAAGTGCACTTCCTAGAGGAGGAGCTGTAGGGTCAGTGGGTAGGGTGAGGGGAGGGCTTTAAAAGAGCTGTTTATGGAGATTTTATGTACACACTGAATTGTAGCTTTCAGTCCCTGTTTAGATTTGCTTAGACTGGTACTTAGGCACTGTTGCTTTTACACAGCTTGGAGAGGGATGCTAGGCAGCCCAGTCACTGTCTCTGGAGTACCTCAGTTTTGTGATTCTGCTGGCATTTCTTCTTACATGATCCTTCTTTGAGCAAATGATGTAAATTATTTTCTAAGATAGAAAGTGTGGCGCTGAGTGAAGTGTTCATATTATATTTAACGCTATCTAAAGGCAGTTTCTGTTCTGCATTGGTTACAAAATAAGCCTCTTTTTCTTTCTTTCTAGGCAAGCTGTGGATTTTCTAAGCAACGAGGGCCACATCTATTCCACTGTGGATGATGATCATTTTAAATCCACAGATGCAGAATAACTGGATCTAATTGGGCCCCTGAGATAATTTTCCAGCTAGACCTATTTTCATAATCTGTTCTCTCCAGCTGTGCGTATGCTGAGCTATCCTTTTGAAACTCTAAAGTTTTTCGAAGCTCCAAGAGATGTAAACCAGGGTCCATTTTCCTAAGTTACAGACTATGTAGAACATCGGGCTAGGTGGAACTGAAAGCGAGGTGCTCTGGAGAGTGGGTTTGTATTACTGAAATAGTAGAAGGGAGTCTCTATTACTAAAGTGTTTCCTGTTGAGAGACCATGAGCAGGACTGCAGAAGGCATTGGGCCTATTAGCAGAGAATCTACTAACCTCTGCCAGTTTTTGTTCCCCATTTTGGTTATATGGTGTTATTTTCAGAATTTCATTTTGTCACAACTGCTGCCTGGACTTGTTTTTTATAAAGATGAGGTCCTAGAGCAGTGGACTTGGAGGCAGAGGAGAGGAAGAGATGTTAATTGTGTTTTGTACAAAATAAGTTCATTCATATGTTTAATAAAATAGTTCTATTATTGCAGTGACCTGTGAAATGTTATTTTTCTTTTTAAACTGGTGTAACAAAGCCTTCCTGGTGGCACAAGGTTGTTAAGCACCACACTATGAAGCAGCCACAGCCACTGCACTGAGTTTGGTCCCCGGCCAGGGAGGGGACCCACATCGCGCAGCAGACCTCTCCTGCCTCATCAAAGCTCCCCTGAGCAGTGTATTTCAGTCAGTCTGCCTGTTCTGTTCCCCACTCTATCTCTGGTGAATCCTCTAACTACCCCCCCACGTGCCTACACACACACACACCTCTGGCCTGTACCCCAGTTCTGGTATGCATAAGTAAGTAAAAATAAACTGGTGTACCAGATGATGGCTTGGATTTTAAATCCTAGCTCTCCTCCTTTTTTAGTTAGAATCTTAATTCTACACTGCCATGAGAGCCTCTATTTCCTCACTTAGGAAAAGAGAACAATTATTTCCTTACAGGTTTGTTATGAAAATTGAATGAAATAGTTCGTGAGGCATTTAAGGTTGCCATTAGTAGGGGTTATAAGTGTGCCTTAATTTTGTGTTTTGGTGTGTATCTTTCTTAAGATTATTTATGCATACAAGAGCTGAGATGTAGGCCAGAGATGCAGGGATTAAGAGAATTCACAGGAGACAGAATGGGGAACAGAACAGGCAGATCTACTGAAACTCACTGCTGAGGGGAGAAGCTGGTGAGATGGGAGGTCTGCTGTGCCATGTGATTCAGCTCCCTGGCAGGGATCGAACTCATTTTGCAGTGGGTGCGGATAGCTTCATAGTGCTGTGACTTTACCACTTGCGCCACTAGGAAGACCCTGGGGGCCCTAATTTCGACTCTGGCAGTATACGATCACAAAACTGAAGAGGCTGAAGAGAATATCTGCTCTGACCACAAGATGAAACGAAAGGCTTTGACTGTTTTTTGGCCTACTTAATCAGCCCTGTTATGGGAGAGACTTATTCAAAGATGTTTTTCACAAATCCAAAAGTAATCTCTCTTGAAAGAAAGAATTAATTCTGAGACAAGTTAATGATGTGTGACATGCAAATGAAAAATTCTATAATTGCTTTAGTTGTTTCTAAATGAAATCCAGCAGCTGTGTGGACGCCTCCACCCAGTTTCTGATAATCTGGCAGTTATTTTCTGTATGTGCAGTCTGAACAGTCACACAGATGTTGGGAGTCAGCCAAGCCAGTATGTTTATTTACAAGTAAATGAATTTAGAATGTGTAATAGGTACTTTCATGGTTGCTGGTTTCTCTTTCTAGTTATCAGCCTAGTGCCTTCAGCCTGGCGAGGCAGTAGCAGTGCTGGGCAGAGGTTTTGAATCCTGATTTAGCAATTAAAAACTGCTAGTTAATTCAGCAAGTGTTTATCGGGTCCCTATTGGTCAGGTGGTAGGAATTGTGTCACCAGACTTGCGGGTCTGTGTCCCCAGCAGCATAGAGCACTGCTCACTAGCTTTGAATTCCCAAGCATCGGGAAGCTGGTGGGACAGGCCTGCAGCTCCTCAGATCGTGGAACTCCAGCCTTTGCAGGAAGCATTGCATTTTGGGTATTTGTGGTCACCTGGATGTCAGAAACATGTTCTCTCTGCCCATTTTTGAGACAGCAGTAACAACAGTATGACTCACATTTTAGAAATCCCCTGTGTCATAGCCAGTGTCCAGCCCGCTTGCTGGAGAATACACACAGCTGGGAAGTGAGGCTTCTTGGGAAACCAGAAGTAGCACTTTACAGGGTTCAACTGGAGAAAGTTCGGTGATTAGTACCTGATGTGAACGGGTCATTTGTTTTTAAAAATGCATTTGTGGGACATTCAAAACTCAGTATTTTTGAGCAAGCATTTATTTAGCAGTGATATACAGCTATTGTGTTACACATTACAAAACATTCACAAATAGAAATTTAAAAGGATGTTAAAAATAAATATGAAAGGAAAATACTGTTTCCCAGGGGGTCACCTTGTGTACTTAGGAGTGAATGTTCACTGGAGACCACTGCTCTGGGTGAGCCCTGTCCCATTTGAACACCTTCCCTGCTGGCCAGAGGCAGAAAGGCAAGAGGACCTTGAGGTTGGTGTCTGCCTTTGACCCCTACCAGCCAACTCCCACACCCATTTCTCTGATAAAACATTCTCAGTTGGGGTTTCCAAATGTTTCCTTTTAAGCCCTGCTTTCCCTGCTGTGAAACTGCTTCATTTCTTCTCATTGCAGTGTTTACCCCCTCAGAAACCACCTTTTGTAGCGACTGGTCACCCCTTCCCTCTTCTTGTGAACTTGCTCAGCCTGGTGCCAAGATTCAGTGCTAACAAATGTGAAAGTGAAAGACAGCAACACTTTGAATCTGAGCTTGGTTCCTAGGAATTTTGTGCTGAGGAGGAACTGTCTTACTTTCTTCCTTACTGTTTGTTCCAGATTACTCTGTACTCGCTCCCTTGGGGTTGTCCTGTACAGATTAGATTATCTTTGGGGAACAGCATGAAAACTGGTGGGAAGATGAGGTTACCAGAGACTGGCTCGGCGGCCTGTAGTAGCCACTCTGTAGTGCTCTGGAGAGGTGTCCAGGGTATGGAGGTCAGAGGCCTGGGAAGGACAGGGGTCCAGACAGGCCAGAGGGATGTTAGCAGGCAAAGGAAAAACACCCAGGCGAAATGCCTGGAATCCAGGACCTAGGAATTGGTATCTTCCAGTCCTCAGCAGATGAGTCGTTCTATTTTATCTTTGCCAAAGTACTTAGTTGCATGACTGTATTCAACCCAAGAAACCAAAGTCCCACCACTTCCAGGAAATGAGGCCTGTGGTCTTACCTCACTGAGCAGGCAAGGGCTGACCTCAAAAGCTGATTTATTCTCTGTATAGACGCAGGCTTGTGTTCTCTTACTTCCATTCTACTAGTTGGTGAGTCTCCAACCATTCACTGGGCTCCATCTCTAGTCTTACCTTTAAGTACTGGCGCAAATTCTAGGACTGGTAGTTGGTATAGGCGTGTGGGAAGAGGATAGTTTTGGAGATACACACAACTGTGTCATCTTGATCAAGAATGAGTCTAATATGTATATTGAACGTTATATGCCAGGCACTGTGCTAACTGCTTTACCAAACTTATGTCATTTGATCCTTAAAATAAGCTTGTGAGGTAGCTGACTTAGTTTCATTTTACCTGGGAAGAACCTGAAGTTCAGAGAGGTTAAATAAACTTGCTTATAGTCACAGCTAGGTGGAGAGCTGGGACCCCAGTCATGACTACTCTGCCTCCTGAAGCACTGGACCACTCAAGCATGTTTCCTGACTTAAATAAGACCATTATCTGTCTCAAGAGAGCAGAGCATTTAGATGGGTCTGCAGAGCATCTGGCACACAAGACTCACTGACACCTCGTCGTTTTCCCAGCTCAGATGTCACGTTTATTCTGTGGTTTTAGAGTGAAGTCCTCATGGACTCATTCAGCTGTCAGGTGCTACGTGCTATGCAGACAAGACAGTTCTGGACCCAGAGGCTTGGAGCCTGGGCGGGGAAGGAATGGCAGACATGAAAAAGGGCTCTCGGTGCAGTGTGATCCTCATCATTCCCTTCACTGGGAGGCATGAGGCACTCCGATGGACGGTCTCTGTGTGTAATGACCAGGGGAACAAGGTGACGCAGGATCGGGTAGAATCCAGGGGCTCCTCTATACCGAAGCTCTGAGGCGACAGTCAAGTGTAAGGTGCTGGGCCCAAATGAGCAGCCCTCCGTGGCAAGAACTTAGAACCCAAGGAAGCTAGTGCAGCAGCCATCCCGTTTCAAATCAGTTCCCACACTACCACTTCCTGTCCACAGTCTAATCTGCTAACGGCCAACAATGGTCGTTGGTATCTGGGATTCCCTGAGAAGAAGCGTGGCTCCTCCAGCCCCTACAGGGTTTTTCGAAAGCCCTCAGTTACTTCTTCATAATCATGAAGATCTTCATAATCATCATCCACATCTGCAAGAGAGTCCAAGTCAATGAGGACTTCTGGCCTTGGGCAGGTCCCTTCCCCTCTTTAAGGCACATTTTCCTTCCCTGGACAAGTAAGGTCTAGAGGCTCTAAGATCCTTGTTGGCCCAGAAGCCACAATTTGCTGTCTGAACACTTTGTAGACGCTCCCCGTGGAGGCCTTGGGAACTGGTGTGTCAGGGGATGAGCTCATTTTCCTTGCCAGGGCTCTGAAGACCCTGGGACAAGGACTGTGGGGTCCCTGCTGCCAAGTTTACACCATATAGGCCTGTCCATCCTTCTGGAACCACAGGTCTGCCCAGGAGCAGAGCCCTGCAGAGGGCCAGCACCACTGGGGACTAATGCAGCAGAGGAGCAGAGTGGGGAAGGGAGAAATGAGGGGGATACACAGGAACTGGCAGGGACTCACCTTGATTCTGTGTTGGATTGGCCTTAATTTGCCTGAGGTTCTGGGAAGGAATCTTGTCGTATATATTTGATTTGTCATTGGCAACCTCCGGCAAGGTCATCGCCTTGGTTTTGGGCAGCCGAGGGGGTTTTTGTGGGTCCAAGACTTGAGAAGACTAAGTGGGAGAAGAAGCAGAAGTCAACAGGGTTCCAAGAAACAGGGCAGCAGAGTTCATGTAAGTCCCTTCAAGTATTTATTTCCTCTGCTTCCCTCCTTACTTTCTTTTCAGGGTAGGGCTTCTCAGACATTAGATGTTTTTGCTACAAATACATGAAATGTGGGCCTCCCCGGTGGCGCAGTGGATTAAGCAACGCACTATGAAGCAAACCGCAGCCACTGCAGCACAAGTTCGATCCCTGCTGCCGGCCAGGGAGGGGACCCACATGGCGTGGCAGACCTCTC
>JAGFMF010012145.1:7398377-7416309 GCA_019455555.1 Galemys pyrenaicus | reverse complement strand
TCCCCGCTCTGTCTCTGGTGAATCCTCTCACCCCCCCACACTTCTGGCCTGTACCCCAGTGCTTGTATGCATAAATAAATAAATCTTTAAAAAAAAAAATACATGAAATGTTCCTTGACAAGAGTGAGGACAGGGGAGAGGTGACAGAGTTGGGACTAGAGACAGAGTGTCCTTGAGTTTCTGCACGGGTTTGGTCAGTGGGCCTCCGATCTTTTGCTTAAGAGAAAGAAAGTTCTAGAAACTTTCACAAAGTTCTAGAACAGTGCCGGAGCGGAGAGGGTTCCCAAAAATGAAGAGGACTTTCACGAAACTTCCTTGTGCTACAGGCACATCTGCTGCTCTCATTATGGGAGCAGCTGATTAAGTTCCCAGTTTGGCTCACGAGAATGTGTCATGTCAATCCTTGCACATGGAATCCTGGTTGGACCATGGTTCGGACCCAGAATAATGTCTGTGACCTCTAAAGGTCATTGTACCACATCACGCTTTAGAGAGCAAAACATACAGGAGCCCTGAGCGGCAGCAGAGAGTCTGATGCTCAGAGGAGAAAAGTTGTCCATTTATGGGCAAGCAGGGACTGGGCCCAAAGTCACTTCCTTCAGGAGCCAAGACAGAGACTGGGGGTGCTCGGTTCTTGACAGCACTGTCGCCAGGCCTGAATTTCCCTTCTTTGACCCAGTGGAAACAACTGGCTTACCCCTCCCCTGCAGATCAGAGTCCCCTCGGAGTGCTCAGTAGACAGCCTTGTCACCGCCTCTGCCTGCCCACATGGCACAAAATACAAGTCTCCCCAAGTCCCAAAACAAAATGCTTGTCAGGTTCCAGGGTGCTTTTTATGTAGATCACCCCCTCCTGTTCTCAGCTGAGCACAGTAGTTAGTTAGATGCTCAGGCCAGAGGGTCAGACTCAATTTCAAACCCCACTTGTTAGCTGTGTGATCTTGAGTAAGCCACTCACTTCTCTGTGCTTGTTTTCTCAACTCTGAGAGAAGTATCCGTGCCCACCACAGACCCTGAGAGCTAACTTAGTGGGGGAATGCACAGAGGTAGGTGCCAGCCAGAGTGAGCCCCAGCAGAGCCACTGCCCCAGCAGAGCCACTGACAGAAGAGCTCTGTGAGTCTGATGCCAGCCCAGGCTCAGCGGTGCCTGCAGCAGTGGGGAGCAGAGAGAACCAACAGGACACTGCTTGGCCTTTCTGCCTGGCGCCTGGCTCCTTCCCCATCGCTGTGATTTGCTTTGGTTCAGTTCAGCATGTTCCAGCACTTTCTCTGCCTGCCTTGGAGTAGGGAGGTCCCTACCCCCGGGGACCCTCACGTAGCCAGACTTGAGTGCAACTAAGTGAATTAAACACGATGTGCCCCTCCCCCAAGCTACCTACAACGTGCAGCACAAATACAGAAGAGAAAGGAGGTCACTGCCCAGAGGAAGACTGCGGAGCCCTGCCCGGGAGACAGCTCCAGACTCAGGGCTAGGTGTGCCGTGCTGACGGGGCCGTGCACAGAGGGCGCTTCGGGGGGCTGTGGCATGTGGACTGCAGAGTGTGGCAGAAGACAGGTCTGGGAAGGTGGGACGAAGTCGGCTTATAAAAGACGCTGGACGCCACGTTGAGGGGTCTGTGTTACCCCTAGTACTGAGAAGCCATTGGGGATTTCAGAAGTGGGGCCAAGGCCATCGGTGACCTCCAGGGGGTCTGGGAGACCCCCTGGAGAGCAGAGGCTGCCAGAACAGTGTTGGTGAAAAATCACATTTGAACTAAGGAGCATCAGCAGGGATGGCAGAAAATGTCAAGAACCGTGGCCTTGGGGTCAGATGCTTGTGCTCTGGTTCTGGCCTCCCAATTGTTGACAGCGCTGGAGAGTCTCAGGCTCTCGTTTTATCCATCATAAAATATGGATCTCACACCAACATCAGGGTTGTCAAGACCAAACAGGAGTAAAGTTACTGAATGTGCAAGTTGATACACCCAAGTTCTACGTAATCACAAGAGAAGGTGATGCTAGAGAGAAGCAGTGACAGCCCGCAGGGACCCAGCCAACCCCACCCGCCCACGTCAGTCCCACGGTACCTTGACGCCGCTCTCCTTGGCCACCTGTTTCTTCTGTCCCATGAGGCCCTTACTCTTCGGGGGCCTGGGCGGGGGGGCCTGGCTCTTGAGGCCAGGTAACTTCCGAAGGCGATAGTAGAAGGTGTCGGTGAGCTCCTGCACCGTGACTGTGGGGACCGATTGAGCCAGCTGGCCCGGCAGCCCCTCAGCCTCCACCACGGTCAGGTCCAGCCACCGCGGCGGGATCTCGAAATACAGCCCAGGCTCGGAGTCCAGGCTGACCACTAAGAAAGGCTCTGTGATCTTCTCCTCCAGCCGCAGGCCCAGGAAGGCAGGTAGAGGGTCAGCGGGGTGGTTGGCGTCCTTGGTCACCACCTTGACCTCACAAGGCAGTGAGAACTGGGCAGTCAGGTCCGCCAGGCTGTAGCGCCGGCCGTCGTTCATCTCCTCCACGAAGCCACCGGCGAAGTAGAGCGGCAGCAGGATCCGATCTTGGTCCTCCACCGCTTCAAACTCTTCCTCCTCCTCAGCCTCCTCACTGAGCCGCTGACACACCAAGACATCCATTTCCCTGCCATTCCCCCCATAGGTCTGGCCAGACCCCAGCACCTCCAGCCTGTCGCCCATAGCCAGGGACGTGAACTCGGGGTTCTCCATCTCATCGCACTCACAGTCCTTGGTGGTCACCACCCGGAGCTTTCTGCCTGGCTGGACAGCGCCCAGCAGGTCATAGGCCGTGGGGAAGTCTCGCGGCCGCCGCCGCATCTTGCCCTGGTAGGCCCCGGAGAGCATGAAGTGTCGGGGCACCTTTCTGCCCTTGGTGGAGGCCAGGATCCGCCAGGGGGGCAAGGCCGGCCCGTGGATGCACAGCCTCTGGCCTTTCTGCAGGGATCTCCCCCATGGGCTGAGGAAGACGGGGGGGCCATTGGGGACTTCCAGGATCTCGGTGGACAGGGGAAAGGGGCCTCCCTGGGCCAGGATCTCGCTCAGCATCAGAGGTTTAATGAAATGGATGTCTTGCGAGGACTCGGTGACATCCTCCACGTCGACCTCCAGGGTGGAGGGGATGCTCACCATGGTGTTGCGCACTGTGGGGGGAGGTCAGTTGCGGGGGCACCACACGCCACCCAGGGTACTCCCCACCCTCGGCAAAGCAGTCCTCCTTCCCCTTCCTTTCGTTCCTGTCCGCATTTTCCTATTGTAGCGGATTCCTTGTCTATGCTTTTCCTTCAAACTCTTGTTAAAAAAGTTATTACAGAAAATTCTCAACATTTATAAAAGACAAGTAGAGTGAACTCCCATGTACCTATCACCCAGCTTCAATATCTTAACTCCTTTTCATTTATCCCCTCACCTAGGTACTCCCCCTCCACTGAATTACTTGCATCAGAACAACCACATCATGCTCTACCTATATCAGTGTGTGTGTCTAAAAGGATAATTAAAATGGAAAAAAAATAACCACAATGCCATCACCACATCTAAATAATTATTTGATAATCCCTTAGTATCATAAAATATCCAATTAGTTCAATCGCTTTTTAAGTTGAATTGAATTGAAACTGATGGTATCAGGCCTCCCTGGTGTGGCAGGGGTTAAGTCTGAGCACTATGAAGCATCCGCAGCCACTGCAGCACAAGTTCAATCCCAGGCAAGGGAGGGGACCCACATGGTGCAGCAGACCTCTCCTGCCTTGCCCACTGCTCCCCTCAGCAGTGTGTTTCAGTCAGTCTGCCTGTTCTGCTCCTCATTCTGTCTCTGTGGATCCTCTTACCATCCACACCTCTGACTTGTACCCCAGCTCTTGGTAAATAAATAAATAATTTTTTAAAGATTTATTTATTTATGCATACAAGCACTGGGGTACAGGCCAGAGGTGTGGGGGGGGGGTGAGAGGATTCACCACAGAGAGTAAGATGTAGAACAGGCAGATCAACAGAAGTACACTGCTGAGGGGAACAGCGGGCACAGCAGGAGAGGTCTGCCGCCCCCTGTGGGTCCTCTCCCTGGCCGGCAGCAGGGATCAAACTTGTGTGGCGGTGGCAGCGGTTTGCTTCATAGTGCGCTGCCTAACCCCCTGCGCCACCAGGGAGGCCCAATAAATAAATCTTTTTTAAAAAAAAAAGAATAAGTTCAGGGGCTTCGCTGGTGGCGCAAGGGGGTTAAGCACCAGCACCGCACTAGGAAGCATCCGAGGCATCCACAGTCACTGCAGCACGAGTTCAATCCCTGGCCAGGGAGGGACCACAAGGTGCAGCAGACCTCTCCTGCCTCGCCGGCTGCTGCCCTCAGCAGTGTGTTTCAGTCAGTCTGCCTGTTCTGTTCCCCACTCTGTCTCTGGTGAATCCTCTTACCCCCACACATCTGTCCTAGCTCTTGTATGCATAAATAAATAGGTCTTTAAGAAAAAAGTAAGAATGACAAGTTCAGTGGAGCAGGTCACTGAAAACATTTCATCTGAGTTCATGATGATAAAAAAAATTTAAATAATCCCTAGAGGACTCTCAGCAGCTGGGCCCGGCTTCCTCCCAGCTTTGCCCCGGCCTTTCCCCGCTTTTGCTAAGTCATGAAAGTAAATCACAGCTGTGAGCAGTTTGACTTGATGCTGGGTCCTGTGAGTTCAAGCACGTCCTTGGTCCCGGAGGTGGCCTCGGGCCTGACCCCACAGGAAGAGCAGGTGACAGAGGAGCACTCAGGTGCCAAGACGTGGAGAAGACCATGGGACAATTGGCCTACTTCCTTCAAGAGATAAGTTATGAGAAAAGTAGAGAAGAAAAGGGAACCTGGAAGCTAAAAAAGACTTGAGACAAAACAACAGCAATATTTTAGACCTTCTAAAGATTATGATGCTAATAAACTTTAAAAAAAAATTAAGAGGGCCCGCTCTGGTGGCGCAGTGGGTTAAGCAACACACTATGAGACAAACCGCAACCACTGCAGCACGAGTTCGATCCCTGTTGCCGGCCAGGGAGGGGACCCACATGGCATGAGAAACCTCTCCTGCTGTGCCCACTGCTCCCCTCAGCAGTGTACTTCCGTTGATCTGCCTGTTCTGCTCCCTGCTCTGTCTGTGGTGAGTCCTCTCACCCCCCCCCCCAACACCTCTGGCCTGTACCCCAGTGCTTGTATGCATAAATAAATAAATCTTAAAAAAAAAAAAAAAAGAAGCTGACACCGTAATAATCAGCTTCAGCACAGGCCAGGCAGCAAGTCCATCACGAGGTGGCACCTGCTTCATGCAGTTTGCATTTCCGCATCATAGAAACTTTCCCACCCATTTCTGAAAAAGAGCGCCTCTACCCATGTGCCCTCGCGTGTGGTTGCAGCAACCCTTGCCCGCTTCTCTGTAAGTCACCAGCAGGGAACCGAAACCAAACCCCCTGCCGACGCCTCCACCCCAGCCTGGGCCGGTGCCCGTCTGTCTCTCGGGGGCTCCTGAGTGGTCCCAGGGACCATGCTCCTGCCTCTCTCCGCTGGTCAGACCCGGTCAGGCTCCCCATGCTTCAGACTCCCAGCTCTGCCTGCTGCCCCAGCCTGACCCAAGAAAGAACTCAGGCACCAGCTGGGGTTCACTCACAGGGCCCTCCTTCCCCAGACAGAGGGAGCTTTGCAACAGCCCTCTCTCCCTGGAGGCAGGAAAGCCTATGTCTGCTGAGCCAATGATCATGTTTATGTCACAGTTGTGTTTCTTTGTGTCTCTTATGCTCACAGTCTAATTTCTGCCTGATTTTTATAAAGTAAAAAAGTGGCACCTCCCCTCCATTCCCCATTATCCCATCTTCCTCCTATCTCCTTTTGTGTCTACCCATTTTATATCTATTTCTTTCCGCGGACAGGTGGACACTGTATAAACCTGGTGAGCCCCGAGCATCAGACTACTGGGGGAAGAGAGGTCTTTCATCAGAGCAGCGCCCCAGGCCCCTTCCCCTCCCCCACCCACCACCCGCACTGCCCAGGCCACTCACTCTGCATGACGGCTTGCATCTCATACTGGGGCTTCAGGGTCAGGGAGCGCCAGGGCAGGGTTGGGCAGGTGAGAAGGAGATTGCTCAGGTCCGGGTCCTGAATGGCCTCGAGCAGCGTCCGCGGGGTACCAGGTTCCCATTTCCAGAACGGCCCCCTCTGGGACAGGGGCATGTATAGGACGACCCTCTGGTTCTGCGTGCTCAGCGCGCAGCGGGCATAACAGACCCCAGAGTGCATCTCCGTGGCCTCCAGCGTGAGAGGCTGGTCCGCGGGCACCACCCTGGCCTCGGTGGTGATGCTGTGGGTTGACATGAAGTCAATAGGCAGCTTCACAGAGTTCTCGGTGGCAGCATTGACCAGCTCCTCCAGGGTTCCATATCTGTAGGGGCTGGCAAGTGGGGTGAAGGAGCCTGGGGGGCACAGCAGAGGATGTCAGAGTGGGGCAGGCCATTGCTAGGCTCAGGATGGCATGTACCAGGCCCCAGTCCAGCCACAGAAAACCACACACACCCCCCCAGGACAGGTGCCAAGGGAGGACAGCATGGGCACAGGAGAGACAGGGCGGAGGGCAAGGCAGCAGGGGCAGCATGGAAAGGGCAGGGAGAGGTCAGGATGAAGACGAGCCTTTCTCCAGGGGCAGGGGACACAGACCACAGACGGAGGCCAGGGACGGATCAGAGCACAAGACAGCAGGCTCGCCCATCTCGTCACCCCTGCCTGCCTCGGCCTCGGCCTCCAGGCTCCGCTTCGTTGCCCCAGTCCTTCTCACCCGACTCCTACACCCAGCCTGGGCCAGTGCCACTGTCTTCCTCTCCCAGATGGAAAGTCAGGAGCTACTAGCCAGACCACCCCACTAACCCCTACATCCCGTCCTCCAATCTGGCTGCTCAGCTACTCTCCCCCGGCAGTCTGCCCCAGCCCCAGGACTGGCCTAAAGTACTCCCCACATCCAAACGTGACTTTGCCTCTGACTTTTCCTGCCTCGAACAGGTAGCATGAATCTAATCAAGGGAACATCTCACAAATATGGACAAGGGACAGTTCAGCAAAGTACTGTTCTGGACACTTCCAAAATGTCAGCACGAAGACAGGGAAAGGCTGAGGAACTTTCCCAGCCTGAAGGAGACTGAAGAAATGGGGCAGCTGCGTGTGACTTGTGATCTGGGATCGATCCTGCTCGAGGGGGATAGGCCAATGCTGGCCTCCCTTGGCACCTGTCCTGGGGGTACGTGTGGGGTTTTCTGTGGCTGGACTGAAATCTGGAATCTGGACGGGCTGTGGGTTCGACGGGTGTCATGTTTCAAGTGCTGAATGTCCTGACTTTGATCGCTGACTTCTAGTTTAAAGGATGAATATTCTTGTTTTTAGAGGGATACACTAAATAGCAGGAGTTATATTTAAATGTCAAGGTCATCACATCTGCAATTATTCTTAAGTGATTCAGAAAAAATGTATACGCATATATTACAATACACGTTTGTCTGTGTGTACAGAGAGCGAATGTAACACAGTGTTCAAAAATCAGTGAGTTTGGGTAAAAGGTGTATCCCAGTTCTAGCAAGTCTTCTGTAAATTTTAAATGATCTCAAAGGAGAAACAAAATCCTCAAAATACAAAATAAGACACATCACTTCCATATGTGGAAGCCCCATTGGCTCCTCGGTACCTTCCAGAACGTGTCTGCGCCTCATACCTGCTCCCACTCCTGCTCTCGGCCCAGCTGGGCGGCCACGGGAATCTCACCCCAGGAGGCCCTCACCGACCTGCCCTGCACCACGCCCGTCCTAAGTACTTGGAGCAGGGCAGCTCTGAATCGTCACATCAAGCCTGACCTCCCGCTCAGCGGAGGAAGCGAGGATGGGAAGGTTACAGGAACTCGCCAAGGCCCCGGTGGCTGGCAGAGCCGGGGTTCCCAGCCAAGCCATTGGCTTCAGCATCCAGGTCCTGCTAGTGCCTCCTGCAATAACTGAGAATAACTGTGAATCTGCACCCGCCACACCTGCCAGCTGAGATCCTTCCTCCAGCTCAGGAGCCACCTCCTCCAGGGAGCCTGCATAGACCCCTGCGCAAGCTGCACCCGCCCTGAGCCCTCCCTAAACTTGTGCTGCTTCTACTGTTGCCCTCCTCCAAGGGCCATCCTGGACATACTGCTGGAGACGCCCCAGGCTGCTTCACTCCCCAGCAGCCAAGGTAGCACACAAAGGCCTTTTGGCACAAGTTTGGTGCAGAGACTGACGCTAGACAAAGACCTGGAGGAAGTTCCAGCCTAGAGGCAGAGATGATCAGAGAGCTGGATGGGGGGAGGGGAGAGAAGGACAAAGCGGTGTCAGCCTCAGAGCATCTCAGGCCAGCTGAGAGCTGCCTGGCCTGGAGGCTCGGTCAGGTGGTGGAGGGAGGCCCTTGTGCCAGGCCAGAGGGGTGCAGGTGTGCTGGGGCCTGCGAGCCGATGGCCATGGACACACCTGGAGACAGAGGACTCAGGCCTTACCCTGGAAGTTGGGGCTGAGCATCATGGTCTGGCCCGTCCCTGGGTTCTCACAGACCACCTGCTGGAGGCGAATCTGGGTGACCTTGATCAGGTCCCCTGTGGAGAGGCAGCACTCGGTCCCAGAGATCTCGTAGATGGAGCCTGTGGGGACACAGACTCAGTTTCCCCACTCAGCAAGGGCCAAGCACTGGGTGGTCTGTGCTGCCCCAGCGGGCTCTGCTCCACCACACCCACATTGTTCCTTCTGCCTGGAATGGCCTCCCCGTCTCCCTGTCTCCACGCAAGCAGCCCGCTGTCCCCTGTCCGGGCAGCTTAACGCCTGCTTTGGTGTCTGGGCGCTGGTCTCCTGTGGGCCTCTCCCCTAGCTGTCTCCACACCTGCCTCCTGGACTGAGCTCTCGGGCAGGGCCACGGTCTGGCCTCCGAGCTCGCTGAAGTCACTGCGTGAGCTGACTTACTGCCCAGCTGCAAAGTCAGGCCCAGAGTCAGCGACGCTCCCAAGGCCACAGAGCGGCCAGTCCTCAGGGTGAGGCCAGCAGGCAGGGTTCTGAGCCCCACTTTCTTTGAAGCAAGGGTTTAATGTGCTTAAAAGCAGCGTCTGGAACACAGAAGGCGCTCGACAAAGACTTCTCACGAGGCACGAGCTCTCCGTGCTGCCAGTGAGGGCCAGGAAAGAATGGGCGGCCGAGAGGGAGGCCACCTGAGCAGGCCCAGCCAGGCCCTTCACACAGCGCTGAGCAGCTGATGAAGATCCCACTCCTTTCCCCGGGAGACGGCCATGGGCTCACAGACACACGGCTCGGTCTCGGGCTTCAGAGCCTGGGGTGGGCGGAAGAGCAGCTGCCTCTCTGAGTGACTACGTTCCCAGCACAGGACTCAGCTCTGCAGGCCAGCTGCTGCACTGAAGACCCATGACTGTCCTTGGAGCGAATGACCACTTCCTTTTCCTGAGGACTGACCCCGAGACCCATGATCAGATAGCAGGAGGCAGAGTTGGGGCTCCAGCCCAGGGGGTTGACACCAAGCTGCAGATCCTAGCCAGCAGCTACCCAGCCAGCCGCCTGCCCTCAGCATCACCCCGTCTGCCTCCACGCCCACCTGTCCCCACAGGCCCGGCTCTTACCACAGTGTCCCACGGGCCCACCGCCCATCAGGCAGAATGAGGAAGCACAGGTTAGGACAGACACTTCAGGGAGGGGTGTTGGGAGGATGGAGGACCCCAGGCTGGGGAGGGAGAAAGCAACAGACCACAGGGTCTACAGGAAAAGTCACTTGAACCCAGATGGGTCAGATTCCCAAGTGGACCCAGTGAGCCCCACTGTGGTGGTCCTCCTGGGTCTTGCCCTTGGGCCCCACGTGGGGCCTCGAGCACTTTACTGGAAGCTCTGGTGGCAGAACAGGGGACAGAACGGGAATAGCATGGGAAGGGCACCAGCACCTGCCTCTAGGGACTAGCCACCCCCACCCCACCCCTCTCCCGGTTCCTCTTGCCTCATCCTGCTCACAGTTCCTCTCACCCTCAGGGCAGCCCTCTCTCCTCCCCACCTGTCAACCACCGGCTCTTGGGGGACAACTAATGGCCAAGCTCTGCTCCCATCCCTGTGGTCCTGGGGCCTGCAGCCAGGTGGGCAGACTGTGCTGCGCCTCCTGTCAGGACGGCCTCCTGAGGGAAGACCGGTTAGAGCCCAGAATCCAGAGCGGGTCAGGGCCACCGCCCAGGAGCAGGACGGTGGACCGGCTCGGGGAAGGCGGCAGGCGTGGGGTGGGAGGCGCATTAGCGCCGGGAGGGGGAGGCTGCTCTGGCTTTTATTTTCCATTGTAGTTTTTTGCCACCTGGTTCTTAAAGTTCAAGCAACAACTGCCCATCGTGAGCGCCCCCACACCGCGTGCCCGCGGCACCCGCCCCGCACCCCAGCCTGGTCCTGCCGCGCCCACCTTCCGTGCCTGAGTCCGTGGTTTCTCACCGTCACCCTGCGGGGCATCGGTGATTCCCCACTCCGCGGAAGCAAAAGTCGAAACCCCACAAAGTTAAGCGTGACCCCCAAATCCCAGCTTGCACAGTGGCAGTGTTGGAATTCTAACTGGGGAACTGCAGTGACAGCTCCCCCACCTCGCACCCAAGGGCAGCCGACCCCCAAAAGGCTCGCGATCCGTCACTCACCCTGGAAGTAGACCCCGGAGCAGACCCGCAGCACGCGCGGGAGGGAGGCGGGGTCCAGGGCGCGCGCGAAGTCCTGCAGGGACACGGGCTCCATGGTGCGCGGCTCGCGGCGCCCGACGAATGGCCGGTACCCCGCCAGCCGCCACCCGCTGCCCGCCCGCCCCGCCCCGCGGGGCGTGGTCACGTGCAGCCACGCCCCCAGGGTCCGGGGGTGGTGAGGGCGGGGCGGGGGCTAGTGGTCTTGGGTCTTCAGTTCCTGGCGCCCCTCAGTTTCCGCACACGACTTAGGGGGTCTGGATCAGGAGCTGACAAACTTCGTCCGCAGCCGTCGGTGACGTGCCCTGTGGTGATGGAGATGAGGAAGTCACCGAGGCGTGCCCCAGCCCAGCTCGCTCCCTCCCAGCGCAAGTTGTGAGGCTCAGCGTCTCAGAGGAGAGACCCCGCTGTGCCCTTTGCGCGTGGGGAGCACAGTTCGGTGGCGGGACTCCGGGATTCCCCTTGCGGGACACCGCTTGGACCTCTTCTGACACCCAGACACTCCAAACCAATTTAGTTAACAAATCTCCCTTGGCGGGCCTCCCTGGTGGCGCAGGGGTTAAAGACACAGCGCTGTCACGCTATCCCCCGCAGGAGTTCCGGGACCCCCGTGGCGCAGCAGCCCTCTCCCGACTCCCGCTGCTCCCCTAGCAGAGGGTCTGGGTGGATCTGCCTGTTCTGCTCCCCACTCTGTCTCTGGTGAATCCTCTCTCTTCTCTCTCTCTCTCTCTCTCTCTCTCTCTCTCTCTCTCTCTCTCTCTCTCTCTCTCACACACACACACACACACACACACTTCTCTGGCCTACACCACGGTTCTCCTGTGCATAAATAAATAAATCTTTTAAAAAAAGGAATCTTCCTTGGGCTGAAGCAAAACCTGCTCAAGAGAAAGACCAACTCCAGATCCCTCAGGGATGAAGCTTTCCAGTTCCCTGTATCACCGGGGTCCGATCAGCAGAGGTTCATATCCCAGTTATTCCTCTTGCTTGTGCAATCACTTTGGGCAAATCACTTTTCACCTGTAATAGGAAAAAGACTCTTTTCTTCGCTGGTTGTGAGGATTAAATGAGGTGATATAGGTATTATGCAAAAGGCTTTATTTCATTTTTTGTCGCTTTAAAGTAGAAGACTTCTAATAAGAAAAAAGACAACAGAAGTTTAAAGGAATAAACCCTAATTAAAGACCTTTGACAGATAAAGAGGCTACATATTCTTTTCCTACCATCTGAATATACTTACTATAAATAGTTTGCTGTGTGGTTTTTTTCTCATTTACTTAATGCAAAAGTGGAGATTTCCCATATATCCCCCGGTTAGTTTCAAATTCCCCCATCACTATGATCTGACCACAGTTTATCAAAACAAAGATGCCAGTTGTGCTTCAACTAAACTACAGGATTTATTTGGATTTTCTTTTTTTTAGAGATTTATTTATGCACACAAGAGCTGGGGTACAGGCCAGAGATGGGGGGTCGGGGGGTTTAGAGAATTCACCAGAGCCAGAATGGAGAGCAGAACAGGCAGACAGACTGAAATACACTGCTGAGGGGAGCAGCAGGCAAGACAGGAGAAGTCTGCTGTGCCATGTGGGTCCCCTCCCTGGCGGGGATCGAACTCGTGCTGCAGCGGCTGTGGATGCTGTGGATGCTTCATCGTGCTGCGCCTTAACCCCTTGCACCACCAGGGAGGCCCATGGTCTTTATCTTGTGAGTATTTCCCCAGGTTCCCCTGGGCACAGAAGTGCATTTACCAAGATTGGTAAACCTACTACAGCTGACACATGGAAACCATTTTTCTCTCCACTGCAACTTGTGTCATATATTTCTTGGTGTGATTATTTGCTATCTCCTCAGAAATTAGACAGCTGACTTCCAGGGGGAAGAGAATGGGCTACCAGCCTGTTTTTCTTCCCAGTGCACCCTGATACTGCATGAAGCCTGATATACAGGAGGTGCTCAAGTGTGGCCAATGACTGAACAAATGGGTGATACTTCCTTGGGAGATGCCGGGAGCAGAATGGCTGGGCCTCATTGCCTCCATCGCTGAGATTTCAACTCAGCTCTTCCCGGCTCCTCCTGGAGACCATCTCTCCCGTCTGCAGCTACCCCCGTGAGTCTGCCAGGTTTCTGTTCAGCCCAGTTTTGCCTAAAACTGCAGTAGAGGGTGAAGAATAAAAAGAGGCTTTGGACAAAGAGCTGAACTCAAACGTTGCTTTTTTGTTTTTTCTCTAAGTTTATTTTTGCTCCGCCACGTCTTCGCTGTGTGACCTTGACAACCTTAACTAACCTCTCTGAGCTTCAGAGGCCTGTGGACAACGGGAGTGTATGTCTTGGTGAAAGTGATAGTGTGACAGGGGACATGCGTGCGCCAGGTGTTTCGCACTGCCCACTCCTGCGTGTCCCCAGAGTGTGGCCATCTGCCTCTGACCTGTCTCCGAAACCTCAGATTGTGTTGGCTTCTCTGACACCCTATTTTCTATTCTAGGAAAATAAAACGCATAGTGGAACTGCCTCTCTTGCTGTTGCACAACATGCAAATGGAGGAACTGGAATTCAGTCAAGCCTGGGGCGCATCGCCAAAGCCCCTTCTCTTCCCCACGGTGAGGCATCGCCTTGGGTCTCCCCTGCTCCTCCAGAGCTGAGCAGGCCATGGCGGGAGGCTCCTGTCCACACACAGGCAGTGGAAGTAAGCTGGAAAGGAGACATACTGCACCAGGAACGAACGGTGTCTGCCTTCCATGGCCTGGTCTCCCGGAGAGTGAGGGTGAACGAGTCGCCCTCCCTGGAGCAGGCTGGGGGAGCTGCAGCTGCACACACGCAGCCCACAGCTTCCAGGCCTGGTGTTTCAGGTGACCTTCAAGGGGGTCACCTGGTCCTTCCTAGGTGGAGAGGAGGCTAATGTTGCTGCAGCACTGGACAGTGGGGTGCAGTGTCTTGCGGGCCACTTAATGTCCATCCACATGACAGGTTGGCCCAAGGGGGTGGGAAACACACCCGCAGTCGGGAAGGTCACATGGGGGGACACGAGGACAGCCTCCACTCGGGGCCTCACAGCCTGTGCAGGCTGGCTTGAGGGTCTGTCCCTCAACCCCAAGACTTCCCCTGAGGACTTCTCCCTCTTGGCGCTGGTCTTGATGAGGCTTTGAGGTGGCCTTGACTTTCACAGGCCCCCCGGGGCATTCTGTCCTGTGAGGATACCTCTGGTGTCCAGGGCACCCACAGGCCACCCATGGGCTCTCAAGCTGCCATGAGTGAGCCTCTCTCTGGGAGAGCCAGAGCCTGTCTCCTGTGAGGAAAGAGCATTCTGAGGTCTTCTCTCTTGCAGATTTCCCATAACTGGTTGACAGAGAGTAGTAGAAGCAGCTTCCTGCCAGGGCTCCTTGAGATGTTGCTGTGACCCTTCTGGAGAGTGGCTCCCTCCCCGCTAGATTCCTCTACAGGGGGCAGGGGGCACTAAGGACACTCAAAATCTGCATGTCCTCAGGGCGAAGAGCCTGTGGGTTATGAGGCCTCAAGGACAGGCGTGGTGGACAGGGGACATTTACAGCCTGGCTTGTGGGGAGGAAAGTGAGGAGGGCGGTTGGGGTAAGGAGAAATAAAGGAAAGAGAAAAGGGGAAGAGAGGGGGGGAGGGGAGGAAAGTGGGGGAAGGGAGGCAAGTGGAGGAGGGGTGAGCAAGGAGATTTGGGAACTCACAGGGGTTACCCTGAAAAGTTTCCACAGTCCAGCCCAGGTTTAGGGGGTGCTGGTCGGGGTGAGGGGCTCCCAAGACATCTTGTAGAGGCCACCATAGTAGAGGTGGTAGCTGGGGGGTAGCCCAGGCCAGACCCCAAAGGGGTGCAGGGGGCAGAGCAGGAATGCAAAGTAAACCATGGCCCTGCTGCTGAGGAAGTGAGCCCAAGTCCCTGCCTGGGCCTGTCAGGGCCCAGACCACCTGCTCATGCACCAGAGCCTCCCCCGGAAGGACCGCCTCGTCTCCATGGCAGGTGGACCATGGCAGGAAGGAAGTGGGCCAGTCTGGGAGCAGGGGTGAGTGAGGCTTTGAGCTCCAACTGCTGCAGAAAGGAAAACTTCAATCTCACTTGTGGGTTTGGGGGGCAGTAGACAGATCTACTGCCTCTCTTCAGCAGAAGTTTCATGAAAAGTTACTCTTTTCTCAAAATATTTAAAAGTAGATTTACCACATGATCCAGCAATCCCACTTCCGGGTATTTACCCAAAGAATTGACACTATATTTGCACACCCGTGTTCCTAACAGCAGTGTTCACAACACTCAAAAGGTAGAAGCGGGGCCTCTCTGGTGGTGCAGCTCTATGAAGCATCTGCCACCGCTGCAGCACAAGTTCGATCCCGGCCAGGGAGGGGACCCACATGGCGCAGCAGACCTCTCCTGCCTCCCGCTGCTCCCCTCAGCAGTGTATTTTAGTGGGTCTGCCTGTTCTGCTCCCCACTCTGTCTCTGGTGAATCTTCCCACCTCCTGCGACTCTGGCTGTACCCCAGCTCTTGTATGCACAAATAAATAAATTTTTAAAAAAGGGAAGAAGCAACCCAGGTGTCCATCGACAGGTGAATAGATGAACAAATTGTGATCTCTGTAGAAATATCACTCCACCTTCAAAGGGAAGGAAACCCCAGCACATGGCACAACACGGACGACGCTTGAGGGCGTAAAGCTGTGCCAGTGAAATAAGCCATCACAGAAAGGCGTCCTACGGGATTCCTCCTATCGCAGGTGCTGAGAGTGGTCAAAGTCACAGAGAAAGCGGCTTGCGGGCGGCCCGGGGCTCAGTGAAGGGGCAGGTGTTGTTCAGGGGTGCGGGCTGTGGTTCTGCAGGGTGAGCCACTCTGGAGGTGTCACACAGGAAGGTGTTTGCACCCAACACCCTGCACTGCGGGCTCAAAGGTGGTGGGGGACTTTTTTTTTTTTTAAAAGATTCATTTATTTATGCATACAAGCACTGGGGTACAGGCCAGAGGTGTGGGGGTGGTGAGAGAATCCACCAGACAGAGCAGGATGCAGAACAGGCAGACTGACAGAAACACACTGCTGAGAGGAGCAGCGGGCACAGCAGCAGAGGTCTGCTGCGCCATGTGGGTCCCTCCCTGGCCAGCGGCAGGGATCGAACTCGTGCTGCAGTGGCTGCGGTTTGCTTCATAGTGTGCTGCTTAACCCACTGCGCCACCAGGGCAGGCCCGGGAGGGGACGTTTTATGTGATGCTTATTTTATCACGATCTCACAAAGTTGATCTCAGATGGCTTCTCAGCCTAAAGCCAACTGCAGCACTGTTCATTCTTCCACAGTGGTTTAGGTGATAAACAATGTCCTCCCAAAAGCAGAAGCAAGGCTCCCGCATCCCGTCGAGGCTGATGGGAAATCCAGTGTCTTTCTCATTCTAGACCCCGTGTGTGTGAGGCCTGGGAACCTCCTTCGGTCTCTGAGGCTGTTCGGATATTTCGCAAGCTCAGCCACTTGCAGGCTCTTCCCTTCTTCTTCTTCTTTTTTTTTTTTTCAAAATTGGTCCATTTAAAAAAAATTCATTTGGGCCTCCCTGGTGCCACATTTGGTTAAGTGCCACGCTATGAAGCATCTGCAGCCACTGACCCACATGGCGTGGCAAACCTCTCCTGTCTTGCCCACTGCTCCCCTCAGCAGTGCATTTCAGTCGATCCGCCTGTTCTGTGTCCCACTCTGTCTCTGGTGAGTCTAGAAGTGCAGGAGGTGAGAGGATTCACCAGAGACAGAGTGGGGAGCAGAACAGGCAGGTCTACTAAAACATACTGCTGAGGAGAGCAGCAGGCAAGGCAGGAGAGGTCTGCTGCGTCATGTGGGTCCCCTCCCTGGCCAGGAACTCGTGCTGCAGTGGCTGCGGGTGCTTCATAGTGCTGCGACTTAACTCCTTGTGCCACCAGGGAGGCCACCAGATTCTTTCCCTCTTATACGTGTTTGGATCTTTTTAATCTGGGAACGCCTCCTCCTCAGGTCTAGAGGTTTCCTTGTTTTTGTTTTCCTCTCTTCCAGGAGCTGTGTTGTATCCCTGCACTGTCCTCTCTGCCTTTCTAGACGGCTGCACAGACTTCATCCTCTCCATTCTGCCATTTTGAACATTTTCTGCTTGTATAGTTTCACTTTCAAAACTCTTGACTCTGGGGCCTCCCTGATGGCGCAATGGGTTGAACAACGCACTATGAAGCGAACCACAGCCACAGCAGCACGAGTTCGATCCCTGCTGCTGGCTGGGGAGCTGCACATGGCTAGCAGACCTCTCCTGCCTGGCCCGTTGCTCCTTTCAGCAGTGTGTTTCAGTCTCTCTGCTTGTTTTTTTCCCCACTCTGGTGAATCCTGCCACACACACATACCCTCCCCACCCCCCCACCCCCACACCTCTGACCTGTACCCCGGTGCTTATATGCATGAATAAATAAATCTTTTAAAAAAACACAAACTCTTGACTCTTCCTGTTCTTAGATACAGTACATCCTGTGGGTGAAGGGCTTGCAAAGATTGTCCTCTGCCCTGCCTGGCTCTCCACTGGCCTCAGCCCTCACACTGTCTACCTAGAGATGGCATCAGGCCTCGCAGGCCCCGGGCTCTGGCCCACAGGTTGTGCCTGTGCCATGCCACTGCCAGTCTCCAGGCTGTCGCCTGTGCTGTGGGCCCACCAGTGATGGATTGGAGGTTCCTACACCCCCCACCTTGGTTCCACTAATTTGTTAGTCTCTGACACGACCCAGGGAAGCACATTTTCCAGGTCACTAAGTGATATGACAAAGAAGGCAGACAGGAGCTGCCAGGCTGAGGTCTGGGCCCCTCCTCAGGGCTGGGCGTGGCGCCCTCCTAGCAGGGCTGTCTCCCCACCCGAAGCTCCCTCAGGTGTGCTCGGCCAACATGGATGCCATCTCCAGCGTCCTCGTGCGCCCGGGCCTGCTGCGGAGGTGCGGGCAGCTCGCGTTCCTTGCACGCATGCGCAGGGAGCTGTGCTCTGAGCCTGCCGGGTTGGCGGTGGGGAGTGCGGGTGGGGGGATGTGGACAGGCCTAGCAGAGGCCACAGGGGACAGAGGGTGCCCGCGCTGCCTTGGGCTGTGGGCAGGGCCCCAGCGGAGGAAGAGGAAACCCACTGCCGGGAGAGGGCCTTGGACCTCTGCTTCCATGCCTGTTCATGGCAGCTGGGGACATTGAGGCTAAGAGGCGGCAGCCCCTGTAGCGCTTGCCCACAACCCCCCCCCCCCCCCCCCCC
>JAGFMF010012145.1:7347381-7397911 GCA_019455555.1 Galemys pyrenaicus | reverse complement strand
AGGTGTCTCCTTCCAAAACCACTGGGAGGTCACCAGGTTTGGGGCAGCAACCGTCTTGGAGGGGGTGGGGTGGGGGGTTGGCACAGGGGTGGGGACCTGGCGGCTGGGCTCAGCCTGCTCCTTCTGCTGGAAGAGAGACCGGCAGGCAGGAGCCAGGGACCCTGAGAGGAAAGGGGGTGAAGGGGCTTCTGGAAGCCGCGTTTGGCCACCTGCTCAGGTTGCCGGGAAGTGGTGGTAAGCGAGCAGACACAGTCTCTGCCTGCAGGCGCCCAGGTGGAAAAACCCAGTGGGCGAACATTTCTCTTAAGCAGACCATCCCTGTGCAGATAGATAGTTATCTGGGAAGAGCACCCAGAGGAAGTGGTCTTGCGCTGGTGGGGAGCTGGAGAGGAAGGGGGAGAGGGCGAGAGGGAGGATGTACATTGAGGAACTGAAAGATGTTTCAAATGAGAGCAGCCCTAGAGGCCCAGGCAGGGGGTGGGAATGGTGCTGAGGGGCCCCTGAGGAGGCGCCCCTGAGGGGTGGGTAGGTCCTGAGAGGCTTGGCAGGGGGTAGCGCAGGCCTAGAGGGCCTGGAAGTGTAACCGTCTGAACTGGGTCTTTTGCTTGAGCCCTGAAAGCAAACTCTGAATCAGCAGATTTGTCTTTACACGAAGGAGTTTTATCTGAGACCCCGGAGTCTGCAGCATAGGACCCCAAAACAACAGGCTCCCTGAATGGCGGGAGTGCTGGGTCTTTACAGGGAAGGAAGCAGTGTGAGGGAAATTTGGGGGTTAGCATTTCCAGGTCTCAGGAGGCGCTGGGGTAGGGGGGTTGGGGCGGACCTGTCCAGGTGTTTGACTTTACCTGATCTTGAGGAAAGAGGGCAGAGCAATTCAGTTCATTAACAGTTAATGAACTTGTTACTAAATTTTTAACTCAGGGGAGTTTTTGTTGTTGCAAAATGGAGGGGACCAGGATATAGAAGGAATCTGAACTTTGTGGGGTTTGCTTTATTTTAAAGATTGATGTATGCATACAAGAACTGGGGAACAGGCCAGAGGTGTGGGGGTTGAAAGGATTCACCAGACAGAGTGGGGAGCAGAACAGGCAGACTGACTGACACTGCTGAGGGGAGCAGAGGGCAAGGCAGGAGAGGTCAGCTGAGTCATGTGGGTCAGCTCCCTGGCTGGGGATCTAGCTCATGCTACAGTGGCTGTGGATGCTTCATAGTGCGGTGCTTGACCCCTTGCGCCACCCGGGAGGCCCAGGAGTCTGAACTCTGACCCAAAGGTTTGGAGGCAGAGTCCCTGGCTGATCTGAACAAGGAGCTCTGTGGAGAGAAGAGCGGGCTTAGGTCTGGAACGTGACTTGGCGCTAGGGAGGGGCGCCCAGGAGGCTGTCGCAGTCACTCAGAGGAGAGGATGGAAGCCCTGGTGACCTGGGAGACACATTTGGGAGGCAGAATGGCAGTGGAGCCTGGGGCTAAGGGGCTCCCCACTCCTGTCTGGGCAGCTCCGCTTCCAACTCTGGTCAGTCTGGGAGCAGATGGTAGCAGAGGGCTGTGGTAGCTTGATAGTGCTGAGACTGAAACCCTTGCACCACCAGGAAGGCCCTGGAATCTTTGCATTTTATTTATTTATTTTAAAAGATTTATGCATACAAGAACTGGGGTACAGGTCAGAGGTGTGGGGGGGTGAGAGGATTCACCAGAAACAGAGTGGGGGACAGAACAGGTAGACAGACTGGAATACACTGCTGAGGGGAGCTGCGGTGAGGCAGGAGAGGTCTGTTGAGCCATGTGGAGCCCCTCCCTGGCAGGAGGCAGGGATGGAACTCGTGCTGCAGTTTGCTTCTCAGTGCGTTGCTTAACCCACTGCGCCACCAGGGAAGGTCCTGGATTCCTTGCATTTTAAAACAAAAAACGTGGATGTTGATAACATCTTTATTATTGCTGAAGAATGGAAGCAATTAAAACATCTAGCCACAGTTGACGCCAGCTCTGCGTGGCATGAGGGGGCGCTGTCTGTGCTCTAGGTGGTCTGGAACCCCTTTATCTCATTCGGAAAAGTAAAGGCTCGGGAACCTTCAAAATCATCACCCGTGATATAAAACTACCCGGTCTTGGCAGTTGCAGTGAAACAAAAATTTGCTCAGTGGGTTATTTTTAGAAAGTCTCTTTCCAGAATCTGCGGTCACCCCCAGGATAGGGTTCTCCCAGGACGGGGTTCTCCGAGCAGTAGCAGAGGGCGTGGCCATGGCTTCTACCTCCGAGAGCTCCCGGCGGCAGGCAGGGGTGGTCCAGGGAAAGCGCCCAGCCCACCGCCTGAGAATGTGAGCTTCCCTCCTGGGGTCCCTTGTCAGCCTTGGTCGGGGTGCGTGTACCCGGTAAAACGAGGTAAACGGAACTCTACCAACCTCCTCTAAGTTGAAAGAACCGAGATGGTTAAGACCCGTAAAGTACAGGCCGACCCGAGTCTTAAGCTTCTTTCGAAAATCTCCCACTTCGCCGCCCCGGGCTGTCATCGCGTCGGCTGCAAGGATGGGAGCAGGGCTCCGCCTGCTGGCTGCCTCTGGAACTGCGCCTCGGCCCCAGCTCAGAGGTGGAAAGCTCCAGGGAAACAGCCAGGATTTCATTCCGTGGCTGCGGACACAGCTTTTGCCACCACCCCTCTCACATGCTGGGGCTCTAGTCCACCCTAACTCCCTTTGCGCCTGAAGCTGCAGGCGAGGCAGGAGAGGTCTGCTGCACTATGTAGGTCAGCTCCCTGGCCGGGGATCGAACTTAGGCCCCAGCAGTGATAGAACTGAGACTTAACCTGTAGCCCACCAGGGAAGCCCCAGGAGCTTCTAGGCTTAGCTCCCTTCCCTCCTGCAGATGGACCCTCTTAGGAATGTTTTCTTCCACGTTCTTTCAACATTTGGACTTAGCTCCAGATGAAACTGTGAAAGAACACCAGAACACACGCCCCCTGTCTTTGAGGAGACTCACTACGTGTCAAGGATGGCCTTGTTCATCTGCGGCTAGAAGAATTCTTCTAACATTTGCTTTTTTTTTTTTTTTAAAGGAAGGTTTATTTATTTATTTATGCATACAAGAGCTGGGGTACAGGCCAGAGATATGGGGGGAGGTGAGAGGATTCACCAGACAAGAGTGGGGAGCAGAACAGGCAGATCGACTGAAGCACACTGCTGAGGGCAGCAGCGGGCACAGCAGGAGAGGTCTGCTGCGGCATGTGGGTCCCCTCCCTGGCCGGAGGCAGGGATCGAACTCATGCTGCAGTGACTGTGGTTTGCTTCAGTGTGTTGCTTAACCCACTGCGCCACCAGGGAGGCCCTAACATTTGCTTTTGACCAGTAAATGTCCCACCTAAAATTTCCCCTAAAATTTCCCCAAGGAAGAAATCTCCCCAACGCTGGGTGAGCTCTTCTCAGCTCTGGATAAGGAGAGTGTAGAGCGGGGAGCCATCTAGCTGCAGACTTTTTTTGTTTTTTTTAAAGATTTATTTATTCATACATACAAGCACTGGGGTACAGGCCAGAGGCGTGGGGGGGTGAGAGGATTCACCACAGAGAACAGGGAGCAGAACAGGCAGATTAACGGAAGTACACTGCTGAGGGGAGCAGTGGGCACAGCAGGAGAGGTCTGCAGCGCCATGTGGGTCCCCTCCCTGGCCGGCAGCAGGGATCGAACTCATGCTGCAGTGGCTGCGGTCTGCTTCATAGTGCGTTAACCCACTGCGCCACCAGGGAGGCCCTATCTGCAGACTTTTCAAGACTTTTTCATGAATAAGCCTTTACTAATTTTTTTAAAAAAGATTTATTTATGCATACAAGAGCTGGGGTACAGGCCAGAGTTATGGGCAGTGAGAGGATTCACCAGAGACAGAGTGGAGAGCAGAACAGGCAGACTGACATACATTGCTGAGGGGAGCAGCAGGCGAGGCAGGAGAGGTCTGCTGTGCCATGTGGGTCCCCTCCCTGGCCAGCGACAGGGATCAAACTCCTGCTGCAGTGGCTGCGGTTTGCTTCATAGTGTGTTGCTTAACCCACTGCCACCAGGGAGGCCCCCTTTACTATTTAAGAAGAGAAAATAATCCTTCAGTAGTTCCTGTTATTTTCACACTCCCCAGCAAACCTCACAGGGTCTCTGCCTTTCTGATCCCTCCCTCCTATCTATCCACCAGTCATGCCCATGTCCTCCTTCCAAGTCCCTCTCACCTGGGTTCCTGCCAGGACAATCTCAGTCCACACACTTCCACCCACCTTAATCCTGCTCACTTTTCAATGATCAGTTTAAATGTCAACTTGTCCCTAGAAGCCTCCCTGCCCATCTCTACTATCTTGACTGTTCAGCCCTTGATTAAAGCGCTCAGCAGTGGGGAGTGTGTGTCCCCCTCGTAGGCAGCCCCTCGTAGGCAGAGGAGAACACGTCCACATCTCCGCTCACACATGTCCCACCACACTGGTTGAAAGAAGCGAGGCCCCACTGGCATGGCTGATCACAAGCAAAATGAAGGATCTAGACAAGATCCCCTAAGTCCCTTGGACCCTAAAACTCTGATTAGCTGGTAACAATACATGTATTTTAGACTAGTGGTGGCACAGTCAGGGCCCGAAGCCAGGACATCAGGGGAACTGGTCAGTCCCGTCAGATGCCTTCCGCCACCCTCTCCCACCCAGGGAAGGAACGCAGGTCACCCCTTCCCTCCTGCAAGCGGCCCTTAGTGTACAGAGGACTCCAGGAGACCGGCGTGGACCTGACCAAAGAGGGAAGAAGCTGAGCCCCTCAGCAACACTGTGCTCACCTAAGCAACAGGCACCTGCCTACCTCTGTGGTGGGTGGGGGGCTTCACCTAGCGCAGCTCTGACCCTCTTCTGTGAATTCATCTCTGAGGGTGCCAACCCAGAGGTGCCTGCACCAGAAACGGGGGTCAGGCCAGCCGGGATTCCCCAGACAGGCCTCACCTGCTTCCAGGTCAGCTGACCCTTGAGGGGACGGGAAATAGCCTGTGGCTGGATATTTCCTGTTGAGACTTTGGGGAGACACTAGAGCAAGCTCAAACTCTGAGACCAAGTAAGGCGCCTTTCTCTCTCCAGGAAAGATTTATTATCTAGACTTGATCTAAATCCCTTATATACCTTCCGATGAACCGTTGGGCTTGGGAAACTGGAAAACCACTCTGTAGCTGCGGCCTGTTGAGCACAGGGAGCTCCACATGGCAGCCCAGCACGGCCCACACCTCCTCGCGCCCTGGAGGCTGCTGTAAACCTGCTGGTTCTGCCCAGGCTACAGTCCCACCTGACTCCTACAGTCCCACCTGACTCCGCTACAGTGTGATCACAGGAAGTTGTCTCCGAAAAATGGGGACAAACACAGCACTTCTCTTAGTGGCATGGCAGGGAATCTGCAGTGAATGCCCGGCAGCCAGCACTCCCAGGAGCCTTCAGGATGGGGAGGGTTCTGGGAAGAGGGTGACCTTGTGGCCCTCGGCCCTCTCAGGCTTCCCGGCTTCCGGCCCACACTCCTCCTGAGGTTCGGAGCCCAGCTGGCTGGCGCGTCTTCGTGGCAAAGCACAAAGCGCAGATATGAAGCCTAGTTAATGCAAGGCAAGGCCGTTCTGCAGGGCTCCAGTTGAAACCCTTCCTGAACTCCACGTGCAGCTTGTTCGCTCCCGTGCCACCCGAGCGACAGCGCAGAAGTGTGCAGCGAGGGCGAGTGACCAGGCCGAGCCCCAGGATAAGTGCCCCGAGCCCAGCCCAGCCTCACCGCTCTTGATGAAGGGCAGCAGGCACCGCTTACCCACTTTGCTTTGGGAGACTTCGGTCTGGGGACTGGAATCTAATTAGAATCTCTGCAGTCATCAGGAGCATCTTTATTTGTGGCAATAAAATGGGGACAGAGCATCACCTCCCCAGTCTGGTAGCTACACCTCCCACAAACGCCCCCCAGTGGCAGTGGTGATGGCGACTGAGTCAGACAGCACCCAAATGACAAAAGTTACATTTAATTTACAGTGTAATAAAGGTTACAGGTAAAAAGCTACACATAAAGCTTGAAAAGGCCTATTACACAAATGTACAAATCTCTGTACAAATCTCATGTCGATGTTTCCTACTTTGGTCTACCTGGAGTTCTGGATAACGAGAGCTCTGTTGAGGGGGAAGAGCCTCCAAGCCAACATCTGAAGAGGTCCTCTTAGAGACGGCGGTCACTTGCAAAGTAAACTCGTTTCCCTTTTAAGTGAAATTCTCTAACTGGCCATATCCTTTAAAAAATGCCTTCACAGCACACTTGAGAAGAAAAGTAACGTCTTAGAGTAGAGGCTAGTACTCTGGAGTCAAGTGAGGAACTTAAGCGAGTACTCAGGTCTGACAAGAAAAACAGGCAAAATTCAAACAATACTTAAGTTTAAAACTATCGACCTGTTTCTCTGGCGTTGGGTCACAGACAGGAAAATCAAAATGTTCTCAGTCCAACAGAAAGGACGAGGAGAGTCTCACTACTGGACCTCACAACCACTGACCCAGGAAAACACTTTGGAGTTTAAGCCGTAGTTTAACCGAAGGAACCCAATCCAACCTGAGATCCGTGGCAACCCTTTTGCTACCTGGAACTTGCAGGGACAGTAAATATAAACTCGGCAGGTGATGCCTCCACAGCTCTGGTTTCAACCTGAAAGCCCGGAGTCTTCCCTTAGGGCATGTGAAATAAAAATTATCCTGGACAGAGGGAGAAAAGGAAAAGGAGGTAATGGCAAGCCCAGGAACGAGCCAGGGCAGTCTGTTTAAAGGAAAATGTGAAACACTTCTCCACGCTGAAAGTGTTCTGAAGACAGGTCTTCACGGTATTTCAACCCACCCCCAGTTTAAGAGCACATGGTTAGGACCCCAGGAGACATTCTGGACGACGATACTGCACACATGGAAAGTTTTTCTCCCTAGTTCATTAGCTCCCCCATCCCCCTTCACCCCAACCCCACCCATCCCACCCTTCTCCATGACCAAAAATATCAAATCAGTAAGGACGGCGTGGGCTTCTTGCCCGGCCAAGCTTCTTTTGCATATTTCTTCTTTTTGGGTTCGTTGACAGCTTCGGGGTTGTAGACAGCAGGGTTTGGTGCAGGGTTCATGTTCACTGCTGACGGCACGACGGGAGTCAAGTCCACGTCCGGGGCGAGGTTGGGGTATGGCATGGGTAAGCCACCAATCAGCGCTGTCCCGTGGATGCCGTGAGGCTGGGAGCCAGCTTCACTGTGCGTGGGGGGCAGGCCCCCGTAAAGTCCTCCACTGAATGCAAAGTTCTGCATGCGTCTGCCCCCCGTTTCCTCCAGGCCCAGGGAGCCAGGGCCCTCCACCCGCTTCTTCTGTGGATTATAAGGAACAGAGGAGAGAAGAGGTGAGAACAGAAGTGTTAGCCTTTCCTATGTCAATCCTAGAAAAATTGGGGAAGGACCCTAAACCTCTAGCTTGTTTTGTTTCCAGGACAACCTATTTCTCGGTGCTGAACTCTAGGGTCTGAAGAGACCTTCGAGTGGTTCTCTGACACGCTGTCTCCTGAATACTGCTCCCCGCTCGTCATACCAAGAAAAAATGAGACTGTGTGGGTTTCCCACAAAGTGAGGCTTACTTGGTTTAAGTGTCTAGTTTTTTTTTTTTTAAAGATTTATTTATACATACAAGAACTGGGGTACAGGCCAGAGGTGTGGGGTGGGGATGGTGAGAGGACTCACCAGAGACAGAGTAGGGAACAGAACAGGCAGATCGACTGAAGTACACTGCTGAGGGGAGCAGCAGGCGAGGCAGGAGAGGTCGGCCGCGCCATGTGGATCCCCTCCTTGGCCAGCAGTAGGGATCGAACTCGTGCTCCAGCGCCTGCACTTCGCTTCTCAATGAATTGCTTAACCCACTGCGCCATCAGGGAGGCCCCTAAGTGACTAGTCTTTATCTTAAGGTTACAAACCCTCACTTTGAAGATAAAATCCCTCTTAAGAAATGGAAATAATAGGTGGTAGATGGTATTTAAATTTTCCTTTGGTGGGGGGGAATAAAAAAACATCTTCCTATTGGGTGCCCAATTTTAAACAACTTTGTAGTGACTAACCATTTTACTGGTTGCCTGGAATTGTGAGCAGAAAGAACTGGTCCCAAAAAGATACAAAGGAATTCTCTGGGGGATGGACATTTTTTTGTATCTTGACATTGTAGTGCTTACGTGGATGTACACATTTGGGAAAATGTGTGCATTTTATGTGATGTGAATTATAGCAAAATACAATTGATATGAAAGTGTAAGTATTTGCTCTTTTTATACTTTAATGACGAGAGTATTTCAAAAGGAGGGGGAAAAGAAAAAACTGAAAGGGAAATATGACATGACTACTATGGAATGGCACAGAAAATATCACCTGTACTTTTTTTTAAAAGATTTGTTTATTTATGGGCATCCCTGGTAGCGCAAGCGGTTGAGCACCACACTGTGGAGTTTCTGCAGCCACTGCAGTGCGAGTTTGATCCCCGGCCAGGGAAGGGACCCACTTGGCACAGCAGATCTCTCCTGCCTCACCCACTGCTCCCCTCAGCAGTGGATTTCAGTGGATCTGCCTGTTCTGCTCCCCACTGTCTCTGGTGACTCCTCTCACTGACCCCCACCCCCATCTGTACCCCAGCTCTTATATGCATAAACAAATAAAATCTTTAAAAAAGAAAAAAAAAAAGATTTAAAGAGCTGGGGTTCAGGCCAGAGGTGTGGGGGTGAGAGGAGTCACCAGAGACAGAGTGGGGAGCAGAACAAGCGGATCTACTGAAGCAGTGGGTGAGACAGGAGAGCTCTGCTGCGCCATGTGGGTCTGCTCCCTGGCAGGGAATTGAACTCATGCTGCAGTGGCTGCGGATAGCTTCACAGTGCTGTGCCTTAACCCCTTGTCCCACCAGGGAGGCCCCTCACGTTGTACTTTTTTACATTGGACTAGAGCTCACTGAAGACCCCTTCACCCTTCTACTGCCTTTGAATCAGACAGACTAGCCAGGAATCTTGACACACCATAGCATATTCTTAAGAGGTTTTTAAAACAAAAATCTCTGTAGCCTCTTTGTCTAGCATTTTTCAATCACTTTTTGAATTGTTCTGAAAGGGGTCTTACCACTTTGAAAGGCAGCCGTTCCCTTTCAGGGGTCTTAGCTGTTGGGTTATTCATCTACATGCTGGGCTATCAGAATTTCCAACCCCTGGTTCTGCCACAAACTTGATCTTTATTTTATTATTTTTTTTAAAGATTTATTTATTTATGCATACAAGCACTGGGGTACAGGCCAGAGGTGTGGGGGGATGAGAGGATTCACCAGACAGAGCGGGGAGCAGAACAGGCAGACTGACTGAAACACACTGCTGAGGGGAGCAGCGGGCACAGCAGGAGAGGTCTGCTGTGCCATGTGGGTCCCCGCCCTGGCTGGCAGCAGGGATCGAACTCGTGCTGCAGTGGCTGCGGTTTGCTTCATAGTGCATTGCTTAACCCACTGCGCCACCAGGGAGGCCCAAACTTGATCTTTAATCCAGAGCTGGGCTGCCTTTCCTATCTGTGCCATTTCTATTCACAACAAAAAGGCGTGGCAAAAGTCAGAAGCTGCAGAAATGCAAAAGGCTTTTCCTTGCCTAACAGCTTACTCTAAGTTAGAAGGGAAGGCTAGAGGTGGGTAGGCCCCACTGCATCCTACTGGGAGGCAAACTCAGACTCACATCACACCATAATTTACATGTATCAAAGTGGCTGGTCACCTGCAGCCTTCTTAGGGGACACAAGGTAATCCCAGAGAGAGACAGGTGAAAGTATTTTGAGACTCCAAAATGGCAGAGCAAAGAATGAGTTTTAAAGTTAAGCACACATTTATGACTTAACTACACATGGAAGTGGACTTTAAACGCGGCTGTATGGCGCAGCAGACACTGGTAAAATGTGCCGCCTACCTTGACTGGGACCACTGCTGTCTGCACCATGTTCCGGAAGCGACCAACTGAGGGATCCACATCCTCTGCAAAAAGAGATGAAGAAAGGGTTAGGCTGGCGCTCTGCCGGGAGGAGCTGTGGCCCAGGGCTCACTGCGAACAAAGCAGTCACAGCAACGCCCGAGAAAACAGTCAAATACAGCCAAACACTTCATGTGTGCTGGGAGCTGTGTTCAACCCTCGCAGTAAGCCTGTGCAGGAGTGACTACCCTGTGCTCTGCTGGAGCGTGGAGGAGGCGGGATCTGAGCCCAGTAGCTAGAAATAGGCTGTGCTGTCTGCCATATACTTCCATTTTGAGGGAGAAAAATTGGAACAGACACGATCAATACTACACTAGCGATAAAACAATGACATGTTAAAAAGTGACACATGAGGTACTTTGCTATGCCTACTTAGCAAATCACAGAATTAGAACTCAGTCCCGGAGCTTCCAACTTAACCTGGCTTTTACACCTGTACAACTAAATGCGATTAAGACTTTCACTAAACAATCTGAAGTCCCCTGTCCCATTGCAGCATACACACCTCATATTGTACCCTATAGCACTTCCAGCTTCATTGGCAATGCAGGGGTGGGGGGGACATTAAGACCAAGTAAGCCCATGCATGCAGCCAGTGAACCTCATAGGCCTCATCCATTGGACATTAGACATGGAAATAAAGAGCAAGACACTACTCCACCTTTAAGGAGATCACAGCTGTGAAGCCAGACACGCTATAAGACAGTGGAAGTGATTCAAGACAGGTGGAAAAACAGCGCTTGCGAAGTAGAGATGATGGATCTGCATCACCCAAGATGCTGCAGGCTGAGTGTGGGGCAAGAGGCAGGCCAGACTTATTACTAGAAAGGATAACTCCAAGCCCCTTTTTTCTTATTGTGATAGGAAAGAAATCATTTCCCTAATAGAGGCTGCACATCTTATTTTAAATTCATGGAAGGCACTTGCTATTTTAAGCAACACTGTCATTTGTTTCCCTTTGGAAAACAAATAATAAACCCCTAATTTGTTTTAAGACTGGCTTTTCACAAATTAGGATGCCTTTAAAGAATATACCCTAGTATTACATTCATAACCAATCTTAGTTCAATGAATGAGCAAATGACTTGTATAGGGGAGAAGAGGAAAAGATAACGAGGTTCATTAGGAGAGAGACCAAGTCTTAAAAAAGAAACCTCTTTTCTCTCATCCCCACAGGAGCCCTATTCTAATCATTTCTTCAGTGAGGCAAGGGAAATGAAACGCAAGAGCGACTGGAGCCCAAGTGAAATGGCTGGAATGCACCTCACACAGGCAATAGGCCTCTGCTGGCTGAGGGGCTCAGGCCATTCTCCCTTCTCATTCTCTAGCTTTTCTACTCCCAGAGAGAGGGCACACGCATTCCCGGCTATCTGCTGACAAGGACCTTACTAACTCTGTTTCTCGGACAGGAAAGATTTAATGGATAAAAAGCAGCAGATGACAGTGACAAGGGCTCATGTTCGTCAAGAGCTTACTGAGCACTGAACACGGACCTTACATGTACATGATCTAATCTCCCCACCAACCCTGTGAGGTCAGTGGTCTGTTAAGTCACTTGGCCAGTCACACAGCTACTGAGAGGAGAGGTGGATTTCAAATACAGGCTCTCTGATTTCAGAACCAGTATTCTTTTTTAAATTTTTATTTACATATTTTTTGCACAGAAGAACTGGGGTATAGGCCAGAGGTGCGGGCATAAGAGGACTCACCAGAGACTGTGTGGGGAGGTCTACTGAAATACACTGCTGAGGGGAGCAGCGGGTAAGACAGGAGAGGTCTGCTGTGCCATGTGGGTTAGTTCCCTGACTGGGGATGAAATTCAGGCAATAGCGGTGATCGGTGATAGCGCTGAGATTTAACCCCTTGACTATCAGGGAAGCCCAGAACTGGTGTTTTTTTATTTTATTTTTATTTTTATTTATTTATTTATTTTTTAAAGATTTATTTATTTATGCATACAAGCACTGGGGTACAGGCCAGAGGTGTGGGGGGTGAGAGGATTCACCACAGAGAGCGGAGAGCAGAACAGGCAGATCAAGTGAAGTACACTGCTGAGGGGAGCAGCGGACACAGCAGGAGAGGTCCGCTGCACCATATGGGTCCCCTCCCTGGCCAGCAGCAGGGATTGAACTCGTGCTGCAGCAGCTGCGATTTGCTTCACAGTGAGTTGCGCCACCAGGGAGGCCCTTATTTTATTTTTAAAAAAAGATTTATTTACGCATACAACTGGGATGTAAGGCAGAGGTGCGGGATGGGGTAGTGAGAGGATCCACCAGAGAAAGTGGGGAGCAGAATAAGCAGATCAACTGAAATACTCTGCTGAGGGGAGCAGTGGGCGAGGTAGGAGAGGGCTGCTGCACCACATGGGTCAGCTCCCAGGCCAGGGATCTAACTCATGCCTCAGGGCTGGTGACAGCTTGATAGCTCTAAGACTTTAACCCCTGAGTCATCAGGGAGGCCCAGAACTGGTGTTCTTAACCTATAAGCAATACTACCTGAATAAACTGCCTTAATAAAGGTCAGGGCAGTAATTTCTAAGGAGAAAAACAGATCAGATCAGACCCCAAGTCCTAAAAAGACTTAAAATACTGTGAAGTCTATGGTTCCCAAATTGCTATTCATCAGGACAAACAAGAGCTTATTTAAACCTATAAAATTCTAGGTCTAACCCCTAAAAATTCTATTCGATCAGTTCTGGAGTCCAGAAGTAAGCGTCCCTGATTGGGGAAGCCGCTTAGGCTTTCACTGTTTAAGGAGTAGTTCAGTCTACACGCACCAGAAAGTGAACTTGCCATCACTGGAACAAATGCTCCACTCTCACGGAATCCTTTGAATTTTTTTTTTTTATATATAACTTTCTTCCAAGATAGTTTTGATAACTACAATCCTTTGAATTTTTCTGAACATAAACCAGGCATTCACTGTTGCTTTCTAAGCTGAGTCAAATGCTTGCTACTCACTGGCTCTGGTTTTGTCCCCTCCTTCCTCCCTACGCCGTGCAAACACCTGACCAGTGGCAGACCACCTTCTCCAGGTCCCCCAACATTACCAGCATTAAAGGAACCATTTTCTATAGCTGTGTGCGTCCTCACCTTTAGGACTACATCACACATTGATGGTTAAGACCACGCTTGCACTGGTAACACACTTGGGTGAATTCTGCTCAGAACAGAAGCCAGTGGGGGTCCTCCATTAATGCAATTCTAAGCTGCACTTGGCTAGTTTCCAGATCCCCGATGACTCAGGCTGCATTTTCAATTAACTAAAATCCCTATATCTTTTTTGTTTTTTCATGAGCGGTTGCTGGAATATATCTCCATTTGAATAATTGATATTTTGAATCTAAATGTAGGACATGAACGTTATTCTCATTCCATTTCAATTAGGGATACAAAAGCAACCTGTTAGTCTAACATCTTTGTTTCTTTTTTCTTTTTAAGATTTATTTATTTATGCATACAAGCACTGGGGTACAGGCCAGAGGTGTAGGGGGGTGAGAGGATTCACCACAGAGAGCGGGGAGCAGAACAGGCAGATCAACAGAAGTACACTGCTGAGGGGAGCAGCGGGCACAGCAGGAGAGGTCTGCCACACCATGTGGGTCCCCCCCCTGGCTGGCAGCAGGGATCGTACTCGCGCTGCAGTGGCTGCGATTTGCTTCGTAGTGCGTTGCTTAACCCACTGCGCCACCAGGGGAGGCCCCCTTTTTTCTTTTTTAAAGATTTATTTATGCATATAAGAGTTGGGATATAGGCCAGAGACAAGGGAGGTGGGAGGATTCACCAGAGACAGAGTGGGGAGCAGAACAGGCAGATCAACAGAAACACACTGCTGAGGGGAGCAGTGGGCGAGGCAGGAGAGGTCTGCTGCGCCATGTGGATCCCCTCTCTGGCCGGGCATCAAACCCGCGCGCTGCAGTGGCTGTGGATGCTTCACAGTGCGGTGCTCAACCCGCTGCACCACCAGGGAGGCCCTAATATCTTTGTTTCTAAGCAAGGTTTTCTGAATCCCAATTCAGTCTTCACTGTATAAACCCTACCTCTAGCTCTACGTCATCCACGTACCTGAAAACTTGAGCAATAACATGGGCCCAATAAATGAATGCTGAATGATGGAGCAAACTGGTGAATTTAGTGGTCTTCCCATAAACATGCTCATATCTTCTGACATCTTCATATATAAACTGTTACTTCCTTACAGAAAGAAAAGTCTTCATGGGCTAATTAATAGTAGTGGTGGGAGGTCTCCAATCTTAAGAGTTACCAATCATACTCAGAATACCTACTATTGTCTACTTTCACGTACAGCCAGCCAACACCTATACTTTCTTAAAACTCCATTATGCCACATACAGATTAGCTGGGAGGAATTACAGCCATATCCTGTAATCCTTTAACCCTTTCTCTCATCCCTCTACTACATAATACTTGAGCGGCCAGGGTCCCCCACCAATGAACTCTACAAAAATATCTCCCCTTAATATGGTACCTGCTGTCCTAAACCTCAGTGAGAAATATTACAACTGACCCAAAACTGGTATATACTACTCTCTGAGACCACAGCTTTTCATCAAAGAAACTAGGAAGACACCTCACCTGGGTTGATGATCTCGTCATCCTCACTGAAAGTCACCCGTGAGTTCTTCCTCTTCCTCTTTGGTCTCTGAATATCCAGATTCCCCTCCTCTATGGTGAGGGTGGAAATCCGTTTGTTGTGGGCAGTGTTGAACTCTGTCAGGTTCTATGCCAGGGCACACACAGAAAAGACAGGAGTCAGCACTGTCTTTAGGGAATTCAGAAAATATAACACTAAATAAAGGGCAGGAAGGCACTGAAAAGCTAACCTTGACCCAAGGCAGATAACATTTTCTTCTGCATTTGGAAAAGATTTACTACTGTCCCTAGACTGCTAATACCAACGAGTCTCATCTGACAGAAAGTGAACATCCACTTTAAACAGTGGAGCAGTGATATTCAAAAGAAGAGCCTTGAGCTCAGAATAGGTCATCTGTGCAAATATCCCTGAGTGAAGGCTTTTTGTTTTTACTGAAGAAAGATTATCTTGTCTTCATGCTGAGAATTAATGTCACTGGGAAAAACTCCAAAAACTGTCTCTCATGAAACCAAGATCAGAAAGGACAACTGATAGCAAATTCATAAGGACATTACCAGTGCATTTAATATTTGGCATTAATATTTTGTTACTCCCCAACCCTGCACCTGGCCCCATTTCCATTCAGAACCATCCATCCATTTCAATGATTAACGGCCTCAGCATTGCTACCTGCCTCTTCCCCGTGCTCTGGATTTATTCCAATCTGCACTGCAGTTGGACATATTTCAAAGGTACTGAGAATGAGAACCCAGGCAGGACCTAAAAGCTGAACTAAACAGAAGCATGGATGCAGTCTGGAGGAGAGATGGGCAAGGATGCCAGAAAGGGCTCTAGCTGGCTACTCCTTTAGAACAGAGTAACTTCCAATCTGTAAGATTTCTATTGTTTTTCTCTGTAAGGGATGGGGAAAACCTTGGTGTACAGGAATAATAAATGCATGTGGGTGGTGATGGACGTACTTGCTCTGGCAATCTGAACAGACCAAGCACACCAGAGCAGAGACAGACACGGGAAGGAATACTCTCACATCACAAACTACTGGGCCAGTCTCTAGTCTCTAGAAAAGGAAAAGACTTTAAAATGAAATCATGGGCCTCCCTGGTGGCCTAAGGGTTAAGTCTAGCACTATCACCACGGAGTTCAATCCCCAGCCAGGGAACTAAGCCACATATGGTGCAGCAGACCTCTCCTGTCTTGCCTGCTACTCCCCTCAGCGGTGTACTTCAGCAGATGCCCCTGTTCTACTTCCCACTTTGTCTCTGGTGACTCCTCTCACTGTCCCACCCCGCCTGGCCCTCAGCCCCTCTGGCCTACATCCTAGTTCCTCTATGCAAAAATTAAGAATCAAATAATAAAATGAAATCTTCTAAAATTCATAGCCTCAGGAGAGTCAGGACCATAAAAACAAAGGTAGTCTAGCTCTTTCCAGAGGATTCCTGGGATGTTCAGACAACATTAAAAAAGTTATGTAAATGAGTGAAAGCTTCAGTCTCTCAAGTCAGGACTGTCAAGCTGGATGCTGGAAATGTTCTGTCTGTGCTACTGAAAATGGTAGCTACTAATCACATGTAACTACTGAAATGTGGCTAATGAGAACTACATTGGACAGTGCAGTTCTAGAAAAATGTAACTAAGCGTTGGCCTCTAACATCCAGTGACAGTGCATAAGACAACCATGAAGGTCTACCAACAGAGACACAGTCTCCTTATTAACTCTGGTCACACACAACCAAACCTACACATTGCGGCTTGCTGAGGAGCACTATAAATGGCCACGCAACCCTGCAGAAGTGGTAATGGCCCATTACTGGACTCAAGAAAATCTGTACTTACTGCTAAGTCATCGGGATTTCAATTTACACAGAACCACTAGAGTACAAAGACCAAAGTTCCAAAAGACAAAACAATAACATGGATTTACATCAAGCTCGGTTTCCTCCTCTGGAAGCCCCAGTAAGCCCTTGAGTTCATCATCCTCTCCACCCATCTTCTCATCTCCTTTCACAGCGGATGGCAATGTTTGAGGCTTCTCACGTAGAGTGTATGCTCTTGTGGATGCACCAAATGAGACCGTGGAGTCGATGGGAATTTGCTGAGGCTTGTGAGGTTCCAACCGAATGTGACCCAAGAAAGTGCCGTGTGCTGAGAATAACCAAATCAGAAACGTGAGGGCAAACAGACCAAACCAACCTGAGTCATAGAAGGGAGAGCAGCTCTTCCCAGCACATCAGTTTTGCTTTTTAAAGTGAAAATGGCAATGGGTTCACTTTGCATCCCTTTTCATGGGTCACAATAAAAAGGAAAACTCCTTCACTGAGTCTTGAATCTTCAGCAGATTTCTGACACATCTTCACACCTGCTGCACCCCAAAGAGCAAATACCATTGCCTGTTCTCTGCTGCGGGACAGGCTTGGCTCCATTCTGGGTTCAGCAGGAATGGCTCCAACCCAGAAATAGCCATGGCCCTCCAAGGCAGGAGACAGGCATTGCTGTGGTCTGACTGCGCCAGCCCCAAATCTAAGGAACACAGGCCTGGTGGCAGTTATGCCTGGGTTTCCCCCAGGACAAGGAAAGAGGTTGGCTGAAACAGGTGCAATATCAATGCCAAGGCAAGTCAAAATTCTGCTGGAGATTCTGCAAGTTTTTCCATGTCTGCATTCTGTGTATTAGAAATGGAGAAAAAAAAATGAGATAAATCTGCAAGTAAGCACTTGTGAAACAGCTCTCCGAAACCATTATATAAACAGATTGGGGTGGTGTGTGTATGTGTGCATATTATGTGCGTATATTATGTGTATGAGCCGCTAGGGAAGGAGGGTTAGGAGTAGAACACAACCCAAGAAGCAGGATCCTTTATATGTTACATTGTTTTTATATGGGCAAAATGAATAAACTTTAGGGTCCCATGCAGTCAAGTCTCAGTTCCATTTTTGTGGATTATCTTTGACAAAGTTGAAAACTTAAGTCAGCCTGTCCTTATGGAATTAAAGTTGACTATTAGTAGAAGTCAAAGTAAAAGCAGCTGCGATAAAGACCCATTATAAAAAGTTAAATTTTGCTCAAAACAAGTATTTTTTTTTAATGCTCTGTACCATTATTCTATTAAGTTACAGCTTCTGCTTAAATTGGAACACAATTTATCATGGTTCTACAATACTTGAATACCCATAGTCCCTAGTTCCTGGGTGCTTTCTGGTTTTATTTTCTATACCTACTGCCTCCTCCAGGCCAGTACTCCCCAGTCCTCTTCTCTCCCTAGCCATCTCAGTAGGAGTAATGATAGGGAGCGAGAAGGGCTGATTTAAAAACCAAATGTAAACTTCCTTGATAGCAATAAAACAAGTTTTCAAAATTGAGGACCCCCAAAGAGCATTTTCACATTGCCCAAAAGGGAATGTGTGAAACCAGATAGGATGCGAGTTACTTACTACTGTTGAGATCTATTAGGAAAACTCTCTTCAGATGCTTGTGGTAGACCAAGGCAGCGTGGACCCGAGAGCAAGACTGGTGGTCAATGGTAAAGTCACACAAATCAGGGTTTCTCCCAAATAAGTAATACTTCTTCTCATCAATAATCAGTTTCTAAATAAATATTAAATTAAATATTACTTAAGTCACGATTCAGCAAAAATTCTTCCAGTCAAGTAAGTAAAGGAATTTGAGTAGATAAAATTCTTTGTCAAGGTAAAAATAAAAATATTCCGGGGCATCCCTGGTGGCGCAGTGGGTTAAGCAGCACACTATGAAGCAGAGTGCAGCCACTGCAGCACGAGTTCGATCCCTGCTGCCGGCCAGGGAGGGGACCCACATGGCACGGCAGACCTCTCCTGCCTTGCCCGCTGCTGCCCTCAGCAGTGTGTTTCTGTTGCTCTGCCTGTTCTATTCCCGGCTCTGTCTCTGGTGAATCCTCTCATCCCCCCACACCTCTGACCTGTACCCCAGTTCTTGTATGCATAAATAAATCTTAAAAAAAAAGAATAAAATAAAAATATTCCCCATTATTTTTTAAGATAAAGAACTGAGAATGATTTACTAACATTTTTTGGGGGGTAAATGATAATTACCCCCCCAAATATAGTGGTCAAATGTCTAGTGCTGATATGAAAAGAAGTTTTCCTAATTCTACTAGATGAAAGTAGCCTGCAAGAATTACTTATCTTCTCTCCTTTGGAAATTTATGATTTCACTGAATCTTAATTTTAGGTGAGGCAGGAAACAAGGAACACAAAGTATATCTATATAGTAATAAGGCTGCTTTTCAGAAAATAAACATTCAAACGAAAATCACTGATTAGTAGGAAAAGAAGAGGGTAGAAACACCTAATCTATATTCTAATCATACTGCCACCGCCCCAAAATATTTAGGAACTGAAATTATATTAGACATTGTATGAACCTTTACATTTAACTTTATTGCCCCACCTCATTTTGGCCACAAAGTATTATTCAGGGTTAACTGTAAATGACCATTTGCTATGACCAAATATGAAATATGAAGCTACCACACAAAGCAAAGATTTTCCAGATGGGGGGAAGGTCATGTGGGGATTATGAACATTTATTGAAGGACCTTAATGTAGGTATTTAAAACATTATCTAATCTGCAAAACAGCTCTGTTTAAAAAAGTATCACCTCGATTGTTAAAGACAAGAAAACAGATTCTGAGAGGAAGTCACGCAAGGTGGCCCAGCTGGTGAAGTGGCAGATCTAGGATTTAAACTCAGGTGTGAATGACATGCAATGCTAATATGCTAAACAATGGGTTTGAAATAATTCTAAGAGAAGACCTCCAAAATGTTTCCAGCCTCTGATGTGGCACTGAAAGAAATAAAACTACATAATGCCCCAATATAATAGCAGGAAAGGGAATTTCACAGATCAGCGAGCTGTTATTAAAACAATTACACAGGAGAAGGAGCGGATAAAGCATTGCTAATATTTTACCAAGTAAAAACACTTAAAAAAAAAGTAACTGGTTAGTATCACTACAATCATTTTACCAGTAGGAAGAGCAAGAACCATTCTTTTCAATTGAATTTTGTTTTATGAAAAACTAAACTGTTCTTATTTTTCTCTTATTCCTAGATCAGTAAAGCCTTTGCAGGAGATTGGTTTAAACAGAGACTCTCATAGATGAAGGACTCCAGATGAATTAGTGTGAATATTTCTTCCAGTTCTAAAGTCTATAGCCTTTTTGAAGACTAACCCTCACTTGGGTATGTATGTTACGTTTCTCCTTGAAACACAAAGTCTCATTAAGCTCTACTTCATACTATATTCCTAAAATTCCTGAGAGAAGGCAGCACAAAGCTGTGTAGAGGACAGTTAAGTCAGCATTGTACCAGGCTAGGAATCAAGAGGTTTATATTCCTTCCTGTTTATATCACTGAACTCACAGTGGGCTACTATTCTCCCTTATGCTTCAGTGTCCCCCTACAAGACCAGAAATAAACCTCATGCACTGACAGAACAGTAACAACTGTTGTGCATGCACTGATGTGCCACACATACTGTGCTATGCATTTATGCTTTGTCATTTCATCCTCACAAGCACTATGGGAGGTGGGGACGTACTATTCCTATTTTTGTAGATGAGAAAACTGAGCCATTAAGAAATTAATTGACCTATTCAAATTCATATATCTAGATATTTGTACGTTAGATTAGAAATTCTGGTCTGACTTCAGAATCTAAGCTTTTTAAAGCGCCGTATCATATATTTTCTTCACTCTACCTCCATCAAAAATTTCGCCTTATGGCAAGCAACATTTTAAAGAGTGAAGTAATGCTATGGGTCACACTCTTAATTTTTCTTTAACCATTTACCCAGTTCCTTTCAACCTTAGTCTTAAGGCTGCACTAGGTATGTGGATCACCTCTAGGGAACTGATGCTGCCAGAGCTGGTCACAGGCTTATACTGCAAGGGAGCACCAAGACTTAACAGCTCCTGACAGCTCAATCAGACAACTATCCCTACATCTGTTTAGACCCAGGTTTTAAGACTTTGGTTAAAAATAAGATACTGGTTTAGAATTGAGACGCTCTGAAATATCAACATCTTCCCTCTCCAGGTAATATCTATGCAGGTTGACTCTCTGCCATTTCTCATAACCTATGTACACACAGGTTATGTCTTCACATACTAAAATTTGCTAACCAAAGTGCTCACAGATTGGTCTCAAGGAAGACGATACAGCTGATCCTTAAACAGTCTGGGGCTAGAGGCATCAAGCCTGCAGTGCAGTAAAAAATCTGTGTCTAGCTTTTGATTCCCCCAAAATGGCCTGCTGTTGATCAGAAGTCTTACTAATAATATTAAACTGTCCAGTGATAGATATTTACAAGAAAACCTGCATATAAGTAGACCTACACAGTTCAAATCCATGTTATTCAAGGGTCAGCTGTTTCGAAGACCACCAGCTCTTGGGTCTAATATAACACTGACAAATGTCTATGATTCTAAGGTGCAAAGTCATAACAGAAATTTAGGTGTTGAGAGGGAAAATAAAAGAGAAGGCCTTCACATTAATATGTATGTTCACTCACTACTGAAGGCCTCTCCACTGCAGAAAATTTAAATGCAGGGGCTATATGACTTAGAATTGTTGGACAATGTGTGTCTTCTGTGCAGGTGAATGAAATATGCATCAGTCATTAACAACCATTAAACCCACAATTTCTTGACAAGCTATGGTACCACTATCCAACTGTGCCTCTGAGTTATAACTCAGGGTGTGTCTTTACACACTGGGCTTAAAAGACTCATGGCTTTTGTTTTAATATTGCACTTCTTAAACCCAGCTATCACAATACATCGCAAGCCTCTGACACAAGGCTAGGATATAGATAGCTCGGTTAGTATCAAGTGCTGTCTAAATCCTTGAAAAAAGCACATCTCAAATCTAGTCATCTCAAAAACAATACAGAGATCTCTAAGGATTATAACTTGACAATTGTGAGGCAACTCAGCACACCTAAGAGCACTGAAAGACAGAGAACATTATTAGTTAATGGAAACAAGTAATCGGATGCTGGACAAGTGTTTTGAAAATACAAATTATTTCACAAAAGGATAGATTATCTTTAAGGTTAGTTTTCCCGTTGAAAAGGAAAGATTTACTAAACTCTAATAACAAAATATGTCTTCAAAGCTTCGTGCTATTGCTATGGTTCTTTGGAAAAATCTATAGCAAAAAAAAAAAATGTATAGACATTTCAGCTAAATTATCTCCTTGAATAATATCTATGCTTTGTAAGCTTTAAGATTCTTGTATAAAAATCCAGGACAAAGAGGCTCTAAGTGACTGGCTCAAGGCAAAATACCTGGAGATCTTTATAATGTCCTGAAAGTGATCACATATTTACATGTGGTCAGGAGATTTCACAGATAGTTTTCAACCATGGAGTGCAATGTTTTCAAAATATAAATCAAGAAAAACAACTAAATTCAGTAATGGGGTCTTGAATATAAATTCAATGTAAGTAATTATAAAGTTGGTCTGTGACATGGAAATCCACAACTCCCTGATCATAGTGGGCTCAATCTCCATTTCCTGATGAACGATCCCACAGGATGGAACAAACCTCATACAACCTAGCTAATCAAAATTTATGTTCTCTTAACATTCCATGTGATATTCATGCTGAAGAAATTATAAAAGCTGAAACTCTGCCAAATTTTTTCTTTATAATGCTTATTTCATGTAATTTTTTTTGTGACTATCTTTCCCAAGACAAGATTCCTTTCAGTTCAGAAGCCATATTTGTTTTGTTCACTGTTGTACTGTGCCAGACACAATGACTGGCACATAGGAAACACTCAAATGTTTTAAATGAATGAATTTTGGCATAATGCATTATCTTTTTGATCAAGTGTCTTAGTTTGCTATCCTTCTTTGAAGAGTTTAAGCCTGGATCTCATAAAAGCGACTCAAAACAGTCTGCATTATTATTCTTCAGTTACTGCATATCTTGCACCTTCCATGCAAGTCCATGCAGGGAGGACATTCACCAAGTTACAGGGCTTCCCTTCTTATGGGTGCCAATTGGCCCATGATATATTAAAACCCCTCTCTGGAAGGTGAGAGAAGTCACAAAAAACTGAGTGTCTGTGGGAGATATGAGATTTGAATGTGTTATGTCACTATGTGCTTTTAATAGAAAGAAAAAGTAAGGATGAACAAAAGTAGCATTTCTGGAAAACAAAGCACAGGCGAGGGGGTGGAAAAGTGAGTCACTGGCAAAATCTCTAGTGTGATAGAAAAAAAGGGGAAGACATACATTTCCATACCTCAATTAGTTTGTCTCCTTTGACTACATCCAGATGTAAACCAGGTGGGGGTTTACCTGCCCTGAAAAATAAGAGTGAAAAAAGCACTTTTAGGATGAGTTCATAAATGCCATTTACAATCACTGTCCCATTCAACACTGCAGCAATTCTACCAGTCTATAATTAGTTCAATTTCAAGCAGAAATGTCATCTATTTCACTGTTATTTCAGCTCCTTTCTACACTGACACTTCCCCAGTGATTCAATTGCTCTAAAACAGATTTTGGTGGATCTGTATTTAGAGCAGCACCAAAGAAACCTATATTTTAAACACAGGATTATCTACCTTGGAGAGAAAGCATCACAAAGTCCAAGTACTATATAGCCGGGATAGTTGGTCACTGGAAGACTGACTCTAAAATTTGTCACTACTGGGGCCTCCCTGGTGGCGCAGTGGGTTGAGCAGCACACTATGAAGCAAACAGCAGCCACTGCAGGACGAGTTTGACCCCTGCTGACACCAGGGAGGGGACCCACATGGCGCAGCAGACCTCTCCTGCCTTGTCCGCTGCTCCCCTCAGCAGTGTGTTTCAGTTAATCTGCCTGTTCTGCTCCCTACTCTGTCTCTGGTGGTTCCTCACAACACCCCCCCCCCCCCGACTTCCCCGTACTTCTGGCCTGTACCCAGTTCTTGTATGCATAAATAAATATTTAAAATAAATAAAGAAAATTTGCCACTACTACTAATACCAAACAGCTAGACTAAATGAGTTGTTTTGGGATTATCAAGATTATTATCATTACAGAATAAGCACTGGATACTATCCTGAGCTCTGAGACGAAATCAGAGGTACATAAGTAGGGAACTAGGGCGACAAAGACTTATTCCCATGAAATTAGGTGCCAAATAAATACAAGAGATATGTGCTGCCCTTCAGCAAGTCTTTCTGCAATGGCACATAAGGGAACTTTTCTTTGTAACGCCACAGCCACACCATTCAAGGAGGATACACATGTCAAAGTACCTAACAGTGCCTGGTACACACTAGACTGAAGAAATGGTAGGTGGTCTCAGTCTCTTTTAACTATAAATTTACTGTCCTGGTCCAACTTTTGAAATCCGTGCAGCATGGGACCAAAATGGGCACAGACTTTGTTGACTGAAACTATAGTCACATTCACTTGATTTCTTTGTTTGGGCCTTCGAAGTATGAAGAGGATCTTGACCAAGTCCCTACATTTGCACACAAAAAGCACCCTCCTCCAACTGAATGCAACATAATAGTCTCAACCTCAGTCCCAACTCCTAAAAGCAGTTGTTGAAAGCAACAGATTAAAGCCCATTTTGTCTGGGAAACAGGGAAAGTCACATCCAAAGTATACTCTCTGAACTCCTACTGTGTGTTTGACTCAGGCCTGGAAGCTGGGAACATGAAGATGCATCAGAAAGCCCTCACCCTTGAGGATCTCAATGTAAGAGAAAACAGGAGTGACCCCCACACAATACACTGTGATGATGTGCAGCAGAAGTAGCTCTAACTCGGAGGGGTCTCCATGTAAGGCAATGCACGTTAACTCATTTTGTACCCTCTTCAAAGACTAAATTATCCCATTATTTTCAGGAACTTGCGATGGATGAAAGGGGTTCACTCCTGCAATTACTGACGTCCACTTGTGCCCGACTTCGCGCTGGCGGCCGAGAACGTGGAGGTAGGTCAGAGCCGTCGCTCCCCTCAGGGAGCTCCCAGTCTAAGAGAGGCAGACTAGTACCGTACCGGGGATGCGCAAAGACAGAGGGATGCGGGAATTTAAGGCTGGGTTGGGGGCGGGAAGCTGGCTCGTGCGCGCTCGGGACAGGACAGAGGGGCAGGTACGGTGTTCCACAAGAGCACCAAGCATTCAGTCAGGAGTTGGGGTAAGTTTGGGACAAACGCCGAGGTGCTCCGGGGCCCGCCTGATCGCCCAAGGGGATGCCAAAGGGAGGGCCTCCGAATCCCCAACACTGGGCTTTCTCGGTTCCTGGGCCCGAGCTCCAGGCTCCCGGCTCCTCCACACGCCGCCCGGCCCGACGGACAGTTCTCCCTCAATCTCTCCCAGGGTCTCTGAGCCGTTCGGCTCGCTGCGAAAAAAAACGAGTCGCCCCTTCAGCCCAGGCCAGCGCGGGCCAGGCCACTGCAGCCCTGGTTGCCCCGCCACTCACCAGGTCGGGCAGTCGAACAGCGGGAGGCTGGAGCCGGAGTTCGCGGCTGCCGCCATCTTGCGTCTCCCCCTCCCATTTGGCGGGCCCGAAGCACGCCGGGAAACTGGAAGACTGAGGGGGAGACGGCGTCCCAGCAGCCTGTGCGTAATCGCGCGCACTTACGCACTCACGTATAGGGCGCTTCTAGTGGTCGTGGAGACTGGGGTCAGATTCCGAGGTGTGTTTCAGCTTTTGAGAGTTGGAATTTTTGGACGGATGAGGCTTTTTTGGGCCCGGAGTCATGTGAGAAAGAGGGATATCGGTTTCCCCATTCTACGTCTTGCCTTGGTTTCTTAAATTTTGCGACTCCAACCTTGTTCTGGTTTTGCGTCGTCAGCCTATGACCCCCATTTAGAGGAAACTGGCAGGCAGAGCTCGGAGATGGGGGTGATCACTCATTCAGTTTCTTCTCTTCTGCCCTTTCCTGGAACCTGCGCCTTTTTTATTTCCTCTTCCCAGTTCAAATCTGGGACTTGCGAGCTTCTGTATTTGCGATGCAGCCCTAAGGGGACTGTTTAGGAAAACTAGTCTGCTTATGAAAACTTTGAACTAGCTGGCCCTTAGGGCAAATTTAGTAAGAGGGTAGGCAACCAAATCACTGCATGACTGAAATGGTTAATCAAGTTATGGCCCCTTTCAATTTTTAAATTCTGATCATGACTAGTTCGTGCAAGGAAACATTAGGATTGGGTCCTGCCCTAGGCACCAGTTTGCTGAAAAACACCATTAATAGGGCCTCTGTTGTAATGGCTTTGTAGGTTGAGTGTCACTTATTTGGTCAAGTAGGTATTTAATATGGGACATCTCATTTAGTCCTCACAACACTTGAAATAGGTATTATCATTCTTGAGAGGAGGCTCAAAATAACTCAATCCCTTGAGGGAATTGAGGGGCCCAGCCTCACCCTACAACAATTGCTGAGTGGGATTCAAACCTAAATCTGTATGATGCTCAGGGCCATGCACTTTCTACCACCGTCACTTAGATATTGGTACAATTGTAGTTATTATTAGCACGCAGCTGATACCCAACACTTTCTCACTTTCACAGAGGACTTGGGAGGATTATCTGACCCGCAGTTTAAAGAAACTAGGTGAAAAATCAGTGTTCACTCATAAAGGAGAACTGCACATCGAGTTACACAATCTGTTTCTATAATGGAGTCATTTCTTGATTCCTTTGCTCCTAGTCCTCTACATGTTAGTATCAGCCTGCTGAAAAGATTTTTGTCCCTGGTAACATCTCTGGGCCTGGAGATTTAACTGCAACATACTATTAACTTGAATTTTAAGTTATCAGCTCTTGGGGAGGTAATTGATTGGGTAGGTTCATGATTCTGACCTTCAAAAGCACAGTAAAGTCACCCAGCAAGAATGTTAACGCATCAGATCACTTACTAGATGACCTATTAATATCCCCCTTTTCAACCTTGTGATTCCAAAGAAAAGACTAGGGTGATAGGGAAAAATAGAAACTTGAAGCTTGGTTTTAATAGATTAACATAGCCTGTGTGCATCCCCCTCCCCCTTTGAGCACAAGGGTATGATTCTTGAGAGGAATTAAATAGTCTCAGGAGTGGTATAAGTATACCAAAAATGTACAAGGTACCTTCATCAAAGGACAGAGATTGTGTGGGCCTTTGAGTTTCCATACACTTTCAGGTCTGAGGTAGTAAAGCCACTTCCAGCTGTCAATGACCTGATAACATGTCAACTCTGCCTTTTAATTCCTGTTTCTATGTGTTCCATTGTTAATCCCTTTTGGTACTGACTATACACCAAGAAACCTAAAGCTATATTCTTACCCTTAAAATTCTTCACTCCTCGGCCATGTTCCTTGTCGCCAGCACAGTTGATACTCACACTGGCCTCTGATGTAGTCCCACCTTACATTTACCTAGGTCTTATAAAGCAAAATGCTCTTTGTTTGGGTACCGATGATGTCAGTATAGACAAGCAAACTGGAGGGCAGCAGTCTAGGCCCTTAATCTTTTGAAGTGGGAAGACTAACAGGCTAATTGCCTTTGGATTTTGGCATCTCAACAAAGATTAACTTCTTAGACCTTGAGACTTTCTTAGAAAAGAATTTAAAGACATTAGGAGCAATATTGATGTCAGAAACTTTCTTTAAATATCTTTGATAGAGGGCCTCCCTGGTGGCACAAGGGGTTAGGCACTGCACTATGGGGGCATCTGCAGCTACCACAGTACGAGTTCAATCCCCGGCCAGGGGATGACCAACATGGTGTGGCAGACCTCTCCTGCCTTGCCTACTGTTCCCCTCAGCGGTGTATTTTGGTCAATCTGTCTGTTCTGCTCCCCACTGTCTGATGAATTCTCTCACCGCCCCCACTTCTGCGCTGTGCCCCAGTTCTTGTATGAATAAGTGGGTAAATCTTTAAAAATATATATATATCTTTGATAGAAGTGATCAAATGAAGACAACAAATTGTGCATAAGATAGTATAAACAGGAGGCTTCATTTAGCAGAGTAGTGAATGAAAAGTTCACAAGATACTAAGAGAAGAAAAGATGTTCTTGAAAAGTTGGCTAAAACTGCCACTACTACAGATTTTTAGGGAAATCTTAATGAAAGTGGTCATGAGCAAGTAGTTTGTTATCAGTGATGTGTGAAGACAGTGGGTTTTGCGCCTGAATGTTTGAGATTAGATCCAGGCTCCATCACTCCTAAATTACGTGCCTGTGGGCAGGTTACCAATTTACTACACCTGTTTCCTAATCCAGACATGAGTACAAGAAAAATAAATCTACTAGATGATTTTGTGCAAATGTAAAACATTTACCATATTTAAGTCCTAGTAGCAGTTCAAATATTCCACAAATATGACCACCACATGCAAAGCACTGTTTATGAAGAATTATATCTTTAAATTCTTGTGTTAGATTTCTATTCCTGGTCTAAATTTTGAAAAGTGATGGAGCTGATGGCCCTAACCTAGATGAATAGTTTAGTCATCAGATATGTCCTGGACAGGGAAAAATGAGTGATACAGGGGTTATCAACTTTTATTTTGCCAAATACAGGGACTTTAAAAAAAGGACACTTCCATCTAACATCACCCTTACTTTTACTTATTTATTTTTATTTTTTTTAAGATTTATTTATTCATGCATACAAGAGCTGGGGTACAGGCCAGAGTCGCCGGAGGTGAGAGGATTCACCAGACAGAGTGGGGAGCAGAACAGGCAGATGAACTGAAATACACTGCTGAGGGCAGCAGCAGGTGAGGCAGGAAAGGTCTGCTACGCCATGTGGGTCCCCTCCCATGCCAGCAGCAGGGATCGAACTTGTGCTGCAATGGCTGCGGTTTGCTTCATAGTGTGCTGCTTAACCCACTGCGCCACCAGGGAGGCCCCACCTTTACTTTTATAATCTTGAAATATCCTTTAAAAAAGTTGGAAGGTTATTAGCTCAGACTCAAAAATGATACTTTTAAAAGCCTACTCCATCATTTCATTTCTCCAGAGATTGGTCCTTAACTACAGTCCAACATTAAGAATTCTATTATTTCAAGTTTATACTTTAAAAATTGTGTTCCATAGTCAGTCAAATCTTATTTTTCATAAAATATTACAATGAACTACTCAGTTGGCCTAAAGGAGGATGTGGGGCTGAGATTCAAAGCTTTCAAACTACTTATGGTTAAATGCAGATTTTTTAAAAAAAAGATTTATTTATTTATGCATACAAGAGCTGGGGTACAGGCCAGAAGTGAGGGGGGGGGGTGAGAGGATCTACCAGAGGCAGAGTGGGGAACAGAACAGGCAGATTAACTGAAACACACTGCTGGGGGGAGCAGTGGACAAGGCAGGAGAGGTCTGCTGCGCCATGTGGGTCCCCTCCCTGGCTGGCAGCATGGATCAAACTCATGCTGCAGTGGCTGAGGTTGCTTTATAGTGCACTGCTTAACCCACTGCGCCACCAGGGAGGCCCCTAAATGCAGATTCTAAAGAACTTATATTTCTAGTGTTAAAAAGCAAATACTGAAAAATATTAAATACAAAATATACTAAAGATTAAGTACTAAAGGCTTAGAAAAGCCGATGGAAGAAGCAGGTGACTCCTAGTCCTAGGGAAAATAGGACAGACTGAAAATTGAATTAGGTTTTGGTCTGCATTTTAGTGATGGAAAGCAAAAGCCTCATTCCCTTTACTGAGGACAGTCTTTGACTAGAAAAAACAAACTAAAAATGACCAAAAACCCCAAAATTGAATGGAGGAAGCTTGGGGTGTTTTTCAGACTGAAAGATAATTTTGACGCTTTTGCCTAATGGTACAATGCAGTGTATCACTGCCCCTTAGTAAAACAAAGTAAAATACCTGCCCTAGGAATATCCATTCTCACTCTGGAACATTCCCAGATGCCATTGCCATTTTAATTTTAATTCACTTGAAGACAATCTGGATGCTAGAGGTGCCAGTACTTCTAGAACATTCTATAAAGCAGAAGAGGAAGAGAAATGGAAAGGAATAAAGATGCAGACAGAATTTGTATATTTAGATCAAATCTTTGTAGTCCTTATGAGAATCTTATGGCTAGATGAGAGCTAATGAGAAAACTTGGGGCCTATGGAGTAAATGACTAGTCCACATACCTAAAGCAAGTTAATGGTAAAGCTAGGATTCTCCAGGCTTTCTCTACCACAGCCTGGTTTTGTTGTTAAGTTTTCAAGCAATGGCTCTTGACCATGGTTACACATGCGAATTATCTGGAGTTTTATGCCCAGATAAATCCCTATACCCAGGCAATACTGCAAACTAACTAAATTAGGATATTGTGGCATCAGTATTTAATTTCTTAAGTAAAGTCATGGTTAGGAACCACTGTTTTATTAGACTCTGGTGTACTCAAAGATGAACAAAGCACAGCTAAGGAGGATTCTATAAACAGATTTATTAGAAGCATCTAGCAGAACCTCTCAGAAACCACTACAAATCCCAGGCCATTCAACTTTCAGGTTCGATACCCACGCGCCCCACTTCCCACTGGATTGATTACACAGTATTAAAGAACAGAACCATGGTGGCTTCATTTTACCAAACTGAAATAGAAGTTTCACAGTCAAGGCTTTCTGCTTTCTGGAATGTTACAGATAATGTCTCCAAGGCCAGGGTTAATTTGGAGCTGAAGGGACAGTGAACCATAAAACCAAGGAATTAGCCCTGAAGCTGCTCCTTGGGCCACAGTGATACCCCAATAGCTCCACCCTGTTTTTCAAGGATAGGTCAGCAGCCACACCGATCCCACCCCCAAACCAATCCTCACCTGATCTCCAGTGTTCTTGCAGGTCTCATTTTCTCTTAGGACAGCACATTTTCAGTACCTAATATCTATGACTATAGGATGTTAACTCGTATGAACTTACTACAAAAGGTTTTTAAAAGTTTATTTGTATTAAATAGAAAGAATGGTGCTAGAACGCAAAGAAACATATACATTTGGGTCCTAGTTTCTTTACTGTTCATTTTAGTTTAAAGAAGATTAGGTAACATTAAAGGGATTAGAAGCAGTAATATGTCCCAAGTGGTCAAACCCTCTAACTTACTAAGATGAACTGAAATTGTTGGCCCAATTCAAATTTATGTTGAGAGCCTAAAGTATTTACACTTCCTTTATCTGTGAAAAAGGGGACAACATTGATATTACAAGACAGAAATCTTTTATTGAAACATTTTTGTCTAAAACTAGGCATGGAGAGATTAACCTCTTGTTCATAAATTAGGCTAAGTCTAACATCACTCACTATTCCAAACCAGTATTATTTACAAATATGAGCCTGTTCTTTGCTTTATCACCAGGTTCACAGGACTAAATTTTACACCAACTTCAGTCTAGCTTTTAAAATCTTCCTGCCATCAAATGCCCAGCAACCCTTAGAGCATAGGGGACAGTCTTGTACAGCAACATTCATCATTCACCAGGAATGTAGAACCACGAATGAACAACAACAAAAATATTAAATCATTCCAAACAATCTCTATTTGCTTTCCAGAGGCATGCTTTGTCTAATTCTCCCTTTCTATACAGACAGGTGGGAGAGAGACCCCATAGAATATAGTAATGTTAATTAAATTAACCCTTTCAAAAAGTGAACAAGATGGATTAGTGTGTGTATGGCTGACCACCTGTGGATGATACCAGCAGATAATGAAGAGAACTTTAAATCCAAATTAAGTGTACCCCAACAACTGGCCATCCCAAATAGATACTTCTCCTTTAATTTGGATCACTGTGCAGTGTTTTACTCTCCAGTTAAACACACTGCAAAAAATTTCAAAGCAGATAAAGAATAGCCTTCTTAGAAATTCAAATTAAAATGTTAAATAATAAAAATTGCTGACTCTTATACAGTTTCTGACAGGCTCCAATATGCTTGGTGCCAGAAAGTAATTCTATTTCAGTTGCTAATAAAAAGGTAAATCTGTATACACATAAAAAGACAATATTACAAGACTGTAGTGTCACCTGGCAAACAAGAATATCTAGAAATGGAATTTTCTGTAAACACATGGGATGAGGGTTTTCAGAATACTAGAGAAAGCAAAATGCACATAAATTAATTCTTAATTTCAGAAATCAATAAAATGTATACATAAATTGATAAATACTGTCTTCATAGGTCACTAATTCCAAGGACTAGTTAGTAGTTAGTTTCTAACGAAATTATTACAGGACGTTCTGGTATATGCTCTCTTCTTGTGATCAGTTTGTTCTGGCAAGACTCCAACAAGCCCTTGCCCTTGCACACAGCTGAGCGGGAGGAGATTCAGGCAATGCTTCATTTGTAAACTGCCCACAAAATAAATCCCAGGATTGCAACAGTCACTGTCAGGACAAGCACCAGGATACAGATCTTCTTGCGAGATTTTTTCTGAGGAGAGAAGTATGTGAACAACACACTCATGAAACAAGAGAAAATGTTACATCTACGACTTCAAGAGTGCTTTGTAAATCTGCCTCCTTGCAATTCAGAATTAACTATCCATGAGTAATATACGGAAACCTTCCCCAAACCTCAAGAGTTACCAGCAGTAGGCAGTAGTGCAAGTTGTAATTCCAAGTCCCTCCGTACAGTTTCACAAAGGAACTGTTTATCACTAAGCTGCTAGACATTGCAGTAAGTTACTTGTATTTTAATTAAGGCTTCACACTTATTGAAAATTTTATGTTCATAGTAAAAAAGAGAAAAGCAGAAAGAAAACTTGATATTTTAATTGTATCTCTTTCTGATTTTTAATTTAAAAAATGTATTTATTTATGCATACAAGAGCTGGGGTGAAGGCCAGCAGCATGGGGCGGGGGAGGGCGGTGAGAGGATTCACTAGAGACAGAGCAAGGAGCAGAACAGGCAGATCAACTGAAATACACTGCTGAGGGGAGCAGTGGGAGGGGCAGGAGAGGTCTGCTGGGCCATGTGGGTCCCCTCCCTGGCCGGGGATTGAACTTGTGCTGCAGTGGCTGCGGAAGCCCCACAGTGCAGCTCTCAACCCCTGGTGCCACCAGGAAGGCCCCTATCTATGCATATTTTTTTATGTGAAATAATTGGCATCATACTGTATGATACTGGATGCTTTTCTCACTCAACATTTTAGCTTAAACAATTTTGTTATAAATTCTTCATAAACATCTCTTAATACCCATGTAACACACTGTGGATGTTTATAATTTACTTAATTATTTCTTTACTGGCGGACACTAAAGCTATCCTGCAGTTTTTAAAAGGAAACACTTTTATTAATTACAAATTTCTTTAAAAATATTCATAGGTAAAATATAGCTATGTTGAAGATAGGAAATGACTGAAATGCTATTTATTTCTAAAAAGCCATGTGATACCAAACTGGAAAATGAGAAGGTCCTAGGGGGCTTCCCTGGTGGCACAAGAGGTTAAGTCGCAGTGCCATGAAGCTGGCCATAGCCACTGTTCCATGTGTTCGATCCCCAATCAGGGAGCTGACCCACGTGGCACAGTAGATCTCTCCTGCTTTGCCTGCTGCTCCCCTCAGCAGTGTATTTCAGTCAGTCCACCTGTTCTGCTCCCCACTCTATCTCTGGTGAATTCTCTCGCCCACTTAGCCCCTGCACCTCTAGCCTGTACCCTGATTCTTGTATGCATAAATAAATCTTTAAAAAAAAAGAAGGTCCTAGAGTACAATATTTGTACACTGAGACAAAGACCCAGGTAAAAGTCACAGAATCAGAATTTCAATTAATATGTTGAAGAATACCATTTTACACAAAGTAGAACAAATAATCTCTGTTTATTAGTAGATAAATAATGCTATCAAAATGTAACCCCCTATTTATTCATAAGTAGCAGTTGGGGTTGATTCTATAGCTACCCTCTGCGACAATGGTCAACATAAAGTATCCACAAAGCTCTACTATGTACCTACCTGGTACCGTCCTAACTGAAACAAGTAGCTGTTTAGGATGTAGAATTATCCTTACAACCGACGTAAGGACATGCCTGACTAAGAGGCTAGTTGTGTAGCTAAGAGGCTTTGATGTAAGTTTATTCAGGGCTTGATGCCCTTTTGTACACCTCTTTGCAAAAAGGAAAGTGCTAAAAGTGGGACTGGCACTGCAACCATGACTTCTGCCTCTAGCTTTAGCCTAAGGAAAAGGCTGCAGCTGTGCTCAGCTTGTCGGTATGCTCGATGGCCCCGAGTGACTTCCTGTGGTAACTGCTTTTACCTGGTAGTAAGCAGCTCGCTGTAACTGGTCAGTGGCTCTTTCTACATGCACCTCTGAGCTTTCCACATTGGCTTCTATGCTATCTGCAAAAAAGAAGGACAACAGATGTTTTACCACATGTAGTTGCTTCAAAACGGCAAACTGAACAGACTTCTGATGTTGTAGGTCATGGATTCATCGCTGTCACTCCAACTATCCAGGCATGAAATCAAAAGTTACTAACTCCCTAAGAAGACAGACCTATTTTTGGAAATAAACAGGAACATATTTAGGGGTAAAAGGTTTAACGTAAATAACTCATCCACAAGTGGTTTAGAAATAATTAGGTGTATACGTGTATATATAAGAGAGAGAGCGAATAATAAAGCGAATGGGGTAGAATTTTAACAAGAGGCATATCTGGGTAAGGGTGAAAAGGGGGATCCTTACAGTGTTTTTATTTTTAGAACTTTTTATAAACTTCAAATTATTTCCAAATAAACAATTTAAGAAAGAATTACTTATCCTATAATTGTGTAAATTTCTGGACATGAAAGCTGAAAGATATTTCCCCTAAACAGACTTACTGAGAAGCAAGTGATGAAGCTAGGGACTCAAGGGGCCTCGCTTTAATGTCTACATTTGGCAATATAAAAAAACTGCTAAGAAAATTAATTTAGTAATTTTTAAATGGCATCCCTAAATTCCTTAAACCCATTTTAGTGACTTCTTTGCACACAAACCCTATCAACTCACCTTCAGGTAAAGGTATCAATAATACGTACCAATGAGATCCCCCTGGTCATGGATCATCATGGCCAAATCTTTAAATATCTGATTGACATCTAAAATGTCAGCCTAAGAAACAAAAAAAGCAATTAACTAACATATTAGAAGATCCACTACCTCTACTTACCAATAGTCTTGGCCATCAAATGTGGTGGTGTTTTTTTAATTTAATTTTTAATTGTTTTTAAATCAAATTTTATTGATCTGCCAGCTGCTAACATAATTATATAATTGTGCTGGGAGAACAACTTCACCCCTTACATGTGCACATGCCCATTTTTAAGCTATAAAAAATAGGAACTTTACACAGCTCAAATTAATCATTGGCAGGTATGTATGGGGGTGCGGCAGGGCAGAGAACTGGGGTACTAAAAAAAATCTTCTCCAAGTGATTCCAATGTATAGCCAATGTTCAGAGCCAATGGCACAGATGAAGGTGAAGATGGAGCTCAACACTTCTCCCTTTCCCTCCACCTGTCCCCACTCAGGGGTGGCAGCCTTCTACCTCCATGAAGGAGAAACTATTCCAGCTTAAGGATCTTTTACCCATATTGTACAAAGTTGGAAACTCAGGTGAGAAAGGCCAAGAGACCCTTCTCTCAACTCTCACCTCAAAAACTGCTTCTATTTCTTAGACGTGCTGAAATGACAGCCACTCGTTGGGATTAGACTTTGCAATGCACAAACATGGAGCCAACTTTTTGGGCTGCCTTTATTCTGGGGTATTCCAAATTAAGCAAAGGGGCTCTCCACAGAGCTTGACCTAACCTAGAGGTTGGCACCTAGGTTTGGGGACAAAATCTTAGTGAGCAATAAAATGCTTGTTTGCCCTGCTCTGTTCTTGCTCTTTGCATATTACGTGGAAAGCATGTTAAGATATGGTGACTGAGGAAAGGATGTGGGTGTTCTTGGGCACCATGTTTGAAACCATCCTAACAGTTCACGTTCACCATGATTATTCTGAGACACTATTTTCACACTACACAATGACTCATTTCATGCTTTTTCATAATCACTGGGTTATAAAATGCAGATATATGGAATCCAACTAAAAACACGATATGGCTCTCACCTCCAGCTGCCGAATTGCCGTTTCCCTCTCTTTGATAAGTTCCAGATCCTGCTCCGTGATGGCCACCTCATCCTCCTGGCTCTGCATCTGGTTCCACTCCTCATGGCTGCAGGGGGACAAGCAGACCACTTAACTCTTCTGCCCTGGGGTGTGCATGAAGCACGTCTACTTGTCTCTGCTGCCAGCGGTGCCCAGATGCAGACCAACCAGGCTCAGCTCCTCTGGTATCACTACGAAGCTCCTTGGGGTCACACCCTTGCCTATTCTTGACAACATCAAGAAGACAAAGTTTCTGCTTCTGGAGGCAAACTAAGATAAAGCGGGATTGTGAGGCATGGACTCCTTGCTGTTTCTACTCAGGTGTACATGCTGCAATCTTGCTAGAGCTTGCTGGGCAGGGAAAGAACACAGAAATTTGAAGTGACTGAACACTATGAGATCATCCTCTACCAGAAGAGTGTCAAAGTGTAAGCTGAGTTGGTATCTTGCGTACTAAATGGTTGGAGGCATGCAGGCTATGTGACCTGCTGGACTTTGCCATGTAGTCCAAAAGAACCCCATCTTGCCAGATACACCTGTAATCCCAACTATTCCAGAGGCTCAAGCGGGAGGATGGCCAGCGCCCAGGAGTTCTGGGCTGTGGTGTGCTATGCTGATCGGGAGTCTGCACTAAGTCCGGCATCAGTATGGTGACCTCTGAGACTGGGGACCACCAAGTTATCTACGGAGAGGTGAAATGTCCCAGGTCAAAATGGAGCAGGTCAAGAATCACATCACCCAGTTTTCAGGAATTCCCTTGAGGCTCAGCTTTGGGTTAAATGTCTCTTGACAGAAAACTAATGGAAAAAAATAGTAAAATGTTATAACTCATCTTCAGGTACCATATTGAGAAAAAAGGCACACAACATGTTATAGCAGACACAAGATGCTTTGCAAATCCAGTATTAAGCATTTTGCCAACAGTGTGCATGGGTAAACATCTCCACAATATTTAAACATTTCCCTTCATGTGATAAAGATATAATACTGAGTAAGATCGAGTCTCCCAGGCCTTTGAAGTACTCACAGTACTTCAAAGACATATATCTATGACAGATATATAATGTTTTCAGTGCTGAACTAACACCATGACTACATTTATGAAATTAATTTGCTTTGTAGAATTAAGGAGATTTCTTCAAATACAAATTGTTTATTTTTTCGCAAAACCCCAAAACTCTGAATATCTAGTACTGGATTAGAGGTAATGATTTAGAGTTCCTATCCTATAGGTCTATGGGTTTTTTTATTCCCTGTGAGCCAAGCTCTCTCCCCATCACACAGACATCAACTTTTTATTCTAATACATTTTTATTCTCCTTGAAATTACTCCTTCCATAATTCAAAAATCTTGGAAAAGGCCATAGTTTTTTAAAAATTTTATTTGGTGGATTATAAATTATACAATCCAGGTCTCCCTTTATTCTCCCTTATTTTTAAAATTAAAATTAAGTATAGTTTCCCATTCTCAACAATTCAGTAGGCTGAATAATTCCTTTACCTGTCAAATGAGACGAGCTGCTCCTCTCTTTGCCTCTCCTCCGCCTAGAAAGCAGATGGCATTATTGCTGCTGTTATCCAGAAATAAGTCACAGACACACAAAACAATGGCTTCCTTTAGTAGAGTATAAAGAAGCAACACCCCTTGGCTCCAACCAGCTCTGTAAGATGGCACAGGGCTCTGACCATCTATTTCAACTAGGAAAAGGGTGAGAAGTAGCTGAACACAATCGATATTCCAGTTAAGTCCCAGAACAGAAACCATACTGAATAGGGAGATCAATTAAGGGAAAGTGTAGAAAACTTGCAAACAAAATTTCAGAACATAAAACTCACTTTATAAATCAGTCTAATGCATGTATTACTTTCTTTTTTTTTTAAAAAGATTTATTTATTTATGCATACAAGCACTGGGTACAGGCCAGAGGTGTGGGGGTGAGAGGATTCACCACAGAGAGCAGGGAGCAGACAGGCAGATCAACGGAAGTACACTGCTGAGGGGAGCAGCGGGCACAGCAAGAGAGGTCTGCTGCACCATGTGGGTCCCCCACCTGGCCGGCAGCGGGGATCGAACTCGTGCTGCAGTGGCTGTGGTTTGCTTTATAGTGCGTTGCTTAACCCACTGCGCCACCAGGGAGGCCCCATGTATTACTTTCTAATTTGAAAACAAACTAAAGAAAAAATATTAAAAGAGCAATGTATTCCCACTTTTAAAATATTTCTCCATTTATAAAGAAACAAAGCAAAAGAAAAGACATGACTAAAACAAAACAAACCCTAGAGATTTGACTACAGAATTGAAGGTGGAATGTGGGCAGCAAAGTGGCCAGGGTTCGGATGGAGGGTTTTTAGTGGTGGGCATGGCAAGGTAAGAGCGTAGACCAGTTGGTTCAGAAGGTATGCATGTGTTCTGAAGATACAGCCCAAATGTTTTCCAGTGGCTGTTCCAATTCATACTGTCAACAGCCAGATAGTAAAGTTGTATTAGATCCATAACAACCATCCTCAGTGTCCCAGATTTAAAACTTCTTGCCCTTCTTGTGGACATGAGATAGTACCTCAAAGTGGCTTTTAATCCTCAATTCCATGACTACTAAAAATGTTGTGTATCTTTCCACTCGTTTGACCATTATTCAAAATAATATAAAGATGTTTTTCATTGTGCTGGTATTTGTACTCATGAAACAAAAATACTGATGAAACTGTTTGCGCCTTAACATGAGACAAGGCAAAGGCATCTAACTGTACTAGGATATACTCACCACCACCAAAACACACACACACACACACACACACACACACGGCCATTTTCCTTATGAAGCCATTAAAATTATTAATTAAATCTCAATACTTCAATACAAGTCAAATTTCTATATAAACAGGAAGTTTACCTAAAGTATTTCTGTTGCATACAGAATACATTTGTTTTAAAGAAGAGCACTTGTGTGACTGAGATGCAGAATGAACTAGCTACTTTTTTTAGGGAACACCATTTTACTTATTCAATATAGTTCATATATAAAACTTTTATAAACTTTTTAATAAGGTTTGTTTATATTCAAATATATATTTTCCATATACATATATAAATAAAAGAATGACAACCTATGGTCATTCAGATGGGTATTTAACAAACAAGTTCTTAAAAATAAATGATGTGAGCTTGGCACTTTAAGGAAACAAAGGACAACATTTATTGCCAATGATAAAAATCTTTTTATTTTTCAAATAAAAAAATAAATTCCAGAAAATCTGTATCAACCACTTATGAAGTAGAGAGTTCCGCAATATTTAAAAACTGAAGATGTAATATTTTTCTTAAGACATTAAAAGTGGATGCTGCTCTCAAGTAAAATATCTGTGGGTCAATCCTCCAGTGCTGGTTCTAATTTGGAGAAATTTCCTGAGCAAGATTTAGCTTTTTCTAGTTGTTCTTAGGGGAGAGGTTTATCAAAACCTCCCTAGTCTACTATGTTGAGGATGGAGTCTCCAATATCTAATTTTTTTATATTGTATAATGAAATATATCCACATCTGAAAGACCTGCAAAACTCAGGGAACCAGTATTTTCCAAATGATAAAAAAAAAAAATGGTGTTACAGAATCACACATGGAAAAAGACCCAATCAAATATAAAAGCAACACATTTTAATGTAGCATAGATGAAAAAATCATTAATACAATTTTAGATTTCAAAATGCAACTAAACTTTTGTCCTGTTTTGATATAGTACAAAGGCTATTAAACAGTGGTCTGAAGAGATTAATTATAATGCTCCTTCCTTTTCCAAGGCTGGATTTTATTCAGATACTTCAATCAAAACAACATATCACAACAGACTGAATACAGAAGTAGATGTGAAAAATCTTAGTTACCTTCTGCTAAGCCACATATAAAAAGATTTGCAAAAATGAATCCCCTAATTTTTTTGTTTTGGAAAGTCATTTTTTATTAAAATCTTACTTATGTTAATGTGTGAATAAATATGCCGAAGAACACTTTCTGATACAACTTGCTGTCTGGATTTCCCCTTCAGCCCCCCCTCCACCAGTGCTCAGCTCAGTACTAAGGCAATGTTTTTGTTGTCTGCCAGGGAAAGGGCCTACCTGAGGTTTACTCATACCCTGTGGACACAGTCTTTTAGTACCAGTTTAATTTAAGGAGCACCTTCTTTAGAGCCTCTACCTTGCATGAACCCTGAGGTTTGACTTTTGTTTTCCCTCATGACAAGGGGACATCAAAACCAAAGTTCAAGTTTGCCATTAGTCATATATCTCTTAACCATGGGGATATGTTCTGAAAAATGCTCTATTGGTGATTCTGTCACTGTGCCAATGTTGTAGGGTAACAACACAAACCTGGAGTTAGAGCCCATGACACGGTGGGGCTTTAGTGTGGAGCCTGGTAAGGACCACAGTGGTGTATATGGTCTGTCGCTGAATGAGACATTAAGTGACATAAGATATAAATGTGTTAGGGCAAAAGCAGCTTTAGTGCTATGCTTACCTCTATGGGTTCTCATCTTCTCTTAGCGCTTGACCTTAATGTTTTCATGGCTCTTTGGTATCTTTTGAGAAGTTAGGTTATAAATATGTGGTACTGGTTACTTCTTTTGAAAGAATGAACTACATTCTAGGAAACAAATGCATTCTTTTTTTAAGTTTTTTGAGTTAAGGCCAGTGTAACAAGGAAAGAGTACTACACATAAATCTGCCCGTCACTCTTCGCCTTTGTGCTCCTTTCTAGTCTTTGACGTTGGGTCTACTTAGTTTCACATAGGCTTTGTTGACCTGGCATCTTCACAGTGGCTAATGTCTATGTTTATTACGTGGGGTATAGTAAACAAAGGCTGATGGTCAATGAGGAAAATAACCTTGGGAAAAGGCAACCTTAAATTGAAAAGATCTTCTTTTGGGAATAAACTTACAGAAAGACGAGATCCAGCTCTTGCTCTGGCAATACTCTCCTTCTCCTTCTCCGACACCTTTCTCTGCACAGCCTGGAAACTGTTTAAGGCTGCAGAGAAGTCATTCATGAGGCGTTCCTTCTGAAGTTTCTGCTGGCGCTGAGGAAATTAAACAAGAACTTGAAATTTTACATTAACCCTGAATTCCCATTAAAAGAAAAATTATACCCCTAAAGATTTCCAACTAAGAAAATTACTATGAAATAGGCTGTCCTTAAATTATAAATTTGCTCTTTACTAACTTAAATCTCTGGTGAATATTATAAGCCAAATCAAAAGTTTCCTTTTTTCATTCCAACAAACGTGGGAGTTGACAGTCATTTACCTTGTAAAGTAATCTCAGAATTCAGAATTTTGGTTCCCTAGAGAATCTAAAAGCAGAATAGATACCCTTGGACTCAAATTAAACCCAGATTTTTTTTTTTTTTTTTAGCTAAAGTGTTAAAACTATCTTTATCTATACTAGTTCACAGCTTCCCTGAAAACCATGAATCCTTTTCCTTTACAGGTTAGTGAGGCTTAAAATTCTTTGAGAACCAGAAAACTACCCTGTATAGCTACAGGCTACCTTTACTAAGCTTAGTGATTGTATGTCTCAGAAAATACACTGAGAGCACTTGTCATACTGGAAACACAGAAGTAAAACTTCCTGATCTCAACAGCTCACCACTTACTTGGAGATAAAGGATATTGTTAGGCAAGTAATAACATCATTATAAATAACAGTCATATCCACTTAATTCTATAAGAATTCGGAGGCAGGAATAATCAGTAAGAATTCAAAAAAAGGCCTCAAGAGGAAGTGGGCTCTGAAGAGTAAGGTATGACTAGGCAGAAAGGCAAGAAAAATCCAGGCAAACAGGAAAGTAGCAGCCAAGGCACAGTGGTAGGAATTTGAAGAGGATCTTAAGGTGATTGGTTGGAGACAAAGCTTTTTCATGAGCGTAGCTAAAATTGGAAAGGGAGGTAAGGGGCTGATCATAGCAAGTTCTAAATGCCAATCTAATGAGTTTGGGATTCAACCTCTAAAGACAATAAGTAATAAATATTACTCTGAATAAATACCTCTAAAGGACAATAAGTAATAAATATTTCTAGCAGGGACATGCTGAGTACAAAATGGTAACTTAGAAAAACTAGTCTGCGATTATGTACAAAATGGAATGAAAAAATGAAACAAGTCAAAAAAATTAACTGCAGTAGTTTAGGTTTAAAGTTCAGAGGACACGATATCAATAGTAGGAACACAAAGAAATGAATTTAAGAAACATGGTTTAGTGACTGACTGTGGATGAAGGGAGATAACATAAACAATTACTCAAATTTCAAACCTGAGATGATAATATTGAAATAGATAAGGAACTATTCTTCCTCTTTTGGGGATTTTTGCATAAGTAACATTATAACAATGGTGGGGACATCATCCTCTAGTCTCACTAAAAGTACTACCCTTTAAGTATATCATAAACATTTTCTATGTTACCAAAATATTTCATCAAGTTGATCTAGTAATTATAATAAACATTACTTCTAGATTGTTCCCAGTTTTAACTTATAAATTAAGCTAAATTGAGTCCCATTGTAAAAGCTAATATAGTGCTTACCATGTACTGTTACAAATACTACATAACTCATTTATTCTGTAAAACCACCTATAAATTAGGTACTACTATAGTACCCATTTTATAACTTAGAAAACCAGGACACAGAGAGGTTAAGTAATTTGCCCAAGGTCACACAGAAAGTGCTAGAGGTGGAATCTAAATACAGTAAAAAGGTTCCAGAGTCTACAGGCTCCCCTCCCCCCACCTTAAGATAAATTTGCATTAGTGGGAATATTCTTAGGTCAAAGGCAGATATCTTTTTATGAAAATAAGTATTAGCAACCAGCTTAGCTAGCGGGTAAAGCATGAGAAACATGCTAAATTTTAGAGGAAGCCAGTATATTCATGAGATGTTAAAAGAGAAAGTGCCAATATGATTCAAGTATTTAGAGGCTTAGCAACTGTGGTTAGAGAAAGATCTGAGGGTCATGTTCACAAAGGTGACAAGGAGCTTAGAAAGCAGGTAAGATTTCCAAATTCTTGCAGAGTGCGAGGAACATCAACAATTACTCAAATTTCAAATTTCAGACTATCCAAGTCTGACTCTTCTGGCATGCCCACTTCTCAGAAGCTTTAGAGTCAAAGGATGAAGATGAGACTCTACCTGGGGTCATAAAAAATAGAGCGGCACCACCAGAGTTGGGAGACAGAATGAAAGGGGATTTAGAAAGAATAAAGTTTCAGCAGAGATAGGATGAGGAAGAGGGTCAAATGAAACAGAAGAGAATAAAAATTTAAAAAGGTCACTAAATTTAGCAGTTTAGATCACCATTCATGAAAATACCTAAGTATGATTTGATGTAAAGGACAGTAATTAGATGAAGAAAGAGTTTAAACAGGAATGGTTATTTAGCACTAGTAGGAGGGGAATTGGGAATTGTATTCACCAGAGAGAGTATGTCTGTATATCTATTTCATATTACTAATGAGCCAAGATAATGGAAGGGAACAGTAGCATACATAATCCAAAAATAACTTCTATTTGGTTTTAGAATACATTACATGCATTTTTCTTGGGGGGGAGTAGCAGACTTAACTTTCTATTTATATTTTGCTTAGGCTATTATTTAATTCTTAAGTACTTTCAATGCTCTCTTTGCATCAGACCTTTAAACTTCCTTTTTGTTACTACTAAAACTATCCACAAGTGTGGATTCTCTACCTACATATTTGGGAGAAGGAAAGGAATGATAAAACAATTTGGATACAGTGTGGTAAAAGGCCATAAGTAACAGCTAAACCAGCACACATTTGGACAACAAAGGGTCCATTAAGATTACTTTTTATCATAACTACTTTGTAGCAAGATGACAAAGCAGCCACTCTTTGTTCTCTTTTATGCAAAGCTGTACCCAAGCTTCAAATACTGAATATATGTGTCATTAAATATTTGCCATGTATGGGTTAAACTAGTAATTTTCAAACTTCTGTGATAGAAACCCACAGTAAGAATTTGACATCTTGACCCTTGTTACATGGTATATACAATGATATTTCTACTCTGTTTTACGTTTTTAAAATGTTGATAAAAATGGCCCTCCCTGGTGGCCTAGCAGTTAAGTCTCAGTGCTATTACTACTGAGTTTCAATGCTATTACTGGCCTGAGTTTGATTCCCGGCTAGAGAGGTGACCCACATGGCGTAGCTGAGCTGCTATTCTCCTTAGCTGTATATTTCAGTAAATCCACCCGTTTTGCCCCCCACTCTGTGGTGAATTCTCTCACCTACTCACCTGTCGCCTACACCCCAGTTCTTGTATGCATAAATAAAAATAATCTTTTTTTTAAAAAACCCTAAAGTCCTTGAAAAAATTAAAAACACACTACAGTTAATTTATTTTATTTTATTTTTTTTTACAGTTAATTTATGTTGTAACAGTCTCAACTCAACAAGCTGAAAACTAACACAGGATAGGGTAGTTGTAGGCTCTGTCTTTAGAGCCATAAGAAATACAACATCATTTTAAAAACTTATAATCAAAGCAACATGAGTGCCCCTCCATTATGGTACAGAAGCTAAAAGTATAATGGAACCACAATGGTTAAGGAAGATGAAAACAGTTTTCTACTGGAAGAGAGGATTTAAGATAGATGAGGAATGTCAAGTAAGAGCCAAAGTGAAGGGGCACATCTGACTTCAGGAATGTGTGGAGTAAAGACAACAAATTCCACTAAAAATTGCATGTTTTTAAAGGATTTCAATGGTTATTGAAAAAAATGTTTGAAGAAGGAAATTTCTTAACCTGAGACCTACAAATGACTCAAGATGGACATGAAAGCGATTGCAAAGTATTAAAGGGCATTTGAAATTTAGAGACTAGAACTAAAATAAATGAGGCCCAAGCCTGCAAAAAAAACCCCCAATGAGATGCAACATTGAGATTCTTCTTCATTTAAAGCCATTTTATTAATAGGTCAATAATACGTTATTGCTAATAACAGAGGCAGCTCCCACATAATGAAGGCCTCCTATACACCAGGGAGATCTGCAGCATTTATGGCTCTTAGGTCACAACAGCCACCTACCCCCATCTTATAGATAAGGAAATTGAGGTTTAGAGGCTTAACTAAGAGCCAAGTTGTTTCAATTTTACCCACTACCTTTTCATTAAAATAAAATCCTTTCCTATTAAAAATAAACAGACAGACAACATCCACAAAATACCAACCTGTTCCGAAGTCGATAAGGGGAGAGGCAAGGACCCTAATTCCTTCAATAATTCATTCGTTTCCTTAGCAAGCTGATTTGTGGAGTGTTGTAACTGTTGCCTAAGAGAGGAGAAAAAGGACGTGTTTTAGGCCATTCTCATTTCTTAGGAGCTGTGACAGTTAGCATCACTTCCTGCCTCGTGTCCACAACGCTGGGAGTGGAGGAGCACTTGAAAACATGGGTTCCTAGATGCCCAAGTCCCAGAATACTACCCAGTCAAACCCACTTCAATGTATCTTTATGTTACTGAGTAGAAAGAATCTGCTTCAATGAAACCTGCTGAAGGAAGCACAGGTCAGGAATTTTAACTCTTTGGGGAGAAAAGAAAAGCCCATCAGTAGTTCTGATGGACTATAAGACCAACCGCCACCACACCCAAATCTAATGGTTTTAATACATGAAACTCACACTCTGGACTGAAGTGCCCAGGAGCTCTGCATGGTTCTGTGTCACAGTCAGTGACTAGGCCAGAAGCCAGGTTCTGGCGGCTGGAGGAAACGTGCTTCAAAGAGCACAGCTTCCACCCTGGGGAACAACCTCCGAATTCAACTCCCACATTCTTGCTTAAAGGTAGGGCTTGTTCAGTTTATCCCTAGCTTCTACCTGTCCTCTGTGCTCGGTTTTTTGGCTCTTCCCTTCAAAACAAAGAAGTCTTATGCTGTGTAAAAATATGTCCAGGGTAGAGAGGAAAGGAAATTAAAGAGAGAAGAATATGTAACGTGCTAAGTGGGGCTGGAAAGTAGGACAAATACAGACGATCCCTTCCACTCTTGGTTTCATTTCCTCTGTGGCCATTTGTACAAGGTTCTAAGGGAGGTCAGAGAAACCACACTACCAGATGTTAGAGTTTTTCACTACTACGAGTGCTCCAAGGTAAAAACGACAATAAGGAAGGAGTCAAAAACAAGAGGGAGTAAATCAGGAGGCTGTACATCCCAGAGAGAATAAACATATCCAGAGATACTTCACATCCCCCTGGAAAAAGCTCAAAGTGGTTACTCATTCTCTCACTTTATAATGTTTAGAATGGGAACAAAAGGTTACTGTTCAGTAGATCTCAAGGATGAAGAACAAAACTGACAGCAGATATGGATTCAAGAAGGATGTAATGAAGTGTCACCAGTCCCTACTAACAGCCCACTGTTCTCTCCCTCACATTCTGAACCAATTTTTCTAACAGTGATATAGTGGGAAATCCAGGTAGGGCAGATAGATGAGCCCTGTAGATTATCAGGAGTTGTCTGCCATCTATAAGGCTCAGCTAAGCTAAATAGTTTATTTTAGAATGCTAGGAGTTCCTTTTTCTACTTCCCTAAAATGTTCTGCTGAGCTGCCCAAGGGGGGGAAAAGCAGAATTCAAGGACTTAGAGAGGCAAAGAAGATCACAACCCATTTAACTCATGGCCCTTCTTCTAAACCCCACTGCCACTCATGTCCTGTCGTCTCTTGTTCTGACGTCACAGACCTAAATCGCCACGCAGTCAGGACACTAAGTATTCCCAAAGGGTCCTTGTAAGACCCAGGCTTGTTAGAAGTTACTCACAGATTTTCCTGTAGTTTGCTTGAGTCCTGCTTAGTTCCTAGTTGGCTCATCAAATTCTTTATCTGTGTAGCTGGGAAGAGGGAAGAAGATTCATTAAAAAGAAAAATACACTGATCATGAGCACCCTACTTCTCTGATCGCTGGTCCCTTCACACCTAATTAAGCGCACACAACTAATAGAGAGCATGCTGTCATCAAAACCTTGGCATATCTATTCCCTCTTAACACTAATCATGAGGTTTACCTTCCCCCACAGATGAACTATGTCACTAAGTAGAGGTGGCAGGGTTTTTTTTGGTCACCCCCAAAGAACTTCCAGATTTCCAGATTTTTCATGGTTAAATCTTTCATGTCTTTGGAAGGGTCCTAATATCAAATCTGCAACAATAAAAAGTAAATCCACTAATACACAATCACTTTCCTACAGCAAACACTTTTGTAAAGACAATGCATGTTTACTATTAGTAACAAGTTACACCTGACTGAGCAACTCTGTGTGTGGGGCACTGTATTAGGAATTTTGTATATATTCTCTCATTAACTTATGCACAGCAACAGTGTGAAGTCGCTATATCTCCAGTTTGCCTGTGAGGAAATGTATTTAGAGAGGTATGAGGGTAGGCAATTAATGAACAAGCAGGACCAAAAACTTCAATCCCAGGCATATCAGACTTCAATGCCAGTGGTCTTTCAGCAGTGCCATCTACAGACAAATACAGTTTCCTTCAGACAAACCTCTACCTGCTCTAGATACTCTACTGAGAGCAGGAGTGGCCACGTTTGAATCCTGGATGTTTAAGCCTCGAATCATGACCCAGGAAAATCAGAGGTGCAGAGGAACCAGTTATCCAGGGAGGAACACTGACACCAGCCTGCAGAACACTGACACCAGTCCTGATGCTCACGGGTTTCTGCAACAGGAATAGAACCCTGGATCTCTTTGTGCCCAGCTTTTTAAGTTTATCTGGCGGGCAGAGAGGGTTGACAGAGACTTATTCACTTATTTACCATTCATTTGTAGAGGTCGGAATTTTGTATATGACTTTTTGTGTGTGTTTGCTTGCTTCTTTTAAAAAGCATTCATTGTTTCCTACTACAAGTAGCCAGAGTACAGACCATAACAGTATTTTTTGCCCAGAGGAAACATGATTATCTTCACGTTTCATGAGAGCTTCAAGAGCTAATATATACAATAGGTATGTGGCTCCTCCAGCCAAAAGAGATTCTCCACTGCAAGGATCTGTCCTATTCTCTCAGGATTAATACAAAAAATTATCTCATGAAACACCAGATTGTTAAATTACTGGCTTTATGGAAGAAGATAAGAAAACCAAGGCATATTATATAACTTATGTATACATTACAGGACAATACATATACAGTGTTTCCAGAGTCAATGAGAAAGAACCCCCCACACTTGCTGGAGTCTTTAATTAAAACGATTAATTGTTCCTTATGATAGGCCACACTTAAAATAAAATCTGGGGGTCACGGTAATAATCTTGTCCCTAATTTGGTCACCAAGCGCAGTAAAAAGGCAAGCTAGAGTTATGAAGTATCAATCACCTTATAAAAACACTGATGTACTAGGAGTCTCTAAGGCTGGAGAAACAATTTAGCAAAAATCCTGATTGATTGCTAGGTGACTACTCCCAAGTAGAAACTGAAAACAGAGTGCAATATTGTGATTTACAAGAAAAATATATTTGGAGACGCAGATGACCAAACCTGTATTTCTCTACATATTTGGCCTTCATCCATGATTTGGCTTCCAAACCCTAGAAACTGCATGAGTATTGAAAGTAATAAGTGTCTTTTTTTAGACTTATTAGCCAGCTTTTGGAACCCAGTTAAAGATGGAGGCTAGTTGCCAAAAGAACCAAGCAGTCAGGGTTCAGAAAGTTCCAGGCTGGTGGACATTGGAAGGTGCAGGGAGACTGGTGCCCTATGCAACTCTTCCATCCGGTTGTTCCAATTTGTATGTTTTTATGACAAATCAGTAATCTACTGAGTACAAGGGTTTCCTGCAGTTATAACAAATTAAGAGAAATTGAGGAGGGGGCTTGGGAACCCGATTTTACAGCCAATGGTGAGAAGTAGAGGTAACAACCTAGGATTTCAACTGGCACCTGAAGTGAGGCAGACAGGCAGTCAGTCTTGTAGGTACCAAGTATGGAACCTGATGCTGTCTCTGGGTAGACAGTGTCAGAATCAAGTTGAAGTCTCAAGAGTTGCATGCTGGGGCAGGGAAGCCTACGCGCACACTCGTGTTGGATTTGGTCCCAGGAACCCCTTCAAGTAGCCCTCAGTAGAATGTACAAGTTACTGCAGTCTAGGTAAAATCACTGTACCATGGGTGTTAGAGAGCAAACATTTCCAAGGTCAAGAATATATGTGTTGGACCTCCTTGGTGGTGCAAGGGGTTAAGCATCACACTATGAAGCTCTAGGCAGCCAGTGAAGCGCAAGTTGGATCCCCCCCCAGGGAGCTAACCCACATGGCGCAGCAGACCTCTTCTGTCTCACCTGTTGCTCCCCTCAGCAGTGTATTTCAGTCAGTCTGGTTCTGCTCCCCACTCTGGTGAATCCTCTCCTCCCCCACCCCCACACATCTAGCCTACACCCCAGCTCTTGCATGCATAAATAAATAATTTATAAAAAGAATATATGGGTTTATAACACTTCAAGTTATGATTTTATCTTATTTTGAGACCATGTTTTTCTTGCAAAAATTTAACTTCAATTTATGACAGATATAGGAGGAGTCTCTTAATTTAAAACTTGCCTTTTAATAAACTTCCCTAAAATATATATTCTATTGAGGATTTTCTAGTTCAATGGCTCCACAGGAAAATGTAAGCACTATAATTACTGCATTCTGCTAGGACAGCGTTATATAAAATATAAATACCACTAACTTACGGAATTTCCTTTTTACCTAGGTAAATGGGGATCACTAAAGCTATCAAATATCGCACCATACAAATAATTTATGAAAAAAGGCAGATCTTAGCATTCCTATGTTCTAGACACTGGATTAGGTACTTGATGTAGTGTAATAAATATATCTGGTCTTTGTCCTGGCTCCTGGTTCAAAGATCTGGTAAACCCGTGGAATTTCCTGAGTAATAGGAATGTTTTGCTATTCATAAAGAGCTCTTTTTCTGAGCACACTGAGTCCATGCTAACTGGGTGACTTAAAGGAGGTCCCTTAGCCTGAAGTTGGTGGGACTGGTCACCAAAAAGATCAAATCTTTAGTTCCGCCAACCTCTGTGAAGGGAAATAGGGGTTGGGGGTGCAGATGAAGCTCTATAAAAACCCAGAACTAGATTTGATGACTTTCCTGGTTGGTGAAAGAGTACAAATGCTAGGAAGGTATTGAACCAGAGAGAGGAGGGGAGTTCTGAGCCCTTTCCTACATAACTTGTCCTAGGAGTCTACTCCATCTGGCTGTTCCTGAATTATTATTTAGGATAAACCTGTAATCTAGTAAGGAAATACTTTCCTGAGTTCTGTGAGTCGCTCTAGTATGTAGAGCGATGTAACCTGAGGAGGAAGTCATGGGAACCTCCAATTTATAACCTGCTGGTCAGAAGCACAGATGACAACAGGGACTTGCAGCTGACATGAGGGGAGGGGTAACTTTAAGGGTACACTGAGCCTGTAGGATGTGACATTAACTCTGGGCAGACAGTGTCAGAGTTGAGTTAAATTGTAGGACACTCCACAGGTGTCAGGAAAATCTGAGAACTGCATGGAAAACCCACAGCGTGGCTAGGACAGTAAGCAAAAGAGATAAAAGAAGCAGCCCATGAGGTAGAGGAGCCAGATTGTAAAGGCCTTGTAAAGTACTGCAAGGACCTCAAATTTTTTTTTGTTTTTGTTTTTGTTTTTTTTTTTTTTAAAGATTTATTTATTTATGCATACAAGCACTGGGGCACAGGCCAGAGGTGTGGGGGGGGTGAGAGGATTCACCACAGAGAG
>JAGFMF010012145.1:7319483-7347331 GCA_019455555.1 Galemys pyrenaicus | reverse complement strand
CCCCCCCTGGCCGGCAGCAGGGATCGAACTCATGCTGCAGTGGCTGCGATTTGCTTTGTAGTGCGTTGCTTAACCCACTGCGCCACCAGGGGAGGCCCAAGGACCTCAAATTTTAATGAAGTGGGAGCTACTGAAGGGTTTTGAGCCAAGTGTCACTGCTGACTCCAATGGCTATCGTCTTTGTGCCACATTATGTTCTCTTAAAAGGCTGACACTGAAGTTAATAAAATGTAGTGACAAAGGGCAGGCCTTCATGTCTCAGAGTTCCACCCTGCTTATCTGATACCTCCCTAACTTAATAACCCTCTGCTCTAGATAGACTGATGTCCTTGCTCTAACCTGTTCCTTCCACAACTCCCTCCCATTTTGGGGAATATTCTAGTGTATGCACTAGAGTCCAGCAAAGTGCCAAAGTACATAAATAAATGGCCTGATTCAGTTAACCTCATTTTTATATCATAATATTTTCTTTAAGCAAATAAAGAAAATATTTCTTTAAGCAAATAAAAAAAAGAAGAGAGGAGTGAACAAGAGCTAGGAGACGTGAACTCTAAGCCAGACTTGACCATGCTAATGTACGGCACCAGGCAAGTCATTTCATTTTGCTAGGTTGCTTTTACACCAGTTGTATGTGATACTCAAGCTTAACTAACATATTCATTACTTACTATTTGTCATCATTACTCTTTGTGTGGGCTGGTTTTTATTTTTCTCATAAAAGCAGCTATGGGAGGACTAAATGAGCTCTTAGTACTCCACCACTGCTCCTTCTAAAATTTATAAGAACAAAGGTCTCTAGTCCCAGTGATGCTGTGTAACCAAGGAGTGTTCCTGAGAGCTGGAGTGTGACTTAGAGAAGCTCCACCTCGGCAAATGGAACTGAACTGCCTCTGGAGGGCAGGGTCCATATTCTACTCATTGTTTGTATTTGCATAACCAACATACACACACCCCTCCCGAAAATACTTCCGTTGCACAGATAATGACAAATAAAGGTAAATTTACAAAAAAGGTCAAGGAAAGAGCAATCTCCTTACAAACTCTAGTGATATGTCAAAGTGTCACGTTATTAATCACCTACCAAAATATATTAAATACCTGAGAGAGGAAGGAGGGTGTTTATAGAACATAAAAATCTATAAATAACCAGCTGTTCTTTGTATAGTCTCAGCTGAGAACTTAATTTCACATAGACTTTTCTGCACTTTGTTTGAGATTACCTGAATTTCTGTGTGTGGTGAGGGGCTAGGGAAACACAAGGGAGGGGGACATAGTAGGGTCATTTGCTAATTAAGTACTAGACTAACCAATTAATCTAACTCCCTATCAACATTTTCTAAGTCCCTGAATATTAAGATATTTTCCTAAAAGTGTAGGGGGTGCCAGACACCCCAAAACTCAAATCATAAGGACAGTAGAACCTTAGTTTACCGTAACATAAACAAGCAGAACTTTTTGTCACTACCCTCCATAGCTACCAACATCAGGGGTATATTAAAAAAACAGTGACTCAGTGACCCCCTCTATTTAACATCTAAGAACTGTATCCTATAATAATCTAAAGACAAAAAGAAACAGATGGTGTTATATATGCTATTTTCACTTGCCTGCAGTTAAAATGTCAAAAGGTAAAACGATACTTTTGCAAAGCTTTGTAGCAAAGTGGGTTGAGTTTATAATAAAAAGGGTTTTCTAGTCAACTTGGGCAATGAGAAAAAATTATTTTCCAAGTATCCTAGTAAGTGGGAGTTTTACTTCAAGTTGACCTATTACAACACAATGAATAGAAATAACTTAAATGCTCCATAATCCTGGAAACCAGATGAGCAGGCAAAGGAAAAGGTGACTTAAGTTCTGTGTAAGCAATTTTGTCATTCTTAAAACTAGGCCTCAATATCTCCTATCATTGACCTCTTACTTTTAAGAGCATGTCTTGGTTAAAACTTTTTAAAGACTCCGAAGCAAATCAATTTATTGTACATTACAGCTAATATCCACACTAGGAACTGCTCTAAAGTGAATACTCTTGATGTGCTTTTAGCTGATATCAACTTTAAGCAAAATTGAACTTCCAAATGAAGCTAAATCCAAATCGAAGTCTAGTCATATAGAAGACAACCACCATCAGTCTAGTTTACTGTAACCCAAAGAAGTAGGTTACAGTGGGAACCTACTTCTCTTCATTTGACAGACTCTAATGGTCTAATTCAATATATTTAAAAAATACATGTGAATACACCAGGGCCCACCTCCCTGGTGGTCAGGGGTTAAAGTCTCAGTACTATCCAGCTATCTCCAGCCACTGCACCAAGAGTTCGAACCCCACATGGTGCAGCATGTATTTCAGTAGATCTGCCTGTTCTGCTCCCACTCTGTCTCTGGTGAATCCTCTCATCCCCCACACCTCTGGCCTACGCCCCGGTTCTTGTCTGCATAAGTAATTTTTTTTTTAAATCTTAAAAAATATATATGTGAATTTGACAAAAAAATTATTTACCCCGATGATAAAGTGATAGTCTCTGTGGTGATCATGACAATGAAGTAGTCTCAGTGTTTTACTCTGAATATTATGTTTTTATGTAGCTACAATGAAAAAGACCTGACTTTTGGGGCCTACCTGGTGGCTCAAGGGGTTAGCACTGCACTATGAAGCATCTGCAGCTACTGCAAAACAAGTTCAATCCCCGGCCAGGGAGGTGACCCACACAGCGCAGCAGACCTCTCCTGCCTTGCCCTCTACTCCCCTCAGCAGTGTATTTCAGTCAATCTGCTTGTTCTGTTCACCACTCTCTCTGGTGAATCCACTCACCCCCCACACCTCTGGCCTGTGCCCTAGTTCTTGTATGCATAAATAAATAAATCTTAAAAAAAAAGAAAAAGACCTGACTTTTAAAAAGTAGCCATCGTATTACAATAATGCTCTAAACTGAAAATGAACACTAAGCATCAAAGGTATAAGCTTCTGTTTACCATACCGGTGTGTGATGGTTAAGAGGACAGACTGAATTAAGACTGCCTATGTGTTGTTTGGCTCCACCACTTCCTAGTGTTGTGACTGTGAGCAAAAGGCTCCACTCATCTATGCCTCAATTTCCTCACTTAAAAAAATGGGAATAACAAAGCCCTCAAATGGTTGTAAAGATGAAATAATAGAAAGCTAAGTTTAGAACAGTGTCTGGCACATAAAAGATATCAATTAAGGATAGCTATTATCAAACCCAAGACCAAGAAAAATGGACTCAGCAATGATGAAATCAATTAAGTGCATAGTGAATGCCAACTACATAGCCTCTGCTGTGCCAGGCACTATAGCTAAAGAGAAATGTATAATGCATGGTTGCTCCATCCCCACAAAACTAACAGTGTTGTCTCTAACAGGAGTGACAAGGTCAAAAGACATGAATTAACTAAAAAAAAACCAAAATATACATAAGTATTAAACTTGCAAAAATTCAAAGGAAAAGAAATGATAGCTAATAGTTCTTAAACACCTTTTTTTAAAAAAGATTTATTCACTACTTATTTATACAAGAACTGCGGTACAGGCCGAAGGTCCTGGGGGTGGGAGGATTCACCAGAGATAAGAATAGGGAACAGAACATGAAGACAGACTGAAACAGTGCTGAGGGTAACAGCGGGCAAGACAGGAGAGGTCTGCCATGCCGGCCACGTGGGTCAGCTCCCTGGCCCGAATCAAACTCAAGTTGCAGTGACTGCTGATAGCTTCATAGAGCATCACGAGGAGGGCGCCTTAAACACTTTCTATGTTGCAGGCACCATTTTACGCATCTCACATAAAATACTTCATCTTATCCTCATAATTTTAAATAGCTAATACCTGTTTTAAGATGGCAAAACAGAGAAGTAAAGCGGTGCTTACGCGCCTAGTAAGAAGACTTAGGACTTTAGTCCAGGCAGTCTGACTCCTGAGCCTGTGGGTCCAAAATCTGCCTTATAGTGGGCGGGGGTTTCAGCAAAGAACATCACTGTTTACTACATGTCTACCAGGCGCCTTCAATCACACCATTTTAACAAATTCATTTTATAGATGGGATAAGGCAAAAAGGGGAGGTAACCTGCCCAGGGTTAACAGTATACAGGGAAACAGGGGCTCAGTCACTGACCTGCTGCTCCTAAAGCCCATGTTCTTTTCAACTTCACTCTTTTTCAAAAGTAAAGGAAATCTTAATTACAACAGGCTTCTAGAAAGCTAGGGAGGTGGGGAGAGAAAAGATATTAAAGAAAAGCAGAGAAGAATGAGCAAAAGTCAGGTTTAGAGATGTTTAAAAAAACAACCTGCCTATAACAAGGGGTAAGAGAAGTGAAAATGTGGTTAATCTGGGTTAGGGTGGCAGAGAAAATGAAAGCAAGGCAGTGTTAAGACTTGGCAGAGTAGGCAACAGAGCGCCAATACAGGTTCTTGGGATTAAAAATAGGATTTTAGACACACTGTGGAGAGCATTACCAGGAAGACGAGAATGGCAGCACCTACAGGGACACTGAGAGTATGCTGCTGGAATACAGACGCTGATGTCATGGAGCCTTAGGAGGTATGGTTCTGGAATACACGTGTTGAGATGATGAAGGCTTGAGGTAGCAATGAAGTAAAAAGCAAGAGGCAAAGATGAAAATAACTTTGAAAGACTAACTCACAAGATATCACGATCATCAGTTTTAAAAGTTCAACAGTTTTTCATTTTTTTCGGTAAACGAAATCCTATCAACAAATGATATATCAGCCACAGTAAAGGACAGAAGTGTTGTTCTTTAACTTCTTTGAAGTTAACTTGGAGGCTATTTTCTCTCTCAGCAATACTTGCCCAGACCCTTTGTTCTGCAATGGACAGAGTCAAATATTTCTCCTTTGTACTCTACACATAGTGATAACAACCTCTTGTACCAGGCAGTCAACCTTAGCTGTACCTGGAACAACCCACACAGTGACCTGCCATATTTCAGGCAGATCTCAGAATTCCAAACTTATGTCTACGGCTTAACAGGTGAGAACAAGAGAACAGATAATCTTTCAAACTTTCACTGGGTCCAGTTCCTTCCTTGCAGGGCTGTATGAATGCGGTGCCATGTCTGTGAAGTGACATTCAGAATGCACACTAGCTACCCTGGCCAAGTCTTGGAAAGCTTGGGGGAACAGGCACAGGACTGATGACTGGGTAGGAGCAGTGCCACCCTATCAATGTCAAATTCTCAATTCTTCACCAAATAATGCCAAGGGATGAATTCCAACACACACTGCCTAGGGTCACAGGATGTGGTAGGTACCACACAGAAAAAGGAGAGAAGGAGGAAGAGTTTTAAGAGAGTAAAAAATCCTCAATCATTCAAATCTACTAAGAATCAAGATATTTATACACACACACACACACACATATATATATATAAATACACACACACACACATATATATAAATCTACTCCCTGGCTACCTCCCTGACCTCTTTTCCTACTATGCTCTCCTCACTGCAACTCAGCCATACTGGCCTCCTTCCTATTCTTTGAACACACCAGGGCCTTTGCTCTGGCTAGTCCTTCTGCCTATAATGCCTTCTCCCAACTACTCACCCAGCTTTCCCTCATGTCATTAAGGCATCTACTAAATGTCATCTCTTCAGGGAGGTCTTCCTGACCAACTAATCTAATAAATAAAGCACACCCACCTTCTTTTTCTCTTCACTCTCTATCCCTTTTCCCTGTTTTATTCTTCATAGCACTTATTATGTGACATTAGTTATACATGTGTAGGTACACATATGTATGCAATATATGTACACATATATACACATATATATACACACACACACACAAACATACAATCACACTGTCAGGGCAGGAGTTTTGTCTGTTTTGTTCATCATTCTATCCCCAGCATGTAATAGGTGCTCAAAGAAATTTTGTTGAAGAGTGAATGAATGAATCTACCATATGTTTGGGACTGAAATAAGTGCTAGAAACACAAAGATCAATAGGTTATATCCCCCTGCTTCAAAGGAACTAACAATCTAGAAGGAAAAAACACGAGAAGAGAATATCCCACAGCTTCAGGTATTCCTATGGAGAGTGGAAAAAAAAATTATTTGTAACTAGAAATATTAAGTGTTACACAAATGTAATATTAATTAAAAATTATAGAAAGGCTAGTTGGCGGCATATGAGACAGATCTAGTTTCACATTCAGGGACTGCCATTTGGTTGCAGGGTAATTATTTAACCTTTCAGTCTGTTCCTAACAGACTGAATTCTAATTCAGTCTAATTATAATTAGTCTAATTCTAATTCATAGAATTGTTATATAAGATAATGTATGTAAAACACTTTTCATATGCCCAGCACAAAGTATGCACCCAAATGTTAGCTAGTAATGTTACTGGTTGACTTTAATGATCACTTGGGTTCAATGCCCTATCAACAGCTAAGTATTTTTTTTTAAGATTTATTTATTTATGTATACAAGAACTGGGGTACAGACCAGAGGTAGGGAGAGAGTGAGAGGATCCACCAGAGACAGAGTGGGGAGAACAGGCAGATCTACTGAAATACACTGTTGAGGGAAGCAGCGGGTGAGACAGGAGAGGCATGCTGTGCTATGTGGGTCAGCTCCCTGGCCCAGGATCAAACTCCTGTTGCAGTGGCTGATGATAGCTTGATAGCACTGAGACTCTAACCCCTGCCCCATCAGAGAGGCCCCCTAACCATCTATTCTTTTTTTTTTTTTTAAAGATTTATTTATTTATACATACAAGCACTGGGGTACAGGCCAGAGGTGTGGGGGGGTGAAAGGATTCACCACAGAGAGCAGGGAGCAGAACAGGCAGATCAACAGAAGTACACTGCTGAGGGCAGCAGCGGGCACAGCAGGAGAGGTCTGCGTGCCATGTGGGTCCCCTCCCCGGCCGGCAGCAGGGATCGAACTCGTGCTGCAGTGGCTGCTGTTTGCTTCATAGTGCATTGCTTAACCCACTGCGCCACCAGGGAGGCCCAACCATCTATTCTTTTCTCAGTCCTCAACTGGTGTCTCTAATTCATCTCTCTCTTCCAATTCAATCTGTGTATTCCCAAAGAATTAAATCTAATAAGCCCCTTTAGCTTAATAATAAAAGTCCTTCATGGTCAGGTCCCAACTTACCTTTCCAATCCTACTTGCACTACTTTCTGAAGTCTACCACTCCAGCTAAATGAATGTATTCACCCTTTCCATATGTAAAGCTCATGCTTTCCCACTACTAAGCCTTATACTCAAGCAAATACACGTAAAATCAATATTTTACAAATAGATATTAATAGTAGATTTAGCCTCAACAAGAAACTTTTAGCCTCAACCAGAATTTTCTGATCTAACTAGTGTCACAGTTCCCTCACAAAAGGAAATTGGAGCACAAAGAACTGTGCTTTCTAATGAGTGGTCATATTCGCTATCTTTTTTTTTTAATTTCTGGATTTACAGGTTTCATAGTCTTCTTTCCATTTCCAAATAATGGTCTTAAACCCTTCCATCAGAAACCTCTTAGGCAGCAGCAATCCCTGCCTGTAACTATGCAGGTGCTTCTCTTCACCAACCTTCCTTCTCCCTTTACAAAGCAGCAGAGGCAGCTCTTCTGCCAAGGCTGCCCGCCTGTGACTATGCAGGCTTCTCTTTTAACAAACCTGTCCCTTTTGAGGGCAGCTCTTTCCGTCTGCTTATGTCTATGCAGCTGTCTTTTACTCTTCTCTCCCTTTTTATAATAAATCTGCTCTTTCGGATATTAAAAAAAAAGCTTTGCCTCTTAAATTCTACATTTTGGTAAATTGTTCTTTAAAAGATAAGACATAATTGTAATTCAGGGCCAACTAGTTTCCCTATTACAAGCGCAAAACCAAGCTCACAAAACACAGTAACAATAATGAAAATCACCATTCTTTCCAAGTAAAGCTACTGCAGGGGAACTGAGATGATTTTCAGGCACAAAGACCAAACAGTATTTGACTCCTTTTACAACTGTCTCACTCAGATCCTAGTGGTAGAAAAGGAGTTTTAAGACAAACCAGGGCATTTTGAAGTACACCACCAGTTTTACCATGTCTTACTTGTTAACGGATTGTGGTCAATTCCCTGAGCTTCTCTATGCATCAGTTTCCTTCAAGAGTAGCTAAATAAGGAAGGAAAACAAAAGTCTTATGGTCTAAAAACCAAAAGTATTTGCAAATCTTTTGCTACAAAAGACAAAATAAGCTCGCTGAAATGTTTCGGCTAATTCTTTTTATTTAAACAGAAATCAACTCAGCCCTCAAACACCAGTCATTGTATCTGATTTCCTATTTCATTACAGAAAGAACTGTGTATTAAGTCACCCAAACACTCGCACTCTCCACTTCCCTTAATTGAAAGTTGGTGATTGCCAAGGAACCAGAGACTTAGCAGAATGTAAACCTAAAGCCAGAGTCAGTAAACAACTTCCAATCAATCGGTCAAAGAGGAAAGAGAGGTGGGTGGGAGGAAGGAGGATGACAGGAATAACTCGGCTGACCACTGCGCCAAGTCAACTCACTCATTGCTCTCTAAGTGACACACACCCCCTCCCACCCTGAGGCTGTCAGGTCGGAGCGCTTGGCCCCATCTCAGAGGGCAGAGCTCCTTAGAAGAAAGTCGAGCTTCAGCTGAGGCTCTGGATTCTCAGAGACCCCGGGCCTGACAGCTTCAGGAATGGCAGTCGCCACCCCCAGAGTGGCGAGCCCAAGACAGCTTCAGAGATGGCCTTGGCCGTGGTCCTGGCTGGGCTCCGCGTCCCGGCAGTCTCATCCAGGCCTGTCCTCAGGACAGCCCTAGCCCCTCACCTGCGCCCCCGCCCCCCAATTCGGTCCCCGAGCTCACTGGCTTGGCTGATCCGCTGGATGTTGCCGCTGCATGTCTGGATGATGCTGTTGAAGTCCCGGAGCTGGGGCCCGGCGGGCCCCGGGTTACGGTACATGTCTAAAGGACCGTAGGACATGACGAGGAGCTGAGACCGACTCGCCTTGCACGGCACTCCGACCGGAAGCAGCCGCCAGAGCCGAGCCGCAGACTGACGGGGAAACCGGGAAGAGAAAGGGCGGGGAAGTGGCTGAGGCTGCGTGCGCACTAACCCCACCCGCACGCAGCGCGCACGCGTCCGCCTCGTCCCGCCCCGCAGTGCGCAGGCGCTGCTGGAGCTTGAGCCGGAGACTGTCGCTTAGAGACAGGACGCCTTAGGGCGTGGGGATACGGGCGGGGCTATGACATCATATGGTGGGGGTTGGGGTTGGGTGTGCTAGTGTCTGAGTGGTTTTTCTCCAGAGCGCGGCAACCGGCAACCCGATGCAAGGAATCTCTATTAGCATAAAATTGTACCGAAGATACAAGTCCTAACATCCTATTCTGTTCAATTCTGAAAACTCAGGCCCAAATATCAGCGCATTCAACAGTCCTAGAATTCAGGTCTCTACCAACCCCTGAAATTCCTCACTCTGCTTTCACTCTCTAGGGTTTTGGTCGTATTTGCAAAGCAGTTTTATGGTTTACAAATCACTTACATTTCCCCTACACCCCTCTTCTCATCCACAATAAAATGATAATAATATTCAGCACGGTCTTTCTGTGCATCCTCACAGCAATTCACTTGTTCCTAAGCTCAAAGCAAAGGACAATTTCTAAGTATATTTTTATCTTCAGAACAATCGATTTTTAAAATGTTGAAGTAACTTGGCTAAGAAAGCATTATTGTTTTCCCTTTTACACATGAAAAAACTAAGACCATAGAGGTTAATTTGCTTTTCTGAGATTTGACAACAAAATTACATACACTGAACTAATTCTACTCTTAATACATCCCTAAAATGCATTTTCATATCCCAAATGCATTCTCCACCTAAATCCCACCCAAAGAGTCTCTTCATCTATATCCCAAACCAGGATTTCTTTCCTTTCCTTTTTTTTTTAGATATATTTATTTATGTGCACAAGAACTGGGGTACAAGCCAGATGTATGTGGGGGGCGGGCGGGCTTAAGAGGATTCACCAGAGACAGAGTGGGTAATAGAAGAGGCAGATCTACTGAAACACACTGCTGAGGGGAGCAGTGGGCCAGAAGGGAGAGGTCTGCTGAGCTATGTAAGTCAGCTCCCCGGCTGGGTTTGAATTCGGTGCTGCAGCGCTGCCCTTAGCTTGGTAGTGCTGAGACTTAACCCCTTGCGCCACCAGGGAGACCCTCCCAAACCAGGATTTCTTGGATAACTAGACTCTAAAGATTTTTAAATGATTTCCTTTAGTAACTTGGAGTGTATGATCTCAGTGTTGCCATAAAAAGACATTTTGTGAGCTTATGGTAAATGGAAAGACAAAGATAGGACTTTGGTTTGGGGAGTACAGAGAAGAACTGACAGCGTTTGTTTCGGGTGTTCTTACTCTACCCCACCCAGTATACATTTGCAATCTCTGGGGAATGGTAAAGAGAGGAAGCTGCTTTCCTGTTTGGGAGGGAACTACAAATGGGTGAATGAACGTACCTTCAACCTTAGAATTTCTGTAAGCAAGAATGTCATTGCAGCATCTTGTAGAAGGCACCTTTTTTCCTTATAAAAAAAGCACCAATGACATTTGGGGGCTCTCATTCAGATTATTAAAACCCTACCAGGGCCTACCTGGTGGTGCAGTGGATTAAGCAACACACTATGAAGCAAACCATAGTCACTGTAGCATGAGTTCCATCCCTGCTGCCAGCCAGGGAGGGGGCCCACATGGCACAGCAGACCTCTCCTGCCTTGCCCGATGCTCCCCTCAGCAGTGTTTCAGTCCATCTGCCTGTTCTGCTCCCTGCTCTGTCTTATGGATTCTCTCACCTCCCTGGACACTGGCCTATACCCCTTGTATATATAAATAAATAAATCTTTAAAAAAAAATCCTACTGGTTGTTAAGTTCTTTAGTTTTATATCAAATCTTAGAATAAATTGTGTAAATTGTATTTTTTAAAAAAAGATTTATTTATTTATGCATGTAAGAGCTGGGGTATAGGCCAGAGTCATGGGAGGTGAGAGGATTCACCAGAGACAGAGTGGGGAGCAGAACAGGCAGAAAGACTGAAACACACTGCTGAGAGGAGCAGCAGGCCAGGCAGGAGAGGTCTGCTGCACCATGTGGGTCCCCTCCCTGGCCAGCGGCAGGAATCGAACTTGTGCTGCAGTGGCTGCGGTTTGCTTCATAGTGCACTGCTTAACCCACTGCGCCACCAGGGAGGCCCCTAAGTTGTATTTTTTAACCCATAAAATAGTATTCAGAATATTTACATTTGAATCTAAAGTGAAGCTCAGTGAAGGTTTTTCCCCTCCTAGGAATCGAAGATACTACGGTTGTTTTCTTTTCCCATGTAAAATGAAAAGTGGTTTTACATCTATGTATCTCGTATAGCCATGTGTGTATCAAATACTAGTCAAATGAACACTTATGAATTGATACAGGGATAATAAAAAAATAACTACCATTTATTAAATGCCTGTCCAGGCACTGACTTTGTTTTACAAATGTTATCCATAATCCCCAAGATAAAATCCACCTGATAAAGATTACCTATGATCTGACGAATTTATTAACATTGCTACAAGGCAGACTCCACACCTGAGTAACCACGGGGCATCTCACCAAGCACGGGATGAGAGAGAATTATTCTAGGATTGGGGAGAAAGAAGAAATGTAGGTAAAATTTAAAAGAAGCAGTGCTCTGATAGCCTCAAAGCACACTGGGCTATGTGTAAAGGGATTATCATCAGGCCTGAGCTAACAAGAGGACTCAGGAACCTGTTTCCTTGGAAACTACAACATGAAGATAAATGTAGACTGTTGTATCTAGAAACCCCTTATCTAAAGCTCTGCACCTGGCTTGGAAATTGAGGCTGCTTCTCTGAGTCAAAGTTAATCAGATTTTCTAGGCAAGAGTGAACTATTAAATTCTTACTGATCTTTCCAAAAGTATTTTCCTTAAAATCCTTGATTTTAGATGAGTTTTTTCAGCATTCTGTCCTTTTTTTAATTGACAAAAACAGTTTTCATGGTTTGCACCCTTCAAGGTGAGTCTAGTTCTTGGTAATAGGCAAGGAAATGGGTGTTCTTTAGAAGCTCTGGGCACTTACTTGCCCACTGTCACAGAGTTGTTAAATTGCAGAACCATGATTCCTACACATAACCTATCACCCTATTTGAGGAGCCTAGCAAGATACTCAGATATGATACATGTATTCCAAAGTACAGGAATCTTTACATATTTTTTAGGACTAAAGAGCATTTCCCTGTATTTTTATTGATGTATATATTTTTTAAAGATTTATTTTATTTATTTATGCATACAAGTCCTGGGGTTTAGACCAGAGGTGTGTGTGAGGGAGGGAGGGTGTGTGTGTGAGAGGATGCACCAGAGACAGAGTGGGGAGCAAGACAGGCGAATTGACTGAAATACACTGCTGAGGCGAGCAGCAGGCGAGACAATAGAGGGTCTGTTGCATTGTGTGGTCAGCTCCCTGGCCGGGTTCATTATCGAACCCCTTGTGCCACCAGGGAGGCTCTTTCTTCAGTGATGTATTATTGACATACAGTAGAATATAGTTATTACGAATTTTGACACTTATTTACACCCATGTCATCCAGAACAGGATCATCACCCCAGAAAGTTTTGTCCTGTGCTCCTTTCTTCTAATCATTTTTTTCCCAGTATCACTTTCTGATTTTGATCACTGTAGTTCTCAGACTTCATAGAGATAGGACCCTATTTTATGTTTCTTTGGTGTTTATTTCAATTAGCATGATGTTTTTGAGATTTATGTAAGATGTTGCAAATATCACTGGCTTGGTCTTATTGCTTGATTTTAGAGAATGAGATTTTTCAGCATTATGTCTTTTTTGTTAATTGACAGTTTTGTTTTAATCGTTTTTATTATTTAGTTATGCATACATGAGCTAAGGTATAGGCCAGAGGTGTCAGGGTTGAGAGGATTCACCAGAGACAGAGTGGGGAGCAGTACAGGCAGATCTACTGAAATACATTGGTGAGACAGGAGAGGTCTGCTTCACCAAGTAGGTTAACTGCTGGGTATCGAACTCATGCTGATAGCTCGATAGGGTTGAGACTTTAACCCCTGCACCAGCAGGCAAGCCCCCAAAAAAACAGTTTTCATGGTTTGTACCCTTCAAGGTGAGATTAGTTCCTTGGTAACAGGAGGTAATTTATGAAATGAATATACTCCAATTTGATAATCCATTTTCTTATTGATGGACATTTGGATTGGTGCCAGTATGTCTGTTTATACGGTATTAACCCTACAGTGGTTTTTAAAACTGAATAGATGGGTAAACTAAGATAATTCACATAATAAAAGTGGTCATAGACATAGCCTCTATTTCAGTTTGTCCTTGCTGGTAGCTTATAAGTAAGCTTATTTCTAACAGTTCTGGAATCTGGGAAGTCCAAGCTTAAGGTACCAGTCTTTTTCCTGGTTCATAGCTGGTGATGTCTTGCTGTATCTTCACATGGTAGAAGAGACAAGGGATCTCATATATAAAGGCACTAATCCCATTCATGAAGTCTGTGCTCTGAAGACCTAAGTATCTCCTAAAGCACCCATAGCTCCTAGTGCTATAATTTTGGAGTGTTAGGATTTCAACATATTAATTGGGGGGAGGGGGAACACAAGTATTTACACAAGTAAATACCATAGTGCTTACAAAGTAAAACTTATTTAGAGAAAATAAGTTGTCATAGAGTCTACAGAATAGAATCTACAGAGTCTACAGAATAGAATAACCAGGATATGATAGGGAAAATATCTTTTTTTAAAAAGGTTTATTTATTTATGCATATAAGAACTGAGGTACAAAAGAAACAAACAAACAAAAAAAAGAACTGAGGTACAGGCCAGAGATGTAAGGGGGGTGAGAGTATTCACCAGAGACAGTCGGAAATAAGCAGATTGATTGCAATACACTTAACCCCTTAGCCACCCGGGAGGTCCTTGATAGTGAAAATATCTTAGTTACCTGCTACTAATTTAAAAATTGACTAGCACCAAGATTTGAAACACATACAGCCTCTTTTTCTTGAAATGGCATCTGAAAAGCCTTTCATTATGAAAACCAACCCTGTATTATATTCTGAAAAATGGCAAATATAGAAATCAAGGAACAATAATGTTGTCTAATTGTACAGTAAATGGAAGCCCACACAAACTGTTGATTTTGTTCACTACTGTATCCTGAGTGCCTGGCACTGCACCAACAAAACAAGTGTTTAAAAAATAAAATAAATAGGGTCTCCCTGGTGGCACAAAGGGTTAAGTCTCAGCACTGGGAAGCTACCCACAACCACTGCAACATGTTGGATCCTGGCCAGAGTTTGACTCACATGACGCAGCAGACCTCTCCTGCCTTGCCCTCTACTCCCCTCAGCAGTGTATTTCAGTCAATCCACCTGTTCTGTTCTCCACTCTGTCTCTAGTGAATCCTTTCACTCTCCACACCTCTGGCCTGTATCCCAGTTCTTATATGCATAAATAAATCTTTAAAATAAATAAATAAAATCACAGAATGAGTTCCTTCTCTGATGGAAGTGAAACTCCCTATTAGCACAGCTAGACTATTTTAATTTTTAAAAAAGATTTATGCATATAAGAACTGGGGTATAGGCCAGAGGTGTGGGGGGTGAGAGGAATCACCAGAGACAGAGTGGGGTACAGAACAGGCCATCTACTGAAATACACTGCTGAGGGGAACAGCGGGCCAGAAAGGAGAGGTCTGCTGTGCCATGTGAGTCACCTCCACAGCTGGGGATCGAACTTGTGCTGCAGTGGCCGTGGATAGCTTCATAGGGCTGAGACTTAACCCCTTGCACCACCAGGGAGGCCCCTATTTTATTATTTTTTTATGTTTATAAGTAGGACAAATATTTTTGAGGTCAAAGGGGATAATGGAGGCCTCCCTGGTAGCCTAGAGTTAGAGTTTAGTGCTATTACTGCTGAAATCTGAGTTCAATCCCAGGCCAGCGCGCTGACACGCATATGGCACAGCAGACATCTCCTGTCTTGCCCACTGTTCCCCTTAGCAGTGTATTTCAGTAAATCCTGGTTCTGCTCTCTCCTTTGTCTCTGGTGAATCATCTCACCATCCCCCTACCTCCACACCTCTGGAATACTCCCAAGTTCTTCCACGCAAAAATAAATTTAAAATTAACAGAAAAAGGGGGGGGGGTGGAGGGAATAATGGGATATGGACATAGGTGAGCTAGCAAGAAATGAGTAAAAAAACAAAACCAAACTATTATACTTGAATCAATATGAATTTTTATTAACACACATTTGTCAAAGTCTGTACAAACCAAAACATTCCTGTGTTTTAAAATGTCCATTATTACAAACGTACAAATAAACAAAAGGTGTTACCAAAAGTTAGCTACTCAATTGCATGGTAAAACAGTGTCATGATTTTTAAAAACCAAAATTTCAAGACTGAGGTTTCTTCCTTCCCTTTTTGGAATTTGTGAAAGTTAGAAAATGTGTGGATTTGCTTTATATTATATGCCAAGACCTTAAAAAAAGACATAGTATAAAACTAAATATGTTTTTATATTGTCACTTCATGTAACAGAATTTTAACTCTTTAAAAAAAACAACCATGACTGTCATTTTTCACAATCTTTTCCCCATAGTCAATGTAAACACATCTGAAAAATATTATCTGAGTTTTTCTTTACCTAAAAGTTTCTCATTCAAAAAAATTACAAAACTATTTAGCACTGCCATTTCCCTTGCTTAGAAGGGAAAATTACATCCCCTACTACAAAGACATATAAGCAACATGGTCCATTGTTATTCTCATCAGAAGGAAGCCACCCATTTCCACTTCTCTGTCCAATTATGTGCATGGCTTTCTTTACTTGTGACAATGCTAACACAAATTATAAGCATCTGTTTCTAGGAAACGCCTAGCAAGTTAAACTCACTGCTACAATTTTGGTAGACTGAGGTACAAATGTCTGTCCTCATGGTTACCTCTAATTCTATTACCACCCTATATTAATGATTCCAAGGTAGCTGGTTTTACTGCTTCATGGCACACTACACATTCCTAATTTCTTTCACAAACATCACAGAGGACACCTGAGAGTATGACTAGAATGCAAATCTATCCCCCTCTCCACATGCCTATTGGATCGAGAAGGGGAAACATGGCACAAACTATTCTGGTTGAGGCCAACCTGCTTCTGAGAAGTACCTGTTTACAATATATTTTCACTAAAAGCATGGAGTGTACAGGCTGGGGTAGGTAAGAACTGCAGAGAAGATATAATGATATCATTTCTTCCAACAGGACTTAGTCCATATTTAAGAGCTGGTACTGACCTCAGAAATGATCTGTAGTTCAAATATCCCATTTTGAACCTGTTCATGTTAAAAAAAAACCAAAACACCTTCTCTGACAATGGCCCAGTATGACAATTGATACAAGCAAGTAAAGGGCATTTTTTTAAAAAAGAAGTGGCAGTGTAAGAATTTAAAATCAATCACATAAAACAATCAGGAAAGGGGTGGGGGAGGGAAGTGTCCAGTACAACCTGGACAACCTTTCTTTCTGTCCTTACTTAAAAAGACAGACTGCTCAAATCTTTGCTACTTCCCTTAAGTATCTTAAATGCTCTTCTCAGAAATCCTCCAAAAGGCACTTAACTCCATACTTATGCACTGAGTTGTTTCACCTTAGTAATCAGTTTTTAAGACTCCAAGGTAACAAGAAAGAAAAATCTTAATTCTTTTACTAAAAGCTCCAGTAGGACTTTTTTTAAAGAGGCATCACTTTTACAAGAAGAACAAGCCAGGCTACCATTATTCCTTTATCAAGAAAGTTTTTTTTTTAAATAAATAAAACTCTGGCTATACATAGTACAAAGTTCATACATAATATACCTGGAAAAAAACCCAAGAGTATACCCTGAAGCAAAAGGTTTATTGGAGAGACAAAGTCTCTTCCATTGTACCAAGTCTTAAGGTGGCAGTTTTCAAAGTTCAGAAGGTGGCAGTGATATGTAATTAATGCCAAAAGATTTGCTCATGGGTATGGCAGGATGCAATGATGGACACACAAAAAATCTTTCTGCACATAGCACTGAGCAGTGACCACCATAGTGGGGGGAAAAAAAAAAAAGTAACAAGAAAGTAGTACTGTGAAAAAGGGGGGAAGGAAAGAGAAAGGAAAGAGATTGAAGCCCCAAATGTTCAAGCATGCAGTCGTACAGAACACAGCACAAACCAGGTGTTTCCACTCAGCCCACTGCAATCACACAAAGGAGAAATGTAGTAAAATAGAGATTTCTTAAGAAAATTTGCAAGTCCCAGAAAACAGCGAGGTCGCCAACCCTAACCAGGAATCCATCTGCTGTAGCTGGGAGCCTCCTTGTGGTCTCTCATGGAGAGGTTATAGCTCCTGACTTCTCAGACTTCTTACTCTTGGACAAAGCAGCTGCCTGCTTTAGGAGCTCTCGATTTTTGGCCTATGGTGGGGGGGAAAAAATATATATATATATACACACACATACACACACATATCAATTAAAAAGGATGTGTTAGCAGGGATAGGGTATGTTTTCATGCAGATACTAAGACAGGCATTATGGAAAATTGGGGAGAGGTGAACAAGTTCTTAGAGGCAAAAAACAAGAGAAAGCTCTAGGGCTTGGTTCAAGAGGAAGAAGGTATTTGCTGGAGGTTAATCAGAGTACTTCAGTCTCCTGGCATACACTGTTACAAAAGGATGCTTTATGCAACATAAACTATGTTGTGCCTTAATGGGCTGGATAAACAGAATTTATAATTCAGACATCTGGGCTCACATCTGGTTTATTCGAAAATCAAAGAACATATTTTAATTTCACTGTTTTTTTGGGGGAAAGATGAGAACACATCCAAGAATGAACAATAAAAGACAGCCATACAGTGAAATAATGTGATTTGTCAATACTTAGAGAAAAAAGAAATCTAAGAGATGATCACTTAAAATACCATCAGCTAGGGGCCTCCCCATTGGCACAAGGGGTTAAGCACAAGCCAGAGAGGTGACCCATATGGTACGGCAGGTCTCTCCTGTCTCCCTGCTGCTCCCCTCAGCCTCTGGCCTGTACCCTAGTTCTTGTATACATACATAAATAAATCTTCTAAAAAAAATCAGCTAAATAGACCAGAGCTACCACATGTGTTATGCAGAATCACCTGTAATTGTTCTGTTACTTCTTTGTGGGTTTTCTCCATCTGATTCATTTTGGCTCTCATCTGAGATTCTTGGTACTGAAAATCAGCTTTCAACTCTGTGATCTGAAAGGAAAAAAGGCAGAGTGACCAGAAGAAACTTCTAGGCAATAACAAATATTTCAGTAGCAGAGAGCTAAATAGTCCTCCAAATTACAGGTATCCAGCACTCACCTAAAGATCCATACCTAAAACAAATCCAGGAAATTCTGTATCCTAGTTTTTTCCTAAAAATTACACAAAATCCTTAAGTATTATTTCTGATACTTAACTACTAGCAGATTTGAAAGATTTCATTTACTTAATCAATGCCAATTATTCTCCCATTATCACTTCCAAATAAATCAGTGATTACAAGACAATATGACTGATGGCTGAAGCCCAGAGAATAACAGCTACTGTCATTTACTAAATTTTTACCTTCTTACAGACAAGATGGTTACATTACTTCATTCACATTACTTCACTCTATGGTTACTCCATAGGGGTAATATAGTCTTCCCATTTTGTAAATGGGAAAACCAAGGCTTAGAAAGGGTTAAGTCATGTGGCCAGTGTCATGTATGTCAGCAAGCAGCAGAGCTAGAATTCAAACCTCAGCTATGCTATTCAACGTGCACAGATAAGAGAATATTGAAATTAGAGAAGTGATGAGCTGAATTTTGAGGTACAAGTGACAACTGGCACATGAAGGAAGGAGAAGGGCATCCAACCAAAGCAAACAGTACAGGACAACTGAGAGTTTGTACAATGACAGAGGACTGTGGTGAGTGGCAGGAGAGGAAACAGAGACAGGTATGCAGCAGAAGAGTCTGTGTGTTAAGCCAAAGAATGTGACCTTCTTGATTCCAAAAGTTATGGGGAACAGGCCACAGTATTTGCTTTTGCTCCTTTTAGAACCCTAACTTTGCAAAGCAGTAGAAACAGGTGTTCACTCTATTTTGCAAAAATCCTTTTATATGTCATTCTGATATAATCCATGAAAAAAATCTATGTGGGTCTATTTAATCTGGCAGCTTTATAGTAAAGTAGAAAGACTACTGGTCTCTTCCCATGAAGCTCTCCCTTTTACTGGTAGAAGAAAGCTGGGCACAAGAGAAAGCACAGTAGTTTCAGAAAGATTTGGGTTCATTCTTTTGTGCTGATATTTACTAGCTGTGTGATTTGGATACATAATTTAATCTCTTTGGGTCCATTTTATTATCTATAAAATTAGGTAGATATGCAATGGCAAGAATGTATGTGATTTCAAAGTTATATCTTTGTTAGCCCTTCAGAATGAATCACAGCATAAGACAACATACAGTCTTAAGGAAATAAACAGCTAGGGGAAAGGACTGGACTCTGAGAGGAAAAATACTGGAAGCTCTCTTCACCTACGAAATGATGATTAATAGTAATTCCTCCTTCAAAAGGTTGTTATGAGGATAAATGTATGACCTTATATACATAAAGCACTTAAGATAATCAGGCACATAGTATACATAAAATAAAAATGAACTACTATTATTGTTATTAATATTATAAGGCAAAATATATACTTTCTAAGAATCTGAAAAAAGAAAATAATAGACATGAGTTATTCTTAGACCAAAATAAAACTTCACTGAAGATAGCAACATGTGGGCCCTCTCTGGTGACACAAGGGGTTAAGCACTGCAACATGAAGCTTCCACAGCTACTGCAGCAGGAGTTTGACCTCAGCTAGGGAGGGGACCCATATGGCGCAGCAAACCTCTCCTGCCTTGCCCACTGCTCCCCTCAGCAGTGTATTTCAGTCAGTCTACCTCTTCTGTTTCCCACTCTACCTCTGGTGAATCCTGTCACCCCCACCCCCATGCCTCTGGTTTTACCCCTATACCCCAGTTCTTGTATGATTAAATAAAAATCTTAAAAAAAAAAAAAAAAAGATAGCAACATGTTTAAAGAGTAGGTCACTCAGGAAGGGAGTTGTCAGTAATGGAACCAAGTGATGTAGGAGTCGTGGAGGAAGGCACACCTGAACACTGACCAAGTTGGGGGTAAGACCTGACCTACATATTTTGAGCATTACTGTTCCCATGGATACAGCCATTCCAAAAACAGAGATGGCGGCATCAGGTTCTCTTAGATTAATAGCATTAAAAATTCCAATTACAAAAAAAAAAAAATCCAATGATAGGAGACCCAATGGACTATGGTGGAGGACTGTGGGTACCTGGTGGTGGGTGTGATGTGGTAACAGATGTCTGAAGGGTGTGATCCTATACCTCTGAATCATATAGTGTTGTAACCAATGTTAAATCATTTAGAAAAAAAAAAAAAAGGAAAATTCCAATAACATGACTATCTCTTCTTGTCCCAACTCAATGCTCTTTCAGCACCTTCTGATTACACCTTTCAAGGCAGCTCTTTCTGAGAAGAATTGTAGTCTACCGTATGCAGATACTGCAGGTAGATACTGCAGTGTTATATGTCATTTGTAAGCTTGGTTAATAAAAGCCCTCCCCTCAGAAGTGGAAGTTCCCACCAAATAACATGAAAAATCAAAACCCACTCAAATGAGTAATAACATGACATGAATCATCCTGGCAGACAGCAAGTTTTGTCCCATGACATCCCAATTTTGTCATTAGATCTCCCTCTCAAAGCATCAATGAGTGGAAAGAATCTATCAAAGACCACTTATCTTACCCTCTGACATCATTCTGGACTGAGAGACATTGACTAACACATACCTTCTTCTCTTTCTCCAAAATCATTTGATCCTTTTGATGAAGCATCTTCTTCAGAGTAGCTACTTCTTCCTTCAGCTGGGCAATGATGACAAAGTGATCAGTGCCTGGTGAGTCCAGAGCCAGGTCTGGGGAAAAGCTGAGTGGAAAAAATGGTGGGGGATAACATCATAACTTGGATGGACAGCCATTTTTCTACCTGAGGACACATCATAAGCCACTTGACGGCAAGCTCACAAGTAGGAGCAATTATTTTAATCTCCAGCATGAAGCACAATGCTCAGATTCAACAGCATGTGCTAAAGTGCACAGGCAAGGTGCTAGTCAGATGATGACACCAGCCGTAGCAACAGCCCACAGCACTCCTGCAGCATCTTTTTTCATGTTCAGGACTAAAATAAACACCATCTCACAAAAGCCAAGGAGATTCTGTGTCAGATTCACTAAAGATACCCAATTATTTATGGCTGAAACAGTCGTAAGTTTTTGTGATCAGATCAGATGATTTCCTTAGACTTTGGATCAGTTATAAGCATATTAATTTCTCTTTAAAACTCCCCACAGAACAGTCTTTTTGGCTCTTTGTTTTCTGCTCCAAAGACGAGGTACAGCTGCTAAGAAACCCTTTCAAGAATGGCAAAGAAGAAGATTAAATTAATAGGAAGGAGTCAACTTTCCCTACACTGCAACTGGTCTGCTGATTGTCATTTTCAATATCAAGAATTCATCTGTGACATTTCACTAGGAAAGAACAAAGACATGGCAAGCTACAGAGTCACATCACAATCTGGTTTTCAACAGATCCCTCCAGTATCTGAGCACTTCATTTTGTCCAAGTGCCAGGTGAACTCATACCTTTTAACTGAGCTCAGTTTCAGGGAATCTGTAAAAGCCCTAAAATTGTATGTATAATTCTGTATGTACACACAACGGATTGGTTGTGACTGGGTGATCTCTAGGATGAGGACCCATAGCTTTCTGTAGCTGGCCATACGTGTCTTAGACCCAACATATAGAATCACTGCTAAGTGGGTCAAATTCTGCCTTTCTCTAGAGATTTTCCAAGGAAGCTCTTTACTTCTCCAAGGGCAACCTTAATATAAAATACAAACCTGTTTTTCTTAAGATGAAACCAGAATACGCAGTTGCAACTTCCAATATCAATACAGAACTAACTCTTGCTGTTTGTTCTTCCCTGCATCTTAAGTTACATCTAATAACCAGCATTTTCTAAATAGAAACTCCAAATAGTATGGTGAACCACTGGACATACTTTCTGATAGTTACCAAGTCAAACATCTCTATAGAGCTAGAGTGGGAAGACACAGGCCATGAGAAGAATTTTCTCTTTCTCAGTCTAAATGAAACATATACGAAGGATGTCAGAGGGAGAATGGATCAATGCTTTCATAACTGATGAATACGCAGAATTACTGGATAACAAAAAAATAAAAGCAAAAAAAATTATTGAATTAAAAAAACAAGTTTCAAAGTGAACAAAAAGCAAAATAACAATTCATGCATGAGAAAATACTGGAAGGACCTATCATAGTTTCACTGGTTTAAATATACCACAGGACTATCTTCCCTCAACCTAACAATCTATTGAAACCCACAACTACAGAAATAAGTGAAATGCAGGAACAGACTAATATAAATAACCTGTTGTTCCCAAGACTCTGAAAGTTTTGTTCTAGCTGCCTTTGGGAAAGGATTCTTCTGATATCAAAAACTGTTAACAAAACCAGTTGTGTCTGTCCCATGTTAGGGCCTGACTTCTTTAACTCCTGAATAAAAATTGCTGGGAATCAAAATAAAAAAGAAAGCTAGCAAAAAAATCAGATTCAGTCACTTTCTAAATACCTCCGATGACAGGAAATTTACTTCTCTAGGAATTTTCTTGTCTTGTCCAAAAGCTTTTAATATAAAAAGTCTTGTTCAGGGCCTCCCCTGGTGGCGCAGTGGGTTAAGCAACACACTACGAAGCAAACCTCAGCCACTGCAGCACGAGTTCGATCCCTGCTGCCGGCCAGGGGGGGGACCCACATGGTGCAGCAGACCTCTCCTGCCTTGCCGGCTGCTCCCCTCAGCAGTGTGCTTCTGTTGATCTGCCTGTTCTGCTCCCCGCTCTCTGTGGTGAATCCTCTCATCCCCCTACACCTCTGGCCTGTGCCCCAGCGCTTGTATGCATAGATGAATAAATCTTTAAAAAAAAAAAAAAAGTCTTGTTCAGGGGCCTCCCTGGTGGCGCAGTGGGTTAAGCAACGCACTATGAAGCAAACCGCAGCCACTGCAGCACGAGTTCGATCCCTGCTGCCAGCCAGGGAGGGGGACCCATATGGTACAGCAGACCTCTCCTGCTGTGCCCGCTGCTCCCCTCAGCAGTGTGCTTCTGTTGATCTGCCTGTTCTGCTCCTCGCTCTGTCTGTGGTGAATCCTCTCACCCCCCGTGATTCTGGTCTGTACCCCAGTGCTTGTATGCATAAATAAATAAATCTTTAAAAAAAAAAAAAAGTCTTGTTCAGGTTGACCCAAAACCTGCCACCCTGTCATTGCTATTCATTGTCTGTCTTAAAATGACACATAAAATTAAGTCTGATCTTCCCAGCATGTATCAAAGGAAGAGTAAAAAACAAGGAAAGGGAAAAAAAATCCTTTTGAAACAATGAACCACAAGGTGTGCGTAGACATCACCCACTGTGGAAACTGTTCTTTTACTGCTAACAGGACAGTAAACAAGAATGATCAAAAAGCAGCTGGTCCATTTTCTCAGGGAAGGAAAACTAGAAATGAACTCAGGTTTTCTCAAATTGAAAAGTTTGTTACAATTTCAACAAACTAGAAAATGTCAAGAGGGAAGTTGTAAATTTTATGATACTAAAAAATAATGCTAAGGCATTTTATAGGCATAAAACAAGTAGAGAAATGGTTTTATTTGAAAAACTCTACAGCAACAAAAAGGACCAAGTAATATGAAAGCTTAGTGGTTAAAGAAAACACAAAAATACAGCCAAACATGCCTTAGTATTTAAAAAGGAGACTGGTAGTACAGAGTGGTCAATGGCAAAGAGAGTAACCTGCAGAAGACACGAGGAAATAAAAACTGAAAGAATAAGAGCATACATTTAAAAGTACATGGATATTTTGAAAGTGGGAGCAGGGAAGTGGATTATGAGTAAAAACTGGGAGACAGTACAAAAGATAGTTCAGAAACAAGACTGGTAATATTTAATAGAACTGAATTCAAAATAAATATTCAGGAAAAAAATTCACTTAAAAAGCACCATAAAAAATGGCTTGTCAGAATGTTTTCACAGTGAACCAAAATGGGAGAAAAACACAAAAAGGAAAAAGAGAAAATGTAATTTACCTTGCTGTGTGAATTTTTAAAAGAAAAGTGAACACGTGGAATAGGCTGTTAAGATTGCTAATGCAGGACCACTCAAATGGAACTTGTCTATGTATGAAAGTAATTTTTGTGGCAGCAAAAAATTTTCTGAATTTTCAAGTTATCAGGGACATTTAAAAAAATTACTATGTATACCTCAAGAAAAAAAATGATTTTTAAAAGATCTTTTCAGAAGACATGAAGGACCATGTACCTAAGTTAAAGATCACACTTGGGGAGAACAATCACTGCTCATGACTGGATGCAAAAAAACAAACAAAAAAAAAAACCCACACTAAATAGAAGGCTTAAGTTTTTGGCTTGGGTCATAAACAGCACAAATGAACATGCTGAGTCCAAAGACTGAAGTTCTTAGTTTAGGCCTTTATAAAGCAAGGTATTCGGAAAGGTTCATTCCTTGAAGTAGTTTCTGCAGGATTGTGCACACCAGTAGAGGTGATGGGACAACCTGTGTTACATCTTTTTTGTTCAGAATGGCCAGACGAGCTGCTTAGTAATGCCATCAGAAAGATGGTTGTTATGGTTCCTTTCCCCATGTAACCTGAATATCTAAATTAAACATTTCCAGAAGGTTCAATTCAATAAGTTAAAAATCAATGATACTAGTTGTTAAAAAGACACCTTGCTGAATCTGAAATCAAGTTAATGAAAATGTTAACAGGAAAGAGTAAACTTTATAGATGCTTTGTACTCCCTTAAACAAACAAAATTCCTTTGGAAAACCTATATGCTGCTCTGATCCCATATCCACCATTGGCTGGGAGGGAGAACCGAGAATGGGAGTTTTCAGAATGGAGATGATTCCAAGTATTTTAGGGAAGAGTATGTCAGGTAGTCTCACTTCAGGATGCCCGGGCCTGGAGGAACAGGAAAATGGTTGGCCCCAAGACTCTGTTGGGAAGCAGCCCACTGCACCAACACGGATGGGGCACTCTGGATATTAGGACAAAGCAGCTCGTAAGAGGAAGCATCGCTGAGAAGAAGAGAGGAAAGCGAGGAATAAAAATATGCATTTAAGACAGGCTTAAAATGAAACAAAAATTATTTAAATGCATCTCTTTCTCTCCTGATCCAGTGTCTGCATTGGGCTATCTTATGAATACTAAGAAAGCATGAGTTACCCCTCCAAGATGGAGAAAATTTGCCTTAACTCCAACTTGTCTCTGTGCTGCCTCTCCAGACTGACTCCTGCCCTGCCTGGAGGAAGCTACAGGCACAGATAACAATGAAAAGCATCCAGCAGTTGACTTCTAAATTAGTGAGGGAGTTATTTGTAGACTGAAGAATTCAATTGCTATCAAATCCCACTATACATTCTTATCTTTTAATGATAAGATTAGATTTATAAACAATTATCAGTACTGCCTGTCTATACGCTATAAAGTGGCTAGTATAATGACCAAAGAGGTTCACTGACAATCATAGACTAACTCCAAGATTCTAAACACTCTAAAGTGTTTCCCTGTTTCAGAACTGTGTATACATTTCAAGCATAAGCACTCACACACAATCCAATTGGCTTACCTGTCCCCATTGGTTGTGATTGACTCAAACTTGGATTTTTTCTTTGGGATTTCATTTTGAATTGAAGATGTAGAAAGTGTTTTCTGGCTTTTAATGGCAAAATAGAGAGACACATATTAGAAATCAAAGATTAACAAAACATCACAATGCAAGTGTATTAAATGGAACTAACATAATAGTGTAGCTCTACTATACCAGAGCTAACGGTTCTTAAATTAAAAAAATCCACCAAAGTGTTGATTTCACAGGTTGTGGGTATATGGGTAGCTCATTTCTATAGCCCTCCCCCCCCAAGATTCTTGGTCTTAATTAACTATTACCTGCTTTACTAGTAACTAGGAGAACAGTCAATAAAACTTCAATAAATAGTTAATTACTTGCTTCTTGTGCCTGTATCTTGACATGGTACTCAGTTTCTACTATATATTCCTGGAGAGCAGCATAATTCTTTTATCTCTGAATTCCTATCAGAGTCTCTGGCCCATAATAATCTATACTACATGAACAATCAAAACCATAATGGTAATAATAATTGATGAATAACTAAAATGTATTGAATGCTTCCTATATGCCAGTTATAAAATGAATCACTATAGATACATCACATAATTTATCTTCACAACTCCAGGAGGTAATACTATTATTAATCCTCATTTGACAGATAAAAGAACTTGCCCAAGACCCCACATGGAGAACCTGGCAGAGCCAGGACTCATTCCAGAGTCAGAACTCTGATAACACTAAAGATACTCTGGAAGGGGCCTCCCTGGTGGTGCAGTGGGTTCAGCGCCGCACTGTGAAGCATCTGTAGCACAGCACCACAAGTTCGATCCCCGGCCAGGGAGGGAACCCACATAGCACAGTGGACCTCTCCACCTCGCCTGCTGCTCCCCTTCAGCAGTGTATTTCGGTCGATCTGCCTGTTTTGTCTCTGGTGAATCCTCTCACTTCCCGCGACTCTGGCCTGTACCCCAGCTCTTGTATGCATAAATAAATAAACCTTTAAAAAAAAAAAAAAGCAACTGAGCCTCACCAAAATCCTTTGGTTTCTCTTTTAAAAAAAGATACTCTGGAAGTGTAAGACAACAGTGAGAGGACATTTTTTTGACTGGATACCACCAAAACAAACCTAACAACATCTAACCACACCCTGGCCAAATAAGAATAAAAAAGTTGTATCGCTGAGGAAGAGAAATGTCCAATCTTCCAGGGAGAAAACCCACTCTTCTAAGGATGAGAATATTATATGTGAAAGTGAAGCAAGTTCCACTAACTTTTCAGATACAAAACAATCCAAGTGAGAAAATCCTGATAGCTCATGGAAGTCTCTCTGGCCCTGAAAGGTACACAAATTATAAAATATGACAAAGGTGATTCCTCTTAAAGGTTAGTAACTGAAGGAAAAAAGAATAGGAAAATTTATAACAATGGTATATCTTCCATGGCTAGCTGTGTATTATATCTGACCTCTGAGAAAGTACCTCTAGTTCTATTTTCACGCATCTTGGGACTACCTGTTATAATGGCTGCCACCACTCAGTCGACTGTACTGCTCCTTCTCCTGATGGCTGGCACGGGATGAGCTGCTCAGGTGTTTCCTCTGCTCTTTGGTCTTTTGAAGAACCCGTTTATATGAAAGTGTGCACAACCAGCACAGCAATTTCCCATCTACCTGAAAGACGAGGAAACAAAGATAAAGAGGCGGGAATGTAGTAAGTATAATGGCAAAGAACTCTGGTATTAGGATCTCTAGGTTAAGTCCCATCTTTGCAACTTAGGAGTAGTGTGACCTCGGGCAAGTTCCTTGAGTTCTCTTGGGCCCAATTTCTTTTTTTTTTTTTTTAAGATTTATTTATTTATGCATACAAGCACTGGGGTACAGGCCAGAGGTGTGGGGGGTGAGAGGATTCACCACAGACAGA
>JAGFMF010012145.1:7296130-7316676 GCA_019455555.1 Galemys pyrenaicus | reverse complement strand
ACAGAGAGCGGGGAGCAGAACAGGCAGATCAACTGAAGTACACTGCTGAGGGGAGCAGCGGGCACAGCAGGAGAGGTCTGCTGCGCCACGTGGGTCCCCCCCCTGGCCAGCAGCAGGGATCGAACTCGTGCTGCAGTAGCTGAGGTCCGTGCTGCAGTGGCTGAGGTCCGCCTCATAGTGCGGTGCTTAACCCACTGCGCCACCAGGGAGGCCCCGGAAAGGTGATGAAATTACTGCATAACAAAGGTAGTTAACTTGCCCAGGATTAGTCTGCTAGCCCAAGAGTATGATAGACCCAGGTCTGTGGGACTGAAAAATTTTGCTCCAACTGTTAATACATACTACCTCTTGATTACTAGTTCAGCTTCTCCATATCTTGATTCAGTGTAAGAGGTGACCTGGCTGGCAGGTAGGCATATCCTGGTCTTTGAGAATTTATATTCTCCTACTGTAAATTGATGAATTTGGTTAGCAAGAATCAGTTCTTAAAAGTCTAAGCATCTACCCAAAGCACTTCTGGACACTAAAAGAGTTTCTGTACTGCATTTTCCATTCAAAAAATTTACAGAGCACCTACCACATGCCAGGTCACTGAATATATAGTGGAGAACAATATGGATAAGGCTTCATATAGTGGGCGAGGACAAACATGTAAGCAAATGAACAATATATCATGTTACATGCTGTGAAGACAACAAAAAGGATAATATGATAGTGACTGAAGTGAAGGAATTACTAAAAGTTTTTTTTCTAAGAGATCTGTTTTTATTTTATTTAAAAATTTATTTATTTGGGGCCTCCCCTGGTGGCGCAGTGGGTTAAGCAACGCACTGTGAAGCAAACCGCAGCCACTGCAGCACCAGTTCGATCCTTGCCGCCAGCCAGGGTGGGGACCCACATGGCGCAGCGGACTTCTCCTGCTGTGCCCGCTGCTCCCCTCAGCAGTGTACTTCTGTTGATCTGCCTGTTCTGCTCCCCGCTCTCTGTGGTGAATCCTCTCACCCCCCTACACCTCTGGCCCGTACCCCAGTGCTTGTATGCATAAATAAATAAATCTTTAAAAAAAATAAAAATAAAAAAAAAATAAAAATTTATTTATTTGTGCACACAAGAACCGGGCTACAGGTCAGAGGCATGGGGGGTGGAAGAGGTGTATGTGAGAGGATTCACCAGAGACAAAATGGGGAACAGAACAGGCAGACTAACTGAAAACAATGCTGAGGGGAGCAACAGGTGAGACAGGAGGGGTCTGCTATGCCATGTGGGTCACCTCCCTGGCCAGGGATCAAACTCGTGCTTGCAGTGGCTATGGATGCTTCAAAGTGTAGTGCTCAACCCCTTCAGGCACCAGGGAGGTCCCTACTACTTACTAAAAGGTTTCTATAAGGAGGTGGCATCTGTGCTGAGATCTAAAATGAGGAAACAGCAGTTGTATTCTGGAGAAGGATATATCTGGTAAAAGGAAAGTCAGTGCAAAGGTGGGAATGAGACGGTGTGTCTGAAGGACAAAAAGGTGGTTAGCTAAGTTGGAATAAGGTGAGAGGTGGGAATTGTGATAGAAGATGACACTGAAAGTCAGATAAGGGTCTTACAGGCCATGCAAGAAATTATTCCAAGAGTAACTGGAAGCCCCTGGAAGGTTTTAAACCAGATCCAAGCCATTTTGATTCGACCAAGGTATCATGAGTCTATACAAAGTTTATGTGATCATCCTGTGATCTTTAATTTCAACAGAAACATTTAAAGAGTTAGATAGTAAACTGACAATTAGACTATCTTGTTTAAGTCACTATTTCTCCTTTACAGTGTTCTATAGAAATTTGCTAATTACCACTTCACTTAAAGGGGATATCACTCACTATAATTCAGATTCTTATAAAACACAAACTCATAAAATATTAAGACTATAATGGTCCCCATACGATAAAAAAACAAACAAAAAAACAAAGGTTGAACATCTTTAAGGTCAATTAAGTGAACTAGGAGATAATATTTTGTTATACATCTTTAACACAATGGGTCCATCTTAATTTCACTGAAAGAAAGAAAAACATAGAGATTTACCTTCTTTCTATCATCTTTCCTGTCAAATGCACACTGCTGCTTGCACTGTTCACAAGAATATGGTGGTCCATACTTCTTCTCTGAATTTGTGCAGCGCTGACATTTGTTGCCAATAAATGCTGCAATTATGTTGCAATACTGACAAGGTTTGGGCTTAAAGAGAAAAAAAGGGGCCAAGTAAATACATCATAAAATGCCAGTATAATTTTTAAAGCAAGGATTCCTATTTTTCCTAGTCGTGAAAAAAATGTATTTCCAACTTCACAAATTAATTTTTATACTGATCAAATGAAGACCACTTCCTAATACTATGAAGTGTTGTTCTATACAAACCTATCACTTTTAATTTTATTTATTACTAATTTATTTTCTTACATTGTTGTTTATCGTATTGCTTAAAATAAACAGCAAAAACATACTAGTATATATTTGCATGAGAAAAATCAACTGAACTTTGGAGAAACCAACAAGGGCTTCCAAATTTGTGAAAAGGCTTTTTTGCCATTATTAGTGTATAAACATGTTGGGAGAATTGCTGTAATGACACAGTATTCTAAACCCTAACACCGAAGAAAAAAAAGCATCAAAATGAATAGTCAACTGTTATCAAACAAAGAAGACAAGTCATAGCATTCATTTCCCCCTCCTCTTTACATACTGGTTACTGAAGCTTTTCAAAGAAAATTATAATCATAATTCTGCCATCGTGACTATAAACACAGAACTCTTTAGCGCTAAGTATTACTAAGTCTGAAAACTAAAACACTAAATTTTTCTGAGAAAGTTTTCACACATAACTGGTTCTTCTAATAAAAAGTACTGTACTTACATTAGTGGTCTACAGAATGTAAGGTTCAAGAGACCTGACTACTCACTGTTAGGTACAGAGAAATTCTACTTACCGTTCCGTACAACTGCACATTTTGAGCACATTTCTTGCATATTGTATTGGTTTTACTGTTAAGGAAGAGAGACACAGGATTTTATAAGAAAAAAGTTGTGTTATTTAGAATATCTGACTATCTGACTCTTCTATAAGCCCAAGGAATATGCTTATAGTTAAGTGCCTAAGTGAAATATGGTCTGGACACTTGATGAACTGAAGGTCAATATGTGGTCACTATTCTTTTAATTATTTTATGGATATTAATTTATTAACTCAGATAAAACCAGGTTTTGGTTAAAATGGAAAGTGAGTTATTTCTGATTATGACTTCTACAAGTATCACTAAGTAAAATTACTAGGTACAGAGAGGAGCTCCAAAAGAATATTATGTTATGCCAAAATGAACTAGCAGAAAAGAAATTAATTCTCCTCAGTTCAGCTGAATTGTTAAGAAATTTGAGGTGAGGAAAGGAATAAAGTGAATGTGTTTGGAATATAAACTCAGAGATTCTATTCACGTTGAACTTACTCTTGTCTACACTCTCCTCTGTAAGCAAAAGCACATGAAAATCCTAGGTATAATAGGTGTTATGACCAAATATTGTTTGGTCAAAATATTTTGTCAATATTTCCTTGAAAATAAGTACTGACCAAAAAAAGTCCTTTGTCTCCTAAGAATTCCAGTGGGCATAAGAATATTAAATGCCTGAACTGATAAAATGCTTTGGGGAACAATTCATCTTCAAACAAAAATAGTAATGTTCACTATTTTGTTAAGTGTTTAGGTTTTATTTTTTTTAAAGATCCATTTTATGCACACAAGAGCTGGGGTAGAGGCCAGAGTCACGGGAGGTGAGAGCATTCACCAGACAGAGTGGGGAGCAGAACAGGCAGACTGACTGAAACACACTGCCCTGAGGGCAGCAGCTGGTGAGGCAGGAGAAGTCTGCTAAGCTATGTGGGTCCCCTCCCTGGCCGACAGCAGGGATCGAACAGCAGGGATCGAACTCGTGCTGCAGTGGCTGAGGTTTGCTTCATAGTGTGTTGCTTAACCCACTGCGCCATCAGGGAGGCCCGAGTGTTTAGGTTTTCACAGACATATAGTATTTGTAAAATTCATTGAATGATGTATTTAAGATTTTAGTATTTAGTAAATTTTACCTCTTAAAAAGATAAAGAACTGGGACCTCCCGGGTGGCACAAGTTAAGTGAGAGCACTGTGAAGCTATAAGTAATTGTCACAGGGTGGTTCCAAGAAAAGGGAAAGTTCTAAAAATCCTGGTTTTTACCTAAGTAGGTAAAGCTAAGGAGGAAAAGGAGATTTTTGCAGAGAGGAGAAAAGGAAGAAAGGAAGATGGAGAACAGCAAGGAGACCTGAAGGAGGCACGTAAAACAGAAAAACATGTAAAAAAACTGTGCTTGCTTTTTGGTCTTGGACTGGTTAAAACAGATGTGGGTAAAAAACCTGTGGGGAAGTTAACAATGGCAACTGTCATCTTAATTTTAATTTTGCTCTTTTCCTCCCAAATTTATCTAACTCTAACCCTTTTTTACGAGTCTCTACTGAAAGGTCCTTTAAACATGTGACAGGCTTTTGGGCCTTTCTTTAAGCCAATCCTATTTGGCTAAACTTTGACCCTCAAGGAGATGGGTAACTTTAAATACTTAACTTAGTAACTATATTCTTTGTTCTTTATTATACCCTAGTTGTATTAAAGTTCCTTTCCATTAAAAGTTTTATATGTTTGTCTTAATGCAGCAAATGGCAAAACCCATTCAAAGAGGGCAAGCTTAAAAGTTCTAAGTGCTCCTCTCCCTGCCCTGTAACACAACCACAGCAGCAAGAGTTCGATCCCCAGCCAGGAAGGTGACCCACATGGTCACCTCTCCTGTCTGGCCCACTGTGTATTTCAGTAGATCTGCCTGTTTTGCTCCCCACTCTGTCTCTGGTGAATCTTTTCACCTCCCGCACCTCTGGCCTATACCCCAGCTCTTATATGCATAAATAAATAAATCTTAAGCTGTAAAATATTAAACTCTAGTTAATGATATGCATGTTGAAGTGTATAGGAGTCAAGCATTCTGATGACCACAATTTGAAAATACATCAAAACAAGGTAGATTAAATACACTGATGAACATAGAAAGATGGATAGATGTAAATTGCAGAATCCTAATAGTGGATGTTTACTATATCAACTTTTTCTTTAAAAATTCATATTAATTATAGTTAAAATTAAAGCTGATTTAAATTGGGCTTTTAGTTCTATGTGTGAGGTCCCTATATTACTTAAGGCGTATCACCTACAGTTGCAATTCCAAAAAAGTTGAACTTATTAAACCAATAAACCACTTTGCTGAAAAATCCCCCTCTGAAAAGATGCATTCACTCACACCAGTGTTTTTTTCACACTCTTAACGAGATTCACACAAGCAAAGTGTAAAGACAAGGGAGTTTCAAATGTGACTAGGGCTAACAAACCCTTTATCAGGATTGTCACATTTCCAAAAGTATCTTCACTTAAAATTCTTCAATTTCTGTATATAAACATGCTGAGAACATGAAGCTCGTGTTTAATTGTTGTGGGATTGATTTCTTAGTGCCAGAAAGTTCAAAACCACAATATAAAATTAAGAACATAAAAACAGGTAACTTAAAAAATTTAATCAAGGCTTCCCTGGTGGTGCAGTGGGTAAAGCAACTCACTATGAAGCAAACTGCAGCCACAGAAGCGTGAGTTTGATCCCTGCTGCGGGCCAGGGAGGGGACCCACATGGTGCAGCAGACCTCTTCTGCCTAGTCTGCTGCTCCCCTCAGCAGTGTGTTTCAGTCAGTTTGCCAGTTCTGCTCCCCACTCTGTCTCTGGTAAATCCACTCACCTCCCTGGACTCTGGCCTGTACCCCAGCTCTTGTGTGCATAAATAAATAAATCTTTTTAAAAAATTAATCAGTGGATAAGGAGAGAATAATGTGCATTTTATACCAATACATATATTAAAATAGGAAACTGCAGAAATCTGTGTGAAGTGCAACTGACTACCTCTGTATTTTACATGTAACCGATTACAGCTCTGTACATTGAAATCAATCACAAATTTTAAGAGGGAAAAGCCCATCAACATCTTCCACAGTCAACAAAAATGGTACCTCTCCTGCTGGTACTCAGTCCTACAGTAGGTGCACTTCACAACTGGGTGAGCAATTCGACATTCCTGCAATGAAAAAGAATTCCGAAAGACAGTCAGAAATCAAACAGCCTCCAGTGGGAGACTGAAGACACGAGTACTAGTCCCAGCATAACCACTGTGCTTGAGTACAAGTTACTTAATTTCTGGACCCAACTTATTCCCTGTCATGCTGGCACCACCGCCCTACATTGATATGGGAAGTAAGTAAGAATCCATATGGAACTAGTTATAAATTGCAAAACAAAGTTTTTATGAATAAACTCAGACTGGCAGTTAGAAGCCTTGGATTCTAAGCGAGGTGTTGTCACTGTCACTGTATGATATTTGAGCCGGTTCACTTGTAAAATGAGTGTTAAAGTAATTGCTTCCATAGATAAAACTTCCTTTTAATGTTTAATTTCTCCTAGTAATTTTTATCTATTTGGTCTGACATACATATTAATAAATTATACACACATAATATATTTTTAGGCCAGAAAGAGCACGCAAACGTTTGTGTTCTCCCAGGCCTGGTAAACAAAGAGTGACAAAGGCATGCCATTTGTGGAAGTAGTGACATATACAATTATGAGTTATCTGTATCAGAGAACAAGCTCTGGATTATCTGGGGATATCTCAACGTCACTCTCCAGCTGCTTTGGTGACTAAACTGTCGCCTCACAGCACCTCTATTCATTTAAATGGACAAAACAGGACGAAGCATTTAACACGAAAAAGAGAACTTGAACCTTCAGGGATAAAAAAATGATGATCAGCAGCTAATTAGGGCGAGGACCAAAGGTCACCAACTGGATGCTGAAAAACCATGCTTTGGCTTCCTGCGCTTGATTGTGGGGCTTGAGTTTAAAGCCTCAAACTCTGTCTGAAAAGTGCCTGCGAGACGCTCCTCCCAGGCAGCGCCCAACTCTGGAGTTCAGTTCCAGGAGGGGTAGGGGGTACCTCAGTCTGCAACCACGCGGACACGGCGGCGCTGGACGCAGCCCAAGAGGGTCTCCGGCGTGTCCGATCCCAGGCAAGCGGGGTCCCCCTGTCCCCTCCCCCGACCTCACGGGGTCCGAGAACAACCCCGTACGGTTGCTAAGCACCCGGACACGCCGGCCGCGGGGGCCTCAACCCGGCCCCGGACTCCCTCACGTGCCCCGCCGGCTCCCAATGGGGCAGTACAAGCTCCTCAGCTAGGCGGACCTGCCACGCCCTGCCCCGGGGACGCCACCGGGCGTCCCAGCAAAACCCGGTACTCCGGGCCGCGCCTCCAGCGTCCCAGTTCCCGGCCGCCGCCCCAGCCCGCGCACCTTGCACAGCTGCTGCCCCTGAGACAGCGCCTCGAAGGGGAAGCGCTGGTGGCACTTAGTGCAGGCGTAGAGCGCCGCCATGTCCGGCCAGGGCCGTGCGACCGCCCCACCGGCCCGGCCCGCCGCTTTATCTGACAGTCTGAGGCACAACCAGGCGGCAGCGGAGGCGGCAGGCTGCGGGCTGCGACAGGCGGGAGGGCGGGCGAGTGCGAGTGGACCGGGGCGGGCGCAGAGCCTCTAGGCGCCCGCTCACTGGATAATTCCGACGCCCATCAAACACGAAGGGCCGGAACCCAGGGCTTCTGAGGACTCTGATTCGCTCTGGACTAGAGTACGCCACTTATGACGCGCGCGGCCTGGGTTATGTAAAGCGCAGTCACGCGGGGGCGCCACTGGGAGGAAAGGTCTCCCGCCGGGGACCTCGGAAGCGCTCAGGCTCCTCCCACCTTCGCGCTTTGTTCCCGCCTTCGCTCCGCCTCTCGCCGGTCGTTGTCTCGCGATACCTCCACCGAGTTGTGATGTTTTGGTTTCCATGGAGTTGCCCCCTGGGAGAGGGAGGGACGCGGTTAGGCAGAGTGCCACGCATTGTTGAACTAAAATTCGGTCACCACCCCGAGTTGTGGTGGGGGTTCTGTAAGAGAACCCTCCATCATTGGGGCAAGAGAGGGCCCAACAGCCCTTTCACTTGCGGGACAAGAGGAAACCGTGAGAGGCGACTTGGAGGGGAGCTCAGTCGGAGACTCGTGAAGAGGAAGTGGGGGAGACTTTAGGATCCTTGTCTGAGAGGAAGTGGGAAGTCGCAGAGCGAGCACCCCGATGTTGTCGAAGGGAAGTGCTGAGGTGATGACATCCCTAAGGCCAGACCCTCCACCCTCAAGAGTCCTTCCTTGGTCCTTGGTTGCAGGGGATGCAGTTGGCCAAAGACCTGATTCCTACTGCGTATCCAGTGCATCCACTGTTTCTCTCTCCAGCCACCACCTGGCATTTCCTGGCTAGGCCTGAGCTCAGGAAGGCAAGTTACACCCTCTCCTTTGCCTCTCTTCAGGGTGCAAAGAGGGGCTGTCCAAGTAATTATGAACTTCTTGAGGCTTTGGCAAAGCTTCCTGCATTGCTGACTTTTCCAAGTCCCTCCCCTATAGTTGCTCTTGAGCTTAGATTTTGGCACTGTCTGGCACTAGTTACAGTTATGCCTCTAAGTGCGTTTTTTATTTTTAAAAACTTTTTAAAAAGATTTATTTATGCATTCAAGAACCTGGGGCGGTGAGAGGCTCCACCAGAGACAGAATGGGAAACAGAACAGGCAGACTGACTGAAATCCAGGAGCAGCGGGTGAGGCAGGAGAGGTCTGCTGCACCACGAGGGTCCCCTCCCTGGCCAGAGGCAGGGATTGAACTCTTGCTTCAGTGGCTGAGGTTTGCTTCATAGTGCATTGCTTAACCCATTGCGCCACCAGGGAGGCCCCAAACACCAGGGAGGCATTTTTTTTAGAACTTAGAGTGCAACTAAGGCTCTAGATTCCTCCCCCTTCCCCAGATTTACTGTTTGAATGTGAATGCAGCCCTTCTTTGTGGATTTGCTGTAAGATGTACCTTAAAGGTTCAAACTCTGGAGTTAGAAAACTAAAGTTAAAAATCTGCTGCACAGCTACTAGCCATGTAACCTTGAACTTCAACTTCTCAGAACCTCACTCTCTGCATTTCTCTCAATCACTGTACTCGGGAGTCTCAGTTCTTCAATTGTACACTTGGGTGGTTGTGAGGATCAAGAAGAGTACATGTGGGGCAAGGAGGGACTGCTTAGAGGGCAAGGGATTTTATTTTGGAGCGGTGGAGTGTTTTGCGACCAAATAGAGGTAGTGATTGCTCAAAGTCCTGTATGTACTGCCACTGAATTGTTAACTTTAAGATAGTTCATTTTCTATTATGTGAATTTCATCTCAAATTATTAAGGAAAAAAAAGATGCAGGCTTAGAAGCCAGACTGCCTTGTTGTGAATCCCAGTTCCATCCCTTAGAAGCTATACGACTTTGGGCACATTTAAAACAAAAAACCAAGAAACAGTACCTAGAACTTGGTGCACTAGGTAAATGTTAGTTATTAGAAGAAACTGTATTTCTTTCAGGGAGTTGTTGGTGTCTGGATCATGTAAACACAGCTCCCTTTTGCCCACATACCCCACACTGGGGTAAGAGACTTCCATGTTCCTACTGCCTCCAGCTCTGATCTCTACTTGTTTGACTTTCCAGTTTTGCAGTTACCTGTTGTTTTTGACCATCAGACCACGGCATTATGGAGTGGAAGGGTCATATCAGGGTCCTCTATATTCTCTTCACCCAGTGCAGGGCTTATTAATCCGTTCATTCATCAAGTCTTTATTGAACATTTACTATGTGCTTAGGCACTGGGGATAGACTGTGTGAAACACATAGATCCTTGCCCTAGTGAAGCCAATAGTTTCATGGCAAAGACAGTCAAATAGCAAGGACTGTGAATGAAAAGATATGCTGCACGGTTAGAGAAACAGATTGGGGCAGGGAAGAAAGTAGGGGAGCCAGTGTAGCAAGAAAGTTTAATGAAAAGGTGCCAAGACCCAAAAGAACTGGCCATATGACTTAGACAAGAATGTTGTGGGCAGAGGGAAAGGTGAAGACCTTGAGGTGGAATATGGCTCAGTGTGTTCAAGAAATAGAGTACAGGGCCTCCCTGGTGGCGCAGTGGGTTAAGCAACGCACCATGAAGCAAACCGCAGCCACTGCAGCACGAGTTCGATCCCTGCTGCCGGCCAGGGAGGGGACCCACATGGCGCTGCAGACCTCTCCTGCTGTGCCCGCTGCTCCCCTCAGCAGTGTACTTCGGTTGATCTGCCTGTTCTGCTCCCCGCTCTCTGTGGTGAATCCTCTCACCAACCTGGATTCTGGCCTGTACCCCAGCTCTTGTATACATAAATAAATAAATCTTTAAAAAAAAAAAAAAAGAAATAGAGTACAGAGCCCAGCATAGCAGGGGCTCAGCTGGACAGAGGGCCGGTGGAGAGCAGCAAGCATCAGTAGGGGCCAGTGTACAGCCTGAAGGCACTGAGGCCTATGCGTTTTTTAAAGTCCAGGGAGGAGGGTGTAGGTTCAGAATGGAGAAGGAGGACTTGATAAAAATTAAAACTGGCTCCTAGTGAAGGTATGAATTCTTAATTTTTAAAAAAATATTTATTTATGCACATAAGAGCTGGGGTACAGGCCAGAGGTGTGGGGGGGTGAGAGGATTCACCAGAGACAGAGTGGGGAGCAGAACAGGCAGATCAACTGAAGAACACTGCTGAGGGGAGCAGCGGGTGAGGCAGGAGAGGTCTGTTGTGCCATGTGGGTCCCTCCCTGGCCGGGGATTGAACTCGGGTTCCTGTGCTTTTCATGCTTCACAGTGCGGCGCTCAACCTGCTGCGCCACCAGGGAGGCCCCCTGAATTTAATTTTTTAAAGTTATTATTTTCCAGCTTCCTTGAAATATAATTGACATATAACTGAGTTTAAGGTCTATTTATTCAATAAATATGCATTGAACTTCTAATGGGAAAGAAGCCATTCCTAAGCAGACAAATGACATCTATAGTTCTAGAAGATTTGTCTGGCTGCTATGAGTAGAATAAAATGTAGGGAGCCAACATAAATGCACTGAGGAGGTGATAATTAATTAATATGGAGTAGAGTAGACAGAAGTGTCCAGGGTCAAGATCTATTTTGCAGAGTCAACAGGAGTTACAGATAGATTGGATAATATAGAGCTGGCAAGAGGGGAGAAGAAATTACAATTAGTGTGTCTGTCTGGGTGGATGGTGTCCTTTCCAACAAGGGGAAGACTAGAAGTACTGGTTTTGGAGACAAAACTTACTTTCTTTTTTTTTCATACTATATTCTAGATGCCTATGGGACTGCCAGGGGGAGACATTATGTTGGTAGTATCTCTGAGGGGAAAGATAGGCAGTATTTAATGTCCTGAGAATGGATGATCTCTCTTTCAAAGCCTAGAGAGGGGGGAGAGCAGTGCCTCATCCTTATTCAAAGTCTGCCTGACATCTTGAAGTCTGATCAGGAGAATGCCTGCAAAGGAGCTGTGAGCTAGAGTTCAGAGAGAGTGGTTTCATAGCAGCCAAGAAAAGAGCAGTAGAGAGGGGACTCCCTGGTTTCGTGGGGGTTAAACTCTCAGCACTATCAAGCCATTGCCAGCCACTATGGCATGAGTTCAAACTCAGCCAGGGAGCTGACCCACATGGTGCAGCAGACCTCTCCTGTCTTGCCTGCTGCTCCCCTCAGCAGTGTATTTCAGTAGATCTGCCTGTCTGCTCTCTACTCTGTCTCTGGTGACTTCTCTTACCCCACTGCCCCCATGCCTCTGGCCTGCACCCCAGTTCTTGTATGCATAAATACATAAAATAAATTTTTTTTTAAAAAGAACAGGAAACATTAGTCACAAGTGTGATCAGCTACTGGGAACTTAAAGTGAGGACAGTGTTTCCTGAGCTGACCTGAACACACGTCTGTGTTTTGCTTAATGTGCCCTGTCTTGACATATCCCTTCTTCTGTGTCAAGTCTTCCTCCTGGGTCTTAGGCAGCAGCATTGGTTGTAGCCCTGAGGGAGCAGTAGGAGAAAAGAATATTATAATAGCTCCATAGTAGTTAAAAAAGTAGTTAAAGTAAAGGTGGGGTAGGGTGGGGAATGAGATAACTATTGACAGAATAATGGATGAAAAAATTGTGCTATTTAGAGTATCATCGAAGGTTTGAGAGGGGAGACTTAGCTGCAACTGGGTCAGTGTCCCAGGGTGTCATTGCTTGTCCTTTTTTTTTTTTTTTTAAGATTTATTTATTTATGCATACAAGCACTGGGGTACAGGCCAGAGGTGTGGGGGGTGAGAGGATTCACCACAGAGAGTGGGGAGCAGAACAGGCAGATCAACAGAAGCACACTGCTGAGGGGAGCAGCGGGCACAGCAGGAGAGGTCTGATGCGCCATGTGGGTCACCCCCCTGGCCAGCAGCAGGGATCGAACTCGTGCTGCAGTGGCTGCGGTTTGCTTCGTAGTGCGTTGCTTAACCCACTGCGCCACCAGGGGAGGCCCTCATTGCTTGTCCTTTATTCACAATCTTCATAAAGTCACATTAAGGAGGATGGTGTAGGTTCACAGAGGAGATGGAGGAACATAAAATTAAAGCTGGCTTCTATTTGAAGGTATGAATTCTTGATCCACAAACTCAGAAATAGAGCACTGAATTTAATTTTTTAAGTTAAGGTAGAACAGGAAGATCTACTGAAATACACTGCTGAGGGGATCAATGTGGTGACATGAGGGGTCGGCTGTGCCTTGTGGGTCAGCTCCCTGGCTGGGGATTGAACTGAGGCTGCAGCAGTGATAGCATGATAGCGCTGAGACTTAACCTCTGTGCCACCAGGGAGGCCCCATATTAGTGTTATTATATTCTTCAGATAAAAAACCTTTTTGGTTTTTTGGCCTCCCTGGTAGTGCTAGGAGTTGAGCACCACACTGGGACTTCCATGGCTACAGCAGTGCAAGTTGGATCCCCAGTCAGGGAAGGGACCCACACAGCATAGCAGACCTCTCCTGCCTTGCCTGCTGCTCCCCTCAGCAGTGTATTCCAGTCAGTCTGCCTGTTCTGCTTCCCACTCTGTCTCTGGTGAATCCTCTCACCCTTCCACGCCTCTGTCCTGTACTCCAGCTCTTGTATGCATAATTAAATACAATCTAAGAAAAAAGGGAAAGGAAAGCCCAAAAATGGAATAGCTGCATCATTTGTTATTTTCATTCTTAATGTTTTTAGAACTCTCCATACTATCTTCCATAGAGGCTTTACAAATTCACATTCCTACCAACAGTGTATAAGTGTTTCTTTTTCTCCCCATCCTCACCAACACTTGTTTTTTGTCCTTTCAGAAATAGTCATTCTAGCTGGTATGAGATGATGTCTCATTGTGATGTTGATTTGCATTTCCCTAATAAGCAATGATGAACATCTTTTCATGGGTAGTTGGCCATTTGTGTCTTCTTTAGTGAAATGTCTATTTAGATCTTCCATTTTTTTAAAAGATTTATTTACTTATGTATACAACAGCTGAGTACAGGCCAGAGTCACGGGAGGTGAAAGGATTCACCACAGACAGAGTAGAGAACAGAACAGGCAGATCGACTGAAGCACACTGCTGAGGTAGGAGAGGTCTGCTGCGCCATGTGGGTCCCCTTCCTGGCTGGGGATCAAACTGGCACTGCTGTGCCGCAGATACTTCATAGTGCGGCGCTCAACCCCCTGCACCACCAGGGAGGCCCGGCAAACTTTTTTGTAAAGGGATTGTTCCTAAATATTTTAGGCTTTGTGAGTCATTATGGCCTCAGTTATAAACTATTTTGCTATTATAGCATGAAAGCAACCAAAGGCAATACATACATGGATGCCTGTGACTGTGTTCCAATAAAACTTTATTTAAAAAAACAAGCAGTAGGCCCAATTTGGCACACAGGCTAGAGTGTGCAAATGCTGTGAAGAAAATATAAACTATGTAAATTTTTGATGGTGAAAAATCTGGGCGATTTTGCTGAATAAAGTCAAGAAAAAAAATGCATTCTGGGTGTCAATGCACTTCAGTTCAAGACCACCAGCAACACATCTTAGTTCAGCAAAGTTGGATTTATCACTGGTTGCAGTGAGAGACAATATACATCATGGGAATCATAGATCGTCTCAGAGGGTGTTAGAACCTATTATAGGACCTGGACAAGGGTTGAGTGGCTTGCGGGGAGGTTCTAGAAAGTGAGCGGCTGCTCTAGATTGGATGTCAGAAGGCAGAGACAATTCTATAATTGGGAATCTTGATAAATCTTATCTACAGGGAGCAAAGACAAGCATAAGAGTAAAACTAAGCAGGGGGAAGTAGCATCACTTGCTTTAGCAAAGGGAAAGGTAATTTGATATTTTGTGGGTGACCTTGTTTATGCTTAGACAAAATATAAAGTGACCTTGTTTTGTCTCATTTTACCATGGTCTCTGAGGAATCTTGTCTATGAGATCATTATGTTCAATAACATGGCCTTGCTGTGAGTGCCAGGTTAGCTTCCTTCTCTCTCTCTCTTTATATGGAATAAAGATAAAAGAATTTATTACTCTTATACATATTTTCTTTATTCCTCATCCAACTATTTCTAGTTCATCAACAGAACACCCAGACATGTACCAAGATAATTAAATTCTGTCATTTTGCTATTTTCAGTTGCATAAAAATTATAGGTCTCCACATATTTTTCATTTTGTCATTTTGAAGGCATATTTGTTAAGGTATGAAGATAGAATATATCTTAAAGAATAGTTGTTTTTTTAAAGATTTATTTATTTATGCATACAAGCACTGGGGTACAGGCCAGAGGTGTGAGCAGTGAGTGGAGCCACCAGAAACAGAGTGGAGAACAGAACAGGCAGAGCAACTGAAATACACTGCTGAGGGAAGCAGCGGGCAAGGCAGGAGAGGTCTGCTGCACCATGTGGGTCCCCTCCCTGGCTGGAGACAGGGATCGAACTTGTGCTGCAGTGGCTGCGGTTTGCTTCATAGTGTGTTGCTTAACCCACTGCGCCACCAGTTCAGTGGGCCACCAGGGAGGCCCATATCTTAAAGAATAGTTTTTATCTTGATTTTGAGGTTTTAAATATTTAGACATGGGGTAAATGGACCTCTATATATACCTTTCTCTCAGGCTCTACAGCTGTCAGTGGTGGGCCCGTCTCTTCTTTCTCACCAAACTCAAGGTGAACTGTGTCTACCTTTGTGTCAGGAGACACAGAAACCTAATAGATTTGGATAGAAGGGTGGTTCAAGATACCCCAGAATTCAAGAACTTCTCAGACCCTGTTGCTAGTGCTCTGATCTAAGCCATCTTAATTTCTCACTTTGTGCGAGGGGCTTTGCTAAGTTGGAATCATGTCTCCCAGAATCCTCCCTTCCTGTGTTTTGAGTGACAGTTGGCCACAGAGGGAGGTTTAGGCAGGATTTGGAAGGCAGAAATGAAGCTGGACCCTCGCTTACAAGGGGAAGGCTAGCCCAGGGTCAGAGGCTGCTGCAGCTCCTGCTGTGCTCACTGCTCTGCTGGCTTCCTGCTGATGTGAGGCAGCAAAGGCCCAAGCTGCTCTGGTGCCCCCCTCAGTCACCTCCCTCAGCTTCAGATCCAGAGCTAAGTGTATGTTGATGAAGGGCATCAGCTTTTCCTACCAGTCATGACCAAATCTGGAGACTAAGCGGTGGGGAGAGAACAATGGGGGAGATCTAGCTTGTCCTTATGGATTCTGGTTCATCTTCACGGGTGCCATTTTGGCCCTAGCCCCCACACTTCATGTCCATCTTTAAGAATTGCCCTGCTGGGGCCTCCCTGGTGGCGCAGGGGCTAAAGTCTCAGCTTTCAAGTTCTCGCCAGCCTCTACAACGTGATTTGATCCCTGGTCAGGGAGGTGATTCACATGGTGTGGCCAACCTCTCCTGTCTTGCTCACTGCTCCCCTCAGCAGTGTATTTCAGCAGATCTGCCTGTTCTGCTCCCCACTGTCTCTGGTGAATCCTCTCACCCCCTGCACCTCTGGCCTACAGCCCAGTTCTTGTACGCATAAATAAGTAAAAATAAATCTTTTTTTTTTTTTTAACTGCTCTGCTGAATTTCAGTCTGACACCTGAGGTACAGGCAACATCTAGCTAAACCACTAAATCAGCACCCACAATTGCATAAGGCTAAATACTCACCAAAGTCCCTTATTCATATTGCTCTTAACATTTTGCTCCTTTGATCGAATCCTGACTGATAGACCTGGATGACTGCAACTGACTCTGAACTGGAGTCCCTGACCTCTCTCTGCAGCCAGAGTGATCCTGTTAAAAGTTGTCAGACATGGGGCCTCCCTGGTGGCGCAGTGGGTTAAGCAATGTACTGTGAAGCAGACCGCAGCCACTGTAGCACGAGTTTGATCCCTGCTGCCGGCCAGGGAGGGGACCCACATGGCACAGCAGACCTCTCCTGCCTTGCCGGCTGCTCCCCTCAGCAGTGTACTTCTGTTGATCTGCCTGTTCTGCTCCCTGCTCTCTGTGGTGAATCCTCTCACGCCCTAACACCTCTGGCCTGTACCCCAGCTCTTGTATGCATAAATAAATAAATCTTTAAAAAAAAAAAAAGTTGTCAGACATGTCACTCCTCCACTCACATCCCTCCAGTGGCTCCCCTCTCCTTCCAAGCAAAGGCTAAAATCTTTAACTGGACCAGTTTCGGTTTAGATGTTTTTCCACCATCGGCATCTTTGACTCTTCTCTAAATGTTACTGCCAATTTCAGCATCACGAGCAGGCAAGTGCTAGTCTTGGGCGTGAATTACATCAAGCCTGACAGAGTGGGAACTGCAGGTGCTTTGTCTCTCATGTCTGACCCAATGGACCTATGAAGGCTCTGGCTTCTCCAGCAATATGCCCAACGGGACAACTTAGCACAATTCCAAAGGCCAGACCTAGAACGTTGTTGGTGACCCTAAAAGTAGACAATGAAAAACTGCTGATAAACTCCTCCCTCTTCTTTGTTAGTTTTAACTCTTCCAAGAATACCCTTCTGAGTGATTCTGTAGGACCTCTTTGGAGAGACCCCATGGCTGAATAACTAGCATTGACTTTGCTGGGTCTCTGCTCAACTAAAGACTGGATCAGCCTGTAGTTCTCTCCTTCCTTCTGTTTAATGTCTATTCTCACCTCCCCCTCCACTTTTGCTTCCGTGGGTTTTCAACTCAAGAAAGCTTTAGCCACAACTTCATTCAGGCACTATTTTCTAGGGAACTCGGGGTGCCATTCATAGCAGAAGACGTCCTAAAAAACAGATGTTAAGGGTGTGGCTTTTGTGGCTGGATTTCTCACCTATGTGAACGTCACAGACACTTAACTGCTGTAGTAAACAGTAAGTGAAAACCTCAGCTTTCTATCACCATTATTAAGCAGGGCCTCCCTAGTGGCGCAGTGGGTTAAGCAATGCACTGTGAAGCAGACCGCAGCCACTGTAGCACGAGTTCGATCCCTGCTGCCAGCCAGGGAGGGGACCCACATGGTGCAGCAGACCTCTCCTGCTGTGCCCACTGCTTCCCTCAGCAGTGTACTTCCGTTGATCTGCCTGTTTTGCTCCCCACTCTCTGTGGTGAATCCTCTCACCCCCCCACACCTCTGGCCTGTACCCCAGCGCTTGTATGCATAAATAAATAAATCTTTTTAAAAAAAAAGATTTCATTTGCAATAAAGGAAAGAAAATCACATCCCAGATGAGGCAAGTTACAAGTGGCAGAGTAAAGGACTCTGCATGCACAGCTTCGTAGATCTGCTGTGTCAGAAGCAAGGCCCTGGGAGGGAAACAAGGACCCTGAGGGCTGGGATAAGGACCTTAAGGCATCACCAGGGAAGGCAACCCTACGAATCTTTATGTCAGAAATTCTGAGTTCTCAGGGTGTCAGGAGCAGTCCCTTTGCTCTGGCTAAGGAAGAATTTTCCCCTTGAGACTGTGCGATGATCTCACATGAAGCAGGTGCCTCCTGAGATGAGATCTGTCCACCTTAAGATTGCTCCCATCACATATGCGAATAATTAGAGTTGTTTCCCAGCAAATCCAGTATGAAGTCATTTAAGTCCTTTCCTGGGATAAATAAACGAAAAATGACTTGAAAGACCTGCCTGGTACATGTGGGAGTGGTCTTGGGAGGCAGGCATGACGGAATCTACGACCTGGCCAGCAGGCACTACGTCATCTTGAACCACCCCAGTTAATCAGGCTGTGATGTTTGTGCAGGTAGCCTGGAGCTGATCTCTGGTCGGTAATTTCCAAAGATGGCCACTGTCAGTTCCTTCCCTCCCTCTATGTTCATGTCACTCCTCCCATCAAGAGATGGTGCCTATTTCCCCCTCTTCTTGAATCTGGACCAACTTTGTGACTGGTCTTAACCGACAGAATATGGTAGAAGCGACACTGTTCCAGTTGCAGTCCTAACCTTTATGAAGACTGACAGCTTCCATTTCCTCTTTCTTGGAGGCCAGCCACCATGTAAGAAACCCAGACACACCGCATACTGTGAGGAAGTGAGAGCTAGCCATGTGGAGACACCATATTGAGACAGAGCCATGTCTGACCAGCCCCAGGTGTTCCATTCATCCCAGTTGAGGTGTCATTTATGTAAGTGAAAAAGACATCTTGGACATTTCATCTCCTGCAAACACCACAGGAAGCAGAAAAACAGCCAACTGAACCTAACCCAGATTACAGAATGTGAGAGATAATAAATTGCTGTCTTAAGCCTTTATTTCCAGCGATTTGTTATTCAGCAACAGATAATTGATAGTTTGCAAGGGCAGTTTCTTACCATAGAACTATGGCCTATAACAAATGAGGTCAAGAGGTTAAAACATTCATGGTAGAGTATTTAAGAAGAGGTCAGAAAGTTCAGAGAGGCTGGAATGTAAGATCTAAGAACTCAATACCTATCTACGTTCTCTAGGAAGGCCCAGAGGACACACCCCTCACTAAGGCAAGGCGTTAACTGATAAGGGGGACACCAGCATCACTGAGTAGCTCAGTGGTCTTTGTCTTTGTCTTTGGTGGACTGCGATTAAGTGTAAGAGATGCCACAACAGAACTAATGTCAATAATAATGTCAGGATTCCAGACTGGGAGAGATGGCATCCAAGGCCAGGTCAAGGTCAGAAGACCAGCAAGACAGTTAGGTCACCCTGACCCACAGGGATCTGTGGCAAGTTGATTATGGGAATGGAATGGATGGACAGTTGAGTGACTGAATGTTGGTTTTGATATCTTGAAAAATCAAGAGCTGGTAAGCCAAAACCAAACATCAGCTACCACAATGGCAAATCACCGTCCCTCATCTGCAATCTATATAGGGCTAGGTGTCAGCACCAGAACCCCTTGACTACAGGAGGGGCCGTACCCTCTTAAAGAATAACTCAGTGATACTATAATTATATATGGTAAACATCCCTCCAATCTTTCCCAAAACTGATCCATTTGCTGGGGTAACCATGCACTAGGAAAAGGAAACTATTCAAAATTTTCCAAGATTGTTAACGAGATGGAGTATGAGATGACACAGAAATTAGGAGACACAAAACACCAGCATCATTCTCTGCTTGAAGCAGGGATTAAAGGAGAGGTGATAGATGGTGGTTCGCCTAAGTCCAGTGGGTCCTGTAGAAGCTGACAGAATCCTCTCGGTGGTTCCATGACCCATAGAGTAAAGGAAAAGTGGAACAGAAGTTCCTGAAACAGCTTGAATCCATTGGGGTTCTCCAAAGGAAGAGAACCAGTAAGATGTGTATGTCTATAGAAAGGGAATGGTTTATTTTTTTTTTAAGATTTATTTATGTATGTATGCAAGAGCTGGGGTGCAGGCCAGAGGTATGGGGGTGAGAGGATTCACCAGAGAAAGCAGGCAGCAGAATAGGCAGATTGACTGAAATACACTGCTGAAGGGAACAGCAGGTGAGACAGGAGGGGTCTGCTGTGCCATGTGGGTCACCTCCCTGGCCAGTGGCCAGTGGCTGTGGATAGCTTCATAGTGCTGTGAATTAACACCTTGTGCCACCAAGGAGGCCCCAGTCATTTATTTTAAGGAATTAGCTCATGCAATTGTGGAGGCTGGCAAGTCCACAATTTACAGGCTAGATTGGCGGCCTGGAGACCCAAGGAAGAGCAGATGTTATAGCTTGTGTCAAAGGCCAAGGCAGGCAGAATTCTCCCTTCTATGGAGGGAGCCAATCTTTTCCTCTGAAGCTCCTTAACTGATTGGATCAGACCCACCCAACTTATTGTGTTTAATCTGCTTTATTTAGTGCCTATTGATTTAAATGTAAATCTCTTATAGGAACTACCTTCACAGCAACACCTAAACTAGTGTTTGGGTTTTTTTTTTAAGTTTTTTTTTTTAAAGATTTATTTATTTATGCATGCAAGCACTGGGGTACAGGCCAGAGGTGTGGGGGTGGTGAGAGAATCCACCAGACAGAGCAGGATGCAGAACAGGCAGATTGACAGAAACACACTGCTGAGGGGAGCAG
>JAGFMF010012145.1:7243363-7296103 GCA_019455555.1 Galemys pyrenaicus | reverse complement strand
CCATGTGGGTCCCCTCCCTGGCCGGCGGCAGGGATCGAACTCATGCTGCAGTGGCTGCGGTTTGCTTCATAGTGCGTTGCTTAACCCACTGCGCCACCAGGGCGGGTCCCAACACCTAAACTAGTGTTTGACCAAACATCAGGATAACCTGATCTAACCTATGTGACATATTGAATTAACCATCACTCTGCCCTACAGCTGGTTTCTGCAGTATTATTTCTGATCTGATCTAATCCTTTGTGTTCCCTACCCTATCCCCATTCAGTCCACCTGTCTGACCTCCAGGAAGACAGATGGATTGTGGTGGATGATGGATGGGTTACTGTAAACTTCACCACATGATAGCCCTGATCAGAGCCGCTCTGCTCGATGTGGTGTCTTTCCTGGAGCACATCAGCACACGCTCCAGCACTTGTGTGTGGCTATTGATTTAGGAAAAGCTTTCTCTTCAATACCCAGGAGAAGAGATGATCAAAGGCAGTTTGGTTTTCCATCATAATGTCACAATGCTAGCATCTTCACTTTCTCTTCTCATGGCTTTGTTAACTTCCTCGCTCTCTATGGTAATATAGTCTTCAGGGAACTCGATCATCTTGACATCCCGTAGAACATCCTACTGGTCCACTGTATTGATGACATCATGCTAATTGGACACAACCAGGAGTGTTTGCCAGAAACTGGAAGATAAATTGCATTACTGCCACAGAGGGAACATTTTTTTAGGAATTCAGTCTGGGGGCATGGCCAGACAAGTTACCTCATCTCATGTGTCTCTGAGAGAGAGGCAGAGTGCTTGGTGGACCTCTCTGAACTTGGGAATTTAGAACTACTATTTCTACCCTTTATTTGGTGACCTGGAAGATTGCCAGTTGTGAATGGTGCCCAGAGCAAGAGAGGGCTGTGCGGCAGACTCGGACGGTAAAGCCGGCTATGCCACCAACTGTTCTTAAATCAGGTTTATTGGATAATGAGGATGTATGACACTGTATATGTTTTAGGGGTACAGGTTCACACCTCTCCAAATGTATGTTATCACTCCACAGCCACCACCAAAGCCCAATAATTCTCCACCAGAGTCCATTGGGCCTCTCCACCCTGGTCTATGCATTTCTTTTCCCCTCTCTGGGAGTTCTGCAGTCAGATTTCAAGGGTTTTTTGGGTTTTTTTTTAAAGATTTATTTATATATGCACACAGGAACAGGGGTACAGGCCAGGCACGCAGGAAGCAACAGGATTCACCAGAACCAGAGCAGGGAACAGAACAGGCAGATCAACTGAAACACACTGCTGAGGGGAGCAGCGGGCAAGGCAGGAGAGGTCTGCTGCGCCATGTGGGTCACCTCCCCAGCCAGCAGCAGGGATCGAACTCGTGCTGCAGTAACTGTGGTCTGCTTCATAGTGCGTTGCTTAATCCACTGTGCCACCAGGGAGGGCCAGATTTCAAGGGTTTGTTTTGATTTGTTTTTGCTTTGCTTTCTTTCTGATATTCCACATATGAATAAAATTATCTGTTTCATTTATAAATTATTTCACTTAGCATAATCCCCTCCAGTTCCACCAAAGTTGTCACAAATGGCAAGGTTTCACATTTTTTATAGTTGAGTAATAGTCCATCGTATGTATGTATTTGTGTGTATTCAGATATATACACACTATATATATATATATATACTAAACATCTTCTTAATTCACTCATCTGTTGCTGGGCACTTAAGTTGTAAATAGAGTTGCAACTAACATATCCCTTTGAACTGCCTTTTTTTGTATTCTTCTGGAGAGAAATTGTCGAGTCATATGGTAGATCCGTTTTTAATATTTTGAGGACCCTGCATATTATTTTTCATAGGGACCAGACCAGTCTACCTTTCTACCAACAGTGGAAACAGCCAATACTTGTTGTTCCTGGTCTTTCTGCTACGGGCCATTCTCACAGCGTGAAGTGGTATCTCACTGTGGCTTGGCATTGTATTTCCCTGTTGATAAATGATGATAAACATTTTTTTTCCTGTGCCTATGGCTTATGCTACCACTTTTGATCATACAATCCTGCAGATACAATGCTGTTGGAGGAAAGTTTCAGTAGGGAGTCTCTGAAGCTCAAACAGGAGAGTTGCATGAGACCCCTAGAATTCTGGAGTAAAGCCATGCCACCGTGGTCCACTTCAACAAAAAGATCCTGATGTGTCACTGGGCCCCAGGAATGACTGCTCATATGACTGCAGATGCCAGGTCGCTATATATCTTAAGCCAGATGTTATCAAACAGATACAGCAGCAACCCAATATGATGGAAGTGGCATGTTCATGGCAGGACTCAAAGGGCCCAGAAAGGATCAGTAAATGAAATAAACAGGCAGTGCAGAATCTCATGTCATATACATGAGATTTTTAACCCATACTTCTGGCCACATGGGAGGGTCCTTGCAACCAAGTGATAAAGGAGTAAACTTGGCCCATTTCACAGATAGGTCAGTATAATATTTTGGCACTAGCTGGGAATGGACCCCTCTATTATAGTCCAATGGGAGTAATAAAAAGACAGCAGTTAATTTCCCAGGGTGGTAGAACTATGAACATATACTTTGTCATCCCTTTTGTATGGAGGAAAAGATAGACTAAAGTGTTACAGAAATACTCCAATTCCTAATAAGTAGTGCATGGCTTGGCTACTCGTTCAAGGGCATGGCAAATGCAAAATTGGAATTTCAGAGATAAGCAGGTTTGGGCCAGGGGACTATGGCTAGAATTGGGCACAATGTATTCAGGCATTTGTGTCTGACGTTAACGCTCATCAGGGACTCCCCACTGCTAAGGAGCATCTCCAGCCAGATGGTTAGATGCCTCATCCTGTGGGTGTCAGCCAGTCTCTAAACTTAGCCTCCCCATTGATTTACAAAAGACCCCTAAAAGAGTGACTGTGGTGGCAAACATGGAGGCTGTGAATGAACCCAACAACTTGGTCTCCCTCCCGTGAAGGCTGATCTAGCCACTGCCAACAAATAGTTAACCAGCCTGCAGCAGGCAGCAGCCTAGCAACGTTGGTCAGGAGGAACAGCCCGACCTGTGGCAGGTCAGTCACACAACCCCTTCCACTTCAGAGAAGGTAATGATTCACCCTTGCTGGAATTGTTATGCACTCCAAATATGGCTGTGTTCCTTAATCATCGCGCTTCTGCAAGCATCACCATGCAAAGGTGTAGCAAACACGCAAATCATTACCTAGGGCCAGAGGATCCAGCTTATAACAAAGGATGTGTGATAATGACTTCATGGACGTGGACTTCTCTGGTCTCAGCATATGCTCGTCACTCAGAAGCAGTCCGCCTGAGAGAACAATGGAAGGACTTCATTCCACAAGTTTTAATCTTCTCTTCTACAAAACAAGGCTTATGAATGTGATAGGTTACCTCACAAGACGGTTGTGGGCTTGGAAAGAGATCATGTTTATGGGTTTTTTTGCACAGGCCCTGGCATGCAGCAAGTGCTCAATAAATGCTACCATCGTGATGAGCTGCAGTGAATTGTGAAAGGCCTCTGTGTACCAAGTGGCGCTGTGAGGTATAGGGGTCAAGCTACCAACCTCTGCCAGGCTACCTGCCTGTAGCCTCATTCCCAGAGAGCGGGAATGCCCCTCCCTCAGGGAAGCTGCCACCCTGAGCCCCTCTCTGTGTCTTCGGTTCTGACAGGAGTGAGGGCTGTTTCTTAGTTTCTCTGTGCTTCAGTTTCCTTATCTATAACACTTGGTTGAGAACCATCATGGTGCCCACTTCCTGGGGGGTTATGGGTATAAATGATTTTGTGCCATAAAGGGCTAGATAAGCATTCAACACATGGGAAGCTGTTTTTCGTGAAAGGAAAATGTACAGAGTTGACAGAAATCACATTAGAACTGAGTCTGGGGGCATGTGAGTTTTCCTACTTGGTGGCATCATGGAAAGAACATAGTTTTTGAATTCTGTCTTGAGTGAGAGTCTAAACTACAGTTTGCTGAGTGACCCAGGGCACGCTGCCTTACCCTTCACTGCTGTCTTTCTGAAAAATGAAGTTGAGGTGATACCAATGTTTGGTGCTGTAAATATCCAACGCGTTGTAAGAACAACCATTTTTTAGAAAATTCTATGTGACAGGAACTGTTCTGACTGCTGGAGATAACAGTGGTGAATAGTTTCTAAAGTCTCAGCCAACTGGAAATATGCTCTGTGAATCTGAGAAATAAGTAAACTGGGGCCCCCGGAAGGCCCCAGTGTCCTGCCCAAGTTCACACAGCCAGACAAAGCTAACACCAGAAACCATAGTAACCGAGCGAGCTGACATCTGCTGAGTGGGCACCAGGTGCCAGCCCCCCGACCGGGAGAAGGGCCCTCCACTGAATTCGCTGAACCACCGGGTGAGGCAGGACACCGCTGCTTTTGTTGCCGCGAGGAAACCGACTTCCCGCGGCCCCTGAACTAGGACCCGAGTTCGGTCCAGAGCACCTCACGGTTTTTTACCGACTCGCCCACAAATGGGAAGGGGAAAGGACCGAGCAGCTCCTCGCGCTCCCCACCCCCAGGTTCGGGGACAAAGCCTGCGCGCCACCACGCGGCAGAAGGTGGTATCGCTCTTCCTGTGCTACCTGCTGCTCCTCACCTGCCGCCAGGTGGAGGCGTGTAAGGACCCCGGGGCCCGGAGGACTGTGGAGCGGAGGGCTTTAGGATGCCTCATAGAGTTCCATAATCTCTGGCTTAGGGACCCAAGCGTGGCTCTGAACGAGACCAGAATTACCATGAACGGCGCCGGGTCCCGGTAGCCAGTCCCAGATTCGAATGATGAGGACAGATGAGGATCTGTCAGTTCCTCCGCGAAACGTATTCGTTGTCAGCTATGTGCCAGGCGTGGCGCCTCGGGGAAAGTTTCTTCCTTTCCATAGGGCTCTTGGAAATGGAAGAATGGATGATGGTCCCACCTCTGGAGCGTGGGCCTGAGTATCAGGCAGAGTTGGGGGGCGGGGGCTGCTCCCTACTCCGCGTTTTCTGCTGCCGCACGCACAGAAGGAGCGGCTCCCGGAGCTCGGGGACAGTGGCTCAAGGTTGGGGAGCCCCTGATCTCCTGGTTGTGGGAGGAGGGGGGGTCGGAGGTAGGGAAGCTGCGAGGGCGCAGTCGCTGCGTCTTCCTCCAGGGATCTCCACCCCCGCCGCGAGCTGATAGGCCGGGGTGACCCAGACCCCGGGGTGCTGGTGACCTCCTGCAGAGTATCCGTGAGTGGGAGGTCGGGCCCCCACGGAGACATCGAGACATCGGGACCAGGAGGGCCCCTTAACGGTCCCCTATTGACTGGCTAGCTCAGTTATTTGCAGCAGGTGTTCTTGTAAGTCTTCCACAGTGGGGAAAAGTGATTTCCGCAAGCTCTCCCGGCCAGTGAGCACCAGACCCAGGAGTCCATGCGTCAGCTTGAGTCCGGCTCTTAGCCTCTAAAACCAGGTGTCTTCCCCGTGCACTAGGCAAGTCCCAGCACTAGGCAAGAAAACTGTGGTTTCCTCACCTGTGAACAGGATAATCACCTTCAATTTAACGTTTTATGAATCTGCTGGGTCTCGGAGACCCAGCGTGGCAGAGAAACAAGATGGAGTCACCCAAGTCCGTGCCACACCACCCCTAGATTGACTTACATTTCTTGAACCCCATAAAGGAGAGCCATACAGAGCTCAGAGTGACCCCTCTAAGAAATGTACACCCACCTCTTTCTCTCTCTCTCCACCACACCTTTCTTTTTCTTTCTTTCTTCCCTCTCTGAAGTCTCCAAAATCCTAGAGAAAAACCACCCCTGGTAAATGTCTCCCTCTGAACTCTGTGACTTCTCTTAGTTTGGGGTGACCAGAGCCCAAAGAACCAGCCCAGAACAGAGGCCTGTTTCAGAGGGGGAGGGAGGGAGACACAGACCAGCCGGCTGCCCAGCAGTGGGAGGAGGAGGGTGGGCACCAGGCTGGGGTATTGACAAGATGGTCCTGTGTTTTGTTTTCTTTTTAAGATTTATTTATTTATGCATACAAGAGTTGGGGTACAGGCCAGAGGTGTAAGGGGTGAGAGGAGTCACTAGAGACAGAGCTGGGAACACAACAGACAGATTGACTGAAACACACTGCTGAGAGGAGCAGCAGGCGAGGCAGGAGAGGTCTGCTGCACCATGTGGGTCCCCACCCTGGCCGGCAGCAGGGATTGAACTCATGCTGCAGAGGCTGAGGTTTGCTTCATAGTGCACTGCTTAACCCACTGCGCCACCAGGGAGGCCCTAAGATGATCCTGTGTTGTAAGATGGCTCTTCTCTCACCTGGCTGTGACAAGGATGAAGTGACAGCTTCCTTGCCACCCCCCAGCACCCAGTGCGGGGCTCCACAAAGGTGGCTGGTATCAACACTCCTAATAGCGCATGTGTACTTGGCAGACATGAGGAGAATGAGCTGGGTCTTTGTCTTTTTCATCTCTGAACCACATGTCTAATTTAAGATGACGTGTGTGTGTGTGTGACAGTATCCACTCTGCAGAAGTCCCATCCCCCCTCGAGGCCTTATTTCTGGACTGCTGGACTTGGCCAGCATTTCACAGACACTTGCATTCCCAGGCCTGGTGCCTGGCCCCAAGTGACCGGGCTGTGCTCACTTTACAGGGACCGGTGGTGGCCGTGCCCTCGAGGCCAAATTGGGGTCCTTCTGGACTACCCTGTCCACAAGCACCAAAATGGGGAGAAGGTGACGGAAGCAGAAGAGGAAGAGCAGCGCAGGAGGCTCCGCGCTCTTTGCCCTCACTCCAGTGGTCATCCAAAGCTTTCCCTGTCACATGTGTCAACGAGCAAGGTGAAAAAATGGAGTAAAGTTCTCTGAGAAAACACTTGTCTTTCTGAGAGGCGCCCTTGCGTGAGCAGCCCAAGAGATCTGGCCTTGGGGCCTTGTCCACACACCCCACCCCCACCCCTAAAACTAAGCAGGGCTCCTGGAATGCAACTGGCAGATTCCGTCTCTGGGACTTGGCACATGCTGTTCTCTCTGCCTAGAATGTCCTTCTGAAGCTCCCAGCCCGGCACAGACGTCCCCTCCTCTGGGACTCCTTCCCAGCAGAGCCTCCCGCTAGCCCTGCCGCAACACGCCGCTCAGGCTTGATTTCACAGGGTGCCTGGGGAGGCAGAGCTCAGCTTGCTCTCGGTGAGGGAAGCTTCCAGCTACTTCCCTGATTAGGCAGAGATGGAGGAGCCAGATCTCCTTTTGCTGAAGAAGCAGAGGAGTGGTCTCCCTCAGACAGAAGCCTTGGGGAGAGGAAGGAACAGCACTGGGGGGGGGGGGAAGGGAGCGCAAGGCCTCCTGCCCCTCAGATAACCCTGGGGAGCAGGGGCACAGTTTGTATCTGGAGACTGCTCCTGCTCAGAGGGGAGGGAAGGGCAACCCAAGCCCTTGGAGAGAGCTGAAGTATGGGTGGCCTGCCCAACAGCACCAGGGGGCTGGGCCCAGTCAGGGGAAAGGCAGGGAAGCCCCGGGAATCAAATGACAGTGAGGACAGGGCTGGTTCCAGCATGAGTGCACAGAGACAGAACCATGCTGTGGTCTGGTCCATGAGTGGGCACCCCGGCCTCAGTGTAGCCCAGCCTCCCCGGGAGGTCTGCACCCCTGGAAGCCGCTGGGTATGAACCGTAAAAGCTGGTCACAAGAGGGTCATGCCAGCTGTCCTCAGCCTCCCCCAGAAATTCCTCTTCGATGACATATGTGTGTGGGGGTGGGCAAGAGGTCCCAGCCTGCCAGCGCCCTCCCCCCCAGGCCGCATGCTACCCCTGCAGGTGGCAGTTGTCTGCCTCAGCCAGCTTGGCCCGGGGCCCCCAGAGAAGCCCGGTTTGTGGAAGAGGTGCTTGGGTGGCGGGGGCCCCATCTGTGTCTTGAGCAAATCTCTGCGGCTCGTGTCCAACAGCAGAAGCCAGGCTGAGTTCCCTGCCTGATGGGGGCCACCCACCGAGGCGCACAAGAGCAGCCTTCTGCCCACAGAGGGAGTTGGGGTCTCAAGCAACCATGCTACGGGTCTGTCCACTGCACCCCAGTTTTTCTGTGGGGTTAACACCGCCGAGACATACGTGTGTATGTCATGAAGTCCCTTCAGGGAGGATTTTGCTTCTGATTGGTCTCATCTCCCCAGCACCCAGCATAGGCCTGGCACCCAATAGGCAGGTGCTCAGTCTGGGCAGCTAGAACTGCATGTGATCTCCTTCTGCCTGTGTCCCTTCACCTCCCCAGTCTTCATAAAAAGGAGTGATTGAACTGCTTATACTTTCGGGGGCGGGGGGAGTGTGACTTGATATTACCTACTGTCGTTACAATGCAGGTCTGGGGGTATCCTGAAACCCCTTTGGTCCAAGCAAACACAGACCTCTAAACTTTGACTCAGTATTCCCTAGCACAGACGAGACTGGGGTTTTCAGATCGGGCAGGGGAGTGCCATGGTAGCCGTGTTCCCTGCGAGGCCAGAAGACCTGAGTTCAACTCCTGCCCTCCCAGCATCTCCCACCTGGGCATCCCAGCAAAAGTTCCTTTGCTTCTCTGGGACTCAGTTTCCTCCTCTATACGTGGAGAATGACAACAGCATCTCCCTCATGAGCCTAGGTGAAATAATGAACGGAAAGAGTTGGAACCTGGTGCACTGGAAGCACTTAGCAAATTCCGTTATTATGAGTAAGGACTTGCCTAGAGCAAAGAGGCAATAATTGCTTAACAGCCAAGGGTGAGATCACCAAACGGGGCCTCACAGACCCCAACCTCCTTTCTCCCAACTGGGACAGCCTAGTCTCAGCAACGCATTTATTTCCTTGGCCTCTTATTCCCTTGAACAGCATCAAGGCCAGAAGAGATGGTCAGCTCTGCCCCCAGGATTCCAGATCTGAGGCCTCAGCAGTTCTCAGGATGAATGACACTGAGCCTGTCTTTGAGGGGATACGCTGCCGATCCCAGGATCCCTTTGGGCCTGTGCAGGAAGACTCGGGCTTGCGTGCTGCAGGCTTTTACTGGGCACTCAGTCTTGTCAGGCACTGTGCCAGGAGCTGAGGACACCGCAGTGGCAGAGATGCAGATCTTCCCTACTTGGAGCCCAGAGAGCACAAACGAGGAGCTCCCCAAAAGCACCCGTGGCCCCCTTCTCCCTCCCTATCTTCACCTCCTTGTCCTCATCTCCCCTCACCCACGCTGGCTCTTGCCAACCTTCTGGGGTCAGTCCTTTGGTCAGAGCAGAATCCACTGAGGCAACAAGTCAGAAGATGCGCGTCCTGGCCCAGCTCCAGGGTGGGCCTGCTGAGGTCCAGGCGCTTCATTTTTCAAAGGGGGGCGGGGGGAGTAGGGAGCTAGGGGGGTGGGTGTGTTAGTCCCCAAATCTGCTGATCCTGAAGCCCATGCTTCTGAATCCCCTGGATCCTCTGAGAGTGGATTTTATTTTTGGAAGTTGCCAAAAGTCACCCCACGGTGCCAACTTTGGTGACTAAGGTGGGAGATGGTGCTGAGAGAAGCCATGTTTGGTCACAAATAGGGTGACTAGAACTAGCAGGCGCTCCTCACTCTGGGACCACACCCTAAGACATGTCCAAAAATAGATCCCATCTGTGTGGCTGACTGGATGGAAAACAAGGCAGAGGTCCGTGATCACTTCTCTTTGGACCGCGGAGTGTCCTAGTCTATAAAATGGAGGAGGAGGAGGAGCGAACTCTTATCTAGGCCTAGAATGTCTTTCCCTCGTGCTTAAGGGTTAGACTATCTTGCTCTTTAATAAAATCCCTTAATCTATGGGGTTTTTTTTTTTATTCCTTAAGGGCCTCCAGGGTCCCCAGACCCTGCAAAGTTACCCCACTTCCCTTCCCGTCAGGCCTCCCCCTGTTCTATGGTGCTATGCGCAGCGACGACCACCAGGTGGCAGGACAGTTCCATCCCGGAATCTTCATCAGCCTGCATCACCAGAGAGCAGCTCCACAATTAACCACAGCCCTCTGCCGGGCAGGGCCCACCATGAATGCTAGAGGCGAAATGAAGCAGACCCTGTCCTTGCTCAGCAGCGGGAACTCCTGACACCTCAGTGGGGGTGACAGTCAGTCCTGAGACTGCCCTTTCCTCTCTCTTGCAGGGCCTGAGTCCTGCAAAGCTGAGACCTCCACAATCCTCAGCACAGCATTCAGTACCCTCTGCAATCAGTTTTCACCTCCAGGCTCTCAAACGTGAGTCAGAGAGATTTAAGGAAATGAGATCACTCCCCCGCCACACACACTTCAGCAGAGGGTGATGCTGGGAACAGAGCATCCCTGAACCCAGCCTTGAAGGGGTGCTTGAATCAGCAGAGGACCTGGGTCAGCTGGAGGGAGCTGAGGCAGAAGCTGTGGCTTCCTGTGAAGAACTGAAGAGCCACTTCCTTTAAGCAGATGGCTGTGGGGGAGGGGCTGGAGATTAGGGAGCAGGGGCTTTCTGGCTTAGGGGAGAGGAAGGGGCCCCCAGGAAGGACTCCCCAGGAAGGGCCCATGAAGGGGCCCCTAGCAGCCTCTATTTCCCTTCCCTCTGGGGTCATGCTAGATCAGGCAGTGACAATATGCAGGGTCACACCCTTCTAAGATGCTGTGAAGCCACAGAGAGGAGAGTCAGGTTAAGGGCAGCATCTTTTGCATAAGAGCCTCTTTTATTCCAGGAAGCAAGCCCCAAGCACCCACCCCCAGGTACCCAAGTACTCATCCTCAGAGCCAGCCCCAGAAGCTCAGTCCCAAGTACTTGGCCTCCAATACCTGCCCCAAGTTTTCAGCAACAAGTACCAGCGCCCACTGGGGTGTCCAGTACCCAGACAGGCTGGCAGGAACCCAGTGGCTCTTTATTGTGTGGAGGAAGGACTGCAAGGTAGAGTTTGTCCCAAATCACTCTTCCAGGATTTATTTCCTGGATTGACTCTTCCCCTGTAGCCAGCACTAAGGGAAACGCCAGCTCAGCCAATGACAAGCAATCACAAGACCCGAAGTGATGTGACTGTACTGCTCTTGTTCTATTCCCATACATGTGCTGGCTCAGGGTGGTGCCCAGCACCCCCTGCACCCATACTCCCATTCACTGGGGAATCAGATCACCACAAAAGGGTCAGAGGCAGGAGGTAAGGGCCAGGGAGGGCTCCTGGAACCAGCCCTAGGCAGAGAGGCAGTCTTGGTTTGGGCCCCACCACCCTGTAGCATCACCGCATAGGTCTGGGCCTCTGCCTCACCTCTGCTCGGCCAGTGGACAGCCCTGCAGGCCTGTATCCAGGAGTGGATGTGAGAAGCACCTATAACCTACCAGGAGCACGAGTGGCTCAGCTACTCCAGTTGCTGACCTAAAGAAGAGGCAAGGGGGTCTTCACTCAGTCAGGATTACTTGCTCATTCTCTTAGAACCCACCAACTCAAGACCATCCCTTCCTTTTGGGCCAAAGGTACCCTTAGGTATGCAGGTGCCTAGGCCAGGTGTTTGACCTTTAACCTCCAATGACAGCTTCTGCTTTACTCTTTGGCCTCCACTCATATGTCACCTCCTCAGAGGAGCCCTCCCTGAAACCCCCTTGAAAATAACCTGGTTGTTTCTCTCTACCACGGTGGTGCCCAAAGTTAGCTGCACCTAGAAGTTACCTGGAGGCTTCAGTTACTTGTGTCTCACTCATGAGATTCTGATTTAATTGGTCTGGGGTACAGGCTGGGCTCTGGCATTCAAAGAAATCACCAGGTGATTCCAATGTGCAGACAGACAAGTGGGAAACCACTGCACTAGCCTATCACCCTAATTTTTTGGACAAGGTCAGGAGGAAACTGAGGCAAGGCCCCAGCACCCACCCACAATACCTAAGTTTAAGGATTCAGTCTTAGAACCCAGACCCAACACTCAGATCCAAGGTTTTACATATTTTAACTCATTTCATCCTCCCAAGAATTTTCCTAGGTATTATTAAGACACTCATTTTTACAAATGGAGGAATCAGGACAGAGAGGTTAAGTTATTCCCTAAGGTAAACAGCTAGCAAGAGACGGGACCAGGAGTGGAGCCCAGAACAGACAGTCTCTGGAACTCAGAGGGAACTCTATAAATAATTGTTAAATAAAGGAACTTAATTTCCCTCTGCTCACCACCCCCCACCGTCAATCCAGCACCCAGCCAAACTGGAGATTATATCTTCCAATTATTTTTTAGGCTTTTGACCCTCTACCCACATGGCCCCCCTCTCTTTATCTGGTTGACTTCCTTCAGATCTGGAGGGCACCCAAGTGTCCACTCTTGAGCCTCAGTGTCTAGTCATATTTATTCTCCACACAGAGCCAGAAAGATCTTAAAACAAAGGGACACCCCACTCCACAAACTCACCAGCTGCCCCCATCACACTTAGAATAAAATTCTACTTCTTTAGGTTGGCATTCGAGGTCTTGAAGAATCTGCTCCCCCAAACCTCCAGTCTTCTCTCACCTCACTTCCCTTCCCCCAACTCTTCTCCCAGACATGCTGGCCTCTTTTTCCTTCCCAGAACCCTCGAGTTCCTGCCAATCTCAGTGCCTTTCCATAAGCTCTTCCCTCTGCCTGGAACACTCTTGTTGCTTCTGGAGTCAGCGTGAATGTAACTTCTCCGGAGACCTGAGCCCCCAATCTAAATTAAACGCTCCCTTATCCCAGCAGCCAGTACCTTATGTTCCTAGAATTGATCACGATTGTAATAAAAGCATGATTGGTATAAGCATCTGTTACTGTCAGGCTTCCTCACTAGACTCCGAGCCCCCTGAGTACAAGCACCGGTTCATTGTTATTTATCACCGGCACCCAGCTCTGCGCCTGACACACGGGAGGCGCCAATTGCTTCAGTTGAGTGGGTGATGAGGTGATTGAGTGAGCAAATACATTTTAAAATTAGGAATCTACGGGCCCTGTCTATATTTCTGCAGAACAGTTATAAAGTACGTGAGTCACAGGGGAGTTATTTTCACCCTTGGAGACCCTCCCTCTCCAGTGGTGGCCCCCCCCCACCTCCCCGGCCTTTCCCAGGTAAGGCTACTGGGCGGGGCTTCCGGGGCCGGCTTGGTGACGTCAGAGATAGAGGCGTGTCCTGGGGAGACTCTGCTTCCCGATTGGCAGCTGCAGGCGGCCACACCCATCGCTGCAGCCGTCTGAATCGACGCCGCGGGAGTGGGAGCGAAGGCGCGGGGTGAGGGCTCTGCGTGGACCGTCGCAAGACGGTGCAGCCACTGCGTACCCTTCAGCACGTCCGGGCGGCGCGGGCACGTTGTTTTACCTTCAGGCGTGTGGCTAGACTCACGCCATTCTGCTGGAGATGGGACGGTGGAAGGGAGGCGCGCGGCAGCTGGACGGTCCTGCAGCGGCTGGGCAGAGAGTGTGACCGAGCCTCTGGGCGCTCACCGGAGCGCGCCTATTTTGGTCCGCTGACCTCAACGAGGAAAGTCCCAGAACCGGCCCCATCTTTCCTCCTCACGCGACTGGACACGCTCCGCCCCACCCCACCCTCAAACTCGGACCCAATTGCGCCCTGGTTAGTTTCTAGCCCTAGCTGGGAGCCCTGCATAACCCTGACCGACAGCCGTGCCTTTCGGACCTCAGTCTGCTGGTTTGCAAAATGAAGCCAAACTTGCATTAAATGATACGATGTATAAAGTGCCCAGAACATGTTAGGTTGGCACGCATTAGATGCTTAGTAGATACTAGTTTCTTTTGCCTGCCCCTGCCCAGGCCATTGCTCTGTTTTGTAGTCTGGAGCAAATTCACTTAGTTTCTGGGGGTCTCACTTCTGCCTTCCTTCGAGCCCTGGGATGCTCGGGGCTAAGATTTTCTAAGTGTGAGTCAGTGTTGAGTCTGAGGCCAGACTCCACCTCCTGGTGTTAGGAAACGGCCTGTTCTCCCTGAACTCTCACCCTCTTCTTTCTCACCGGCCCCTCTGGGTCTTCTGGTTGTGTCACTTGACTCTTTTTGGAAGTTGCTCTGACAAGCTTTCTCATCCTCCCTGAGAGGGCTTAAGTGAGGTTGTGCCTAAGAGGGCTGGACTCCCCAGAGGTGCTCCGGGGTCTGAGTGTCTGCAGAGACCTTAAGGGATATCCCAGACACCTTTTCCAGTGTTTCTACCCAGGTTGGGCCACTCTCCTGTGTAAACCTTGCTGTGGCTCCCTATGGCCTCCGGCCACTCGGCAAGACTAATAAGATCATGTCTAGGTCTCTAGTTCCAGTCAAGTCCCTGTCTCCCAGGCAGGCTGTGTTCAGCTCTTCCGTTTCATCTGGGTATTTGCACAGAGAAGTCCCTCCTTGCCCCCTCCCCTTCACCTAGCTAACTCTTCATCCTTGGCCATCCTGGGACAGTGGATCCTTCACACTTGAGCACTGGTAACTGACTCAGCCACCTCCCTCCTGCTGCATGCTTCCAGGTCATGCAGCTCTTTCAGCTCCTTGAAAATGCAGGACTCTCTTACCTCTGGGCCTTTGCACCTGCTGTTCTCTCAGACCCAAACATTTCTCTTTCCTACTTAACTCATATTTGTTCTGTGGGGAGGCTCTTCCATATCAAGTATGCACTTTCTTGTCATTAATGTCTCTCTCCCCTATTAGAATGTTAGCTATGGGAAGGTCAGGGTGCCTTGTCATTGGCTCGCTTGTCCTGCTTGCTGTGCTCTCAGGTCCATAGTGCCCAAAGTAACCCCTGGTCAGTTGCCCTCAACTGGCTTCTGCCCCCACTGGGGCCTCAACAGTTATGCCTGGGCAGCAGGAGCTCAGGGCAAAAGGAATCTTCCTTTCCTTCTGCACTTGGTCGCTACCCCAGACTACAGAGGGGTAAGACCAAAATCAGGCAGTGGCCACAGAGTTCTGGAGACACCAGCCGCTGAAACTCGGCTGTATCCCTTATTGCTGTGTGACCTTGGGTGGATTCTTTTCTTTTGTGGAGCCTCAATTTATTATCTCTACAAGGAGAGGCAAATTGTCCCTTCCAGGGTCTCAGTGCTGGAATGCAAGAAAACTGATCTTCTCTCTCCCTGGCCAGCCATCTCACCCTTGAACACTCTCACTCACATCCGGGGTCCCAGCACAGATGGCACATATGGTCTTTGGTGGGGTCACAGATCCTGAGTTGAGTGGTCCCGGCTTGGCGGCCCCAGCTTCCCAAGCTTCAGCCCCTTTCAGCTTCTGTCTCTGCTGGGGAAGTGGCTCTCTCATTATGTCTGCTCCCTCTGCTGTCCGTGACCTTTGCTGAGCCATTCCCCAGAGGCCTGTGCCTCTCCTGCTTCCTCCTGTCTGTCCTCCCTCCCTCCTTCCTCCCACAAATGTTTATCCATGCCTACTCTGTGCATATATCACTGAATAAGCTCCCTGCCTGTCCTTGCAAAGCTCACAGTTCAGTGGGGGAGAAGGACAAGGAAACCAAGTTATAATTCATTCACCCACCCCAACTCCTATTGCCCTCCCTGCCACTGCCCTCACGCACAGTCTGCTCTCCACACTGCAGTGGAAGCCATCCCGTTAAAAGGGAGGTTAGAACACGTTGCTCTTCTACTCAGCCCCCACCCATGACTCCTCGTTTCAAAGGAAAAGCCAGCGTCCTTGCTGTGACCTGCAAGGCCTGCATGATCTACCTCATTGCCTCCAACTCTCCCTTCTGAACACACCATTCCAGCTGCACTGGCTATTTTGCTGTTTTCAACATGCCAGGCATGCGCCTGCCTCAGACCTCTGCACTTGCCCTTGGTCCTGCTGGACATGTCTTCTCCCACGTATCCCTGTGACCTCCCGCTCTTCACACAGGTGTCTTCACTTTATCCAGGAGCCTTCCCTGAATACCCAGCTAAATGTGACCCCCTACTTGCAGTCAGTCATTTTACCAGCTTTGTTTTTTCCCTTGGGAAAGTAACATGGAATTATTTATTTACTGTCTGTTCCCTTAGAGGGGAATAAGTCCCACAAGATTTCCTGAAATCCCCTATCTCTCAGAATGAAGAAAGAATATCAGGACACTTTGAATCAAGAAAAGGCAATGCTAAAGTTTCTACTCCTCAATAGTAATATTTAAAGCCTCAATGATTAAAACAACTAGATTTGGGTGCAGGAAGAGGCAATGGACTAGAATAGCAAGTCCAGAAATAGATATGATTGTGCATGGGAATTGAGTATTTGATAAAGGTAGCATGTGAAAGTGGAGAATGGACTCTTAAAGAGTGTTAGGACAACTATGACGCTAAGTTGGGGGAGGGGATAGATCGGTTCCTTACATGGAGCACCAGGATAACCCCAATGGGATCAATGTTTAGAAGAAAACCATAAAAGCACTGGAGGAAAGCATGGGAGAATCTAGAATCTCATAGTGGAAAAGTCTAACCATGACTCAAAAGCCAAAAACCAACTCAAAAGCCAAAAAAAAAAGCTCTTACATACAAGGGTACAGGCCAGAGGTGGGGGGGTGAGATGATTCACCAGAGACAGAGTGGGGAGCAGAACAGGCAGATCAACCGAAATACACTGCTAAGGGGAGCAGTGGGTGAGGCAGGAGAGGTCTGCTGCACCATGTGGGTCCCCTCCCTGGCAAGTGATGGAACTCACCTTGCTGTGCCTCCGATGCTTCACAGTGTGGCGCTCAACCCACTGTGCCACCATGGAGACCCCAAAAAACCATTTAAAATGACTGAGGAGGTGGCACAGCGGGTTAAGCAACACACCATGAAGCAAACCACAGCCACTGCAGCACGAGTTCGATCTCTGCCACCAGCCAGGGAGGGGACCCACATGGCGCAGCAGACCTCCCCTGCCTTGCCCGCTGCTCCCCTCAACAGTGTGTTTCAGTCAGTCTGCCTGTTCTGTTCCCCACTCTGTCTCTGGTGACTTCTCTCACATCCCTGGACTCTGGCCTGTACCCTAGCTCTTGTATGCACACACACACACACACACAAAAATCTTTAAAAAAATAAATAAAATGACTGAGGAAGTCAACAATATAAAAAGCTAAAAGTTTTATATAGGAAATACTATAAGTCAAATCAGAAAACAAAGACAAACTAGAGGAAAATATTTGCAACTCAGTCACAGAGTTATCTCTATAAAGAATTTCTGGAAATTCATTAAAAAGGACCAACAATCTAATAGGTACAGTAAGTGAAACAGGTATAGTAGGTGAAATGATACAGATGGCTTTTAAATATATGAAAAGAAGCTCAAACTCATTCAAACAAAATGAAAATCAGGAAAACCCCACTGGGATACCATTTCTTATCAGCCTGATATACTCTATGGGAATTTCTTTAGGGACACAGTACTCACACATGTTCTCATAGAATACTCTCACACATGTAAGTATAAATTGGTACAGGTCCCCAAGAAAGCATTTTGACAAAATCTATCAAAGTTACAAGTGCATCCTGATATCCTAAATTCTGGAAATTTATCCTTCATATATACTTATCCAAATGAGAAATAATGTGTGTATTTTCTGCAGCACTATTTGCAATAGTAAAGGACTGGAAACAACTAAGGTTAGACAAAGTACAACCTTTCATTAAATGGAGTATTATGCAACTGTGGAAAAGAATGAGGAAGCACTGTGTGTCCTGGGTAGAGAAGTTCTGTAAGAGCTAGTAAGGGGCCTCCCTGGTGGCACTGGGGTTAAAGTCTCAGCATATCATAGGCAACTACAGTACAAGTTCGATCCCCGGCCAGGGAGCTAAACCACATGGCGCAACAGACCACTCCTATCTTGCCCCCTGCTCCCTTCAGCAGTATATTTCAGTAGATCTATCTGTTGTGCTTTCTACTCTGTCTCTGGTGAATCCTCTCACCCCCTGCACCTCTGGTCTATAGCCCAGTTCTTGTATGCATAAATAAAAATAAATCTTAAAAAAAGAGAGATAGTTTAAGAGTCAAGTACAAAGCAGCATACATGATATTTCACATTTTGTAGGAATGGGGCCTATGTGTGTGTGTGTGTGTATGTGTGTGTGTGAGCATATATGTCAGCATAATTAGTGATTTGGAGCACAGACTTAGAAGTCAGGTTAAGTTCAAACACGTATTCTATCCTGGGATAGATGGTGTCCCAGCAAGGCTCCTGTTGCCCTGGAACCCTTGAAAGTGATCTTATTTGGAAATAGGGTCTTTGTAGATATAATCGAGTTAAAATGCAGTCATACCTGGTTAGAATGGGACCATAAATCTATATGCTGGAGTCCTTACAAGAATACATTTTGGACACAGAGACAGACATACAGAGGGGAAGGCCACATGAAAGTGGAAGTAGAGATTGGAGTAATGTACTTACGAGCCAAGGAAAGCCAAGGACTGCTAATCACCTGAAGTTAGGAGAGAGACATGGTATTCCATTCTCCCTAGAACTTCTAGAAGGAGCAAATTCCATCAACACCTCAACTTTGGACTTCTAGCCTCCCACACTGTGACAGAATAAATTTCCGTTGTTTGAAGTCACTCAGTTCATTGTAATTTGCTATGGCAGCCTTAGAGAACTAATACAGTGAGTGTGAAGCTGTGCAATCTTGGGCAAGTTAATTTACCTCTCTGTGCCCTAGTTTCCTCATCCATAAAAACAGGAATAATTGTACTAACCTCATAGATTTGTGTTATAAGGATGAAATGAATTAATCTTTTAAAGAATTTAGAATAAGGTCTGACACATAGTGAGTGCTAGATAAATGTTAACTAAATATATGCTTGTATTTGCATAAAGAAATCTTGGAAGGACAACCAAGAAAGTAATATGTGTGTTTGGTGGTGGTGGTGGGGGAATAAGGAGGGACAGATGGGAGCAAGACTTTTGCAGAGCCTTTGCATTTTGCAGGCTTTTTATGTATATTTCTTTGGAAACATATGGATGTATTATCTGTTTAAAAATTAAAAATTATTTTAAAACACAAATCATATTAGTCTTCTGCTCAAAACCCCTCCAGTGTTTTCCCATCACATTTATAATGAAATCAAATATCCTTCCTGTGGCTGACAAATGCCTCCAGAACGTAACACCTTCTCCCACAGCTCTCCATCCAGTTCCCCTCACTCTCTTCCAGCCTCCCAGGCACCCCTGATGTCTTAGAGCACCCCCCAGGCACACTCCCACCTTAGGGTCTTTGCATCAGCTGACCCCTCACACTTCATTCAGGCCTCTGCTAAATGTCACCTCTGCAGAGAGGCATTCTTTTACCTAAAGAAATGAAAAATTAGGAAAACAGCAGTCCCCACCCCCAATTGCCACTCCTCCCCCTTCCCTACTTTACTTTTACTTTTCTTTAAAGCACGAGTCACCCTGGATATCACATCGCGCTTAGCTGTCTCCTCCTCCTTCTAAGAAGGGCGGGACTGTGTTTTTCTTGCTCACAGCTGTATCCTCAACCCCTAGCACAGAGCCTGGCACAGTCAGTACGTGTTTGTTGACCGAATGGATGAAATGAGACTTCTTAGGCGAAATGCTTAGCGTGGTGCCTGGCACAAAAAGGCTTCCCTTCCCTCCCCACCCCTTCCTTTCCATTAGACATCTCCATACCCTCTTCCCCTCCTCCCCTGGATCTCCCATGCGACCAACCGACCATCTCTTGGGGCCCCCTGATCTCCCAGCTCTACTCTCTCCACTGCCAGTGGCCTTTGCATTCACAGTTGACCTGGAGGTGTGACATGTGTCCTCCACCGGACAGAGGGTCCCCCGTGCAGGAACTATGGGAACTGTGGTTCTGCCTGGCTCTGGCTCTTTCCTTTCTCAGCTCAGCCTGGGGTGTGACCCACAGGGACCATTGTCCCTGGCTCAGTGATATCTGCTGAGGAATTCCAGCCTTGACTCCTTCTGGCTGCGAGTCCCTTCTGTAGTCTAGCTGAAATCATTCTCGCTGCAATCAAGAATGTGTTTCCTGGGCCTCCCTGGTGGCGCAGTGGGTTAAGCAACACACTATGAGGCAGACCACAGCCACTGCAGCACGAGTTCGATCTCTGCCACCAGCCAGGGAGGGGACCCACATGGCGCGGCAGACCTCTCCTGCTGTGCCCGCTGCTCCCCTCAGCAGTGTGCTTCCGTTGATCTGCCTGTTCTGGTCCCTGCTCTCTGTGGTGAATCCTCTCACCACCCCACACCTCTGGCCTGTACCCCAGTGCTTGTATGCATAAATAAATAAATCTTTAAAAAAAAAAAAAAAAGAATGTGTTTCCTCTTCGTTCCCTGGGGCCTCTGAGAGAGCAGCTGAGCCGGTTTTTTCCTACCATCTTTTGTTGGATGTCCAGGCCTTCCCACTGGGTGGGCTCTCACCGAGGAGCCTCTGGTCACATTGGCAGCTGCTTGCAGGAAAGATGGTGCCTTTATTCCACTCAGAGGATCTCAGCACTCCCTGTGTGGCTGCTGGTTCACCAGGATGGACGGCTCCGTTGGGTAGTTGGCTCAGGCACATGGTGTGGTGGGCATGGCTGTAGCAGTGGCAGTTAATAAACTTGAAGGGGAGAAAGTGACATTGATCACCTTGCTCCCACCTCCCCTTCTTAACCAGTTCATACATCCCTCAGTCAGTACAGAGCACAAGTCAGGAGCTGTTATCATGTGCCCATGCTATGCTATTATCTTCTCTAAGCCTCACTCTCCCTATCTGTAGAAGGGGTATGAAATTACCCTATTATGTGGTCATTGGGAAATTTATATGAGCTAATGCATATAAAGCCTTTCAGTAATAGTTGGTTCACGGTAAATACTCAATAAACAGTTGCTTCTCTGTTTTCATCAACCCTGAGAGATGCCACGTCTGGCCAGGCTCTCAACATCCAGTGAGAAAGGCAGATAAAGAAACATATTTATAAAGATAAATTAAAATCTAAGCTATGGATTATCTCCATTCCTTTGTGAAGCCCATGCTATGGCATTTATACGAATGTTTGTCTATAATTCATAATCAAATGTTAATTGGAAGTGTATCCTTAAAAAAACAAACACTTGGGCCCTCCTTGGTGGTGAAATGGATTAAGCAACACATTGTGAAGCATCTGCAGCCACTACAGCACGAGTTCGATCCCTGCCCCCGGCCAGGGAGGGGACCCACATGGCTCAGCAGACCTCCCCTGCCTCGCCCACTGCTCCCCTCAGCACTGTGTTTCAACACTGTCATCACATTAGGAGACAGATTAAGCCTGTTCTGTTCCCCACTCTGTCGCTGGTGGATCCTCTCACCCCCCACACCTCTGGCCTGTACCCCAGTTCTTGTATGCATACATAAATAAATCTTAAAGAAACAAACACTTATAAAATAAAGTTCAAACAGCTGGGTGCCAGGGACAAGGCAGGCCTGGGAGCTTACCTGCTTGTGCTCTGCTGGGTGATTTTGTGGAAGGCACACCCTCTCTGGGGGTGCCAGGGAGAAAACTCTCTGGGGGTGCCAGGGAGAAAACAGGTGTCAGGATGAGGACTGAGGCTGAAAAACAAGGAGGGGCAGGAGGAAGGCCTTGAGCCCACACACCCTGCCTTCCAGTCCCACCTTGGCCAGGGCCTCTCAGTGTGACTCTGACAAGTCTTTCCCCCTCTGAACCTCAGTTTCCTCTTCGGAACAGTGGGGATCATCCCATTAGGTGACAAGGTGTTTGTGAGGATGCAGAAGAGGACAGATGGAAAGTTGGGGTGCTGAACCCTTGTGTGGGAGCAGTGCCAAGCCCCACCCACCCAAGCCTGCTGAGGAATTCCTTCCACAGCCAAGAGGACCTGGAGCTGGAAGCTGGGCCCCTTGCCTTGTAGCTCTCTCAAGCCAGTGGCTGCAGTTCTGGAAGAGCTGAAGAAACCAATTCTTGCCATGACCCATGATGTCTGCCACGGGGTTCACCAGGCCACAGAGCTGCTCCATGGCTGAGGACTGAGCGTGCAGGACTCATCTAGAGCTGGGGGACACAAGGGCACCCTGGGATGTCACATACACCCCACACTCGGTCAGAGGGATTGATGGATAGTGCGCTGTTCAAGTGGTCGAATGACTGCCTCCTTTTTTTTTTTAAAGATTTATTTATTTATGCACACAAGCACTGGGGTACAGGTCAGAGGTGTGGGGGGGTGAGAGGATTCACCGCAGAGAGCAGAGAGCAGAACAGGCAGATCAACAGAAGTACACTGCTGAGGGGAGCAGCGGACAAGGCAGGAGAGGTCTGCTGCACCATGTGGGTCCCCTCCCTGGCGGAGGCAGGGATTGAACTCATGCTGCAGTGGCTGCGGTTTGCTTCATAGTGCGTTGCTTAACCTGCTGCACCACCAGGGAGGCCCTGACTGCCTCCTTGGACAAGTAACTCAGCCTCCCTGAGCCTCAGTTTCCCCATTTTAAAGTGGGGACAATGGGCTTACTGGAAGTCTTTCAGAACTAACCCGTCATAGTCTCCAGCTGGTGGTTCACTCTTTTTTTTTTTTTAAAGATTTATTTATTTATGCGTACAAGCACGGGGGTACAGGCCAGAGGTGTGGGGGGGGTGAGAGGATTCACCACAGAGAGGGGGGGCAGGGAGCAGAACAGGCAGATCAACSGAAGTACACTGCTGAGGGGAGCAGCGGGCACAGCAGGAGAGGTCTGCTGCGCCATGTGGGTCCCCTCCCTGGCTGGCAGCAGGGATCGAACTCATGCTGCAGTGGCTGCGGTCTGCTTCATAGTGTGTTGCTTAATCCACTGCGTGGTGGTTCACTCTTTAATGTCCTCTGCCTTCTCCTGACCTTCGTAAACTTATGGGGGGGGTGACTTATGCCACTTTAAAGTCTGTCCTTTGAACCATGGGACCCTGGGGGCAGAGTGTTGTCTCTTCCTTCAAACTGGGGACGTATGTTGCAAATGCTGATGTTATCTAACATTTACTGTGTGCGGCAATACAACAGCACTTCAATGCACCATCTCAGTTCATCATGTAACATAGGCCTTAATAAGATACCTATTTCACAGGCCAGGACAGTGAAGTTTAAGGCGATTAAGCCAATTGTTCAAGGTCACCCAGCCAGTAGATGGAGAGGACAAGATTTGTCCAGAGGCCCACGTCAGGCTTATAAAGAGAAGGCAGTATTCGTTTAGGTAGACCCTGGGCCCAGCTCCAGCTTTTTCATTCATTCACTAGCTGTGTGACCTGAAGCCAGTCACAGTCCTCTGGTCTCCCTCTCTGTGCAACAAGAGTGCCCCCTTGCACAGGGAACTCATGCATGCACAATGTCTAGAGCAGGGCCTGGCATACAGTTGGTGATCAAGCTAGGACGTTCCCTCCTCCCTTCCTCTTTTCTCGCCTCTGGACTCCAGGTTGGGGCATATGCCAGCCAGGTTCACCTAGTTGACTCAGGACAACATTTGCGTTCCCTCCTTTCACGAGGTCTAAGGGACAGCTGGACCCCCCCCATACACCCACCCATTCACCCAAGTTCTCCCCACTCTAAGGCCCTCAGTCTGCAGGCAGGTAAGGGGTAATTTCCAGGCTGATGGCGACACAGCCTAATCAGAGAGGCGAGACACCAGCCCCAGGCTTGACGCTGGGTGAGAAACCGCAGCATGGTGCCACTTCATCGGACAGGGAAGGCAACTAGGGTGTGGGCACAGGAGACAGAGGGCTTGGTGCTCTCACAGGGAGTGTGTCTGGGCTTCCGTGCTGTGTCGAGTTAGCTGCTGGGGCCACTCGACCTGAGGAAAGAGGAACGTGTCGCGTGGATAGAGCTGGAGGAGGTGGCTTAGTCCAGCTGGTGCCCTTCGGAGTGACAGCCCCGTAGAGAGGTGACGCTGCACTCGGTGATGTGAAGAGAAGTTGTCCCCTGGGGCCTGAGGCCACCCAAAATTAGCACATAGTCCTCTGCCCGCCACCCACTGAAGCCTTTGCCAGTGATGAGAACTTCTGTTCCCCAAGGGCCTCAGCTCTCACACTGTACAAGTTTCCGGGGTTCACCCCAAAAGGGTGGGGTCTCCCACACCAACAGGGCTCCCACACTCGGGAATTAAGCAATTCTCCCATGAAAGCAGGAGGACCAGCAGTTGGGCTGCAGAAAGCCTTCTGGAAGCAGAAGGTTCTGTGCCCTACAATGCACCCCTTCTGCTGGGAACCGCCCTCTTGGAATGGGGCTACTGAGCAGGTGAAGGGGAGGCAGAGGGATGGCCAAGTTGACCCAACCCCTGCCTGAGTGCTCAGGCAGATGCACTGACTGTGCCAGTGACTTGGAGGCAATAGCACATGTTGGCTCCAAGGTCATGGTCACCAGTGTTATCTTTTAGCCCACAGTGAAAGATGAACTGGAGGGTATGACCTGCCCTGTGGGGCAGGAGAGAGCATAGACACGACTTCCAAGGACTGCCCCAGAATCTTCGGCTGCAGACTCAGGGGCAAAGGCGGGTCTCTGGGCAGCCCCCAAGACCGTACACCATGCTCGCCACCATCCTCACTCATCTCTGAAATGTTCAGGCCCACCCCGCAAAAGGTTCCAGCCCCCTCTGACGTCCTCCTGTTCCCTCTGGTATAACCCACCATCCCCGGAAGACTTCAAGCTTCTCTGTAATATTCCAGCTTCCCTCTGAAATTCTCTAGGTCTTCCTCATTCTCCATAATACTCTAGCACTTTCTGAAATAACCCAAGCCTCAGGGAAGTGCTTTAGCTCTCACTGCACCATATTGCAGCCATCTCGGAAGTACTGCAGCCCCTGCTGTTCTACTCCAGCTCCACTTTAAAGTGTGTGCTCCGGCCCCCCTGAATTATGCCAACACCCGTAACACTCTGCAGCCCAGCTCCCATCCTCGCTCCCATTGTAGTTCTCCAGCCCCGTGAGTGACACTCCCCCTGGCAACCCCACACCTCTATCCTTGTCCTGTCCTGTCTGGAGGGGAAGATGGGCCCCAGAGCCTGCCCAGAACATGCCATCGTAGTACTTGATCTGGCGCTGCTGGTCTCATGTCCTCCAGTGTCTCAAACAACTCCAGACCTCAGCGCAGGGGACAGTCAATACCCCTGGTGGAAGGAAACCACGAGGACTCTGCTGGCGTCCTCACGTGCTCCCAGTCCATCCCAGTCCTCCTCCTCCAGAAACCACCTCCCACACCCAGGATCAGCGTCCCCCTGTTCAGAGAAACACGGTAGATGTTTCCAAAGGTCGGGGGCATCCAGGACCCCTGGCTCTATCAGCCACCAGAGGCAGTCCTGCAGGCTCAGTCAGCCCCAGCACCTGGCCAGGGGGCCCGTTGTTCCTTCTTGAGACCCCTGTTCTGTGTCGCCGTGGGTCTGTTGACCCACGGCCAGGTAGGCCACAGTCAAACTGCCTCTGTCAAGAAACACAGTGGCCCAGTCGGGCCTGTGATTCATTCGGTGGGCAGATCAGGGCTACCCACTTGTCAGTCTTATGCAAGGGAATGGTCTAGCAAGTCACCGATCACAAGGTGGCTACATGGATGGGGATCTCTAATGTGTGCTTTGCAGGTGGAAGGTACTCAGTTCCAATACCAGGTCTGCTGTGCCGCTTTAAGCAAATCACTTTCCCTCTCTGAGCTACAGTGGTTTCACTTTGAAACAGATTAAAAACCTGTATCTTGCCTATTACCAATTTGTTTCAAGGCTCAAGTGAGATTACAGACTCATTACAGAGTCTTTAATTTTGCAAATATCTGCTGGGGACCTACTGTGTGCCAAGGCTGCTTTTGACATAAAGTATGCATTGCGCCAGCATCCATCAGCCTATGGGGATGAAGGGAGTGGTGGTGGGAAGATGCTAAAACTCCTGATCAGACCGCCCCCCCCCCTGCTTTTTGACAGGTTTTTTTTTTGTTGTTTTTTTTTTTTTTTTGGTACACCTACTAATGGTGCTTTCAAAATCATCATTTCCTTTATGTCTCATTCTGGGAGACAAATTTTATTGTTCTGCTTTTATTGCTGTGGAAACTAAACTCTAGAGTTGTTTAGTTCCTTGCTCAAAGTAACACAGCTAGTGACTTGTGGAACCTAAATTTGAACTAGGCTGCCTTTGACAAAGAAGGGGGTCAGAGGATCATTAAAACAACTCCCTGCTCTTTTTTTTTTTTAAGAAGATTTTACTTATTCATGCATAGGGGCGTGGGAGGTGAGAGGGCTCTCACCAGAGACAGAGCAGGGAGCAGAACAGGAAGGTCGACTGACATACACTGCTGAGGGGAGCAGTGGCCAAGACAAGAGAGGTCTGCTGCGCCATGTGGTTCCCTTCCCTGGCTGGGGTTCGAACTCATGCTGCAGTGGCTGGGGAAGCCCCAGGGTGCAGCACTCAACCCCTTGCGCCACAGGGAGGCTCTTCCCCCTGCTCTTGTGACATGGGGAGATCAGCCAAGTCTGTTCTAGGTGGTCCTGCATGGGGGGGCTCAGTAAGCACCAGCCCTGTCTTCCAGAAGTCCCCAACCCTGTGAAGAGCAAAAGCACCAAGCAAGATATCTAGAAGTTGAACAGGCCTTATAGGGCGTCTTCTCCCACTCTACCCCTGTGCAAATTGGGGAACAGAAGCAAAGAGACAGGCAGACTCTTGCCCAGAGTCACACAACTGACCAGAAGCCCTGCCTCTTACCAGGCAAAGATCTGCTTGCACCACATGCCAAAAACCCCCTAACAGTGCAGACAATGAGCCCTTAAGGTTTGCAGAAGGGAGAAAAGCCTGGGCAAAAAGAAAAAAAGAGAGAGAGAGAGAAAGACTAGTAGGTAGGAGTCCTAGGTGGTGGGCAAAGGCTTGGTGGAGGGTCTTGTGGTGTGCATCACCATGGAAACCCTTTCCCTGCCTGTCCAGGCCAGCCCATGTGCATCCCTCAGGCACCCTGGTGTCTCCTGAGACCAACCTGCTGCTGAGTTGTTCTGATTATAGCGCTTCCTGCCCCTGAGCTGAAATTCTGCCCCCAGGCTCCACTCACTGGTCAGAGTTCTGTCTGGGGTCCCCAGAACAAGCGTCATCCTGGGCCCCAGATTACTGAGCATTCACCTATGAGTGATCTCTTATTGACCCCCCAGAATCCACAGACACTCCCTCCTCTGCAAAGTCCCCCGAACGAAGTCTATTCCTTCTGTCTTTCTGTTTTCAAGTAACATTATGGGGCATCTACAAGGTGCCAGGCACTTGCAAGGTAGTGGGTAGAGTAAGCAACGAAACCTGCACTCGTGGATCTTCAAGGCCAGGAAGAAGAGAGAACACAGTCATCAATGCACGCAATGATAGGTCTCCCCCCGCCCCCCCAAAAAATCTAATCAGGTTTGACACGTTACAAACTTGAAGGAAGTCTAGTTTCCACCTGTTATCATACAAGTGACCCCTTTTGCCCAGTTTACCTACTCCTTCCCCCCTTCCCTTGTGGAAACCACCAGTTTGTTCTTATTTAGTTCATTCATTCGTCTCCTGTTTTCTTAAACAACCAGCCCAGTTAGTTGTCCTGAAGACTTCCAGGTTGCAGATGAACCTAAAGTTTCTCTCATAGTGTCATTCACGTTATTCCTTTATTTTTTTTTAAAGATTTATTTATTTATACATACAAAAGCTAGGGTACAGGCCAGAGTCCAGGGTGGTGAGAGGATTCATTCACCAGAGACAGAGCAGGGAGCTGAACAGGCAGACTGACTGAAACACACTGCTGAGGGGAGCAGTGGGCAAGGCAGGAGAGGTCTGCTGTGCCATGTGGGTCCCCTCCCTGGCCGGCGGCAGGGATCGAACTCTTGCTGCAGTGGCTGCGGTTTGCTTCTTAGTGTGTTGCTTAACCCACTGCACCACCAGGGAGGCCCCACTTTATTCCTTTAAATCCTGTTTCTCGAATAAGTGGAAGCTAGGTTGAGAGTAGAGGTTGACAAACTTTTTGTGTCAAGGACAGGAAGGTAAATGCTTTTGGTTTTGAAGCTCATGCAGTATCCTCTGTGACAAGTCAGCTCTGTCCTCCGAGCATGAAAGTCATGCTGGTGTTTCCATACAATTTTCTTTATTACGAACACTGACATTTGCATTTAGCATAATTTTCATATGTCCCGCAATATTATTCTTCCTTTGATTTTTTAACCCATTTAAAAAAAAAAACATTCTGGGGCCTCTCTGGTGGCACAAGGGGTTGAGCACCACACTATGAAGCATCCGCAGCCACTGTAGCACGAGTTCTATTCCCGGCCAGGGAGCTGACCCTCATGGCACAGCAGACATCTCCTCTCCACTGCTCCCCTCAGCAGTGTACTTCAATAGATTTGCCTGTTCTGTTCTCCACTCTGTCTCTGGTGAATCTTCTCACCCCCATACCTCTGGCCTGTACCCCAGTTCTTGTATGCACAAATAAATAAGTGTTTTTTTAAAAAAGCATTCTTAGCTCATGAACTACACACAACTCATTAACTACACAAAAACAGAAGGTTGGATTCGCCCCACAGATTGCTAACCTCTTGATTGGAACTAGGTTAAGCATCTGTGAAGCAGGAATTCTTCACAGTGATGTGTAAACGTGACAGTCATCACGTGCAGCATTGCACACTGCCAGCCAGCACGCTGGCTCTGGTGTTTGCAGCACCTCAACAATGAAAAGGAGACGTCCTCTTCACCAGTCCCAAACCAGCTGGGCGGTGCTACTTGCGCACTGGGTGAACTTTCTGTTCTTTGAAACTTTTCACCTAGAACTTCTGGTATTTGCTAGGAACCAAATTGTGCCTCCCACTGAGAGGCTAAATCCCTAAGCCCCAATGTGACTGTATTAGGAGACAGGCCCCTTGCAGAAGTAGCTCCGGTGCATGGGATAACAGTGTGGCCCTAATTCGATAAGAATGATGTCTTCAGAAGAGTCACCAGAGTGTTCTCTCTCTCCCACGTGAAGGCTCCGTGAGGAGGCAGTGGTCTGCAAGCCAAGAGGAGAGGCTTCTCCAAGACCCACCCTGCCGGATGTTGATCTAGGATGTTCAGCTTCCAGAACCCTGAGACACAAATGTTTGTTCTTTAAACCACTGTCGATGGTATTTTTCTATGGCTGCCTAAGCTGGTCCCCCTCGGATGATTCTTTCCTAAATCAATAATCTAATTGGGGCTGCAAAATGGAGTTTTTCTAGTTCTCACATTCCTTCTAGTGTACTCACTGGTGATTTTCTACAAAGAGAAAGCTCTCCCTCACCAACTGGGAATGAACTGCAGTTCCTCAAAAAAAAAAAAAAAAAAGGCAGGCTAAATGCTTAATTCTCCAAGGGAAGGTTTTGTTTTTTCTTTTAAATGGGAAATTCTAGAACCTATTTTTGTGCTGGGCAGATAATTCTATGGAGAGGGAGAGATGAATGGTTAGAAGAGGGCCCCACAGAAGGTGTGAAGTCCTTCCAAGGGGAGAGGGCTTAGAGTGCAAGTGGTGAAGGGGGAGGGCTGGGATGGAGCTGGAATTTGGAAGACAGAAGGAAGGGCATGAACTAGTCCTCTGGACACAGGGCCAGCTTGCTGGGATAAGCATTGCTGGGCCTTAGCAATGTCCTTTGGTGGCTGGGAGTTGTGACTTGTCTGCATGGCAGAAGACTTTCTCTGCCACACCCAGAGAAGGTAGCTGGTTGGATTCCTCCAGCCCAGGGGGTGGGAATTGGGATGGGTTTTCAGTGCACTGGAGGGAGAAGAAGTCAAGGCAGTACAGGGTTTTAGCAAAGATAAGGGTCTGACGACAGACTGCAAGCTGGTTAAAACAGAAGTGAGAGTAAAAGATTGGCAGCTAGAGGAGAAATCAGAAGCCCCAGCAGGCTACTTACTGGTCTTTGATTTTTGGTTTTGGTATCAGTTTTCAGATTTTTTTTTTTTCAGATTTATTTATTTATGCATACAAGAGCTTGGGTACAGGCCAGAGTCACGGGAGGTGAAAGGATTCACCAGACAGAGTGGGGAGCAGAACAGGCAGACTGACTGAAATACACTGCCGAGGGCAGCAGCAGGCGAGGCAGGAGAGGTCTGCTGCGCCATGTGGGTCCATGTGGGTCCCCTCCCTGGCTGGTGGCAGGGATCGAACTCGTGCTGCAGTGGCTGTGGTTTGCTTCATAGTGCATTGCTTAACCCGCTGCGCCACCAGGGAGGCCCTCAGATTTTTTTTTAAAGGATCATCATGTGCGTTGTGACTGGAAGGATAGTGAGAGATTTCAACAGACTTCTGTCGTCTTTTGCTCTGTACCCGTCAGTCTCCTACGTCATATTGATGTCAAGGGCTGGGCCTGTTTCCTATGTGAGCCCCCAGCACTCAATCTGGCGCAGAGTAGAGCTTGAGAATGAATGAATGAACGAATGAATGAATGAATGAAAGACAGTAAACACATATATGTATCAAGCATAGTCTAACAGATGATTGACTTCTCCCAAGTCTCCTGCGATTGGGATCAACTATTATCCCGTTATATTGGTAAGGAAACTGAGGTTAAAATAATTTGTCCAATGTCATGAAGTTAGGAAGAGGAAGAGGGAGAGTTGGTCTATAAACCAGATCTATGCGTCCAACAGCTGTGTCCCTGAAAAACCATCAGGCTATTCTGAAGGGATGGGTGAGAGACCCTGAATCTCTGTCCGGAGGAATAACAGCTTTCTCTTGAGGCCAGATACCTGACCTGGTCAAGAGAGATCTAGAGACAAACTGCCATGAAGGAGACTGCCTGCCAAAACCCAAGAAGCTGGGTGGTCAGGGAAGTCTTCTCTGAGAAGATACTTCTGCTAAAGGGCAGGAAGAAGCCAGTGCTATGAACAAACAGAAGAATGTCTTGAGAAGAGGAAATAGCATGTGAGAAGCCCCAAGGCAAAAACTCAGCATATTTCTAAGTACCGAAAAAGATTCCAGTGTGACTGAAGAGGGAGATAGATGCCCCAGACAGGACTGGAGAGGTGGGCAGAGACCAGTCAGCCACGCCGACCAGAGGAGGCCGTGACAAACGTTTGCATTTTATTCTTTTGGTTTTTGTTATTTCAAGCAAAATGGGAGCTAAGCCATTAGAAGGTCTTTAAAACAAACAAAAAAAAAAATTTTTTTTTAAAGATTTATTTATTTCTGCATACAAGAGCTGGGGTACAGGCCAGAGTCACGGAAGGCGAGAGGATTCATCAGACAAGAGTGGGGAGCAGAACAGGCAGATTGACTGAAACACACTGCTGAGGGGAGCAGCGGAAGAGGCAGGAGAGGTCTGCTGCGCCATGTGGGTCCCCTCCCTGGCTGGGGATCGAACTCGCGCGGCTATGCCACCGATGCTTCATAGTGCGGTGCTCAACCCACTGTGCCACCAGGGAGGCCCTAAAACAAAAAAATTTTATTTGTTTGTTTATGCACACAAGAGCTGGGTGTAGGCCAGAGGGTATTTGAGAGGAGTCACCAGAGACGAGCAGGGAGAACAGGCAGATCGACTGAAACACACTGCTGAGGGGAGCAGTGGGCGGGGCAGGAGAGGTCTGCCGCACCATGAGGGCCCCTCCCTGGCCCGGGATCAAACTTGTGCTGCAGCGGCTGCCCATAGTTTGGTAGTGCTGAGACTTAACCCCAGGGAGGCCTATAAGAGGGCCTTAAGCAAGGACTTTAGGTGGCCCAGTTTGTATCTTAAAGAGCAGAAGCAGTTTCGTTCATCTGTTTATTTGCTTTTTCAGCCAGTTGTCCTAGTACTTTCTTATTCCCTCTTTAATTCTTACCGTCAACTACTTATTTTTCCACTGGGCTTTCATTTGTTCACCTGTGGATTTCTTTGTTCCCTGACTGGTTCGTGCATTCCTGTATTCAGAGAACCCACTACTCTGTGACAGACCCTCAGGCCACAAGCAAGAGCCTGACCCCGTCCTTGCCCTTGAGGAAAATATATTCTACATCTCTACACCCCAGGAACCTGTGGTCACCCCACAGAAGGTATTGAATGCTCTGCTGGGGTTGGAGTGGCAATTAAGGAAGGCCTCCTGAGGAGCCAGGCCTTGGAGGATGACAGAGAGAGGCTGNGGGGGGGGGGGGGGGGGGGGGGGGGGGGGGGGGGGGGGGGGGGGGGGGGGGGGGCCAGGGGCAGTCTCTATTGTCTCTGTGTTCCTCACAGGCCATGATAAGTGTTTGTGGGCTTGTTAATCGCACATGAGGACCACTAGCCGGTCAGGAAGTGCTTGATGGTCGAGGTGACACTGTCCAGCCAGGGTGAGGCCAAAGTCTCTGCACCTCCACCCTTGTGTTTTCCTCCCTATCCTCCTCCCCATTTTCCTGAGACAAAAGCATTCTTGCCTGCATCCCTCTGTCCTGTGGCACACCACAATCACGTTGGGACACACCTTCATGTGTGCGTGCACACACACACACAGGCATTTGCACACATCTCTTTGCTCATCACATATGCCTGCCTAGTGTGTCCCAGTTACTGATTCCAAAGTCGCAGTCGTGTCCATTGCCTGCAGTCACACACACAGACATCCATGCTTACATACAGTATCCCTCCCTGACTGGGAGGGATTTTCCTGGTCCTTCTTTTAAGACTGAAGAAGGTTGGGGGTGTAGGGTGGTCAGGGACCCCTATTAATTGGAAAGGCTGAGACTGTGATAGAGGGGGAGACTCAGTCCTTCTAAATGGAGTGTGCAAGTTGAAAGCAGATTCTCCCCTCCCCTCGCTCCCATACACAGTGTGACCCAAGGTATGAGTCCTCTGAGAAGCAGTTTCCCAAGAGAAAAGTTTCCCAATGCTCCCCACCATGCGCCATCTTTGTGCCCAAAGAGCCTAGCCCCAGACACAAGGCGAGGTGCTGAATCCACAGTGGCTCTGGCCACAGCAGTCTGAAATCAACTGGATGTGAGAATTTGGATAAGGCCTGTTCCCATCTATCCTTAGTTTTCCAGCTGCAAAAGAGGGGGAGGGGGGGTTTAGTGCTAGAAAAAGCCTCTCCTGTCCTCAGTGAAACTGAGGGAGCAGGTGCTTCACCAGGTGAGGCAGTGCCCCTTTGGAGGGGGCCTTTGCAAAAGAGTGTGCTGGAGAATCAGGGCCAGGGGAAGAGCTGGGGTGCAAGGAGAGGACTGGAAGAGCCGACCCCTGCCCCTGGACCCGGGAGGAGGAGGCAAGTGGGGACTGGCGGGCAGGCCAGGAATTTGAGGGCCCCTCCCCCCTTCAGGCAGCTGGCTTGGGACTGGGGCGTGACTGCGAGTTCTCCTGGTCGCATAGCGCCTTTGCTGCTGCTGCAGCCTCTGCAATAAGAGAAGTCCGAGGCGAGGCGGCTTCCTCCTCTCTGCCCAGAGGGGGGCTGAGGTCTGGGGCAGGCAGCACCCCAGTTTTCTACAGCCCCCATACGTCAGTACTCGTGGTTGTTGAGAGCTCCTGCTGATTCACCCTGGGGTCCGTCAGAGGCTGCCTGGGACCAGGTAGGTGGCCATCAGGTGGAGCTGGAAGGGCAGCGTGGCGCCCCGCCCCCCCCACCCCGCCCTCCAGCAGCCTTGGCACCAAGGGGGTGGTAAACCTGAACTTGGGCAAGATTGTTGAGCGAACTGAGAGTCGAAGAGCCTCCGCCAGCGCCAGCCGGCGGGGAAAAGACAAAAGAGGGTGGGGGGAAGTTGAGAAGAGTGTCACTGATAAAATTTGTGGGGAAATGCAGAGAGAACACTGGGAAAGCAGACTAAAGAGACACCCCCCCCCAAAAAAAAAAGTATGGTGAGGAAGACGGAGGGAACCTGAGCGAGACTGACAGAATTTGGGAGGGGGGATTAAATCGAGCTAGAGGGACTAAAGGAACGCCCCCCAAAAAAGGTCTAAGGGAGAAATTGAGGAGACCTTGAGAGTGAGGATCGGCAGAAGCCTAGGGGCTGGGAGGGGAGAGTGGGGGGAGGTTGAGAGGATCAGGTGAGGCACTTTGCGGGAAGTGAGCTAGGGGGGTCAAAGAGAACCATTTCTGGAGAACTCAGTAAGTGGGGCGCAATTCTGAGGGTTCAAGAGGTCTCCCAATAGCAAATCGACAGCAGTCCGGGTCCAGGGTGAAGCCTGAAACGCAGAGGGGAGGGGAGCCGGCCACTAGGGCAGCCCCCTAGACTCTCCCGCCCCAGCACTGGTGGGTGGGTCCCGGATGCGAGGGGGACCCCCTTCAAGGAGCTTGAGGCGTGGGTCCTGGCTTCCTGGGTAAGTCCCCGCCCTTAGCCCTTAGCAGGGATGGTGCCCCTTCCCAGCCCGCAGTACAGGTCTCATCCGCATTCCCCTCGGGATCCGGAATTGCTGGCCGCCCCGACGGAAATCCTGCTTTTCACCGTGACTGCCCGAGGGCTGTCTCCATGGCAACAAGAGGGCAGCGAGGCAGAGCCAGCGCTTGGCAGCTGTTGGGTGCACTGCCTGCGCACCCCCCCTTGCTCCCCCCTCCACTCACATTTAGGGAGTCAGTGACCAACTGGGCCAGAGGGAGGGACCCCTGTAGTCCAGGGCATCTTGTCCCTTTTGTGAAGGAAATAACCAGAGCTGAGGCCTGAGTACTCCCATCACTGCTACCCAATCCCATGCAGCCCTTTGGAGAAGGGAGAGGGTGGAAGAAAGAGGGTGGAAGAAAGTAGGGGGCGCCTGGGTTTCTTAGCTGGTTCCTGCTCCCCGTAGGTGTGAAGCCAGGAGTGAGGATATGTTTGTGAGACTGGTTTGGGCTTTAAGTGAATGAGCAGGAGCGTGTGAGTACATATGTGGGTGTTTGTTCGGGTGTTCTCTGCAGCCACCTGGGGCTAATGTGGCAAAGGAAGTGGCCAGACCTTGGGAGGCTGAGTAGGGGGACCCCAGGACTGAGGAAGAAAGAACCAGGGCCCTTTGTTCACAGAACCTCCAAAAGGCTGGCCTAAGATGGAGCCAACCCAGAGTCTAGACTCTTATTCTGGCAGTTTCCCCTGGTCCACCATGACTCCATCTGTAAAGTCCCTTAAAGACCACTGTTTCAGAGACTGGTGAGTGGGTTTTCTGCAACACATGAGAAAACATTATTACCCACAAGAAATGGAGAAAAACACCCTCAGGAGTGTGTGAAAAGTAAAACTAATATGGCAAAGATAGGTCACGCTCCCCACTTCCCCTACTGTCCCCCACATCTGGCCCTACCAGGATGGTAAACTCGAGTATGGATGTGTCTCAGCCCCTGGGTGTTTGGGGTGGTGGTAAGGCCTCAAGAAAAGGTGGGACAAAATAGTTGGAGGTTCAGCGGGAGGTGGGAGCCTCAGGAAGAACACTGGAGCTCAGTGAAGGGTGGAGGGTCCCAGTGAGGGGAGATGGAAGCCTTCAGTCAGGTCTGGGGTCAGATTTGGATGACGGATGGGGTGCCGTGGGACAGGCACTTGCACCCTCCCCTGGTCAGCCCGGAGCCCCCAGGAGAAGCCGGAAGTCTTGCAGGATGGTGGTTTCCTGCTGTGGCCCCAAGTCCCAGTTCCCTTTTGATGAAATCCCCGCAAGGCTGGGCCAGCTCAAGCCTCTCACCTCACCATGGAACTTCTTCTTCTGACCCCTGTCACCTCCCCACTCCTAGGGCCTTCTTTTTTAAGGGAAAGGAACGGAAGTGAACGTTCACTGAGTACCTACTGTGTGCTAGTGTTTTCAGGGACTTGACCACGTTGGCTGCTCAGAAGCAGCCCCATAAGGTAGAGATTTATGTACCTATTTTTTTAAGCAAAGAAACCACGCACAGGGGCCCTCCCTGGTGGCACAAGGGGTTAAGTCTCAGCACCATCAAGCTATGGGCAGCCACTGCAGCACAAGTTCAATTCCCAGCCAGGGAGGTGACCCACATGGCACAGCAGACCTCTCCTGTCTCAACCGCTGCTCCCCTCAGCAGTGTACTTGGGTCAGTCTGCCTGTTCTGCTCCCGACTCTGTCTCTGGTGAATCCTCTCACTGCCTCTCCCTGCTGCGCACCTCTGGTCTGTACCCCAGCTCTTTTTTATATAAATAAATGAAATAAATCTTAATGAAAAACAAAAGAAAGAAGCCAACTCACAGAGGTAAACTTGCCCAGTCGCTCAGCCTAGATGTCAGCCTGGGTAGAGTTTAAGCCTGAATCTGTCCAGAGATCTCAGAGGTACCTGGCAGAAGTATCTTTGCCGGGGGGTCAGGAGCTCTTGTATCTACATCACAGCTCTCACATAGCTTCACACTCAAGAAAGGAGGGGTGGGCCTGGGGCTCCTCTGTCTAGGAGTAGGGCGTCGGTGGCAGACTCCATGCTGAGTGGCCAGCTGCCGTATGACCAAGATGGTGGAGTGGACCAGGGGTTGGGGAGAAAAGATGACGGTGACCAGCAAGGGACAGCGTGACCTCCCACTCAGGCTTTTGAGAACCCCATATATATATAATATATAAATTATATAATATATATTTATTTTATATTATTTTATATTTACATATAAATATATATTTATATATATAAATATATATGTTATATATTTATTATATAATTTATTATTTTGCAGATACTGCGTGGGAAATGAAACCCCAGACCTGGCTCTGAATAGCCTGTCTGGCTGTTTGACCTCCATTAGTTGCTTCCCCCCTACATACAAAAGGGGGGTGGACTGATAAATGGTCCCTGCAGGCCACTCTGGCTTTGCTGCTTGTGGTTCTCCACCTTACTTGGTCACTGCATGCCATGCAAAAGTCTCATCTCATCAAGCCTTCCCCCAAACAGCAGAGAAGGTACAGATGCAAAAACTGAGGCTCAGAAGTTTATGTCAACTGGCCGAGCTCCCAGAGCCCTTAGGGCCACACAGAAGGAGAGGTTGAAGGTGGGAAGCATCATGGTCTAGCTCTGACACCCACTCCCTGGTTTTGACCCAGTGGAGGCTCTGAAAGTCAAGTCCTGTCAAACAGAGATTCAAAACGCATATTCACAAGCAGACCCGAGTCCTGCAATGACCAGATGCCATGGCCACCCTGAGCGGTTCTTTTCTGGTGTTAGCAGGCAGCCAATTTCAGCACCGAAGAGGCAACTGGGTTCAGGTTCTGCGGGCTATGAAAATCAGCACATGCCTGCAAGGCCCTGGCCAGGACTTGCTTTCCTTCTCTGAGCTGTCGTGAGGATTTAGAACATTAGGACAGGAAGGTGCTCAACAAAGGACACATATTTTTGCCTCTACTAGGATAACAAATAAATCAGTGCTTGCCCTGCATTTTGGAGTCAAAATGATTGGGGTTTGTTTTAGCTTCCCCTGTTCTGTCCTCTTGGGGAAGTGACTTAAACTGTGACTCAGTTTCCTTATGTGTAAAATCGGTGTCATAATAAAACCTGCCGTATAGGCTTGTGGGCTGTAATCATGCATGGGAATTACTGGGCACAATGCCAGGCACTACAAGTGCTTCATGTATTTGCATTTTTGTTAAACTAATAGTTGTTGCCACTTATACTTCTAGGAAGTCGAATTACTTACTCCCCGAAAAATTGGTGACGTGTCGTTGGTGTCAGAGCCGGGCTAGGACCCCTAAGTCCTGGGAGCTGTTTTCAAGCAGAGCCCTGAGCAGACATGCCCCAACCTGCTCCCTCTGCCTTCTTCTCAGTCTTTGTTTCTTTGGGTCTCGGATCTGTCTCTGACTTTTTGTTCTCATCTTTCCCTTTCTGTTCCTTCCTCTCTGTCGCTCTGTCGAGTTCTCATTCCTGTCTCTGTTTGTCTCTTTCTCTTTGGCTCTTTCTGGCAGTGATGTGCTGGAACCAGCTAGTACCAGCTCGGGGGAGCTGATTCTGCGAATCTCTTCCCAGCCCAGCCTTCAGGAAGTCACTTCAGTAACTTGCAATTGGCTTTGATGGGAATATTTACCCCATGGAAATGAGCAAATGCTACATACCAGGGCCTTCTTTTTTCCCTTTTAAGAGTCAGCATACCAGCCCACCACATTGTGTTCTCTGTCTTGGTTTCTTCCTTTTGTCTTTGTCTTTATGTCTGTGGGCTCTCTGTTTCTTTCTCTTTGTCTCTCTGTATCTCTCAATCTTTGTTTCTGTCTCTTCTTTTCCTGTCTCTCCCCGTTCTCTTTCCTCTGACAAAGCCACAGACACAGTCACGTTCAGTGTGGCCCCTCATTGTCTTGGGCCATACAGATGCCAGCTCCCTCACCCCACATCCTCAGGCCATACCCTGTGTCCCCTTCAGCGTGATGGTTCCCAGGGCCTTGGTCCCTGTCAGGCCTGGTGGAACAAAGCCCTGAGAGTTAGTTCCCCCCACTATTTGCTGATCACACTGTCGACCCGCCAAGGCTCCCCCTCAGCTGACAGGGCTCTCTGCCTCCTCAGAGGTTGAGCATTTCTGAACCCCCAACCTACTCCAAGAATGTGGAATTTAGGGTTCTCCTTAGATCAGTCTAGAAAATTGTGGCAATTTGCATACCTGGATATTGTGTGGGGACCCAAGAGGTCGTGTGAGTTTGTGTCTCTTATAGAGGGGAACTCTTTGCTGGTCTGTGACTCGGGGGAGGGCTGCGTCTATCTCCGTGTGTCCTTGTGGGGTCTCTGTGCATCTGTGCATGCTTGTAGGAATGCTGTAATTAATTATCCATGTCTGTGACAGGCCGCGGAGAGAAGGGGTTCAGATTCTGGAACCTTAAGGAAGTGTCTAAACCTCTCTGTGCGTCGGTTTGCCTTATCAATAATAGCATTACTTACCTCACAGGGTTGAATGAGAATAAAATGAGGTTATCTATGTAAAGTGTTTGATGCACATAGTAAGTACTATAAATTCTATATTTGCAGTCTTGTGGAGAGGCTGTGCGTGCACAGATGGGTGAGGGCCAGAGATGTGTGGATATGGCGGGGGTGGGGGAGGATGAGGGATCCTTGAAGATGTGTGTTCCGGGAATCTGCACAGAGGAGCTCAGAGTCTCTGTGAAGTGCTGTGTAGAGCGGAGGTAATTTGTGCGTCTAAGAATGTGCTGGAGGCTGTGCGGATTGGTATGCGGGCTCTGTGTGCTGTTAGAGATGTGCATGTCTCCTGTGAGGAGACCTCCATTCTCACTCTGTGAAAGCCCGTTTGCATCTTAGCTTCATCTGTCCACTCAGCCCCTGAAATCCTTTCTCTGGTCCGTGGATGCCCCCCTCCACCTCTGTTTCTCCCTGGCCCTAACCTCCCTGAAGCATCCTGGTGCCTTTCAGATGCAGTGGTTTTACCCCGGAGCGGTGGGGGGGGGGGGATCCTGGGGTGAAGATCTCAGCAATGGCTTGGTGAACAGGGGCTATTTTAGGGCAGGGCCCTCACCACAGCCCGCCTCACAGTTCACCACATGGGTGTTACCACCTTCCAACACACACAGAGAACACTTATAGTGAAGGATGAGGGGGGCTGGTGGGGCTGAAGTGAAGGGTCAGGGCACTGATTAACAGAACTTTCAGTTAGGCAGCTGGACCTGGTGGATCCAGGAAGGTTTCTGGGAAGAGGTGAGTGGTGCTGGGAAGGAACAGCAGGACCCAGAGAGAAGGGGGCTCTCTGCCAGGGGAACTGGACTTGGGGCTTGAGACAGGCAAGGCAGAGTCACCTTTCCCAAGGACCATCGGCCTCTTTGAGAAAAATCAGGGTTCACTGGGTTGACCCCACCCTTCAACTCTCCATCCCTCTTTCATCTTAGGAAATAGAGCCCTCTCCCCACAGTTCCTCTCTGAGTGTTGCAATGGCAGAGTTTCTGGCAGGGCTGGGCAAACCCTTGCTCAATGGCCTGTCTGCCCTGTCACTCAGAGGACTCAGCAACCAGGAAAGGCTTGGCTCATTTGAGGGAGCGCCCCAAGGGACCCAGGTGGCCCTGCCTCTGACCTGGCCTTTCCTTCATGTGGGATAGGAGCAGAGCTCTGGAGGTAGGTGCAGTCCGGGCTGCGCACAGAGGCCGGGGCCAAGGAAGCGCTTGTTCCACAAGACAGTGGCCAGCGGCCTGTGTGTGAGCATGAAGGGAGGGGCGTCCGATCAGAAAGATGGGCTAACGTGAAAATCTGAGTGCCCAGGCATGTGAGTCTGCTAACCTGAGAGGCGGCCTGTGTGCGCAGGTGTGTGTGTGTGGACATGTGTATCGCTGTGTGTCAGAGCTTGGGCTCATACAGAAGAGTGGCCTGTAGCTGTGTGTGGAGGTGTTGGCGAGCACACTCATTCGCGTGTACTGTGTTGGTGTGACCGTGTGCTGGTGTGTGGGGTGGATGCATGTGAGAGAACTGGTGTGGGGGTGGGGTCCTGGGTGGAGGTGGAGGTGTCAGTGTGCCAGGGGTGGCGGGAAAGAAAATGAAGACAGAAGTCACGCTGGGGCAGAGCCCAGCCTTCTGGCTTCCTGAAGAGGGCAGGAGCTGGGCAGCTGGCTTGCAGGAACATTGGCAGAGGCTTCATCCCCCATGTCCTTCTGTCTCACCCTCAGGTCTCCAGCCCCTCCCAAGGACCATGCCACAGTCCCACTGACCCTGGAGCAGGGGCCTGAAGGGTGAGTGGCAACTATGGGCTTTCAGGGTCAGGAAACGGGTGGGGGCAGCCTTGCTGGGCCCCACAGCTCCTCACAGCCCCTTCCTCCTACCAGGGCCCTGTTGCTAGGTAACAGATGGGGGAGACAGAATGAGGCAGCTTGAGAGGCCAGAGGCTGGACCCATGACAGGAAATGGCCTTGATCCCCCTCTGCGGGAATCTCCAGGTGCAGGCACACAGCCCTCACACACACGCACACACAAACACAGACACACACACACACACTCTTTCTCACACAGACCTGCACACGCAGATACACACAGACTGACACACACATATACACTGGCCCAAAACCCCACACATAAGCACACACACTCAGACAGACGTGAACACAGTAGCCACCACATGTAGAGACATATACGCCCATGGATAGTCACAAAGGATTGCACACACACACACACACGCGCGCGTGCACGCAAACTCACAAATACTTAGACACAGAAAATACACGTACACCCTCTGAAGGATTCATGGAAACTAATTGAAGCAATAGGAGGCAAAAATATGTAAACAAACACAACATCCTAAAGCAGAAAACCAGCCCCTCTGAGGCTGTGAGGACACTCTCCAAACACAGAGGCTGAGAGGCAGGCCCAGCAGGGGTCCTGCCCCCGCCTTTACTCCTCACTAGGGAGGACTCTTGCCCCCAGACCTGAGAGAAGAATCTGCAAGCCTCTGTGTGTGTTTGTCTGTAAGTTACAGGCGGGGGAGGGGAGGTGCTGGGGCCCCTAAGTGAGGCATGTTTCATTCTGTCGCAGGGCACCCGGAATGGGCTGTGTGTTGTGCAAGAAGTCGGAGCCAGGGCTCAAGGAGGATGTTGGCTTGGAAGGGGACTTCAGGGACCATGGGGCTGCAGACCGCTATGGCCCTGACCCAACGCAGGCCCGGTCCGGGTCTTCCTTTGTCCATATCCCCAACTACAACAACTTCTCTCAGTCCATCAGCCCTGCCTTCTTCGATGGGGGCAACATCAGTGGCATCTCAGGTGAGTTCAGAAGAGGCAGGCACTGCCCAGAGCCTGGGTGAACCTGGGGGGAGGGGCGGCACAGACTTGTCCTTAGAAGCCCCCAGCAGGACAGGGGCCACTGCCTTACCTTCGGAGTGCAGCCGAGGGCTTATGTACAGCCTTGCCCTCTGAGGGGGAGACGCAACTCGATCCCAGTCAGAGAGGGACCCTGATGAGAGATACAAGTTGTGAAGAGAACCCGCCTGGCCTCCTAGGTGCCACTTCCTAGGTGGGAAGTCTACTTGGTGGGGGAGAGAAGTGGGACCTCCCAGGGCACGAGGGGTGGATTTGAAGGTATGTGTCCTGAATTGATGGGGGGTCACGCTATGAAACCCACATTGCAAACCCACTGGACTCCAAAGGCCTTTGAGAACCAGGGGAGCACCATGTTAGGAAAATGGCTGGGGAGCAGGACTCTGGGGATGCAGACTTCTTGCTGCCATCTCTTCAGTGTCCTCCTCTGTTAAGTAGCCCTAACTCTGCAGGAACTGGGGTGACCCTGTTCATCGCACTGTATGACTATGAGGCCCGGACAGAGGATGACCTCACCTTCACCAAAGGCGAGAAGTTTCACATTCTGAACAATACGTAAGTAACTGGGCCCCCAACACTGGGCTGGAAGCTGTACCCACAGAGGAATCCTACGTAGTGCCCCTCTTCAGAAAGCTCCAGCCTTACTGGGGACACAGATATATGACAGTTACACCTGCAGGTGATTGTTACTAACTGGGGGGAGCAGGAGGATCTCTGAGCACACAAAGAATACCAAACATGACCCCCGGGCAGTGGCAATCAGGGCAGTCTTCTTGGAGAAGGTGATTTCTAAACTGAGACTAGAAAAATGAGTAGACATTGAAAGAAAAGGAAGAGAGAGAATGAGATTAAATGTCAATTCCTGGAGCCCACAGAGTAGTTCACTCTAGATGGATAAAGTGCAAGGTATAGACTGAAGAAACAGGAACCGGAAAGGTGGGTGGGAGCAGATTCTGCTGGGCTTTTTAAGCCATGTCGAGGAGTCTAGATTTTATCCACAAGGAAATGGATAGCCTTCGTAGGATAGCAGGAGGGGAGCGACCTAGTTAGCTGTCCACGGCCTACTCAAACTCCAGCCCAGCTGAGGAGCCAGAGGAGGAAGCCAGGAGCGTGTCTTCAAACATATTTCCTCTGCAGGGAAAAGTCCTCCTAGCGCTTTTGCCACGGTGGACGGGGGCAGAACAGATAGGAGTGGGGCAGGGCGGGGGGGACGGATGAGTGTGTGTGTGTATAAGATGAGGGGCTAGCAGGGTCAGACTCCCCCCAGGAGCCCTGCCTGGCCCCAGGGTTCCCAGAAGTTGACACCTGCCATTTTGTACCCACAGTGAGGGTGACTGGTGGGAGGCTCGGTCCCTCAGCTCCGGAGAGACTGGCTACATCCCCAGCAACTACGTGGCCCCTGTGGACTCTATTCAGGCTGAAGAGTGAGTAGGGGGTGGGGGTAGGGCAGCTTTATGGGCAGGACCCCAGAGCCGAGATTCTAGACCACCTCTCGGGCACATCACTGCTGTGCGCTGAGCCAGAGTCCTTGCCTGTACTTTTGAAGACTACTGTAAAATAAAAGTAGATAAGAAGGCTCGTAATGGTAGCTAGTACTCACCCAGCTCGTTCCATGTTCTGAGTATTATACAAAGTGCTTTTCCATTTTGTTTTGTTTTCTTTTATTTTCTAGTTTTGTTTGTTTGTTCAAAGTGCTTTCTGTGTATCAATGGAGTTAGGAACTAATATTATCCTGTTTTACAAATGAGGATACTGAGGCACAGAGAAATTAAATATCCTGCCTGAGTCCACCTGGCCAGTATGTAGGTGGAGCTGGTGTGTTCGAACCCGGACAGTCTGGCTGTATTTACTAAGCATTGTACATACTATCTCTTGGTGATAACAGCAGTGTTCAAGCTTTAAAATACCTTGTAAAGTATCATATAAATGCAAGGCAGTGGGGCCTCCCTGGTGACGCAAGGGGTTAAGGCACAGTACTATGAGGCTGTCCACAGCCGCTGCAGCACAAGTTCGATCCCCAGCCAGGGAGGGGACCCACATGGCAAAGCAGACCCCTCCTGCCTTGCCCGCTGCTCCCCTCAGCAGTGTATTTCAGTCCATCCACCTGTTCTGCTCCCCATTCTGTCTGTAGTGACTTCTCTTACCCCCCGCACCTCTGGCCTGTACCCCAGCCTTGTATGCATAAAATAAGTAAATCTTTTAAAAAAATAAATGCAGGGCATCATCACGTACAATTAATTCTCTCAAGAAGGCAGGGAATTATCATCAGTTGAATATCTTTATATACTGGAGATACTTACGAAGGTACCTTACCTTGATTCATCTAAGTCTTACAATAACACTATTGTGGTGATTACTGTCGTTCCATGCCAGGTGAGACGGCTGACACTCCCAGAGCTTGTCTGTCTCTCCTCATATAGACATCTACATGGGAAAAGAAAGGACTAGAGTGACTGGCAGAGTGGAAGTCACCAGGACTTGGTGACCCATTTGTCATTGGGCTTTAGGGAGTGAGAGGCATCAAGGGTGACGCAGAGTGGAGGAGCTGAGTGGGAGGCGAGGCTGTTTGCTGGAGTGGGGGACAAAGGAGCAGCTACAGGTACTTGGGTCCTTGTGGGACTTGCTGAGATGAGGTTCATGGACAGTGGAGGAGATTGCCTGCCGTTTGATTAGTTATGTTCTAGATAAGAAGGTACCCGCCCATCTCACACCTGTTTGATTAGTTATGTTCTAGATAAGAGGGGACCCGCCCATCTCACGCCTTGTCCCTCAATTAGCCAGGAGGAGGGGGCATTTTCTAATTGGCACAGGTTTTTAGTTTGTGGCCGTGGCTCTTAGCAATGAAACTGGGGACTCTTCAGAATGGAGACTATTGTTAGAGCTGCAGAGGAGGTTGAAGGAGGGAGGGAGAAAAGTAAGAAAACCCTAGGACCCAACTTTGGGGGAAGTTACCCTTGAAGGAGAAGGAACCATGGCAAAACCTAGAAAACCAGGCCAGGCCAATTCAAAAGAGCCAAGAGGGTGGAGAAGTTTCAGGAAATAAGCAAGGTAATGTCACTGGATTTGGCAATGGGAGTGACCTTGGTGAGAGATCTCTCCATGAGAAGTGGGGGTGGAGGCCAGACAGCAGAGCCTGGGAGGGAGTAGGAGGTGAGGAAGTGGAGACTCAAGTGTGAAGTGCTTTTTCAAGTGAAGGGAAGGTGAGAGATATAGCAGAATGTTGATGGCAAGGCAGAGCGTGGAACAGTTTCCTTTAGGGAAGGAAGAAATGTGGGCATATGTAGAGGTTGGCGGGATAGAAAGCTGCAGATGGGGGGAGGCTGACGGGTAGGGGAGAGGTGTCTCTGAGCAGAGAGAAGTGGTCAGTGTCCAGACCTCAAGTGCATGAGGCCTTCATCTGTGGAGAGTGGCAGGAGGTGTGGAGGAGAGGGGGTAATGATGCAGAGGGTAGGAAATTTGAGGGGTTCATGCTAGTGTCCACAACTGGGAGCAGCGTCAGGTAGCTCTGAGGTTGGGTCCGTGCAGTGCCGTGGTTAAGAGCAGTGTCGTGGTTAAGAATGCAAGCCCTCGTGCAGACAGCTTCGGCCCCTGTTCTGGAAACACAGCTTAAGAGCCCAGTGACCTTGGGCAAGTTGCTTAACCACTAGGTATCTCAATTTCCTCATCTGTCTAATGGGGGTTAATAATAGTACTTGCCTTACAGTGTTGTTATAAGAAGGAAGTGAATACATAAACGTACTAAAGCAGAGCCTGACACAAACTAAGTGCTATTTTTATATTATTTATTTTAAAAAAATATTTATTTATTTATACATACAAGAGCTGGGTTACAGCCCAGAGGTGTGGGAGGAGACTGGGGAGCAGAACAGGTGGATGGACTGAAATACACTGCTAAGGGGAGCAGCAGGTGAGACGGGAGAGATCTGCGCCATGTGGGTCCCCTCCCTGGCAAGGGATTGAATTTGTGCTGCAGTGGCTGTGGATAGCTTCTGTGCTGTGCCTTAACCCCTTGTCCCACCAGGGAGGCCCTATTTTTATATTAATTACTAAGGAAGTAGCTAATGGCATGAGGGGGAAGGGGAGACAGAGAAAGGGTTTTGAGAAAACTCAAGAATGTGTCCTGGGCCTCCCAGGTGGCACAGTGGGTTGAGCAATATACTATGAAGCAAACTGAAGCCACTGCAGCACAAGTTCGATCCCTGCCTCCGGCCAGAGAGGGGACCCACATGGCACAGCAGACCTCTCCTGCCTCACCCGCTGCTCCCCTCAGCAGTGTATTTCAGTGGATCTGCCTGTTCTGCTCCCCACTCTGTCTCTGGTGAATCCTCTCACCTCCCGCACCTCTAGCCTGTACCCCAGCTCTTGTATGCATAAATAAATCTTTAAAAAAAAATCACAAAACTTAGAGGCCAATAATTTAAAAAAAGAGAGAATGTGTCCTATCTATATAGTCTTTCAACAATTCCTTCTTCCCTCTCCTGTCTGACTTCCTGAACACTCCTCCTGCTTATGCCTTCCCTAGTCACCTAAACTGCGCCTAGTACCAGTCTGACACTCTTTAGACTTCACTGAGGCTGCCACCTCCTCTGATGAAAGCTACACCCCTTTTCACTCAGCGCAAAATGGTCACAGAGCAGTTTCGTGATGTGGCTGGCACCTGAATCTTCTACAGCATGCTGATCACTTCAACATCCCCAGTGTCCTTTTGCAGTTGGTGTAAGACTATGTGTAGTCGCAGGAAAAATAGTCAAGAAATAGCAGAGAAAGCTCTGAGGTTGAAGTTGAAAATGAAAACAATATCCAAATTTAAAAGAGTGAAGAAAAAGCAGCAATTGGAGCCAGGAAGGAGAAGTCGGAAGAAGGGGAGAGAAGCAGGAGCAGATGTTATTCTGGAAGCTAAAGGTGGAAAGGGTTCCTTTGTGGGTATGAGGAGAGGGATCTGAGGGGTCGCTTGGGGAAGAAGGAAATGAACTGGAGCGGGCAGTAGAGGGCTGCAGGTTGAGCTCATCAGCCGGCCTTGTGGGCAGATGACTTCACCCCTCTGAACCTCAAGTTCCTCATCTGTAAAACGAGCCCCTGGAGGAGAGGCACTGAGATGGGCTAAGGGTCTAGTGGCTCCCTAATCAGATGGCTGGTGACTGGGATTCTGGCCATTTTATTTTATTTTTTTAAGATTTATTGATTTATGCATACAAGAACTGGGGTACAGGCCAGAGGTGTGGGGGGTGAGAGGAGTCACCAGAGATAGAGTGGGGAACAGAACAGGCAGACTGACTGAAATACACTGCTGAGGGAGCAGCGGGTGAGACAGGAGAGGTCTGCAGCACCATGTGGGTCACCTCCCTGGCCAGGCATCCAACTTGCGCTGCTGTAGCTGCAGATGCTTCATAGTGCAGTGCTTAACCCCTTGCGCCACCAGGGAGGCCCATTTCTGGCTATTTTAAACCAAGAAAAGTGGAGAGGAGGCTAACCTTTTTGGGAACCCACTCTGTGCTAGGCACCTACACTCCCTTTCCCTGTGACCCTCACAGCCGGTTGCACATACATGAGCCCCATTCTTGCTACCCTTCCCAATAGGTGGTATTTTGGAAAGATCGGAAGGAAGGAAGCTGAGAGGCAGCTTCTCTCTGCAGGCAACCCCCAGGGAGCCTTTCTCATTCGAGAGAGTGAGACCACCAAAGGTGCGGAGTGTGGGCGGGTCTATTATTAGGGTGGGACTGTCAGGGTCATGACTGAGACAGGGGTGGAGGGCAGAACTGAGAGTGGGGCTGGGTTCAGGGATGCAGCTGACCCATGTCTGAGTCCCCAGCCTTTGGGCCTCTCTCAGCTCCCGGACTGGAGGTGAGGAGGGACATCAGCCTGAGGAGACTCTTCCCCACAGGTGCCTACTCCCTGTCTATCCGGGACTGGGATGAGACCAGAGGTGATCACGTGAAGCATTACAAGATCCGCAAACTGGACACAGGTGGCTACTACATCACCACGAGGGCCCAGTTCGACTCTGTGCGGGAGCTGGTGCAGCATTACATGGGTGAGGGCCTGCCCCCCAGCTTTCCATTGGATCTGTGAGACACCCGCTGTGATTGAGGCCCAGGGAGGCGCAGGGTGTCCCAAGGCTGGCGTGGTCTGGCCTAAACTGGGCTTCCTGATCCTGCTCTAGGATCCCTGAGGAAACTGAGGTGCGAGTCTGTCTGTGGCCATGGTCATGGTCACACTGTAATGTATGAGCTGAGTAGGAGGTAAAATAGGCCTGGCTTAGAGGATGGCTGTGGGATTGAGGGGAAGGTGGGAACAGTTGCCCCGGTTTCTGCTTTTGGTGGTTAGACCTCATGGCCTATGGAAACATGAAGGTCTCATGTCCATACCTTTGTCTTGAATCCCTAATCCCATCTCTGCCTACAGAACCCTCCATTCTCCTTGGAGGCCCAGTAAGCTGAAGGCCACCTGCTATGGGGTGGTCCATAATCCTACAAAACCCACCTGCTATGGGATGGCCCACAATTCTCCTTCTGGTTGCTCCCTCCTTCCCTGGGTACCAGCATGTTCCTTTTATTCAGTGGGCCTTCTGCCCTGGCCTGTGACCTCACCTTTGGTCTATCTAGCTCCTTATAACTGATCTTGGGGGCTGGAGTGGATGGGGTATGGTAGGGGTGTCCTGGCCCACCTGTGACCACCCCCTACTTCTCAGAGGTCAACGATGGGCTATGCTATCTGCTCACGGCTCCCTGCACCACCGAGAAGCCGCAGACGCTGGGTCTGGCCAAAGATGCGTGGGAGATCAGCCGCGAGTCCATTGCCCTGGAGCGCAGGCTGGGCACCGGCTGCTTCGGGGACGTGTGGCTGGGTATGGATACTGGGGGGCAGGCCTGGACTGGGGCGCAAGTCTGCGGGGTGCGGGTCCTGACCAGCCCAGCCGCCCGGCAGGCACGTGGAACGGTACCACGAAGGTGGCGGTGAAAACTCTGAAGCCTGGCACCATGGCCCCGAAGGCCTTCCTAGACGAGGCGCAGATCATGAAGCTGCTGCGGCACGACAAGCTGGTGCAGCTGTACGCAGTGGTGTCGGACGAGCCCATCTACATCGTGACTGAGTTCATGAGCCATGGTGAGGGCGCGGGGCGGGGCGGGGCTGGCGCTGGCGCGGGAGGAATCTGGGCCGGCGGGCAGGCAGAATTTGAGGCGAAGTTACAATGTGTGTCGCTGGGAGCGAGTGCTGGAGGGCGATCTGTGAGGGGACCGGGACAAAGGGCAGAGTCCGAGAGAGGGACTGAGTGAGAGTTCTAAAGAGTGAAACCAGCCAAGTGTGGGGGCGGGGCGGGGCCAACTAGACCAGGCGGGGCCTGGGTCTGGCGACCGGAGAGTGGAGGTGTCCTCCCTGGTGGGCGTGTTCTGGTGAGGGGAGGCAGGGTCTGAGGAGAAAGGCATCTGGGGGCGCTGTCTGATTTCCGCCGTCTCTTCCCCCAGGTAGCTTGCTGGACTTCCTCAAGGACAAGGAGGGCCAGAATTTGAGATTGCCCCACTTGGTGGACATGGCAGCCCAGGTAAAACGGGAGCGCAGACTTTCTCTCTCAGATGCCCCTGCTATTGACTTCCCACAAGCCTCTCTGCCCCCAAACACCTAGCCGACTCTGGAAGAGCAGGGCCACCTGCCACCTCAGTTGGGCGACCTTATGGAGCAGGGCCCTGCCTCTCTGGAGCCTTAGTTTCCTCATCTGGAAAGTGGATTTTTCAAAGAATTCAATTCACAATCCCTGGTCTCTGTACCTCGGCCCCCCAGGTTGCTGAGGGCATGGCCTACATGGAGCGCATGAACTACATACACCGGGACCTGCGGGCAGCCAACATCTTGGTGGGAGACCGCCTGGTGTGCAAGATCGCTGACTTCGGGCTGGCGCGTCTCATCAAGGATGATGAGTACAACCCCCAGCAAGGTGCCCTGCCTCACCCCATCTTCCGAGAGCTCCCCCATGCACCAAGAGGTTGTGTTGGGGCCCTCATACTCAGGCAGTCTTCCCTGCCCGGGACCATCAAGAACACTCCAATCCTGATGTGGTGTAAGAGGCAGGTCCCAGCTCATTCTCTGCCCAGCCATGGGGCCTTGGGCAAGCCTGTGAACACTTTTTTCTTCTGTAAAATGTAACTATTCGGACAACAGTAACTCTATAGATATTAAGCATCTATATGTGCCAGGTACCTCTATAATTCTCCAAGTGAAAGCAATCGCATATAATAACGTGAACTCTGTAGCCAGAACGCCTGGAGAGGAATCCTAGCCCCTTATAAGCTGTGTGATCTGGACAAGTTACTAAATTACTCAGTGCCTCCTTTACTGCATCTGTACAATGGGAATAATAATAGTATCTTTTGTGGGGGTTAAATGAGTTACCCAAGTCAATCTCTTTAAAACAGTGCCTGGCGAGGAGTGAAAGGCGAAGTAAGTGTTAGGTGTTATTACAATGAGAATTATTGCGAAGTTCGTAGAGTGCCCACTCCTATACTAGACGTGCAGTAAGTGCTGCCTGGATATCAGGTCCTTTCTGTTACTTCCAGGGTCCTCAATCCTAAAGGCCCCATTCTCTTAATTCAGAGCCTCCTAGGGCCCTGCCCCTCCCCCCCACACACAAAGCCACTGTCTCCCTTCTCCTTCACCCTCTCCAGGGGCCAAGTTCCCCATCAAGTGGACAGCCCCCGAGGCTGCCCTCTTTGGCAGATTCACCATCAAGTCAGACGTGTGGTCTTTTGGGATCCTGCTCACTGAACTCATCAGCAAGGGCCGAGTTCCCTACCCAGGTTTGCCAGAGGGTGGAGAGGTGGGAGTTTGGAAAGGTGGGAGTTTGGAGAGGTGGGAGGGTGGAGGTGTAGAGGGTAGAGAGGTGGAGGGTGGAGGGGTGGAGGATGGGGAGGTGGGAGGGTGTCTATGGGGAAAGGCCTCCAGGCTAGCCCTCTGAAAGAGGCTAAAGCCCTGTCTGACAGAGCCCCTTCTTCCAGGTATGAATAACCGGGAAGTGCTGGAGCAGGTGGAGCACGGCTACCACATGCCCTGCCCTCCAACCTGCCCAGCGTCGCTGTATGAAATCATGGAGCAGACCTGGCGTCTGGACCCAGAGGAGAGGCCGACCTTCGAGTACCTACAGTCCTTCCTGGAGGATTACTTCACCTCCACAGAACCCCAGTATCAACCTGGAGATCAAACATAGCCTATTTGGAAAACAACCCCCTCTCTGGGGGGTGTGTCTGAAAGCCCCCTTCAATCCCTAGGGCTCTGGCCTCAAAGCCCAACCCCCTCTCTGGGGGGTGTGTCTGAAAGCCCCCTTCAATCCCTAGGGCTCTGGCCTCAAAGCCCCCGGGCTTAGAACCCTGCAGAGCTCTTGCATGCCTCAGCAAGCAGGTTGCTCTGACTCCTTCTAGGGCAAGCCACTCATCTCAAAGATGGAGCAAGCAGAGGCCCAGAGATCATTACTTATTCACTCTGGCCCCAAGCACTCTCTCCCCTTCCCACTTAGCCTCCTACAAGGCTCTAGCCTCCCTGCCCCTCCCCCCCAAAGAAATACTTTTCTAATTATTTATAAAACCATGTCCATTCCCTCACTCATCTCCTACCCCATTATCTGCCCTGATTCAGGCCCCCAGAATTTACCTCCTGCTCAATTTTCTTGTGTCTGTAAGTTACAAAGACAAAGAAGTCTTTGATGGACTCCTTTCTTGCCAGGTGGAGGCCATCGTTCAGGACTGGGGTCCAAGCCCGAAACTGTGGGAGAACACTGGTCAGAGCTCACCACCTTTTTGAATCATGTGTGTTTACTGGATTTATAAATAAGAGAAATAACAATATTAAAGCTTCGAGCCATGAAAATCCCTTCCTATAAGGGAGATGGTGGTTGGCGGGAGATTGTTCTGTTGGGAGCAGGAAGGGAAGGTGAGAGAGTACCCTAATGTCTACTAAGCACAGGTACCCCAAGTGTGGGTTTTTTTAATCTTAATTATTTCTTTATTTTATGAGTTGAATAAAAATTTTAGTATAATGTTAAGAAAAGAGAAAGATACAGTGAACAGAGTTTTCTTTAATGAGAATATAAGTAAACATTTAAAATAACTTTACTAAAAATCCTTCATGAAATCACTCCAGGTGTGTTTCAGGACACCCCAAATTCCCAATATTTGTCCCCGTGTGAATTTAGGGCAAGTTGAGAGACAGATACAGAAGACAAGCAGCTAGAGATCAGAATGTCCCCTTCATAAGTAGAGTGGCTTTCAATCTGTGTGCAGTGGATTTGCTCATTCTTTACTTGATTTCAGCAGCTTAACGGTTCATCCTCGGGACGGCAGCACAGCCACAGGCCTCCTCCCATGGAAGAAGACTGTAGGGCACCCTTGCAGCTCCCAAAAAAGTATGGTAGTGGGGATGATTTGCTCTAGCTCTGTGGATCTCACTTGGGCAGCTCTGACCCTGGGTGGGTGGCTCTTGAGGAGGTGTGGAGGTAGTTTTCTTTGTCACAACAGGGGCTTCTACTGGCATAGAGTGGGCCAGGGTGTTAAGCAACCTGCCGGGCACCTGTGCAATGAAGAATGGTCCCACTCCTGGTCCCCCTTTGAGAAACTCTGGCAGCTGATCTATTTCCATGTGGAAACAAGACAAACAGAGAATGAGGATTCCCACCTCTCTTATCAGGAAACTTTTGACCCCTGATTTACTAAGGAAGTGGGTGGGAGTAAGAGGGCAGGAGCTGGGGATCAGCTGCAATTGGTAAACAATTACTAAGCATTAACTTAGAAGGGCCTTTTGCCAGGCAGAACTCCAGGCTTGTCCCAAACTTGGAGGAGTTCACAGTCAGGCTGGAGAGAGATAATAGTAATGTTAACAACCCACTTATTGTCCTGCTGAATGCCAGATATGTTTACATCCATCTTTTCATGTAATCCAGTCTTGAGTCTGATGCTATGATTAACCCCCATTGACAGATGAAGAAACTGAGGTTAAGGGGTTACATCAAGAATAACACATGCCAAGCTCACACATATGTAAATGATAGAGCTGGGATTTGAACCCAGGTCTCACACCGAGGCCTACAATCTTTCTACCAGATCTCACTGCCTCTGGACTTTGGGAAGAGATGGTATTTGCCCTGGGTGAATGTCCGCAGGATCCTTCTCCTTCTAGGTAGAAAGATTCCCCGGAAGTTGAGTGAAGCTAAGGGAAAGGGCACAAGGTGACCAATGCAGATGGAGAGTTTCCTGTGCTCAGCCCTGAGCTGGGATTGGGCTGGAGGACGGGAGCAATAAGATGGAAAGGGGGTGGGCCTCCCTGGTGGCGCAGTGGGTTAAGCAGCGCACTATGAAGCAAACCGCAGCCACTGCAGCACGAGTTCGATCCCTGCTGCCGGCCAGGGAGGG
>JAGFMF010012145.1:7202550-7243313 GCA_019455555.1 Galemys pyrenaicus | reverse complement strand
TGTCTGTGGTGAATCCTCTCACCCGCCCCCCACACCTCTGGCCTGTACCCCAGTACTTGTATGCATAAATAAATAAATCTTTAAAAAAAAAAAAAAGATGGAAAGGGGCCAAGTGACTGTAGGGAGAGCAGGTCGCAGGGGTGAGAGCAATAGCTTTGCACACTCAAGCTTCACGTAGTCATGGCTTCCCCAGGGCTATTGTCCTGGACCCACCAAATTCGAGAGCCTGCTGTGTAAGCCACAGGCCCAGTGTTTCCACCTGCCATGGAGTAAGCAGGTGAGGGCACAGTTCTGGAGCTCCAGTGCCAGTGTGACTCTTGCCTCCACCACTCAGTAGCAGTGTGACTGTGCAAACCATTAATCTCTCAATATCCTCATCTGTGAAATGGCAACAAAATGTGTAAGACACATTAGCTGTCTTTGTCACTACCATTTGCAGTAATTTAGTCTGTGCTGGCATCCTGCTATGTGCATGTTTCCATTTCATCTTCACAGAACCATCTAAGGACAAAACTATTGAATTTTCATCTTATTAATTAGGAAACTAAAGCACAGTGAAGGAAACAGGTCTTAAGTGTCATAAGTAGGACAGTGTCAGAGCTGGGGCTTGAACCATGTCCTTCGACTCCAAAATCAGTGCTCTCATCTCTAGGCTTTTCCTGGGGCTAGAATTTTCTTGTCTGTCCCATGGAACTCTGCCTGCTACCTGGACAGCCATTACTTCAAGCAAAGGCCCGGCAGTATGGCTTGGCAGGCCCTCACTGCTTCTCAGCAGAGACCAGCACCACCTGTGCCTGGAACCCCTGTATCTCCTGGTTTTCTGTCCTTCCCTCTGGTGCAGCTGGGTGGATTCTCCCTGGGACCCCTTTTTCTGTGCATCCTTCTGTTCCCTTCAGATAGAGCACAATGCAATTGATTAGGCCTCTGTTTTCTCAATTTCAATCACATCCTCGCCCTGCCTCCCTGAGATTACAGGCGGGTCACCTTGATTGCGGTTTCCACCGTTACTGTTCACAAACTCTTCAGTCGTTTACAAAACCATCTCTCGGCTCATTCACTCCCCCACCTGGCTCTTCTCCTCTGTGATGCGTGGATTTTACTGGCTTAAGACTCAGAGGGCAATTTCACTTCCAAGTTCATGGAAGGGGAGGAGGATACCTCACTGACTAAAAGTAGGTGCTTCATATGCATCATCTAATTTGATCCTCACCATGAGCAGTGCAGAAGTGGGATTATTCCTGTTTTACAAAAGAAGCAATGAAGACTGAGAGGCTACAACATTTGCCCAAGGTCATACAGCTGGATGGCGGAGTCGAAATCTGAACCCAGGTCTGTGTGACTTCAAAGTCTCATGTATCTCACTGTGTCACGTTCCCTTATTTGCTGGCACAGCATAGAAGGGCACAAAACTAACTTAGAGTCAGGTCCAGGGAGGACATGGTGCAGCTGGAGGGTTGGGCTGGCCTCACACACGCTGAGGATTATAGTCACAAAATAAGTTATTTATTAATTTCACACACATTTACTGATGTCTCCTGTAGGCTGGCCCCGTCCAGAAGACAGCATAGTAAATAATTACAACACTTGGGACAAGATCAGTCTGGAGGCCAAGGGAGATTTCTTGGAGAATGTGAAAGAAAAGTCTGACTGACAAAGCCCTGGAGGGTGAGATCATCCTCCACTAAGGGAACAGCATGTGCAAAGGCCCAAAGGTATTGGTAGCGCAAGGTCAAGTCAGCCAAGTATAAATAATTATGTATGGGATAGTTGAGGGTACAGGTGAGGCATGGAAGAAGGTTGGTGGGTCAGAAGCAAAAGGAGGAAGGTCAGGGACTAAGTCGTGTGACCCCTGTCTTATAGGGGAAAAGTCAAAGAGAAGAGATTGGGTGTGGGCTGCAGACCTATGGGGGGATGAGTGTATCCTGGTTCCTACTGCTATAGTACTGACCTGGGTAGATTCAGTATCCACCCCAATAGTTCTCTCCCACCCCCATCCATCCCATCCATTCCATGCACACATACACAGCCACCACCACCCCACACCACAGAACCTGGATGGTCCTGCAGTGAGGTCCACACTCTCTCTAGTGGCTACTATGGGTACTACAGCCAGACCTGCAGAGAACGTTCTCCTGCGTTGGAGAGGACCAGATCCCTGCAGAACTTTTCCACCACGGGATGAGAGACACACACTTCCTGCTCTCACAGAGTTCACAGTTTAATGGTGATGAGGATGAAGGGGACAGACACAGGCAGGACATGACAACACAGGGTGTGTGAGGGGATAGGCGGGGGTCCTAACTCAACTGGCAGGGGGACGTCTGGAAGGCTTCTCTACAGAGGTGTTGCTTCACCAGAGACTTAAAAAAGGAGTAAAAGTTGGCTTCGTAAAGAAGCAAGAGAAAAGCATTCCAGACTCAACAGAATTAAGTGAGCTCAGAGGCAGGAAATGGGACCCTGCAGGGAGTTGCAATTAGGTAGGTGTGACTGGAGTGTAAAGTCTGATGGTGGTGGGGGGGGGTGTCAAGTGGTTAAAGATGAAGATGGAAAGTGGGCGTGGGTCTTGTCTGCATACACTCGGGCTAGCATTCTAAGCCTTGGGCCTTGGGCTTAGGAGCAAGGAATAATAAAGTCAAACTCACTTTTCAGAAGGAACTTCTAGTGACCAGCTGACCGACAGAGAGGAAGGTTGGGGGGGTGGAGGGATAAAAGAGGACGCAGCCCTCTCGGACACAAAGAACTACCTCAGGTCACACTCAGAGTGGGAAACACAGCTTTGATCAGGCCTGTGAACCAGAAATACCTCCACATGACAACACCCACAGACATGTCCGTGGGAGTCCAGGCTGAGCACCCACGGACAAACACACACTGATATACACTCAGACACACAACAGGTCCATGAGCTAATAGGAAATTGAGGTCACACATTTACTAACCCCAGATACTGGCTGACAGTGAGAACCGCGCACACCCTGATGGACATAGGAATTCACACACATGCGGTGTGGTTGTCAAGGCCCTACCCTGCCCCCTCTGTCTCCCCTGGTCCCTCACCACCTACGGCAGGAACAAAGCTGACCTTTGCCCTCTGGCCTCTGGCCTCTCCTCCCACACCCCCTGCCCAAAGGGAGGAGCTGTTTGAAGTCTGGGCTGCAGCTGGGGTTTCCTGTTGCCTGGAGGAATGTGGGAGGACTTGCAGGAGTTGGGGGGTGGGGGTGGAGGGAAGAGGGACCAACCCAGGAGGAGGGATAATGGAGGCTTGGGGGCCTTAGTTCCCACTGTACCAATAATATGGGGGAGTTTCCTGCTCCCTTGGTCTTTTGGGCCCCAGCTCTGAGTGGTTCTCATCCAGAGGAGGGGAAAACCAGGGCTGTAATGGCTCTGGTCCAATGGACTTCTGGTTCCTGGGTCTGTAGCTCAGTGACTTAGGACAGGCGCTAACTTCTCAGTCTCAGTTTCCCCTTCTGTTGACTGGACTGAACCAAACCAGCAATCCACAGTTCCCCCAAGGGAACTCCAAGAGTGGGGCCAGTCCTAGAATGTAGGTAGTCAAGGAGGGTAGCTCTGGCCTAGCCAAGACTCAATTCACTTTGACCTTTCTGTGAGACCCAGGGGCCTGGCTCCAGATCACTGTGACCTCTCAGTTACTGCCATTATTATTATCGTCATAACTCAACCATCCCTCAGCACGCCGTTGCCAGCCTTTAAAGTGCTTTCATATCCGTGTGCTCAGTAAATCTGCCCAACAATCCTGTCTGTACCATAGGAGCAGGATTTGGCTCTGTTTTACGCATGTGAAGACTGAGACGCAGAGAGGCTGAGAACACAAGTAAAAGCAGAATCAGAGCCAGGCCTGGGTGACTTTCATCCCACATGGCTTCCAAGCCCTTAGGCCTTACGACTTTACCACTAGACTCTATGCTTCCTAGTCTAGTTACACCAACTTCTGCTTCCCTGAACACAAAGTGGTTGGAGTTAACTGAGCCCAGAAGAGGAATGATGCAGGATCTTCCAGAACATGAGTCCTCTCCCTCAAATCTGTTTTCTCTCAGAGTTTACAACTACTCTGCCCAGACTGGTGGTGACCCCAGCATTTTTAAGGACTGATCAACCAGCCTTCTCTATACTCAATTGCAGAAGCAGACATGGAGATTAGACACTAGGTGGCAGCAACAGCCCACAGAAGACTCACTGGAGTTTTGGGAGGCCCCCCCACCCCATCAACCAATTGCAGTTTTTGAGGGCAGTTTTCCAAGAGAAAAAAAAACCCCTCAAATGACAGGGAAACCCCGTGATTCTAGCTTTTCAGTGATACCAAACACTTTGGGGACTAACAGTATACACCTCTGAGGAGGAGGCAGCTGAAGCAACCAGGAGTGGGAGGGACACGCTGGGAAAATCCTATTTAATTTTTTGCTCTCACTCACGGAGCCACGGGTCCTATTACTTTGTCCTTCCTCAAGATCTACCTCGGGCTCCCTATTTCACTGATGCCATCCCACCAACTTCTTCTCCAAACTTGATTCAGACTAGAATGGACTTGGGGAACCTAATGATAAGGTTTTTTACCTTGGGGGAGGGGGTGCTATAAAAGAAAGAGCAATCCAGGCCTTCCCCACCTTCCATAATGTTAAAGCATGTATGTGGGAAGGGGAGTTAGAGCAAGATGCCAAAGCCTCATCTATAAGTGACAGTTTTAGGCTTGGGCTTTGGAGTTATAAAGGGCCCCTAATTTTAATCACTGCTCTCATGAATGTCTGACTTCATACTACTTCCCATTCAATGAATACATCTTTGAACCCATGACCTGTCTTGCCTGAGAGGAGAAACTGCCCTCAAATAAAAGCCTCTCCAGCTGGCCATGCCAGCCTGATGATGCCAGATCAACAGGTGTACTGCTAAGCACCCATGATTTCTCCCCATGCTGATACCCCAACCCCCCAAAGGGACAATGGAGCATCCCTCTCTTGCCCTCTGGGTTTTCAGAGCGCAGTTAAGGAGGGGTCTGGGAGGACTGGCCGTGAAGAAAGACAGTGCAGGGAGCTGCAATTGGAAAAATGTCACTTACCTACCTTTGTCATAGACTGGTCATCACATTATAGAGTCAAAGAAAGAGTCAGAAACAGAAGGGTCAAGGACAAAGGCACTGCTGGGAAAACTTCAGAGAGAGGACAAGATAAAGCCAGCAGGTACCCAGCAGGTAAAGGACTGTCAGACACACAGATGGAGTGGGACTAGTCAAAGACCAGTCAGGTCAGTTGTTGGTAGACACCGAGACAGGATGGTGACCACACGTTGTTCATCTAGGTGACCCCTGTGAGCCCACCATACCTCAGTTAACACTCATCAAGTTTTTAGTTGGGGGACCTGGGCCTCAGTGCCCTCTAAAATGCATCTCTAAAATGGAAAAGAGAACAGTTTAATTTTACCAGGTCTTTGCAAGACTCCAGAGTCCTGTGGCTTCCCTAAAGGGAGGCAGCAGCGGTTTTTCCTAGACTGTGCACCTACCTCCCCTTGGTAACCAGGCCCTGGCCAAGCACATTCCCATCTGTGGGGATCGGCCAGGCAGGGGGCCCAAAGCTAGGGGCTGGATAACAGATGTGACCTGTAGAGGAGGTAGCAAAAGTGCTGAGCCCAGCCCCTTGGCCACAGCAGGCGCTCTGAACTGTTGAATCCAATCTTGCTTCTTGACACCAGAAAATGCTCTGTCGAATTCAGGAAGGGGGGTGAGAGGGGGGCACCACGGGCTATCTGTTATTATCTCGACGACTTTTGTGCCTTTGGACCTCTAGGAAACTAGGCGTTGGAGGGGTTTAACCCAGACCTCAGAGGTTGAAATCCGAATACCTGAGTGAGGAGAAAGCGCTGGTGGGGTTTAAGGTTTCTAGAGCAGCCCTCCCGCCGTGAGCCCCAGCTAGCGCTTCACTCAGTAAGAAACCTTTCCAGAAAGGGAGAACATCCCCCAATTCACTGCGTCGGTCCTTCCATCTCCCCTCTTCCTCGCCCATTTAATTGGGGCGTCCCAGAAAGTCACCGGCCCTTTGGCTAAACCCTCGATTCCCTATTCGACTCTCATTCCATTCTCAGACTCCGCCCCTTCGCTCCCACCCGCAACCTCCTTTCGAGCCAGAGCCCCCCACAGGGGACAAGGAACGTGGGAAACATTTCCAATCGTTGGGAACTCCCAGCACCCTTTGGTAAAAGAGGACGCGCCCTATCCCAGGGGTCCGGTGCACGGTCTTCGCGGGCTCCCGGCCGCACCGTCGGAGCAGCGGGCGCGGCCCCGCCCGCTCCGCGCGCGGAGCGGCCGGGGCGGGGACTACAAGTCCCGGCGTGCCGCGCGCGCGCTCCCCCCTGGGGTTCCGGATGGTGAGCGGCGAAGGTAAGGCGAGCTCGCAGAGGCAGCGGCGGCGGCGGCGGAGACGGAGAGAGGCAGGCAGGCAGGCAGGGCGAGGGCGAGAGACGGAGGGAGGGAGCGAGCGAGGCAGACCAGACAGACAGACAGGCGGGCGGGCGGGCAGAGCAAGCCACCCGCCAGGCTGCGCTCAGCCCCGCTCGCAGCGGAGAGAGCAGAAGGCAGGAGGAGGGAGGGGAGGAGGGGGAGGGAGGGAGAGAGGGAATCCAGCTACCACCACCCAAAGCCAGCGTCTGCTTTCTGTCCTCATTTCCTTTTCCCACCCAGCTCGGAGAGCGGAGAAAGACAGAGAGAGCGAGAGATAGAGACAGTCAGAGAGACAGACAGACAGCCAGAGAGGGAGGGAGGAGGGCGGAGGAGGAGCAGGAGGAGGACTACGCGGGGCGCGTTCCCTCTCAGGTTTGCAATTGGGGGGGTGGGGGCGGGGGTGTCCAGGGCTGTGAGTGTGTGCGCGGCGGGGGGAGCGAGGGGGGCGCAGAGAGAGCAACGGAGTGATCGAGGTGGGGGGCGCCGCGGGAGCTGGGGGCCGTGTCCAGCGGAGTTAGCGGCGGAGAATGTGAGCCCAGGCGCGAGCCATGCTGTCAGCAACGGCGGGTGGCTCAGGGCTCCTCCACGACTCCTCTCCCCAGCAGCCGGGCGCCCGCGTCGCTGCCGCCGCCGGAAGACAGACGCCCCCCAAAGCCCCTTGCCTGGCTCGGACCCACGGAGCCGGCAGCCCAGCACTCCGGTGAGTGGCGCCTCCTCCCCAGCCCTAGACCCCCGCTGGGAACCGGCCGGTCGGGTTCTTTTGTGCAGCGCACCGCGGCGGGGGGGCCCGCGCCCCCTCCGCGCGCCCCGGTCCGGTCCGCCGGACCCAGTGGCTGCGGTGCCCGCGGTGCGATCGGTCTTTGTTTCCACCGGGGCCCGCGGCTCGGCTGGGCTCGGCTCGAAGCCTGGCAGGCAGCGCCGGGAAGGGGGAGGGGGAGGTGGACGAGAAGGGGGGGCGAGGAGGGGGGGTTCTCGGGTTTCCTGGCCGCCCCGCGGCTCCCCCGGCTCGGGGGCGAGGTGCGCGCCCAGCGCTGCCGCGCGCCCCCTCCTCCTTCCCCCTCCCTCCGTCTTTGGATTTAAAACTGCAATTTGCTCTCAAGCTTGCTGAGAATGTGGGGGGGTATAAAGGGGGGACCGTGGGAGCGGAGAACAAGGCTGGATTTTAGGAACGGCGCTGGGAAAGGGGGAGACTGCGGAGGGAGGAGCCCCTCCCCTCCAACCCCCAAATCCCAAGGTTCCGCTGGTGTTCTGGGAGTTGAGGGGCGGGGACCTAATGACCCCGAGGGTGTGTGGGGCGGAGGAGGGATTTGGGGGCGGCCTGGGCCGGAGGGGTTGGGCGGTGTGCCCGTGCCCGGTTACCTGGCGAACAAAGTCGGCTCACTTTTGCATAAATAAATAAATAATCGCCTATCAATGCGTTTCCTCTGGGGCGCAGGTTGAATCGGCCCCCTCTTCCCTAGGGGGTGGGGTGCTGAGTGACAGCTGTCAGCCCCCTGGGCCGGGAGCTGGGGGTGAATTGCTGAATCCCTTTGCTTTCTGGCTGAGGGCGCCTTCCCCCGCTGGGTCCTGGTCCCCGGGCAGAGCCAGAGGGGCAGGGGGCTGGCTCTGAGTCTAGGAAATAACCTTGTTTCCTGTTCTACAGGAAAAGGGACAGCAACCTAGAGTTTGGGGGCTGGGGATGAGGACTGATGGGAGCTGGAGGGGTTCCCTAGCAGCCTGACCCCCCAGCCTCCTGCCAGGCTAAGGGGCCAGCTGAGGGAGGAAGGATGTGGGCCTTGCTGGCCGGAGGCGGGAGCTGGGGCTGTCCCTGAGGCGGGCAGCGGGCACAGAGCAGGAGGAGGGAGGGAGGGAGAGAGAGAGAGAGAGAGAGAGAGAGAGAGAAGCGGGGGCGGGAATTCTCTACCGCAGACCCTGGGGGCCAGGGCCAGATGTGGAGGGGTGGGGAGAACCCCCCTCCCGCCTAGCTTGGGGGCCCTGGGGCTGGTCTGGGAGGGGCTGAGCCTGGTGCCCTCGGTTCTGCACCAGTGCCTGACTGGCAGGGCCAGCTGAATTTGGGCCCAGGCGTCACCCTGGGAGGCTCGGCCAGGCTGCACCAGCCTGGCCCCTCGGCACAAGGAGGGACCCTTGGGGGGCCTGTGCCTGTCTGGCTGGGCAGGCGTTTCCCGCCGGACCAGTTGGTGTCAGGCGGGACTTGGCCCTAGCTCCTTGGGCAGAGCTCAGGGTGAGGACAAGCTTTGCCTCCAGGTCAGGGTGGCCACATTCTGTCCGCCGCCGCTGCTGCTGCTGCTGCTGCTGCTGCTGCTGCTGCTGCTGCTGCAGCCACTGCCGCCAGCGGGGCAGGGGCATGTGCCCGGGCCTGGGCAGAGTCCTGCCAGGAGCATTGGGGTGTTTCTATTGTTGGCTTGGCTGCTGTTCCCTGTGGCCCGGTGTGTGACTGAGCTGGGACTGTAAGTGAAAGACTGCCAGTCTGTCCGTCCCTCCCTCCCTCCCACTTGGGGCGGAGGCAGGCTGGGTTCTGATGAGCTGCGAGGGGACCCCCTCGTGGCATGTGCATGCCTACTGCCATCTCCCTCCTTTGAGCAGATGTATATTTATTTTTATAGTAATCAAACGGGATAGTAAGTTGAATTCGTTTTTTCTTCCTGCCGTGTCAATAGTTGGAATAACCCCCAGAGATGGGTGCACTTCTTGCCCCAGCGTTCCTACCCTTTTGAGGTTGCAAAGATCAGTGAGGGCATGAGCTTTGGGGGACTGGTGGGCACCAGTCCAAACCAGTGACTGCTGTCCTCTTGGTCTGGCATCGGGCAGGTGCCCAGGTGGGCAGGGATTGCCCCCTCCCAGGTACCCCCCCCCTCCAGGGTGACATCTGGCCTCTCGGTCACCTCCTTGGTCAGTGTCTTAAGCTGTGCCCAAGCCCTCAGGGACATTCTCCTGGTGGGCTCTCTCCCTGCCCCCTCCTGGGCTCCTGGCCCACGTGCTGATATTTATTTTCTGTAGTAAAATCCATTTTTAATGCCGTTACTTTTGAAATAATATAGAGAGAAACAAATGTGATGTGTTTAAGTTGCCCTCTGTGAGTTTTTAATGTGATCTATGGCTGAGGTGGTGATGGAAGGAGCTGTTGGGCTTGGAGAAATTTGGTGTCATAAAGAAAAAGAGCTTGCTGTTTATTATGGTGGCTGGGCTGGGGGGTCTGGAACAGGGTCGTAGGGGCAGGGAGCCCCAGCACCCCAGGTGCTGTGGATGGAGACCATAGCTTCTCAGTTTGGGGTTATGAGGCTTTCGGGATTATTTTGCATTGTTCCCAGCCCTTGATGGGACCTTTGGTGGAGGGGCTTGGGAGCTGGGGGGCTGTGTTCCCCCCACTCCACCTTCTTCGATCTTGGCAGAGAGGCTTCTGGAATCCCCTGCTGAGCTAAGTGGAGGTGTAATGTGGGGAGATTGGACTTGGAAGCTAAAGGACATTAAGGGATGGACTCTCCACCTGATTGTTGTGGCTATGCTGGAGTCTTGAGGGGCAAACTGTCCCTGGCAGAAGACCTCAGGAGGGGGGCTGCTCTGGAGGCAGAGCCCCAGAGGGACGCTGTTTGTTCTCAGATCTGCCTGCAGCTCTGATTTGGAGCCACTCCCTCCTCCTGCCTCTGCCCCTGTGCACAAGGGCTTCCTTCAGGTGGAACTGACCTCCCTCATAGCTTTTCTTCTCCTGGCTGTCTTAGCCCCCCAGCGCGCGCCCCCCCCACTTATTTATTTATTTATTTATTTATTTATTTATTTGCTTATGGTTTGTGGGATACAGAGCTCTGTGTCTAATGCCAGCCACCCCAGACCAGGGTGCCATGCCTTCGCACCAGATGCCCAGGCCCTTCTGGTCTTGTGTGAGGTCAAGCAGACTCACTATTATGGGATGAACGCAGCTCTGTCTCTGGGTCTCCTGGGTCTCTTGAAATGGGGGGAGTGCTGCGGTGGGGGGGTGGGGGGTTGGCGAGGGGAATGCCAGGATGGGGTATAGTTTGGCCTTCCAGGAGGGAGCAAGGGTAACATTGCTAATGCTAGCGAATATCCCCCCACCCCCCTCACCTTCCCCCAGGGACAGAGTTGGGATGGGGAGAGAGATCCAGACAGCTACATGCTAGGTGGAGAGGAGAGATGGTGACAGAAGCCAGCGATGAGGGGGTGAGAGAGCAAAAGGCAAGGAGAAGAACCAGCATCCCAGCCCCTGGAGGTGGGGGACAGAGGACCAGGAAGGCCTAGATGTGTGCCGCTCCTCACTCCACAACCCGAAATGAGCAGGCACTGCAGACCTCTCAGCCCAAAGCACATACTAGGATTGTCTTTTGGAAGAGAGACAAACAAATGTCTTTGGGAAGAGGGAGGAGGACAGGTGAGAGAGAGAGAGAGTCGCCCAAGGGAAGAGGGAGAATGGGGTGACAGGGAGATTCCAGGGGTCACTTGACTAATGCTTCTGGCCCCCGACAGCATTTCCTGTTTTATTCAGATGTCTGGGAATAGAGGACAGCTCTTCCTTGGACCTGGGGGCCAGGCCTGAGGCAGGTACAGCTCCTCACAGGTTGTGGGTACTCTGAGCCAAGGGGCACTGGGGTTTTAAAAGTGAGGAACATTAATTAGGATTCCAGAAATGCCCGGGCTATCATCCAGTTAGACCCCCCACCCTCTACCCTCTAACCCCCCTATTGGTACCAAGTTTGGAGAGGAGAGCCACTTGCCCAGGTCAGGGACACTTGGCAGAGCTGGGCCTGGCACCCGGGCTCTCTGCACTCCACCTCTCTGTAGCTAGAGAACTGGAACAGCTGCAGGGGGCCTCCTGTGTGTGGAGGGAGGCCAGGGCCTGGGGAAAGAAGCAGGCGGGCACCCTTGTGGCCATAGGCCCCCCCACCCCCACCCCAGGGGAGGGGGAGGCGCCCGCTGCTGCCGGGAGAGAGAAGGAGGGAGGAGAGAGAGGAGGGGAAACAGTGAGTCAGGCTTCCAAGAGCTGAGGATGAGAGCGCCAGCTCTGGGAGGGAGAGGGCAGGGAGGGCTGCTCAGAGGCGAGGAGAGGGAGGGGGCCCAGCCAGAGGCAGGAGAGCTCAAGAGGGAGGGAGCCAGCCCCTGGCCCCGGCCCAGCAGCAGGGCTGTGCGGAGGGTGCAGCTAATACGGACTTTGCCCGAGGTAGGTCAGGAAGGAACCAGCCTCAGCCCCTGCAGGGTCCCTTCCTTTCCTTATTTCTCCTGTGTGATCCCACTCCTTGGGTGTGTGTGTGTGTGTGTGACTCTGTCCTCCCAGAGCTCCCTCAGTTTCTCTATCCATTGTGGAATGTGCACTGTGAACAGTTTGAAGACTGGGGTGGAACGGAGGGGCAGAGCAACTTGGGGGTGACGCCTTCCCTGGCACTTTGCTGGGCACGGTGGGAGCAGCCTCAGATGCTGGCTAGGGGCAGGTCTCAGGCCTGTGGGCCAGGCCTCCCTGTTGCGCTCCCTGAGTTACTTAGGAGGGTGGGGACCTTGAGGGTGTGTGTGAGTGTGTGTGTGAGTGTGTGTGTGTGAGTGAGAGAGAGAGAGAGAGAACACGAGCTGGTTTGGCCTTAGTGGTTGGCCACCTGGGACCTCTCAGGATGACCGTGCTTGGAGCTGGCCAAGGTTCCTGCATGTCCAGAACCAACCCCTGTTGGGGAGGAGGAGACACTGGTGTGCTCCCCCCATGTCCCTGTGGCTCTCGGGAAGCTGGGAGGTGGGGATGGCCCCTGTGGGAGCTGGCAAGAACTGTCTGTGCAGCCCCTCATGCCTGGAACTGGGGCCAGAACTAGAGGGATCCCCAGGGACTGCCTGCAAGGGAGGAGGGAAGGAGCCCCCCTCCCACCCCATGACAGGAAGCTGTGGCTCCCAGGCCCTCCTTCTTCAAGGTCTAGCATCCCCCTGCCCCGCCCTCCTGATCGCCAGTGTCTCTTCCATTGGCTGGAGGAAAGGGAAAGGAAAGTTGGTACTGAAGAGCCCGCTCCTGCAGGGACTGTCTTTGGGGAGAATGGGTGATGTGAGGGTAAAGTGAGAACCCTTCCTTCCCCCCAACATATACATATACAAACTCAGCTGCAGTGAGGCCCTGCTTTCTCTCCTCTTTCTCCTCTGGGGTCCTTGGCCTGGGAGCCCAGGGGAGGGGCGGCTTCTGCAGCTGGCTGGCCCCGAACTCCCAGCTCAGCCCAGCTGCTACTGAAGCTTCCAGAAGCTGCAGCTCTGCACCCCCTCCCCAACCTCTGAGCCAGGAGAGGCCTTTCCTGACCTGGGGGAGGGTGCCTTGGGAAGCGAGTGGGCACCCTTAGAAGGACTAACACAGACAACCAGACAGATGGGTGTGGAACAGATGGACAGAGACACCCACGCACAGGCAGCCGGAGAGAGACGGACAGATGGACCAGGACAGGAAGAGATGGACAGACAGAGGTGCTGGCAGAGAGGAAGAACCAGAAAAATGGAAGGGCCTGGGGAGAAAGACAGAGACTTGGAGACAGGGAGATCCACGACGGGAGACCACGGGAGACAAGGTGGCTGAGATGGGCGCAGGAGGGATATGGGGGAGAGACTGAGACAGGAAGAGAGAAAGAAGGGGGGAAACCCAGACAGGGAGAAAGAAAGAGGAGAGACTTGAGGCTGCAAACCACAAACAGGGATCTGATGAGAATCTGGAAGGTGTTTTCTCCTGCTTCCCTCCCCGAACCCCCAGGCCAGCCAAGTCTCCATTCCTTCCACCCCCGGCTGCGTTTCCAGCTGCTAAAGAGGTCAGGGGAAAAGAGAGAGAGAAAGGAGAGAGAAGCTTCCAGAGACCCCTCCTCCCTGCTCTTTCTGTTGGGAGAAGGACTTGCTGAGTGCTCTCCTGGCCTTGACCCCTGCTCCTGTGCAGTGTACCAACTGCTTGTCTCAGAAAATACCCATCACACTCGGGGCTCACCAGGTGTCTGGCTCCTTGTGTGAGCGCACCCCCACACTCACACCTGTCCACCTGGCCTCATACACACTCACTTGCTTGGGACATACAGATTTCCAGCCTCACACTCATCCCGCCTTGCACAAGCTTGGGGTGGGGTGACGCGTTCCCGTTTCCTTGCCCGTGCAGGTGGCGACACGCAGGTCTTAAGGCATGCTGACACGCGTGCACACACAGCCACACTTCACAGACAGTGGCGGGCACACCAGAGCAGCAAGCAGGCCTCACCTCTCTGGGGTGGAGCTCCAGAGCAGGGTTGGGGATGGGGTTGCTGTGCCCCCCCCACCCCTGCCTGGGCCCTGACTCAGCTGGTAGGGTAGTGGGGCAGGAGACCCTTTTGGCCAGCAGGAGCCCCCGTGGGAAGCTGTGGGGCCTGACCTGGACACAGATAAGTTGATGGTGTGCTGTGTGCTGTGAAAGAGCTACCTGAGAGTGGATGAGGGTGTGCACGCACGTACAGACAGAGGGACAGGTATAGGTGTGGTGAGTTCTGTGGAGGTGTGTTAGGAGGAGACTGCTGAGTGCATGTGAGATGGGACACGAGTGTGACAGGGAGATCCAAGGTGTGTGGAGTGCGTGGGCGTATGTGTGATAGCTACTTGTCAGGTGTGTCTGTGTGGATGTACAGATACGTGACAGGTGTGTGCGGCTCTACCTGGTTTTGCAGCGTGGGTGTTCATATGTGAAGGCCTGGGGTCCTGGGGCAAGTGGCCCATGTGTGAAGGTGTGGCGTTACACGTATGTGAAGGCGTGCTGGGTGTTGGTGTGTGAGTGCAGGGCGCGTGTGTCGTGAGGGGTAGCTGCCTGTGTGAGGCTGGCAGCTTGTAGCCTGGGAGGGAGAGCTGCTTCCCAAGGCCAGGATGCTGTGTGAACAGAGGCCATCAGCACGAACACATGCAAAGGGGCTCCGGAGCTCACAGTTGGGCACTGACCCACACAGACGCACAAGGACAGACATACCCGCCCCTGTCCTCCCTCTTCCTCTCTCCTGGCGTCAGTGGTTTTCAAAGGAGCCTCCATGAGGACTGTTTGCTGTGCAGTTCTCCCCACCCCCAGCCCGAGCCTCTTCAAACACAGCGATGCCCTCCAGGCAGCTTTGTGGAGGCTCCTGCCTCGACCATCTGAAGGCAGATGGGTGGGCTGGGATCCACTGCCGCCCCCCAGGGAGCGAGGAGGCGGCTCTGCTCCTCAGGCCTGGGCACAGACTGAGACAGATGGACTGCGTGTCTCGACACCCCCACGTAGGGTCTGGAAGTGGGCAGGCACCCCCAGCAGAGGGTTCCAGTGGGCGGTCCCCAGTCAGACCCCCTGAGCAAAAGGCCAGAGCGCTGCCCTTCCTCTTCCTGGAGGGAGACCCACCCTCACCTGCAGCCCCTCACCTTGCTGGGCGAGCCTCTACTACCTGCTAAGTATACAGATGTCCCCCTGTCACTGCCCCCAACACCCCTAACAACTTCTCCCCCTACAAACAGCCCCAGTATCTCCACAAACACACAACCCCTCCATGTCATGCGAGCCTCTCCAGATCAACCCCACACCTCCCTGACACAAGTACCCCACCGCACACAATCTCAGCGACCCCAGACAGCCACCGCTACCTGTCTACATGAACATGTATGTGCAGCCATCATGCTTAACACACGAGCACTTCTGCCACACCCTTAAACATGTCAACTCCCTCGCCATCCGCGTCACCTCCCCAGGTACGCCCAGGACCCCACTGCAGTACCCTCAGCATCCCAACACCTCACCAGACACACTAACTCCCCTCAACTGAGACACTCCCCCCTGCAGCCCAGCACCCCCCAATACATGGATACAGCCCCTATACCTTTCTAGTCATACAACTTTCCCCCCACATCACACATGCACACGCTGCCTTGCCACCCACTCAAACAAGAACACTGCCTGTAGCCATACCATTTACCTCGAGCACAGCTTCTGTGCCTCTCTACTGCCGAACAGACACCGCCCCCAGCTTTTCATACCTTCCTAGGTATGGGTGTGCATGCGTGTGTGCATGTGTGTGGTTGTGTGTGTTCAGGCAGTGCCCTGTGCATCCCCAGCAAGCTCCAGCTCCAGTACTTTCCTCAGCTAGCGTAAGCCCAGGGAAAGCCCCTACACCTTCCCAAACACCCACAGCTTACACGCTTACATGCGAACACATACAGCTTCAGCTCTGGCACAGCCCCGCACCCCTTCATCCCTCTGAGCTCATGAGCAGCCCTTCCCTGCTCCCCTGCACCCCCCTCACCCTGTCACATACCCCGCCTCAATTTTTCTGCAGTCCTCACTCCCACCATCACACATTCCAGCACACCCGCCCTCCACAGACTCTCCATCTAGCTCCGCCACCCCACCTTGCTCCCCCAACCCCCCTCCCCCAGACACCCACCCAGACAGCCTCAGCCGTGCACATGCACTTGCTCACTTCTGTGCTCTCTCTGCCCAGTCCTCCCCCACTTCCCAGAGCTGCTCGGCCTGGGGAGGCATCTCCACCCCCTCGCTGCCCCAGGCCTTTCATTCCTGGACAGTGAGGTTGTACATCTGGTTCAAAGCTGCCCCACCCAAGACCCTGTGCTCTGGGCACCCTGGCCTGGGCTTCAGGGATTTGGGGCCTCTTTGGGGGTTCCTGGTACCTGGTCATGTGGTCTCCAAGCCAAGAGCTCTGAGTTACCAGCCCTGCCCTGGCTCTAGCATACATGTGGAGGTGGGGGATAGGGAGACTGACCCCCAGCCTCCTTTGTCAGGGTGCCAAATCCCCCACATACACCTCCTTGGCTCCCCTGAGATGAGCATTGGACCTAGAGCGTCAGGAAAAGAGGTGGAGACAGTACTGGCTTGACATGTTCCTTGCCCCAGCCCCCAGCCCCCCAGATCCAGGCTTCAGGGCTTGGTCTCCCTGGGAGTCAGTTCCGACAGTGAAGGTTACTTTACTAGATGCATGATTTTAAACGGAATCTCCACCATCTGTTCCACCCCCTAATTACAGATGCACAGAATCCGCCTCAGAGGGCAGCATGAGGGGAGTGATTTAGAGGCTGAGCTGCTTCTGCCTGCATTAGGGCCGGGGAGACTGGGGGGGGCAACTCTGGGTATTGCTGACAGCCCCCCAATCCCATCCCCTTCCCAGGGGCCTCTGGTGCCTCTTCTTTTGAAGGACTGCTAGTAGAAAGGCTCCCCTGACCCCCAAGACCTGCAAGAGGAAGCAGCTGCAATGCTGAGGGAGGGGTCCCAGAGACATCGCCCGTGTCCCAGGCCCCGAGTCCTAGGATGCAGGCTCCATTAGAGCCTTAAAAAATTCAGTGGATCGATCTCCTGCCTGACTCTTGTGCCCTGGGGAGCCGCAGGCTTGCGCCCGGCCCAGCTGCCTGCCTACCCTAGGGGTAGCAGGAATTGGTGAGGTAGGGCAGGGGGCAGAGCAGAGGTAGGGTCAGCCAGGTTCTGGCAGCCAGACCAAGACCCACCAGATGTGTTTGCACGCATGCGCCCGTCCCTCTTGGTGCAGCTGGCATGCCTGACCCTGCTTGAGCCATGCCCGGTGGGGCTGGCCCAGCCCAGGAGCCAGAGAGGGTGGGCCAGGCTCTGGGCCTCAGAGGGGTCTGAGGGACACTGGGCTGCTCCCTGAGCATGGGTCCACCTTGGCCCATGGGTGCCGGGGGCGTGGACACCGACCTGCTTCGTGGCGTTGGCGTTGGCTGTTGGTGAGGGCGGTGGTGGCAGCAGCAGCGGGCACACTGCGGTAGATGCTGGAGCATTCACTGCGGGGAGAATGGAAGCGAGGTTGGGCTGGAGGAATTTTAAAGATTGCTGCAGGCAGGAGGGTCTCTGGAACCCTGTGGAGCGGGCAGTCATGCAGAAGTAATCCTATCGCTGCCTGCCTGGAGGAGTGGAGAGGAGAAGGGCGGGAGGGGAAGCATGGCTCTGCTGCCCCTTTCCCCCCTCAGCCCCCACCTCGACCAGTTGTGGAGGGCACCAGGGACCCCCTGGACCCTTCCTGAGGAGGCACCTTGTCTTCTTCATGTGCCCCCTGGAGGGGCAATGCCACAGCTGTTGCTTAGCTCCAGGCGCTGGGTTTTATAAATAATGCAGCTCAGAGGTGGGGGCCGACTCAGTCTCCGGTCACCTTGGGTCACCCAGCGTGGCATCTCCAGCTGGCGGTCCTGTGGCAGAGCCCCTTTCCCTCCCAGCCTGTTCCTCCTCTTTTGCTGTGTGAGCTTGGGCCAGCAGCCCGCCCTCTCTGAGCAGGGCTGGGCAAAGGCTTACGGAAGCACTCAAAGCCCCCTGCCTTTGCCCCACCCCCAAGTCCCCACAGGTTAACTGGCAGCTGGCTCAGCCAGTGCAGGATGGAGAGGGGTGGCCTGCTCTGCAGGAGGCTGGTCTGTTCTGGCCCCTCCATTTTGCAGATGGAGTAACCAAGTCCAGAGGGGAAGGATGGCCAAGGCCAGCCAGCTGATGAACCACCCCCTTCCTGTCCCATTCTGCTGTCACTCAGGCTCTTCTCAGCCTCAGCTCTGCTAAGAGCAGGGCCTGGGGGGGGAAACGGGGGATGTTTGGGAAAGTGGTTGCGGCTGAGAGGTTGCCATGGCAATGCTGCAGGATGCCGAGCTGAAGTGGGGGTCCTACAGGGTCTCTGGGGCCCCCAGCTCCACACCCCTGTGGTCTTCTCCTTCCGTGTCTCTGTCCCTTGTTCTCATCTCCTGTCCTCCACCCAGATGCCTGTCAGGCGGCTTTGGTGACAGACTGGGTGGGTGACAGGTGGTGCAGGTGATGGGCTGGGTGGGTGACGAGCTGGGTGGGTGACAGGTGGTGCGGGTGCGAGGCAGGCAGGTGACAAGTTGGGTGGTGACGGGCCTGCTGATGACAGGCAGGGGGTGTGGTTGGCGAGGATGCCGTCTCCTGGCTGGTGGCCTGCTGCAGCCCCCACCCTCAAGCGTGTGCACATGCACAGATTCTGGGCGCAGAGCTTGGGGCTAAGATACTAATGAGGCTTATTGCGTGTTGAGGGGCAGGTGCCCAGGCTCACTAATGAGAGGCCTGTAACGAATCAGGGAGACAACTGGGGGGCTTTGAGGAATTTGGCTGGCCTTCCTGATAAGCCCTTCTCCAACCAGGTCGGGGACCCCCACCCGCCAACCCCAGCCACTGGGTTTACGCGGCTGCTGCGCAGATCACCACTCGAGCACTTGCTACCTTGTGCCGAGCCCGTCCATGCGTTTCCTCACTACTTAACAGATGAGGACTCTGAGGCGGAGGGAAGGCAAGGAACTTCACGTCACAGGCTTCTGGCACAGCTTGGGTTTTAACCTGGGTCTTTTCTGGCTCCAGAGCCCATGCTTTTAGCCACCTGGGGTCAGTCGAGCCCCTCCCCTTTGTAACTCTGGTCTTGGTGCAGGCTCAGAACCTCTCTCGATCTGTGTCACTCTTCTGGAAATGGATATGTCAGGTGGAGACGTGGTCTCTGAAATGTCACCACCTCTGACTTGGGTGACTTTAGAGACTTCTCCAGGTAGCTGCCTCGACCCCACCCCTTCAGGCCTTACTGGGTGACACCCCTAGACCGGAGACAGGGCTTAGTGCTGAGGGACCTGAGCTGAAAGGGGGCACCTGGATCTGAGCCACTTCCCCATTGTGTGGTGGGGAGGCCGAGGCCTAGAGGGGAGCAGCAACCACCCAAGGTCACACACCCTGTGAGCTGTAGGGCCCCATGGGATCCCAGGTCTCTGGGCCTGTGTAAAGGGTGGGGCTGGGTGTGGTGCCAGGGCTGGGAGGCCACCTCCTCCTGGGTCTCAACCACTAGCCAAACTTCTCCCCAGAGGTTGTGAGTCTAGTTCCTGGGAAGGTGTGGGGACTGTTGGCTGCCTCTTTTGGGGCTAAGCCCCCTCCCATTTAATCTGTACCCCTAGTGTCAGTTGAACCCCTCCCCTTTGTAACTTGTTAGGATGGCAAACTCAGCAGTGGCTGACAAATGTGTTGGGGCCTTGACATTGGCCTGGGACCACTGTGTGACCCTGGAGGGGCCAAGCTGGGACGCTTGGAAGGGAATTTAAAGGGAAAGAACTGAGCTTATAAATCTTGGAACATCTCAGTTCTCTTCCTCTCGACCTTAATCTCTTACCAAACCTGCTCTCCAGCTGCTCATCCAAATTGGGGGGTGAGGGAGCCCAACTGCCCACTCTCCTCTCCTTCCAACTGAAGCTCACCCTCCTGAAATTACCCCCTTTCTGGGGGAGAATGAGCTGCAGCCATTGCTATGGGTAGGGATTAAGAATGTCCAGATTGCTGGATCTGGCCTCTGATTCACAGTGGCCGCTAGGCCAAGGGCTTCAGTGCCTCAGTTTCCCCAATCTTGGGCTTGAAATCCTCTCCTAGCACCTGTCCCTCCTCTGTTCAGTCAGGAAGGAACACTCAGACCAAGAGGGGTTTGCAGCTGCAGGACACAGGGCCCTGTCCTCAGAAGCCCCAGGCTGAGATGGGAAGCACAGCCCTGCCCTTGGGAGCCCTCAAACCCAGAGGTGGGTCTAGAACCCAGGTTGGGTGTGTGCTGAGGTTCAGGCAGGGAGTGGGTGGTGCTGGGTGGCTGACCTGGGATGGCTTTTTGAAGCGAAGGCTGACACTGGGGGAGGTCTGAGGAAGGGTGTTGGTTAGCCTTGTGAGGGGGGCGCTTGGAGAGTCGTCTTTGGTGGGGGTGAAACCCTGAAGGGTCTGGCTTTCCCACAGGCCCAGGCAACTGTAAGCTGGTGTTCCGGGGCCCTCCCAGCTCCCCAGGGAACCCGTTGCTGCCTGGCCCTGGGGACCCAGGCGTCCTGGCGGGCGAGGGCGGGTCTCCAGCAGGCGCCCTGCCAAACCCCGCAGCCTGCTCACCAGGAATCTTGTTGCTGAGAGATGGAAAATCCCGGCCAGGCCTGCAGCTCATCCCTCCCCTCCGGGAGGAGGAGGGGCCCAAAGGTTCCTTCCTGCACCCCCTCCCATCTGGGGCAGGGCCCTCCTCAACAGTGGGTGGGGCTGGGGGGCCCAGGACAGGCCTCTGAGCCTCGGTCACATGTCCTGGAGCCCAGCCCAGCCCGCATTGGGCACCAGGGCACTGTGGAGGCAGAAAGGGCCTGGTGGAGCACAGGAGGGGTGGGGGTGGGGCTGGGGCCAGAAGGGGGCCTGGATGGGGGCCCAGGCCTGGCCCTGGCCCCACGGGCTCCCCCAGGGCGGAGGGTGAAGAGTTGGTTCTCTCCTTGGACAGGAAGACGAATGATCCCATTATGGGAGCGTGATTTTATTCCACGTGTCACGGAGTCTGAGATTAACTTGCTCACCAGTCTGTGACAAACCCCTCACACCCAACACACAGACACAGGCACAGACACACACACATATCCTTGGCCTCACAAATGCACATCCCACAGACACAGTTAAGCATTTCTGTACTACCACACATGACACAGTCTCACACAGAGACACCCGTTCACACTCACATTCACACTTGGATTCACTGAGCTCTAGGCCCAGAGCCTCAAAAGGCATCAGCCCTCAGTCACGCTTAGGCCAGAGAGGCCCACAGATACACATGGGCTGTCCCGGGGGTGCTTGCAGCCATACTTAGGCATGCACAGGTCAGGGGCACGCTGCCCCATAGACACAGATGGACTTTACTCACGCACACCCACGGCCATGTGGTCAGGCGTGGGCCCACATCCACACACTGTGAGACAAAGGCCCAGATACATACAGAGACAAAGACAGACACAGACACACAGCCGGCAGTGCGCGCACAAGCACAGGCGTGCACACCCGGACACAGACAAAGACAAATAAATGCCCAGAGGTTTTGCTGTGGACAGATGTAAGGCGCACATACATCTGGGCCTCCTCCTCAACCTCTCTGCCTGGGGACATGGTAATCTGGTGCCTCTGGCTCCAGGGAGAACTCTGAGGAGTCCTCTGCTAGGTCAGACACCCAGCCCCCACCGTGGGCCCCCACCTCTGGCACTGGGCCTGTGACCAAGGCCACAGCAGCCCTTCCATAGAGCTCTGGCGTCTCTTGCCCTCCCCTCCCCACTGGACAGCCTCACAGGCACAGCATCTCCCCCTGCACATGTTCACAACCCACACGCACACGCACATACACGCACAGTTCCCATTCACAACCCCTCAGGTGTCCCCTTGTCTTCCTCAGACATGCACAACCTTGGTGCGTGTGCGTACACACGTACACACACACACACCCTTCCTCATGTAACATGCCCCTGGCCTTCATGACATCACCCCCACACACACACAGGGACCCACACGCAGATGTGACACGCAGCCTCTCTCACAGCCGCCTCCACGCAAACACATGTGAACGCACGCCTTGACGTACTTCCTCACCTCCTCTCACAGACTAATTCACAAACGCAACACACATGTACACTCCCCCACATGCAGCACACAGCCTCACCACTTCTGCGCTCTCTCTGTCTCTCCCCTCTCTCCCCTTCTCAGAACCTCCCTCACACAATCACTTCCCTTCCTCTGTCTCTCACAAACACTCCCTCTGCCAAGAGTGCGGCTCTGGCTCCTCTGCAGAGCGCCCTGACAGTGTCTGTTACTGCTCTCCACGCATGCTTGGCCCTCCTGGCCTCAGTCTCTTCCCCTCCACCTTCAGCCCTGCGTAGTTGGGCTCGTTATTTCTCTTGCTTCATCACTGATTATATATGGAACATTCGTTTATTCAGTTAACAGACGGTGATTGAGCACTGACCATGGGTTGAGCCCTGAGACTCTGCGGTGATACAGGTCTTTCCCTCTCAATATTGTGACCAGCTTGTGTGCTGCTGGTCTGCTCGGACTAGACTGTATGGGAAAACTTAGTCTTGGGTGTTGAGGGATGTATAGGAATTCACAAGAGGAATAATCAATCGGATAAGGTGTTCCAGGCAGAGGGAACAGCATGTGCAAAACCTGGAAAGTGAATCAGTTTCATAAACCAAGCATGAAATTTTCCATAGGATGCTGGGAAAATGGAAAATGTGATGTTCAGAACCTAGAGGACAGGGTGCAGGGGCAGAAGTCTGCTGTGACCACTTAGAAGCCAAGCTCAGTCAGCGGTTTGGATGTTGTCTCATGGGCCATGAGGCATCATGGGCGATCTTAGACAGGACAGAGTGGGCAGTGACTGGGCGCAGGGAGCCACTTGAGAGGCTTGCACAGTACGGTGGTAGGTGCTGCTGGTCTGGCCTAGAAGAGCAAGCGGGACCGAGAGGAGGCTCACTTAGAAGCAAGGACCGCTGGGGTTCTAGGTCAGAGCCGTGAGACGCAAAGGCACATCCTCTATGAGCCACCACCCGAGGCTGGGACAGTGCGAGAGCCAGGACATGCTCAGTAAGTGTCATTGTTGTCAGTTGCCAGGTGGCATCGGACAGGTGCGGGGGACACTCACTGAGCACCCACTGAGTGCTGGCTGCGGTGCCAGGTGCTGGGCCCAAAGGTCTGTGGCCACAGGACGCTCAGCCGCCTGAAACCACAGTTGACATGGGGTGAGCAGAGAGGGCCGCGCATTGGGCGTGAAGGTGCAGTGCCCTGGGGAGCTAGAGGACAAGCCTCTCAGGATTCTGGGGGGCCTCAGGGAGGACCAGCACGGGGATGACCAGCAGAGGAAGAGGAGCTTCTAGGAGAGGGGTCTTATGAATAACAGGCCAAAGGTGGGTGGAGGAGTCTAACCTATCTCATGAGTGGGACATAGGGAGGTGGGAGTTGAGGGGTGGTTTTTGGAGGGGAGCTTAGTGGCAGGGCTGAGAGGGGCTCAGTGGGAGCTGAGGGGGCACTCCAGTGTTTTAGTGGCAACACAGAATGTGCCATCAGAGATTCTGCTCTAGACTTTGCTACTAAGTAATTGGATGACTACAAACAAATGCCTTGGCCTCCTTGGGCCTCAGTTTCCCCACCTGTACCATGTGGCAGTTAGTCTTGGGTAGGAGGTATTCTGGTAGCATGTACTAGGGGCAACCCCCTAGTACAACCTTGGCCTAGGACTCTGGACTTCAACAGTGCTTTCTTCCTGAACATTCTGAGCAAAAGAAAGGAGCAAAGTAAGGGGTTCCCCAGAAGCAGTATGGGATTCTCCAAATGATGGGCCAGAAGCTCAGGATGGAAAAGGGGGGGTTTCTGCCAGGATCTGTCCAAGCCCCACAGGAGACCCGGAAGAGAAGGCCAAGGCCCTGCTTCCTCCCTCCCTGCCGTGTTGTGCTGGGTGTGGGCCAGGTGCCTAGGAGAGCACAATTCCCAGTCCCAGGCCCGGGGGGTTCAGGACCCGTCTGCCCACTGACTGGGGAGCAGGGCTGGAGCTCGAACCTGCCCCTCAGCTTGAAATCCCGTGGGGTGAGGCGGCAAGAGTCCAGTCCAAGGGTGGCAAAGCAAAGGGTAGCTCTGGATTCTGCCATTGGCGTTTGGGTGTTGGAAGCTGTGGGACAAGGCAGGTTCTGGTGACCTCCCAGCTGCCCTGGATCCCGGCTACAAGGGGCCCTTTAAGCATCTCACCTGTGAGGTGGGGCTGGCAGAGAATTAATTTCCTGTGCTATTTTAATTTTGCTGTATTTAATTTGCTGTTTATTTTAATTAATTAACGGCGAGTAATCGTCTATTCTAACTTGCTGCCGCTGGCTCCTCTTCTTTTTCAGGGGTGGAAGGCCAGGCCAGGTGATTGCCGAATTAACTGTGGGGGAGAAGGAGGACCTTGGGAGCATCGTCCCCTTTGCCCCCTTAGTCTTGGGGTCTTATCTACTCTCCCTGGTTCTCCCCTTTAGGGGCCCTCCCCTCCCCACTCATTTATGGTCCCTCCCATTCCTATCTCTTCTCCCCTCAGGTCTGCCTCAAGGCCTCAGATGCAGTAACTTGCAGTTCATGAGGTCCTGTCTGCACCCCTCCCCCCAAAAAAAAAACAGTCCTAGGGGCTGGTTAAGGACATGGAAATGGTTTGTAATCTAAGCAGTGTTTAGGGACAGTTGGGGAAACTTTGAAAGTGGGGGTCTGTTAGTGGTACCCCCCACCTCCCTACCCCACTGCCCCATACAGCACACCCATCTGTGTCGTCAGGGAATAGGACAGTAGCGTCTGTAAGCACCTGTGGACAGTCTTTGGGCAGGACTTCCATTATTAGTTAATTTCTGGACAGACCTCCAGAGGAGGATTATCCACTGCAGAGATGAGGAAGTGAGGCTCAGAGAGGCTAAGTGGTCTGCTCAGGGTCACACAGCAACTAAGAGATGGAGGGCCTGGATTCTGCATGGGGAGAGTTAATAATTGGAGAGTGGAAAGGGAAAGTGGTTTGTGATTAGGGTAGGGGGATAGGTCAGAAGGATGGAGCCAAAAATGGGATCTTCTGGCTCTGGAGAATGTGGGGGGGAAGAGGAGTGGGGTCCTGGCCACAGTGGCTTCCTGAGGTACAGGGTCTCTGCCACCTGTTCCCTTACCTGTAGGTTTTCAGTTGTCTGTTTTGAACTAGAACTTGCTCTGTGACTTGCGCTGTATCCTGTCAGGAGATCCTCCTGTGGTGAGGTGGAACCCTACTTCTATTTACTTAACAAACATGAAGCTAGTCCTTGATGTCCCAGGCATTCTTCTAACTTCTAACTATTTTATAAATAGCTATTCACTTAGTCACCATAGCAACCTCATTACCATACTTATTTTACATATCAGGAAACTGAGGCTTAGAAAGTTTAAGCAACTAGAGCAAGGTCACACAGCCAGTCCCTGGTGGAGTCGCCTTTGAACTTGGAACTCAGATCCAGAGCGCTTGTTCTAACCCACAGGTTGTCCTGCCTCCTTAAAGGCTCTGAGTGGGAGATGGGAGCCCTGAATTCCGGGGAGACATGGCATCTTGGGAGAGCCTCTAGTCTAGATCCCCTTGCCAACCCCAAGCCTGATAGGATAGACAGAGGCCACAAATCAAGGCCTCTCTGTGGGGGACAGGCAGTGTCCAGGTGCTCCTGGCTAGGGGGTGCAGACCCGCAGTCAGGAAGCCACCGCAGACCATGCAGACCATGGCCATGCGGCCAGGGTCCTGTGTCCGAGACCACGGAGAACTGACCTCGCACCACATGCTCAGGGAGCTTGCTGTCCAGCCGACTGGAACAAGAAAGTTGTGCGTGAACGATTACCAACAGTGTGTAAGACAGTGCGTGGGGCAAACATCACAAACGTGCAGTTGAAACTCTGAGTCTGGGCTTTGAATCCTGTGTGCCCTTATCACACGACTCCTTGCCGAGCCTCAGTTTCCTCCATCCGTCCAGGGGAGTAATAATGGCACTGGCTCCACAGGGGTTGGTGAGGTTCCAGTGGGAGAAACCATGAGGGGTTTGAACTTGTAAGCAGGATCCAATGAGCATTTATCTAGATCTAGAAAGAAAGGGTCCCACCCCTGGGGTTGGCATGGAACAGGTCAGGATAGAGTCTAGCCATGGAGTCAGAGCTCAGGGGTTTAAAGCCCAGCCATGGTGAGTCGTTATGCACCCCCCCAGCCTTGACTTTACTTGTCTGTAAAATGGGTATAGAATAGTGCCCCACCCTAGCCCATGTTGTAAGGCTTAAGTTAGTTAATTCTGGGTGCCAGACGTATTTCTAGTCCCTCCAGACGATACGTGTCATCTACAGGTCAATACATGCTAGCGATTTCATTATCATCATTCGTATTCTGGAGCTGGGGCACTATTCAGGGAGGTGGAAAGAGGGGACTCAGACTTTCAGGAGAGGGATGAGTGACACAACAAAACACGATGAGAGAATAATGGGCTGGTATTTATTGAGTGCTTACTCCGTGCCAGGCACGCTACAGTGCTCACGAGGCAGCTGCTTCTGTCACTCCCATGGAGCACAGGTTCAGAGGCGTATAGTGACAGGGCCAGAAGCTGGCTAGTAGCGGGTGAAGCTGGAGCTTCAGAGACTCAAAGTCAGGCCCCCTAATCGCAAAGCTTTAAAGCAGATTAAGAGATAGGGTGGGAGTCGAGTAACCTGGCCAGGAAAAGGCCACAGGTGGGCAAGGCTTAGCCAAATTAGGGAAATAGCAAGGCACAGACCAAGTCAGTGCACGGTCCTGCACTGGGTTTTCCCAGCAGTAAACATGGAGACGTGAGCTCAGGGAAAGGAGCTCGTAAAGACTAGAGGGAAGCCTTCCTGGAAGAGGTGGACCTTGAGGAACTGGCACAATTGAAAAAGATGGGAGCCTTTCAACCTTGCGGGCAGGGCATCAGGAAAGGCCCCAGAGGAAGAAGGAGCCACATGGCTCAGGACTGAGAAGTGGAGGTCAGAGTGAGGGTTGGGAGGGAAGGTGGCCTTAGGGGCACAGGCAGAGAGACAGCCCCAGGGAGATAAGGAGGGTGAGAGATTCAAGAGGCTTAGCTAATGTAGAAATAGAAATAACCTTCCATCTGGACAGGAAATAGAGCATAGTGATAGAGAGCGCAGGCCCAATGCTAGCCAGGCTGCTTCCTAGCATGCGCACAGGGCAGGTCACTTGAAGTCTCATCTCCAAAATGAGGGTAATGAAAGTCCCTGTCTCCTAAGATGAGATGGTCTGTGAGACGTGCTTAGCGCAGTGTCTGGAACGTGCACCTGATGCATTCACCCATTCTTCAAATGCCAGTCGCATGCTGGGACAACTCATCTCAGGGACACATGGCAGAGAGCAAAGTAGATAAAAAACCCTGCCCTCAAGGAGCTTACATATGGGAGATGAAACCGTTAACACGAAAACAAATAAAAGACATGGTTTGTTAGATGCTGCCAAGTGTCAAGGGGAGAAATGAAAGAGGGAATGGGTTTAAGGGGTGCTGAGCTTGCAGGGTTGTTGTCATTTCAAGTAGACTAATAAACTTGTGATACTGTTGCTAGGATTATACGTATGGTAGGCTTTAGTAGAATAAGTGACTTCAAGTTAATATGACATTTATTCGTAATGGCAATCATTTGAGGTGTAGGTATTGCTGTTCCCATTTTACAGATGAGGACTTTGAGGCTCAAAGAGAAGAATCTGACCCCAGAGTGGTGCCTCTGGCTCCCTAGGACACCTGAGACGAGAGGAGTGCTGGCTCCGAAAGTCTAGAGGACGGGAGAGAGAGGTTAGTTGGAGAGGATGGAGGATGTAGCACTGTCTAAGGGGTGTCTGTATCCAGGGATGGAGCAGAGCGGGAGAACAGGGGCCGAGGCCTGCTTCCTGGAGCCAGCACGATGGTCAGCATGCCCTGGCCTGGCCTAATCAGGGTGAGTTCAAAGTGGCTGAACCCAGGGACAACCCTGAGGGCACAGCGGAGGCAGCTGGCTGGGCCTGAGACACTGTGTGATTGAGCACAGGGGCAGAATCTGTCCAGAACTGAGTGAGTGTGTGGGTGGGAGATCACAGGGATGAGGGGAAGAAGGCAGCTCCACTGGCCTGATGAGAGGGGACAGCACGGAGGTTGGCAGGGCCAGAGCTGACTGCGGAGTCTCTTGAATGTCAGGCTGAAGACCTCAGCCTTGACGTTGTCAGCAGCAGCGGGGAGCTGTTAAAGGTTTGGGAGCAGGGACCCCATGTCATGAGAATGAGGTTTGAGAAAGGTCAGTCCCTCATGAGGTGGAGGAAGAGAGTCAATGGAGGCATTCTGAGGTGGGAAGCCCACCGTAGGGCGGTCATGGCTGAGCAGGAGAGAAGTGACAAGGTCCAGCCATGGAGACAGGCAGGTTGAGCTAGTGCGAGAGTGGGGTTCAGGAGACATTATGCCCGCACTAGCCTTGGGCCTGCCCCAGACTTTCTGAGATACTTTGGGCCAGTCCTTTTTCCCCTGTTTGCTGCTGTTTTCTCCATTGGGATTAAACTAAAGGTTATGCCCCTCTCCCCTTCTCCTTATTTTTTTTTTTTTTTTACCATTTGGGCTAAGAATCCATTTTGAGAAGATGGTGAGAGCTGTAGGCTTTCTCTTAAGAAAAAAACAACTTTTGGTTAAGATTTTGTGAGATTTACACACCTGCCCAAGCCCACCCATGGAACCAAGCTAGGTAATCAATAGTAATACAAATAGCAGTTAACGTGTCACGCTTACTATGGGCCAGGTGCTGGGCAAAGTGATATGCGCAATCTTCTTAAGTCAGTGTAACAACTCTGTGAGGGAGATGCCATTCCTGCAATTCTGTTTAACAGATGAGGAAGCCTAGAGAGATGAAGTGACTTGCCCAAAGTCAGCTAGAATTAAAGCCTGGGCTGGCCAGTTCCAGAGCCCGTGACCTTAAGAGCAGTGGTTGGGACAGGGGCAGCTATGGAAGGCTTTCCAAAGAAAGCTATGGAAAAGCAGAGCTAGAAGTAAACTATGGACAAGTAGGATACTACTGCCCACTCAGCTTGAGGTAGACAGGCAGAGGTGGCTGGAGCAGACACTGGAGATGCAGATTCCGCTTGGAATCCCCTGGTCTAGCGTCTGAACGAGTTGATTTCAGTCCCACATGACCCCCAAGCTAAGTGACCTAACCTGAGCCTGCTGGGAAGGGATGGAGTATGCAGCTGCTTATCTCGGTCTGATTATATATATATCCCCTTGGCAAAGAAGTATTACCCCTGACTCTTTGACTCTGCCTCCAGTACTGTCTCTGGACGCTACTGTCCCTTCCCCCTTCCCAAGGCCATTGAGAAGGGCCAGTGAGCCTTGATCACTCTCAGAGTTTAGAAGTGAAGGCACCCTTTCCATCCCAGAGAAGAGTACTGGGGCCTATCTCCTGAGACCAGAGCAGACTCTGAAAACCAGACAGCATGGGGTCTATGTTAAGTTCTAGTTTTGACCTTGATCTGCAGTACCATCTAGCAGGAGATGATCTAGATTAGACCAGACCATAGTCTCAGACTGGAATCTGGATTTACCGTGAGTTGAACCTGTTGGTCCTTTAGAACTGGAGTTGGCTGTCTTCTGTAAAGAGTCAAATAGTAAAAATGTTAAGCTTTGTAGATACTTACTTGGTCTCTTGTCATGAGTACTCAGTCTGCCATTGTACTTTGAATGCAATACTAGACTGTGCATAGCATAAGCATGAGCATGACTGTGCTCCAGTCAAACTTGAATTGTTCAAAGACAGCAAGCTAGATCTGGCCCTTGGACCATCGTTGGCTACCCCAATCTAGAACCTCCTTCCTGCTAAGTGTGTCTCGATCTTAAATCTTACTGGACAGTGATCTTATAAGCAAACAGGTTGGGATGTCAGACTGGTTAATGTGAAAGATGATGTACAGCCACACTGTTGCTGGATTGAGATATTGGGAATTAGTGAACAAGAAATACTAGACAAGTAGTTTGCAGCCATAATCTCTGGAGGAGTCTAGAGTCACGGAAAGCTGGGTTGGGATGGTATGGAGTGGTGAGAGCTAGATCCACACACAACAACACTGTGGTATGGATTTGGGGAAATGGGTGAGCAGAAGCCACAAAGATACAGATCTAGAGCAGGCAATGCTTTGGTTCCACGCCAGACTACTCTATGGTCTAGAACAGCACAGTCCAATAGAAATGTAATGGGACCCGTATATGTAATCTAAATTTTATAGTAGCCACATTAATGTAAAAAGAAATGAATTACTGTTAATATCATATGTAACGCAATAGATCCAAAATATTATCATTTCAACATGTAATCATAAAAATTATTAATGGGATATTTTACTTTTTTCATATTTAAATTCAAAGTCTGTTGTATATTTTATACTTACTGCACATCCAAATTCCAATTAGTCACATTTCCAGTACTCAAAAGTTACTCTCTACCATATTGGACAGCATATGTTTAGAAGCAGGCTTTTCTTTGCGACCCGGGGCCAGAAGAGTCACGAGCCAGAACGATCTGGAATAAATAGAGTTGGACATGCTAGAGGTTATACTCTTAACAGACTCTAATTGGGTGTAGACCGGCTCACCCCAGGAGAGCATCTAGGCTCTGAGTTGGGATGGGTGGGGGAGGTTCCTGCCTGGGAGTCCTGACCAACTGGCCTCCAACTCCTCCTCCCTCATCCCAGTGTAACCTCTGACTCTGGAGCCTGGTCTGGCCTGGCAGGTGGGGGTGGGGCAGGGTAGCAGCTGGACCCTTGAGGGAGCAGGAGCTCCACCCCTCCAAGCCAGCTGCTGCCAGCCTTCCTGGACTGACTCTGTGGAAACTGGGGGCTCAGAGACAGAAATAAACTGCCAGGTTTCCGGGGCGGAGTGTGTGTGCTGGGGGGGGGGGGGGCTGCTAGCCTTTGTGCTTCCCNGGGGGGGGGGGGGGGGGGGGGGGGGGGGGGGGGGCTGCTAGCCTTTGTGCTTCCCTGCTGGGGGGTAAGAAGAGGGGCAGGAAGCAACTCCAGGCTTTGTCCCAGGCTGTTACCCCTAAATGCCATCTTTCGCCCCTACATGCCCCTACCTCCATGGCTCTCAGGCTGGGCTAATTCTAGCATTTGGTGGATTCGTGAGCTCTGGGGATCAGGATTCTGGGACTGGGTGATCCCCTGGGCTCTGAACAGTCTGGTGGCCCTGGGGTCATCTCTGTGTCCACTTCTACGCTCTAGGAACTGAACAGTCAAACAGCTGCACCGGGGCATTCAGTCAGGGGTTGGGAGATGTGTATTGGTTGTTCGCCTCTGCCACTAACTGACCAGAGGCAGCTTTAGGGAAATCACATTTTGAGCGTTTCCTCCTTTATAGAAAGGGGACAGTGTTTGTCCTGCTGGTCTCTGGGTGCTAGAGAATGGTAGTTAACGCAGATCCTGGAATCAGCCCGAATTTATCTGACTCCGGCCTCTGCCATTGTGTGCTCTTTGTTAGTTCAGTTAACGTTCCTGAGCCTCGGTTTCCTCATCATCAAAAAGGGGGTGATAGCACTTTGTAGGAACCTTATAATCCAGTGAGCTAAGTCATGCAGGGCCAGCGCTCAGTGTTAGCTACTACCACGAGGTAGTCACTAAGCTTAAAAGGGTTAAGGGTTGCCGTTTGACAAAAGCAAATGATTCTTCTTCCAGAGGATCCTCTCAGACCCCCTCATTTAATAAAGGGGAAAAGGAAAATTGAGCCCCCCCCCCCCAGCGCTTTTGCCCCGAGAAGAGGCACACATCAAGGAAAACCTTTATTTGGTACCCAGCATATAAAGTTAGGTCGCTCATCCCCAATTTACAGGTACGGAGATCAAGGCCGATGATTGGCCACTGGTGCAGAGTGGCGCTATCCAGTGAGGCCCGAGTCCGCCGCTGGGGAGGGAGTGCCCTCGCCGCCGCCGCGTCGGGAGGAGGGGCGTGCAGGTAGCGGGCGCCCTGGAGCCAGTGCCCGAGCCAGGCGCTCTATTAATAATCCCGCCGGCCGAGAGCGCAGGTCCCGGCCGCCGCCGGCAGCCTCCCGGGCCTGGGCCGGAGCCCGAGCCCGAGCCGGATCGCGGGGCCCTCCCCTTCCCTCCGCCACGTGACTCCCCCAACTCCGCGGGCAGCCGAGGGCCCGGGCTGGCGGGCCGGGGGCCAGGAAAAAGCCGAAAACACGGAGGCTGGGCCGCTCCCCTCCTGCTCAAAATAGCCCCCGGCCGGGGCTGCCACGCATTCCGTCGGGTCCGGGGCACGGGAAGGGGCGGCCGGTCGGGCCCCCGCCCGGCCCGACGTGGCTGCCTGGCCGGGTGGGAAGGGGGGGCCGAGGGCGGGCCGCGCGGCCGGCCGGCATGTGGCTCTCCTTCGGGGAGCCTTGGCAGCCCGGGCTGCGCGCTGCGCCGGGATGATGGAGAGCTTCTGGAATTTCCTGCAGCTGGAGAGCGCGGCCGGCCGGGGGAGAGGGCTGAACGCGCGGCTTGGGAAGGGGCGCCTGGAAGCCCGACCCTAGGGGGCGCCTCCGCCGCCAGGGTTGTAGGGGTAGATGGACGGGCCCGCCCCCAGACTGCGTGAGAAAAAGGCACACCTCCCCTCCCCCGCCACACTTTTCGGGTCTGGCGGGGGTCCAGTCCCGCCCTTCCCGGCCCGGGCGGCGGAGAGGGGCCAGGTGCAGGCAACGCCCCTCCCCCAGCCGCCTGGTTTCCCTCTCGGCCCGTCACCTCCTCCAGGAGTCAGAAGCCTTGCGGCCTCATCTGGGAGGGGGGCGGGGGTGGCAGGGATCAGGGGGCAGCGCGGGCCTGCCAGGTATCCCCGGAGGCGGCGGCGGCGGGAAAACTCGGAGGCGGACCGTTTGGGCCGAGCACTGCTGGGGCCGCGGACCAGAGCCTCTTGCTCAAGCAAGAGCCTTGAGGGCTTCCTGGAGGGTGGCAAGGCGGTCTTCTCCCAACAACCCCCACCCCCACTTACCGAGTTGCCGAGCTGGTGGGGGCGGACGGTGGGGGCGGACGTGCCCAAAAGACCTGGACGGTTTTCCCATCGGCGGCGGCAGGTCTCTTGGGGGGGGCGACTCTGCACCTTACAGGTCCCGAAGTCGAGAAAAGGGCTCCCGGGAGGGAGGGACGCCCTTTTACAACAGCCCCCAGATCGAGGGGAGTAGGTAAGTGACTTTTTAGGGCTCATTCTTGGTACTCTGGGTTGGGGGAGGCAAACAGAACCACCCTGTTCTTTGTGCGGGAGGGGAGGGGATGCTTTCCCACAACTTATGCTGTCCCCAGCACCATTTGGTGTCCTGCAGACACAAGAGCCTTTTGGCGACTCAGCAGGCACCACCTCTGCCTGGAGTGGACCCTTCTCCTCTTGACTGTGGTCCCTGTTCAACTTCTTTTCCTGCCCCGACCCTGTCCCCTCACCATGTTAAACATAAGCAAGTGGAAACAGGTAACCGTTCCAGCGCCTCCTCTGCCTCTCACTGCTGTGTGACCTTGAGCAAGTCCCTTTCGCTCTTTAGTCCCTTTCCTCATTTGAAAAACAATATAGGTAGACCATGACCTTGTTCAGGGGCCTAACCCTGTGTGTTTCAAGCACCTAGCATACTGTCTGCACGCAGTCAGGGCAGGAAATGCAGGCACCTGTGTAAGCTCCAACCCCCAGCACAGAGCCCTCAAGGTATTAGAGTCCCCTTCCCCTCCAACAGCTCTGAAATTTGGTTTCCCAAGGTAAGTAGTGCTTCTCAGTCTGGCTCAGGGGTGGAGGGGGTGGTTTAGAAAGGGGTCGGTTTTATTGAGTGCTCATTTATTTTCATTAAACTTATTTAAGTTGTTGTTCTCAGCTCCAGGCTGGGGGAGAGACTTCTAATTTTATGCTGGGGACTGAGGATTGACCTGGTCACTACACAGTGTTAAAACTGGAAGGGTCCTTAGAAACCCTTCCTGCTAGGCCAGCTCTTAGGCAAGGAGGGGAAACTGAGGCCCAAGGAGGTGGCTAGGTCTCCTCTTAATCTGCTTTTCCAGTAGTGGGGGCAACAGAGAGCTCAGGGCTGGGGGAAGTTGGGCAGGCAGGCTGAGGGCTGGTGGAATTCTGCTTTCCTCCCTCCCATCTCCATGCTGACCTTTCACTCCACTGCTGGATGGGAGGGGGTGGGACCCACATACCCAGATTCAAATTCAGATGCCTCTTGGCTCCCCTCAGCCCAGGATGTTGGGCCTGGGCCTGTCAACTCCCACCCTTCCCTCCCCCCTCACTTCTCCCTATTTCCTGTTGGATTGGCCTGCCTTGTATACTGGAAGGAACTTAAGGCTCCATTTGTTGTCTGAACTTGAGAATACTCCTGCACCTCTGTGAGCCTCAATTTGCTTTCCTGCAAAATGGAGTTGAAATAAAAACCTACCTAGCAGAGCACCCCTTTAAGCCACATGGCAGACTTGCTGGCAGGATCTGTTTAAATAATTAGGGGCATGGGTGCCCTAGACTTTATGTTCAAGACCAGGTATAAGGAACAGTGACCTACCTTTACCTTTGATTGGGGAGACAAATCTCTGGGACCCTGAAAAACGGTGGGGTGGGGATGGGTGTCCTCCAGGTCATTTGGGCAAAGTCCAGATTGAAGCAAATTTATGGCCTGGATTCCAGTGCTGCCAGGCGCCGTGTCTCTGAATGTGCTACTGGCAGTTCTCATAAACTCCTCCCTATAACTACAGATGCTCCCTCTACCGCAGGGAAGCCAACTACCCACCACCTACTTCCTCTCACACAGTAGAGGGCTGTCAGTGAGGGACTGTAGAAAAGAAAAGGGTTGGAAGCAGCCGTTGGGCTGTGTGACTCTGGGCAGGCTGCCTCACCTCTCTGGGCCTCAGTTTCCTCCTGCTCCTCAGTTTCCTCCTGCACAGTGAAGGAGGTGGGATTAGTGACTCCCTTAGGCACCTACCCGCTCTGACAGGCTCCAAGCCTGTGTTGACTGATGTAGCCTAGGAGATAGGAGCACACAGAACAGAGTCAGCTGGGAGATTCCTGTCAAGGTATAACCCCCCTCCAGAAGGCTGGAGTCACCCCCCCCTTCCCAAGACACACCCTTCAGGAGTACTGGTGGCAGTTGTTGCGGGTGGAGGGGGCATAGCACCCAAGGGAGTGCTTCTGATTCCAGGGTCTTGGTTTGTTAGCAGAGGTGTGTGCCTAAGAACTAGAGCTGGTGTCAGGCTGGGCGTTGAGACTGTACTGCCAGGGACAGAGAGTGTGTATCGTGTCCAGTCAGCCTCCAGGGAGTGGAGTTCAGGGGGCACCTAGCTTGTGGGAAGGTGGGCCTAGAAAGGCAGTTGCAGGGGTGCTTGGGACATATGCAAGACGGGAAACCTGGTAATGGGAGGGAGAGAAAAACACTGAAGAACCACAGAACCAGGCTAGGTTAGGGCAGACTGTTGGCGGGGAGGAAGGTTCAGCCTTCTGGGGAAGTAATAGATTCAGCACAGTCTGACACTGCAATTCTGCCTGTGCCTAGGTTTGTCAGCTCATTTATAGGTGTTGAGCTAAACTACACCATTCTGAGTTGCTGTTGTCACACTCTAGTATGGGGGGTGTATGTGCAGAGGTGTTGTTAGGGTTTTCTGAATAACGACTGCCTGGTTGTTTGGGGTACGTGTGTCTGTACAGCATGGTATTGTAAGGCAGGAAGCAGCTCCTGGCCATTTGGGGTGCTGCCAAGGGTCTGGGGGCATCAGTTCTGGCTGTTGAAAGCATCGCACTCTATAGTGGGGATGCTGGGCTATAATAGTGTTTTCAGGCTGTGAGCAGATCCTGGCTGAGTTTTGGGTGCCTCTCCCACCTCCATCTCGTATGCATTGGGAAGGAGGTCCCCTGTCTTAATCAGTCCCTCCACAGGTAGGCAAGCAGGCAGTCACAAGCCAGCTCACACGCAGTAATTTTACCACGGTGCCTAAATCAGGAACAGGCGTGAATTGACCTTTTAACCCCTTCCCCACCATGGGATTAGACTCTGTTTCCTGTTCAATCTCCTCCAGAACCAGTTCCATCCCACCTGCCCCCCCTCCAATGAGCGGATAAGCAAACCCCCATCTCTTCTCTTCCCCTGATGAGCCTTGGGGGGGCCTGAGGGCCAGGCTGGTGCAGGGTCTGGCAGGAACTGAGGACCCAGGCGGGAGTGATAAATATTGAAGAGGAGGGATTTCAGTGTGGGCTGGAGCAGCTGCAGTGGTTCGAGTGTCACACTATCTCTCCCCAGGTTTACTGACCCATTTCCATTCACGCGGCTGCTGGTTTCCTAGCAACGGCAACAGTCCCCCCAGAACAGGCGGAGTGTGTGTCTGCCATTAGCGACTGCCGCAACTGTGTCAAGGTTACCCCGCTCCCTGCAAACCCACCCCGGCGGGTTTGTTTTCTGCCAGCGCCTGGCACACACCGTGCCAGCCAGGGAGGGGGAGGGGAGGTTTGGGGGGGCAGCGCAGGGGCTTGGGTGGGGGTGGGGGCCGAGGAGGCTCTGTAGTTCCCGGTCCAGTGGGAGCCAACTTGGACTGAGGCCGAAGCCGCCACCACCACCCCCCCTTGGCTGGTGGAATTCCTGAGCCTGAGGGGAGCAGGGGGCGGGGCTGTCCCTCAGCCCTGACCCCCGAGATTCCAGAGCCTGGGGGGAGGGGTGGGGGCCAAGGGGCCTCTGGGAAGCCTGCCCGATCTGACCCCACCTGGCTTGTTCTGCTCCTGCCCTGGCTTCCTCCCACTTCTGCGCAGCTCCATGCTCTTCTCTGCACTCAGCTCTTTGTCCCAGCCTCTGTGCCTGGTCTCCCCCATCAGACTCCCCAGGGCAAGGTTGTGTTTCTCCCATCAGACTAGGGGCTCCTGAGGTCGGGGTTCACTATGCCTCCTTTCCTTCTCTTCCCTCTGCACCAGCTTATGGCTGTTTTTCCAAATGTCATGGGAGATGAGATTAAACAGTTGGGGTGGCAAGTGATCATTTTTCTTAATGGGAACTAGCAGGGCAGATATCCCCACCACCCCCTTGGCAAAGTAGATTCCGTCTGCAAGCCTCCTGCCTGGTGGCACTCTGGGAGTGGTCGTAGGTAGAGTACCTCTCTTTTTCCTCCCTGAAAGCCTGGATATAAAGGGTTAAAGCACCCCCCCCCTGCACACCTTGCCTTGGTATGTGAGTTTCTCCAGGCTGGGGGGATGGGAGGATGGGGGTCTGTCGCCTTATAGCCACTCATGTGGTCAGCTCAGACCTGACCAGTCACATTCCTGCCCAGGAGGGCTGGGGCTTGAGGCACAGGGGCCTGGAGGGGGCTGGGTTTGTAGAAACGGAAAGGGGGCATGGAGAAACTGGGGCCAGGGGCAATATAAACCTCAGGAAGCCTGAATCCCTTTTCCACCCCTCTGCATGTTAGTCTCCTTGCCTTTCCTTCCAGTTTGCACCCCTTAAAATGTTCTTGTGGTCTGTATAGCCCATGACACAGGTACAGACCTGGTTCCAATTGTAAACAAAGAGGAGTGTGGTGGAAGTAGTTCTGACACGCCGGGCGGCCCAGAGACTTCTGAGGGCCTCCAGTGTGGGTCGGCTGGGTTTCTGGCTGGGTCACAGATCTAGGGTACAGAGCACGCTGTGCTAGACAGTAGAAAGAGACCTGGGCGGGGACCCAGGAGCTCTGGTTCTCTGCCCAGCCCCTGTGCCTGACTCCTCGTAGCCTCAGTCTCCCTCAGCTGAAGGTTTTAGGCCAGTGGTCTCTAAAAGCCCTCCTGTTCTGCTCGTGGCTCTGGGATGAGGGGGACGATGCTCTGGAGGGATGTGGGAAGCTGCCAGCTCAAGGGGGAGTTTGCAATGCGATCCCAGAGCGAAAATAGCCCAGGTCATTTTCAGCTGCTTGGGCGGAGGTATCAGATCCTGGCAGGGCAGGGCAGCTTGGGCAGGGGGCAGGGAGAAGCATTCTGTAAAGCTCTCTGAGAAACCGGACCCCAAGATGGGAGGTGGGGGGAAGCTGGCATGCAGCTAGACTTCCTGAGACCAGCCAGGCCCTAGCAGGGGCTCTGGAATGGAAAAAGGAGGGATGCAAAGGGTTAACAGGAGGTGAAGGCTGGACTCCAGCCCCCTTTGGGTCCTGGCCTAGATGAGGTGAAAGGTCAGCCCCAAGGAGTCCAGGCACAGCTGGGGAAAGAGTAACCTGATCCTTCTCCCTAGCCAGGCTCAGGGGATCACAGAGCCGACTCCCCCAGGAAAGGTGCTTTGACTTCCCCAGGAAGGAGTTTGTTTCAGCTTGTTCTCAGCAGGGGCTGAGGGTTGGGGAAGGGTCCTGGCCAAGGGGTCTAGGAGAGCTGCAGGCCTGGTGCCCCTGTGCTTTGTCATCCTGGGGTCAGGGGAGGTGGAGGTGAGCCTGCTGGGAAGCTTAGAGGTAGCCTGCCTTGGCCCTGCGGTCACTCGCTGCCCCATTTATAAAGATCCCGACAGCCTCCCAATGGCCCACATCAGGATGTGGGGGGGAGCTTAGAGGTAGGAGGTGCTCCTGTCCCCAGGCACACACTGATCAGTGAGAGAAGCCTCCTGGTACTAAGTCGTGACATTGAGATGTGCTTGGGCAGAATTACACCTTGACTAGGGATGGTTTTGCGCCTGTGGTTGTGTGTAGGGTGGGATGTGGGGTAAGACGGCGTGGGAGGAGGAGCAGAGAACCCGTGAAAGAACATGGGAGCTGAAGTCAGGCTTGAGTTGGGTTCAAATCCTTGTTTCTGCCTTAGGCAAGCCATTTAACCTAACCCTCAGTTTCTCCAACCACCAAATGGCTCTAACAGTGCTCACCTTGAGGTAATTGTGAGGACTGGCACGGAACAAGTGTTCAGGAGTTACCACAGGTCACGCACAATGTGCACTCACCGAGGCTGGAGCTGGTGAGCCACGGAAGGTCCGAGGGAGAGGGTGGTGTGAGAACGTGACTTTCAGTGTCCCCGGGGCTGTGCATGACACTGGAGGGGGGGTGCAGGTCACTTGGGGTGAGATGGAGTGATGTGAATAGTGTTGAGTCTGTGACAGTGGGTGGCTGGGCCTGGGTTCCTCTTAATGCCGACTGGTGACAGCCCCCCACTCCCCGCCCGACAGGCTTTATGCAGCCATGTGTGGGTGTAGCTGTCCCCAGAGTGCGGCTGTAGGTATGTTTGAGAAGGCGCAGGCATCCCGAGAAAGAACAAGTCGCCTTTTGTACGAGTCCAGCCTGGGGCTGGGCTGGGCCCTCTCTGGGGGATCCCCTGTTTCCGCGCCTAGCTCCCGCCCGCCCACAGACAGCACCCCGGCCCCTCCCCTCCACCTGAGGGGGTGGAGGAGCCAAGTGCCCTCTCCTGGGATGTGCTGGGGGCTGGGACTGGGGGCGTACCCAGGCCCTGGCCCCGCCCCTCATGACATCACTCCAGGTACAACCGGTCTCAGGGAGACTTTCCCGGTACTGGTCCTCTTCCAGACTGCTGCTCTGTGACTAGGATTTGCAGTGGGTGGAGGAGGCAGACCTGTGGGGCCCGAAGGACATTGAAGGCCTCCCCCTTGTGCTCTCGGAAGGGCAGAACACTCACCCTAAAACCTCAGAAGATCTCCCTCCTGGAGCATTCTACCTTCTTGCCCACCTGTGTGATCATGCCAAGTGCCGCCTTCTGCAGGAGGTCTAGAGCCAGCCACCCCCCCATCTTTTTTTCTGATGACCTACACCTTTTGAGTGACCCTGTGTAATAAAGAACACCAGTGCTACCACTCACACCAGCTCTCTCCTGACCGTTGACTGTGTCCCAGACGCCCTGTGGAGTCTGAACGCTCTGACCAGATGGATTGCCAGTTACCTCCTGCTTGTCTCAGGAGTTCTTCGGGCAGGGTTTCCAGACACGACCGGTTCAGAATAGGCACTACAGATGTTTAGCATGGCTGATAGACGAAGAGACAGGCAAGGAGCGAAAGAGCCTTGTCCAAAGGCACATAGCAAGGCGAAGAATCAAAGCTAGAAACCAGGTGTCCTGGCTCCATGCATGCCTTTGGCTCTGGGGTGTGACTAAGTAGGGAGTGGCACAGAGAGATGCTTCCCCTTCCTCACAGGAGGACTTCTTCATACACACGCCCAGAAAGATTAGAAGAGCCTGGAATCTGCCTTCCTCTGCAATCCACATGTCTTGTACCAGAACCCTTGGCTTCTGAGAGGAGGAAGAGGAGATATCAGGGGAGCTGGGAGGGCTTCGGCAGGCCAAAGGGGCAGTTCTGGCCTACCGGGAGCATTGTGGGCCCAGTGATTTAGGGGCACTGGTACTGGAGACAAGGATTTAGCTTGCAGGTGGGAGGTTCCAAGTTGGGCAGAGAGGAGTGTTGGGAGCCAAAGTATGTGGGGGTTCAGTGCAAGGGAGGCAGGGATTATGCTGGGCCAGCACTCCCCCACCAGCAGGCTGGCCCAGTGGAATGCTGGGAGGCCCAGGGGATGGGGCCAGGCAGCCAAGGTGTCTCCGGTGGCACAGAAGCAGTTAAGAGCTGCCTCAGCCCGTTCCTTCAGACAATTAGTGACATCTCGCTTGACAACACCACACTGAGCCGATGCAGACCTCAGCCCCCCTCCCAGCCCCCCCACGGCAGCTTCAGCTGTTTATTCTTGGGCTTTAACAATTGGGATTCTGACTTGGAGGAGCGGGCGCCCTGTGCTGCCCTCTGACCCTCCGTCGCCTTGGCAACTGGAGCCCGGTAGGCCTGGGCTCTGCGTTAGGATTACAGATCCTGAATTCACAATCTTGCTGCTTCTCTGCAAGCAGCGGCAGCAGCATGTGGGATCTGCAGCTAGACTGGAGGGGACAGAGGGAGGGTCCCCAGAGACCAGCCTGAAGTGTGGGTAGAAACGGAGATGAGATGCCCACAAGCTACCTGGAGAGTGCCCCCCCCCCCCAGCCTTCATGGGGTGGAGTGGGGCCCAGAGCCTGCCTTAGCTCCCTGCATTTTCTATCCACTTTCTGGAAACTTTCTTCCTGATAGAGCCCCGAGGACAGGGGCGAGGCTTCTTCATCACCCCCCTCTTTTCCCCTCAGTCAGCCCCCTACCATGCCCA
>JAGFMF010012145.1:7168951-7193479 GCA_019455555.1 Galemys pyrenaicus | reverse complement strand
CAGGGGGCGGGGCGGGGCTTGCTCCCCTTGGGGGCATCAGCGGCTCTAAGGGGACACCTAGTGGCAAGGGAGGGTAGTGCATCCGGATGACTTAGGTAGGAGGGGGTGAAGCTGGACTGGGGTAGACTAGCAGTCAAAAATTAGAACTGGTGGTTGGGACTGGGACAGTTGGAGCAGACTGCAGGGGAGGAGGCTGAGTCTCTGGTCAGTGAGCAGGCTTGGTTCAGTGGAGCCCGACAAACCTAAATTCAGACTCCAACCCCTCCATGTCCCGGCTGTTTGTCCTAAAGAGCATAATTCAACCTCTCTGTGCCTCCAATTAAATGCCAACTAGGTGGCAGCTGCCTGAATTTTTGTTATTGCCGTTTTGTTGTGATCTTGGACAGGCATCAGCTTGGAAAGTCTTCAGGTGCAGAGTAGGTGGAAAGGGTTTGCTGAAAGAAGGCAAATCAGGAGGGCGAAGAGTTGTTGCCGAGGGGGCTGATCCTGGGAGGCGAAGGACCCGGGAAGGGAGGGAAGGTGATGGGGAGTCACCCCACAGCAGAAATAGCCCCTTTGATGCAGTGTTTTCCATTTGAGGACATCCCTGGGCCTGGCTGGGAGGGAAATGGTGTGTGTGTTGGGGGGGGGGGGGGGGGGATGNGGGGGGGAGGAGTATGTAGGCTGGAGAGAGGGTCATGAGGCCGGAAGTGAGCGCTGGGGCTGGCAGCCCAGCTCCCCTGGGGAGTCTGTGGGTGGGGGAGGGGGAGGCAGGCTGGGGAAGGGGTGGGGTGGTCACAGCCACAGCGGGGGGTGGGTGGGGCTGGGGACTCAAGGATGTGGGCTGGCGCTTCCCGGCACTGTGCACAGCAGGTTGGGCCCCCCCAGCCCCCACCCAGCCTGCTGGTGTCCCTCTGGGCAGGCCCAGACACACTGACCCAGAAGCAGACAGAGGGAATTAGAGGGACCCTTTCGGTTTTGTTCACAGACGGGGATAGGTGGTTGGGAGGGGGCCAAGAGAATGGCTGCTGGGTGTGGTGGGGAGGGGAGCCAGCTGCTTCCCTCAGATCCTGGAGCCTGTGAGAGAGCAGCGGACAGAGTCAGGAGGTCTGGCGGGAGGACATGCCCAGAGGTCTTCACGGGTGGGTGGAACAGAAGCAACCACTGGAGAGGAGGTTTTGCTCTTCTGCCGAGGTCTTACCCTCAGGCCCAAGTGGGATGTTTCCAGAGCAGGGAGGTTTGGTGAGCTCCACCCTCAGTCAGGGGTGAACGGCGGCCTTTGTTGGCATCTCAGGGAGGGCATCAGGAGCCACAGGGTCAACCATGGACATCGGGCTCCGAGAGTCCAGCCTGAGCCCCTTCCCTCCTTTGTGACCGTGGACACATGGTCCTTCCTGCGGGAGCAAGGGTGAGATTCTTGAAGCAAGGAGAGCCTAGCCTGGCGGGGAGAGTGGGGGTGGCGGGGGCAAGTCCATAGTCTCTGTAGGCCTGGGGGAGAGCAGAGCCCTGAGTGAGCAAGCAGGCTGGGAGCTGCTGAAAGGGAAGGGACAGTGGACAGAGGATGTTCTGCCTGGCTAAGCAGCACAACAGCCCTCCCCTGTCCTTTTGTGGCCTCAGGCAAAGTCTCTCTTCAGCTCTCAGTTTCCTCATCTGTAAAGTGGGAGGAGCACAGGGTGGCTCCAGAGCAGTGAATGCACTGGTTGAGCTGATTAAAAATACAGATTCCCAGATGTCCCTTCAGATGTATGAGTCAGACTCCCCTGGACCAGGGCCTGGGTATCTGGAATGTTACACAGCTCCCCAGGCCCAGGCTTTGGAAGCCAATGGGTTAGATGATTTTAAGTTTCCTCCCAGCTTGAAATTAGACCACAGCTCTAGAAGGGGCATTTTCAGGAGTGACTGAGGGAGAGTTGCAGGAGCTGAGCGAGGAAAGAGGCTTTGGACTTAGGGCAAAAGTCGGAATCCTGTCACTGCCGACTTCAGGAAGCTCCACGGGCTCTGTGAGCCGTCTCCTCTGTAACAGGAGAGTAAGCGCTGCCGCCTGGGCTCTGCACAGATCCGGTGAAGGCGCCGTGTGGATGCAAGTTGCTGCCTACCAGAGGCACTGGAGGAGTATCCCTTTAACACCATTCTGTCCCAGAGTCCGCTCTGCAGTCTTCGCAGGGTGCCAGCACTGGGCAGGAGGGCAGCCATTGAGAATGCGTGTCTGCCTATGGGGAGGTGGACCCTGAGAATCGGATCAGGACCAAACACTGGACACTGACTGGGGTCAGTTGTGGGTTTTTTTTTAGATTTATTTATTTATGTATACAAGAACTGGGGTGTAGGACAGCGGTACGAGGGGTGAGAGGATTCACCAGAGACAGAGTAGGGAGCAGAATAGGCGATCTTCTGAAACACACTGCTGAGGGGAGCAGCGGCGAGACAGGAGAGGTCTGCTGCGCCATGCAGGTCAGCTCCCTGGCTGGGAATCGAATGCAGGCCACAGAGGTGATAGGATGATAGCACCGAGACTTAATCTGGTTGAGGTCAGTCTGTAAGCCCCTTACAGTGGTCAGGGCCCATCTAACTTCCCTGTTCCCCAAGATCTTAGCTCCTGGGGATCAGCCAGAGCCCTGAGTCCCCAGGCTCCCTCAAGAGTCTGACATGCCTGGATCTAAATCCCAGCTCTGCCCTGACCAGCTCAGGGAGTTAGTCAGTAAATATTTATGCAGCATCCATAGCCCAGGCCCTGGGGTCAGGGTGTAAACAAGACAGCCTGCCCCTGAAAACCCATACTCTGGGTGGGAGGGACGGGGCTCTGAATAGCCAGTCATCCAAATAATTGTCATAATTCGGGGAAATACTATGAAGGTGAAAAAGGACTCTGAGAGTACAGAGCAAGGGTCGGAGCCAGCCCAGAGGTGGGATGAGGGGGGAGCCTTCTCAGAAAGGGTCAGAGAATGACCCTTTCCACATTCCTGTCCCCCCTATATCCTTCTTGGCTTGCACTTTGGGGTCAGGAGATAGCATAGTGGAAAAGGTGGGTTGATTGCTCTGCAGGCCTCATCCAAGCATTATTGCATTCAGCCGGTCAGAATTTGTGAGCCCCACATGACTGTGGGTCATGTGCTGGCCCGGTCTTGGGAGACGGGCACAGAAGCAAACAGGACAGGCGTGCTTGCCTCGACGGTGCTTACACCTTCTGTTGGACTGTTTGCCATCTGTAAAAATGAGGTGCTGATCGTCTTCACCTCCAGTTTACAGGGGGTTAGATGAGCTAATCCACACACAGTCTTAGCCCGGTGTCGGCCACAAAGAAAGTGCTCCGAGTATGAGCTGTTGTGACTCCTGGTGTGACTGTTAGAACTCTGACCTCCAGCGCGCTCCACTTTTTCTTAGCGGCTGTAATGATTAAATCACGCGTGCTTGTCTGATTGCTGTTGGCTGCCTGCTTGTGCAGCCCGGAGTGTGAATGAGCGATACTGCCGCTTCTCTGAGCCTCCATTTCTTCATCTGCAAAATGGGGTTATTAATAGCTCCTACGGAGCCTCCCTGGTGGCGCAGTGGGTTGAGCAACGCACTGAAGCAAACCGCAGCCACTGCAGCACGAGTTCAATCCCTGCTGCCGGCCAGGGGGGGGACCCACATGGTGCAGCAGACCTCTCCTGCTGTGCCCGCTGCTCCCCTCAGCAGTGTACTTCTGTTGATCTCCCTGTTCTGCTCCCTGCTCTCTGTGGTGAGTCCTCTCACCGCCCCTCCACACCTCTGGCCTGTACCCCAGTGCTTGTGTGCATAAATGAATAAATCTTTAAAAAAAAAAAAAGGAAGTATTAACAGCCCCTACCTCGCAGGGTTGGTGTGAAGAATTAAGTAAAACGATGCCTGGACAGCTCCGGCCCAGTGCCGGTGCGCAGTAGATGCTCGCAGTAGATGCTCGCTAACCCCGAGCTGCGATGGTCCTTTCCAGGCGCTGTCCACGCCCACCCGGCCTGGGCGGAGGCCGAAGTCACTCCACAGCAGCCCCGGCGGACAGCGAGCAACCGCGGAGCCCCCAGGCTTGGGGGCCCTTGGTCTCCCAGGTCAGTGGGGCGTGTGCTGGAGGGAGCCCCAAGGGGGCCAGTTATGTGGAGGAGACTGGGCGGGTGGGCGGTGGTTGGGCTGCGGGCACCAGACGGCCACATCTCCTCTCTTGTTGCCCACAGAGATCTCTAGTGTGACAGCCCAGGCGGCAGAGCCGAGGGTGAGTGACTGGGGTTCTCCTGGAGTCGAGGGGGAGGAGGCCATGCCCTTGTTGGGACTTCCTGGCCCTTTGGAGGGCCTGACCCTCTCCAGTTTGACCTGGGGTGGCCACCCCACCCTGCTGATGGATTCCCCTCTCTGAGGCAGGTATCCCATTCTCTCTGAGCCCATAGCCAAGGTCTAGAACGGGGTGAGCTCGCCGTAAGTGGAATGGGGCTCTGAGGGATTTATTGTGCATGTGGTGGTTTGGGAAAGGCAGAGCGGGGGAGACTTCGGGCCGTGTGCAGGGGCTCCCTGAGGATAATGAAAGCTAAGGAGGACTGGGGTGGTCAGTGAAGGACCTTCTGTCCTGCCCAGCAGGTCCTGGTCCCGGCTTCTCGCACCCTCATGTCAGCCCCGGCCCCGCCCGGCGGCCCGCGGAGGACAAGGTCAGGATGCGTGTGAAGCCCCAGGGCCTGGTGGTGACTTCCAGTGCCGTGTGCAGCTCTCCTGACTACCTCCGGGAGCCCAAGTACTACCCCGGCAGCCCCCCTACCCCCCGACCTCTGCTTCCAACCCGGCCTCCTGCCAGCCCACCTGACAAGGCCTTCGCCCACACCTTCTCCGAGAACCCGCGCCCACCCCCACGCCGGGACCCCAGCACCCGGCGCCCTCCAGTCCTTGCCAAGGGGGACGACCCCCTGCCCCCGAGGGCGGCCCGGCCCATCTCGCAGGCCCGCTGCCCCACACCCGCCGGAGACGGCAGCAACCCCCGACGTCGCTGGGACAACGGGCGGGTGAACCTGCGTCCAGTGGTGCAGCTGATCGACATCATGAAGGACCTGACCCGGCTGTCCCAGGACCTGCAGCACAGCGGCGTGCACCTGGACTGCGGGGGCCTGCGGCTCAGCCGCCCGCCTGCCCCACCCCCCGGCGACCTTCAGTACAGCTTCTTCTCCTCCCCCAGCCTGGCCAACAGCATCCGCAGCCCCGAGGAGCGGGCCACCCCCCACACCAAGTCCGAGCGGCCTAGTCACCCCCTGTATGAGCCCGAGCCCGAGCCTAGGGACAGTCCCCAGCCAGGCCAAGGCCACAGCCCCGGAGCCGCAGCCGCGGCCACTGGGCTGCCCCCAGAGCCCGAGCCGGACGGCCCTGATTACTCAGAACTTGCTGACGCGGACATCCTCAGCGAGCTGGCCTCCCTGACTTGTCCGGAGACCCAGCTCCTGGAAGCCCAGGCCCTGGAGCCGCCCTCGCCGGAGCCGGAGCCCCAGCTCCTGGACCCCCAGCCCCGCTTCCTGGACCCACAGACCCTCGAGCCGCTCGGGGAGGCTCTGGAGCTGCCGCCCCTGCAGCCTCTTGCTGATCCTCTGGGGCTGCCAGGCCTGGCCCTCCAGGCCCTGGACGCTCTGCCTGACTCCCTGGAGTCACAGCTGCTTGACTCTCAGGCACTCGACCCCCTGCCCAAGCTGCTTGACGTCTCTGGCCGCCGCCTGGAGCCCCAGCAGCCCCTGGGGCCCTGCCCACTGGCCGAGCCGTTGCGCCTGGACCTGTGCTCACCCCACGGCCCGTCTGGGCCCGAGGGGCACCCCAAGTACGCCTTGCGGCGCACTGATAGGCCAAAGATCCTGTGTCGCCGGCGGAAAGCCGGACGGGGGCGCAAGGCCGATGCCGGACCTGAAGGCCGCCTGCTGCCCCTGCCTCTGCCCACAGGGCTGGCAGCTGCCCTGGCCGAGCCCCCGCCGCCGCCGCCGCCGCCGCCACCCCCTGCCCTGCCGGGCCCAGGCCCAGTCCCAGAGCTGGAGCCAGAATCCTCCCAGACCCCCGTAGGCCCCACCCGCAAAGGCAAGTGCCGGGGCGTCCGGCGCATGGTGGTCAAGATGGCCAAGATCCCCGTGTCGCTGGGGCGGCGGAACAAGACCACGTACAAGGTGTCGTCCTTGAGTAGCAGCCTGAGCGTGGAGGGCAAGGAGCTGGGCCTGCGGGTGTCAGCAGAACCCACCCCGCTGCTGAAAATGAAGAACAATGGCCGGAACGTGGTGGTGGTCTTCCCCCCCGGCGAGATGCCCATTATCCTCAAGCGGAAGCGGGGCCGCCCGCCTAAGAACCTGCTGCTGGGCCCCGGCAAGCCCAAGGAGCCGGCCGTGGTGGCGGCGGAGGCGGCCACCGTGGCAGCGGCCACCATGGCCATGCCCGAGGTGAAGAAACGGCGGCGGCGGAAGCAGAAACTGGCGTCCCCCCAGCCGTCTTACGCAGCCGACGCCAACGACAGCAAGGCCGAGTACTCCGACGTCCTGGCCAAGCTGGCCTTCCTGAACCGCCAGAGCCAGTGTGCCGGGCGGTGCTCACCGCCCCGCTGCTGGACACCCAGCGAGCCCGAGTCCGTGCACCAGGCACCCGACACCCAGAGCATCTCCCACTTCCTGCACCGCGTGCAAGGCTTCCGACGGCGCGGCGGCAAAGCAGGCGGCTTCGGTGGCCGGGGCGGGGGCCACGCCGCCAAGGCAGCCCGATGCTCCTTCAGTGACTTCTTCGAGGGCATCGGCAAGAAAAAGAAGGTGGTGGCAGTGGCAGCCGCTGGGATTGGGGGCCCCGGCCTCACCGAGCTGGGGCATCCACGCAAACGGGGCCGGGGAGAGGTGGATGCCGTGACTGGGAAACCCAAACGCAAGAGGCGATCCCGGAAGAACGGGACTCTGTTCCCTGAGCAGGTGCCCAGTGGCCCAGGCTTTGGGGAGGCGGGTGCCGACTGGGCCGGGGACAAGGGTGGTGCTTGGGCCCCTCACCACGGGCACCCGGGCGGGCAAGCGGGCCGAAACTGTGGGTTCCAGGGGACCGAGGCCCGGGCTTTTGCCTCCACTGGGCTAGAGAGTGGGACTTCGGGCCGGGGCAGCTACTATAGCACGGGCACCCCTGCGGGCCAGACTGAGCTCAGCCAGGAGCGCCAAAACCTCTTCACCGGCTATTTTCGCTCACTGCTCGACTCGGATGACTCCTCCGACCTCTTGGACTTTGCCCTCTCAGCCTCGCGCCCAGAATCTCGGAAGGCGTCAGGCACCTATGCGGGGCCCCCTACCAGCACCCTGCCTGCCCAGCGGGGCCTGGCCGCCTTCCCCAGCCGGGGAGCCAAGGCCAGCCCAGTGGCAGTGGGCAGTGGCGGGACTGGGACAGACCCCTCCTTCCAGCCTGTCCTGCCCGCTCGCCAGACCTTCCCGCCGGGCCGGGCAGCGAGCTATGGGATAACCCCAGCCACTTCAGACTGCCGAGCAGCCGAGACCTTCCCGAAGCTGGCTCCCCCTCCTTCCGCTGTGGCCCGCTCACCCACCACCCACCCGCCCGCCAACACCTTCCCCCCCCAGTATGGTGGCTACGGGGCTGGACAAAGCGTATTCGCCCCAGCTAAGCCCTTTACAGGCCAGGACTGCGCTAACAACAAAGACTGCAGTTTTGCCTACGGCAGCGGCAACAGCCTGCCTGCCTCACCCAGCAGCGCCCACAGTGCTGGCTATGCCCCACCGCCTAGCGGTGGCCCCTGCCTGCCACCGAGCAAGGCCTCCTTCTTCAACAGCTCTGAGGGGGCGCCTTTCTCTGGTTCAGTCCCCACACCCCTACGCTGTGACAGCCGGGCCAGCACTGTCTCACCTGGCGGCTACATGGTGCCCAAGGGCACCACCGCCTCTGCTGCCTCCTCCTCCTCGTCCTCCTTCCAGCCCTCGCCTGAGAACTGTCGGCAGTTTGTGGGGGCTTCTCAGTGGCCTTTCCGGCAGGGCTATGGAGGCCTGGACTGGGCCTCGGAGGCCTTCAGTCAGCTCTACAATCCCGGGTTTGACTGCCACGTCAGCGAGCCCAACGTGATCCTGGACATCTCCAACTACACGCCGCAGAAGGTGAAGCAGCAGACGGCGGTGTCTGAGACCTTCTCCGAGTCGTCCTCCGACAGCACCCAGTTCAATCAGCCGGTCGGTGGCGGTTTTAGGCGTGCTAACAGCGAGGCCTCCAGCAGCGAGGGCCAGTCGAGCCTGTCCAGCCTGGAGAAACTGATGATGGACTGGAATGAGGCGTCGTCCGCCCCGGGCTACAACTGGAACCAGAGTGTCCTCTTCCAGAGCAGCTCCAAGCCCGGCCGCGGACGGCGGAAGAAAGTGGACCTCTTTGAGGCCTCCCACCTGGGCTTCCCATCATCGGCCTCGGCCACGGCCTCAGGCTACCCGTCCAAGCGGAGCACTGGACCCCGGCAGCCACGGGGTGGACGAGGCGGTGGGGCCTGCTCAGCCAAGAAGGAGCGGGGTGGTGCCGCGGCCAAAGCCAAGTTCATCCCCAAACCACAACCGGTCAACCCGCTGTTCCAGGACAGCCCAGACCTCGGCTTGGACTACTATAGCGGAGACAGCAGCATGTCACCTCTGCCCTCACAGTCGAGGGCCTTCGGTGTGGGTGAGCGAGACCCCTGTGACTTCATGGGGCCCTACTCCATGAACCCGTCCACGCCGTCTGACGGCACCTTCGGCCAAGGCTTCCACTGCGATTCGCCCAGTCTGGGCGCCCCTGAGCTAGACGGCAAGCATTTCCCGCCACTGGCCCACCCACCCACAGTGTTCGATGCTGGCCTGCAGAAGGCGTACTCACCCACCTGCTCCCCCACACTGGGCTTCAAAGAAGAGCTGCGGCCGCCCCCCACGAAGCTGGCTGCCTGTGAGCCCCTCAAGCACGGGCTCCAGGGGGCTAGTCTGGGCCATGCGGCTGCAGCCCAGGCTCACCTGAGCTGCCGGGACCTGCCGCTGGGCCAGCCCCACTACGACTCTCCCAGCTGCAAGGGTACGGCGTACTGGTACCCCCCGGGCTCGGCTGCCCGCAGCCCGCCCTACGAAGGCAAGGTGGGTACAGGGCTGCTGGCTGACTTCCTGGGCAGGACGGAGGCCGCGTGCCTCAGTGCCCCACACCTGGCTAGCCCGCCGGCCACGCCCAAGGCCGACAAGGAGCCACTGGAGATGGCCCGGCCGCCCGGCCCGCCCCGTGGCCCTGCTGCAGCCGCTGCTGGCTATGGCTGCCCGCTCCTTAGTGACTTGACCCTGTCCCCCGTGCCGAGGGACTCGCTGCTGCCCCTGCAGGATACTGCCTACAGGTATCCAGGCTTTATGCCGCAGGCGCATCCCGGCCTCGGCGGGGGCCCCAAGAGCGGCTTCCTGGGGCCCATGGCGGAACCTCACCCTGAGGACACATTCACCGTCACCTCCCTGTAGTGCCAACTGAAGTGCCGACTGGACCTCGAGGTTTTGTTCCTGGGTGAGTCTGGGAATGGGGGTGCAGGGGGCAGAGACGGCGGGGGGTCAGGGGTGTTGGGCAAGCAGAAAGGTGAGCAGAAAGGATTTAAGGGGCAGAGTGGGAACCTGACAGTAGGAGTTGGGACTCAAGAAAGAGTCTAGGATTAGCTGTTGGGGACGGTTTTAGGGAGGAGATGGGTACTTGGGGTGGGGGACACAACATCGGGCTTGAACATGGGGGGGCGGCATTTAAAGGAATGGAGGACCAAAGACTGACTGGGGCCATCTGGTTTGGTTCACTGAGTATTTATTGAATCATCCATGCTGGGTCATGGGCAGCACCTTCTCGAGTCCCAGGAAACCGTCCACTTGCTCTCTTACAAGGGAGCGCGTTCGCATGCCCCGTGCAAGACAGCTGAAGGGAGAAGCAAGGTGCACAGTTGCCTGCCAGGGCCTTTGCAGGGTATGGGCCCTGCTGATACGAACCCCTCTCGCTAGGAGCTTCATTTACTCCAAGGTACCGTGTGACGAGGGCCGGGCTGAGCGTGTGGCCAGTGTGTCTGGGGCACACACCCTACAGAGGCTCTCTAAAGCAACCTGAAGTCCTTTCCCAGCCCCCCAGGGTACTCCCCGACGGTTATTTTTCCACGTCTTTAACTGAGATAGGCTCTGAGTAGTTAGGAGCACTGGGGTCGGGGGCCAGAGAGGTGAACGGGTGCAGGGAGCCCACTGTCAGGAACCTGCAACCCCTTGGCCTGTCCCCAGCAGGATGTTTCCTGCCTCGAAAAGCCAGTCCTTTTCCTGAAGCCAAATGCTTTTTCAAGAGGTCAGTTAAATAAGATGAGCTATTTAGATACTGTTTTTATTAGGCCCGGTGACCTTGTTCGCGGGAGTCATGATTTTGGTCTTCCCGGGACTTTGCACTTATAAAATGGAAAACAAAAGAGGGAGACTGGCCCTAAGATGGTAAAAGGGAACTAGGGTGGGTAGAATCTTTTTTTTTTTTTTTTTTGAAAAACAGTCATCTTCAAAACTACAGCCACAACTAGTCCACCACATCCCCCTTTTGGATAACAGACTTGTCAGAAAATTGGCTCCGGCATAGTGGATGGTGCTGGGGTGGGCTGGGGGCCCGAGTCCCTCACCCCGCCCCTCCGCTGCTACTGCAGCCTCCTGGGAGTGTCTCTTCCTGGAGAAGGCTAGCAGGGCTCTCGGAAAGCCCCGGCTGTCCCTGTCCGCTGTCCATGCTTTAGGGGAGGTCATCTGAGGCCAGAGTGACTCAGGGTCCTAAAGTCAGGTCAGTGGGAACTTATTACCCCTTCTCTGCCTGACCCAGGTCCCCTGGGGCCTGAAGGTGGCAAAGGGTAGCACGTGGGAGTCAGGAGACTGGGGGAGGACCGGTCTCCAGTTAGCTACCAACTTGCTACTTGCCCTTGACCAAGCTTTTGCGTGCACACACATACACACACAAACACACACACACACCAACATACCCCACCTCACCTCTGTTTCCCTGTCCAAGGAAATTAACGTTGATAATCTCTTGGGCTCTTGCAACCCTGCATGGCGTAGACAATGGACTAAACTTTTTTTTGGCAGCATATTTTTCTTCCTAGTGAAGCCAAGCCAGGATTAAAATGGCCTTCCATTCCCTGTGCATCTCACGGCAAGCAGCAGAGCTGCAGATCTGAAGCAGGCCAGGGAGAAGCTGCTTAGGGTTTAAAATGTCAAACTCTTGATCCTCCTCACTGGAGGGGAGATGTCTCGTGGATAATCCAGAAATGTGAAATAATCCAAAAACCCTTCCTCGCAGGCTCTGGGTGGGAAAATAAACGGTGTGGGGGCTGGGTGCCTGGGCAGGTCACAGCTCACTGAGATACATAATGGAACCGCCCAGTGAGGCCTGAACGCAGGAGGAACTGGGATGCCGTCCAGCCCTGCACTCTGGCCCTGCTCCCCGCTCGGAGCTGGGAGCCGGCAGCACTGTCCTCAGCCCGATGCATTCAGTTGTTTCAGAGACATCTGTCCAGTCCCCTTATGTGCCAGGCTTTGGGGGCACCGTGAACACCGCAGTGAGAACCTGGTCCTCAGGGGGCTTCCAATTTAAAGGGAAAGACAACAAACAGAATGTCAGGAAGCGCTTAACCAAAGGACCGTGCGAGAGAGCCTGCAGCAGGCTCGCTGGGACCTGCAGCTGATGCCTGGAGAGTGAGGGGGCGTCAGCTAGACGGGGAGTGGAAGAGCATTCTGGGCAGAGGGAACAGCAGTGGGGAAAGCTGTGAGGCAGGAAGTTGCTCAGCGTGGAGGAACCGGCAGAAAAACAAAAACACCAAGTGAGAGAATGAGGCAAGCGGGACCAGGTCACGCAGGGCCTTGGGCGGACAACTCATGGGAAGCGTTGAAGCGGTCTCAGCTGGCAGGCCGTGGGTCACGGCAGTGGGGACCGGCTTGGACCAAGGCGGTAGGAGGGCCGTCTCCCCTCTTCATCTGAGATGTGAGGTAGCACAGGCTCCCTCCTCCTGTGCCAGGATTGTGGGATTATAGGGAAGGAGTGTGGGGAGAGGAGTCATCGAGGGAGTGTCTGTCAGCAGACAGTGACACCCTCGGTCAGCAGCAGACAGCACGCTGGACGCCTGGCCTGGGAGAAGCAACAGTTCAGCTCAGCCTTACACCTGGACCCCTCTATGCCCGCCCCAGTGCCAGGCATGGGGCAGACAATGCAGATGTGGCCCCTGTCCTCAGAGCTCAGCGTCCACCCCAGGAAGCTAAAACAGGTACACAAGGAACCTGCAATCACCCAGCAGAAAGTGACAGGTGCCCAGGGGCAGGGAGAAATGAAGCTTGTGCTCCGGGAAGGTGGGTGTCGGGTCAGAAGTCATCTTCCCTGCCACTGTGGTGAGGAAAGGTACAGGTGTTTGTGCTGGGCACTTCAGGCAACGCTCCACGCCGACCTGCACAGCCGGGCGGGACAGAGTTCGGACCTCCCCTGCAGAGAGTTGAGGAGACAGGTGTTGGTGTGAGCCTGTCCAGAGCTCCACTTAGCAGATGGCAGAGCCAGGATTCAAACCCACCACTGCCCGCCCGGTGCTGGAGCTCTCATACAGCTCCCTCCCTGACCTTCACCCTTGATTCCCCATCCACAAAACGACCCGCTGGTTGAATGTGCCCTGCAACTCTTTCTGGGTCTGATGTATTAAGTGGATTTTGAGGTGCTGTGAAAGAAGCTGCTTTTGAGCTCGACCTTGAATAGGCAAGATTTGGAGACTGGGGGAAGGGCGTTCCAGGCAGAGGGAACTGCGGACAAGGGCAGGTCACACCCCAATGTGAATTAGAAGAAGACAGCTTAGAGGAGCAGGAGGGGGCAAGTGGTTTGAGCGCTGCTGCTGATGGGACTGAGAAGGGGCGAAGGTGGGAGGCCCCTAAGCCTGGGCAGACGGCTTCTCTAGTCCCTGAGATGAACAGCTGAGCCAGACAGACTGGCTCCCCCTTGAACTCGTGGCCAAAGATCAGCACTGCCGGGCCCTAGGGACAGGGCTGGGAGGGTAGGAAGGGCCTTCCGAGGTGTTGAGGAATCTCTAGGAGCCTCTCCCTGCTCCCCCTCAGCCCTGGACCTGAGGCCAAGAGAAATGTCACAGGTCCTCCAAGGTTACACCAGCTGGGGCCTGACCGGAGCAGGAAGCAGTTTCCAAGGCCACCATCCAGCTGGGATCAGCAGGCATGTCCAGACCTGGGCCAGGTCCTGGCTGCTCTGGGCTTTGTCTCTCCATGCTCTGAACCCTCAAGAGGTCACTTGATCTTTCCCCTGGCCCTGATTGGGAGGCCCTCACGTCAGGGGTCAGCCAGTCCTGCCTCTTCTGTGCTCCTTTTCCCATTCACTGAGGCCATCCTCCCTCCACTTCTATCTCTTACCCTTACCACAGCCATTTTTAGGCCAGGCCTTCTTGTTCTAAGCCCTCATTTCCTGGAAATATAATCTCTCTGTGAACATGCCCTCTCATGCTCCTCCTCTGCCATCTCCCCACAACCTTGCGGACCCGAAGGAACTCAAGGGAGCGGGGCCCTGGGCTGGAGGGAGGTGGCTAGCGCGGGCCTGTGGATGCACGTGGGCTGCTGTGCAGAGCCCACCCCACCCCTTCCCAGCTGTGCCTGGTGGGTCCCATCATCTCGCTGTGTTCTTGTGAGAATCAAATGAGATTACCTGTGAAGCACTTTGCCCCGTCCTGGGCACACAGTGAGCCCCTGAGCAGTGGGTGATAATGGGTGCATGGAAACCTCCCCACAGACTGAATTCTGGGGTCTCTGGCCCTTTCCTCCCTGCTCAGGACTCATAGCCAGCCTTCCTTTCCTGCTCCCCCAGTTCCTTTCCTAGGAAGGACCTCGTTTTCTGGGATGGACTTGGGGTCTTTGGCAGGGTGAAATACCACCTAGTTTTTTGCCTTAGCAACTGGGCTGAGTCTTCCCTGGGGAACCCAGAGATAAGGTTAAGTCACTGGCCTCACCGCCAAGGAACCAGAAGCCTGATGGGTGGGCAACAGAACCCAGACTCCTCAATGACCTGCGTCAGCTAGAAACCCTGTCCACACCAGTCCTCTCCATGCAGATAATCTGAAAAAGATTTCCTTGTGCCTTTGTAACATCATGATCTCTCCATGTCCCTCCACGCCCATGCCCCATCCCCATCCCTGCAGATTTGCCATCTTTGTCCTCATCACTTTGGCTGCAGTGGTGCCCTCTGTTCGTGCTGGAGGGCAGAGGAAGTGAGTTAACTGTAAAACACACGTGAACCTGCCGTCTGCCGGGCCAAGCATTGCGTTTGGTGCTGATGGCCCCACTGAGCAAGACAAGTGTCCTGCCCTCATGCAGCCTGCAAACGGGTGTTCCTTGGGAGCCTCTCTGGGTGCCACTCTCCAGGGGAGGGACAGAAAGACTTCCCGGAGGCAAGGATGGGTCTCACCCAGATTTGAGGCTTCAGAAGCTTAGCCCCGCCCGGGTCAGCACAACCAGCACCTGCCGAGTCTCGGAGCTAGCACCTGCCCAGCCGCCCTCCCCAAATCCGTTCCCTTCACTGCAGGCACCAAAGTGCTGTTCTTCAGCATTTTGCTTACATGGCATCTGCAAGCCCCCAATACTGGTTAAAACATCTCTCTAGTGATTCCATTGCTAACACCTTCTGCATCCTCCCTTCTGAAGAACAAAGGCCCGGTTTCTTAGCCTGGTATTCTGTGTATTCAAGGCTTCCTTTTCAGCCCCGTCTTCCCTCTCGCATACACCCCTTTCCACCCCTCAGCCTGTGAAATCAGCAGGGAGCTTTCCTGAAGCTCTAACCCCAGCGGCCCGGCGCCCCTGCTCTGGCTGCTCCGTGGCCTGGGCTGCCCTTCTTACCCACCATCCATTTCCCACCTGTCAGTTTCTATCTTTCACTCAGACATCACCTCCTCCAAGAAGCATTCCAGGATCCTTCCCAGGCCATTAATCTCTAGCCCTTTATGCATCCCTGACAGCCCTTCCTAGGAATGTCCTCTTCACCACGCCATCGCCATCGGCTCCTTTCGGCTGGTTACTCATCTCTGTGCTGTCCCCGTCTCCCTCCCCAGTGTCTCATCACGCCTGGAACATTTCAGGAGTCAGGGCTGGCTTTTCCCCTTGAGTCAAAGAAGAGCATGTAGATTAGGGAGCATTGTGAGAGGAAAGGTTAAGCACAGGGGGCTGGGTAAGTGGTGATTCCCCCCCACACACACACTGTCTTGAAGATAGGCCCCTGACGATGGGGCAGGACCTATATAAATAAAGCAGCTCCAGCTCCCAGCCTAACTGGGCTTTTGAAGTTCTGCAAGCACAGCCCCTCCCAGTTCAGGAGAGGGACTCCCAAGGACACAGCCACCCAGGCACAGAAGCTCGGAATGTAGAGGCAGGAGGGGCCCTCAGGGATTGCCCGTTTCCTCTGCTTTTGCCCGACTGGGCTTCCATGTCAGTCACGTGCCTGACACACACCTCAGTAACACCTGTCTTCACACAGCATCTCTGATTGGTAGATTGGAGAGTCTTTGAGTGTTGGGGGGTAGGTACAGGTAATTGCCTCCTCCCAGCAAGGGTACGGCATGGGAGGCTCTGGAGGGGGAGATACAAGGTTGGTGGGTGACCACGGATATGAAAGCACCCTGCCAGCAGGCCCCTCTGCCCAGCAGTGGGAAGGGTGGGAGGAGGCCTAAAGAAGGCGTGAGTGGCAGAACTAGCGTTTAAGGGACACTTCTAGTCACTGGTGGATACAGGTTTAACTTCTCTGGAGTCAGAGGGGAGGCCGCACGCACACCTCACCCCACAGTCTTCCTGTCGCTAGCGGAAAGCCTCGTCCCCCAGTGATCTCCAGCTCTGCCCTACCTGAGAGGACCTCCATCTGTCAGGTACAGTCCGCGTCAGGCCAACCATGTCCTCCGCGTGTCAGAGACGTGCAGGCCTGACTTTGCCGGAAAAACGTCCAAGGAGCTAAATCAGCCTGTGGGCAGCTGTGCTTTGCCTCTGGCCCCTTGTCTTCAGGACACTATCCAGTGCTCGAAGGTCTCCCCTTAATCTGTTCGATCCCCACACTTTACACAGAAACTGAAGCCCAGAGAGGGAAAGGACTTGCCCGACATCACACAGCAACTCAGCCCGATGTTCCCGCCTCCTTCCCCTCAGCACCTCTGCCTTGTTTGCTGTGGAGACTCCCTTCTGGAGAGCAGACTAGAAGGCTCGTGGTGGGCAGTTAGTGGCCATGACGAAATGCCTGCTGGTTGCTGAGATGAATGCTCAGATACGTGCCCCTTCTGGGGACGGGAGAGCAGCTCTGGACGACTGATTTATACATGGTCTGCAGCGCTCTGAATCCCTGCTCAGCTCTCCCTCGGCTCCCCCAGCGCCTGCTTCTAGAGACCGCCTCGTGCCCGGCCCCTCAGATGGGAAAGCCGCTGGAGCGGAGGCCTTGCAGACTGTGGCTCTGCAGTCGTTCACTCTGGAGCCACTAAAAGGTTAAATCTCATGAACAGTGGCCGGTGTCCTGGGGCGCCAGGCGCATGCTGGCATTGGGGATACAGAGGTACCACACACAGGTCTCTGCCCTGGAGGAGCGTGGAAGGGAATGACAAGTGCACCGGTCGCTATGGTAACCCGGTGGGCTAAGGAGGCATCCGGGAGCTGTGCAAGACCTGAGCTGGACCTTGACACACTACTCGGACTTAGGCTGGTCATTGCCCTGCCCTCCCGACCCCCACGCGCGCTGAGCGGTGCTTGGCAGTGAGCTGAAGCGCCTCAGTCCCTCCCACCTGGGTGCCCCCTCTGTACTCCAGGCACTCCTCGGCACAGCCCCATCTCCCTGCATTGTCACTGCCTGGTTTGGGGTCTGCTCTGCTTCCCTCTTTGGCTCTGAGACCCTCGAGGGTGGGGAGCAGATCTGCCCTGTTGTCCGCTTTGTCTCCGGTGCCCGGCCAGCACCGGGCTGCCTGCCACCACAGCACTGGTCTGTTCTGTTTGTGGGGAGTGAGCCTGGTGAGCTCAGGTCCCGCACAGCGCAGGCTGTACCCCTTCTGCTGAGCACAAGAACCTCCCATGTTGGTGCTCTCCCCTCCCCCCACGCCCCCCCAGTTCTGGCCAAGTCATGAAAGCTGGGGAGGGCGGTGGGAGGAGGAAGGTGAGCCCGTGTGGCTTAGCAGAGGCTGAGAAAGCCTCCCTGCTGCCTGGCCACCGGCACCACGGGAATGGTTCTGGCAGGATCTGCCCGCTGGGCTGAGATCACCATGGAGACCTGGCTTGGAGAGGGTCACTGGCAGTGGCTGAGGGCTGGAGGGGGCGGGGGCGACAGGGATTTGTGCAGAGGCTCCCAGCTGACCCAGGGCCCTTGGGGAGGCTGGGGGTTCAGTACAATCGCCTGTAAGTGGCTTGGAGCACCCTCCCTAGCTCCCTTGTCACCCCAGCAGAGGTTCGTTGGCTTGCAACTGCCCTACAGGGCTATGGCCCCCACCCTCCGGCTGAAACAGTTTCCCCCAAGTACAATAGCCCTGCCCTGATGGATACCCCTCTTCGCTACAGCTGTTCCTGTTTATCTCCCTAACTGTAGAGAGCTGACATCCATCCCAACAGCACCCCCCCCACAAAAGCTGCTTTTCAACTAGTTACCCCAGTTGGAACACGGCTGTCACCCTAACAGGCACACCTCTTACTCTGCAGCCAGTACTCCATCCTTCTTCACCTGCAGGAGACCTGACAGCCTAACAAAGACGCAGCCCGTACCCTCTGCGTGCCTCCGCTGCCACCCACTCTGATAGCTGTGATGGGGTGCCGCCCCTGCTTGGCAGGCACCCACCTGGTACCCCTGGCCCTTGGGGGAGTCCTGGCAAGTCCAGCCTCAGGACGAAAGTCTTCCCTGGGGCTGACTGCCCAGCAGACAGCAGCCGAGGCTGAGCAGAATTTAAATGTGGCCCTGTGGGGAAGGCAAGCCAAGAAAGGACAAGAGAGGAGCTGCTTTCTGCTGCTGCCTGGCTCCTGTGGAGGGGGGAGGATGCCGGGCTTTGCCGAGGCTTCTTAGGAGGTGGTTTTAGCACCCCCAATCCTGACCTTTAGTTCTGAGGGATGTGCACCCATTAAGGGTGGGAGACTTGAACTTCAGAGTTCCGAGAGGATGGACAGAACGCCGAAATGACCAGACCAATGACCGGAGGCCTGGAGAATGACTGAGTCCATGCCTGCCTGTCCCGGCGCCCCCATGAACCCCAGTGAAGTTAGAGATCTGGATAGGGAAGTCAAGCCTGCGCAAACTAAGGCTGTCTAGAGATAGGGGTTCTTTGGACTCCAGTTTCTGGTGATTGCAGACACTGAGGACTTGGGGAATTCAAGAAGGCAGTGGGTACAGCCAGACTGGCGATACTGTGTTAGGCAGGTTCTTAATTCCTTTATTCAGAAAGCTTCCTCATGGCCTCACGAGGACCATGAGGACTAGGAAGAGGGTGGACTGGGAAGAAAGCAGGCAACAGTTAACACCTGTGCTGTGCTGAGGCCCTGTTTTCCTCTGTTACTTGAAGAAACAAGCTGGGAGAGCCCAGTAGCCCAGGCCCCAGGAAAATAACAAAGTAGTTGATTTTGCATCTCTATGGGAGGCTTCATCTGCTTAACTACTGCATCCCCTCAACAAGCCTGAGGTAGTCCTTTACCCTTTTCAGATGAGTCAATCGTGCACCACTTGCCCAAGGACACAGAGCTAGTGCTTGGTGGTCTGGCATCGAATGCAGCTGTGTCCAGCTGTGTCTAACTCGGAGCCTAAGTTCTTCACAGATCTCGCTGCTTAGCATCCGACTTCTCATCCGTTGTGAGGGTGGGTCTTGTAAACATAGTTTACAGGTGGAAACACTGAGCTCAGAGAAGGCCAGAAGTGTTCCACGATGGGGGGGCTACTTGGAGTTCTCTGGCTGATGGTCCTTCTCCCAGAATCCTGGTAGGAACCGGATGGGAGTCCCATCGTAGCTCCCCTCCCCCACCCGAGTCTCAGCTCCTTGCCTGTGCCTGCCACTGACTTCTCCTGCCTCTTCTGTCTCATTGCAGCTTTCAGAAAACCAACGCCAAGACCCCTCCCAGCGTCCACATCGTCTTCTGGCAGGAGCGCCTGCCCCTCTGCCTCCAGCCCCACCCTACCTGCACCCCTGCAGCCCCCTCCCTCTCCCCCTCCCCGCCCATCTCCTCCACGCAGAAGCCGAAGGTGAGCCCTTTCTGCACAAAACCAGCAATTGTAAATACTTTTTAAAAATGTATAAAACTTAAAAACAAAACACAGTTTTAGAAAAAGACAAAAAAAAGAGAGAGAGAGCGCGTGTGCAAGAGGTTGCGAGCGGGGCCCCGAGGTGTCCAGAGCCCCTGCAAGTATGCACTGAGAAATTTATCTACAGGTCGTTTGACAAAAATGAACAATATCCTATTTATTGTATATACTGTTTTATTATAAATCGTGGATTGTATATTGCATTCTGTAAACCTGCTGTGGTCCCGTGGTGTGCAAATTCGCATGGTGGGGGGGAGGGAGAAGAACCTCTTGCGGGAGCTTTTTTTTTTTTTTTCCCTTATTTTTCACTCTTTTGGGTTTTCTCTTCTGTTGTTGTTGTTGTTTTCTGTTGGCAGGACACACCCAAAGATCCAAGTTTGTATTAAAAAGAAATGAAAAAAAGCAAAAAAAAAAAAACAAAACACTTGTGTCTCTTGAAAGGGGATGATGAGGGTGGATGGAATGGAAGGGAGGGGACACAGATGGATTTTGTCACCAGCCACTGGTTCCCCAGAGGAGTTGAAATACCTCCATGTGTTCCCGCCCTCGGCATTCGCTCTCTTGCCTGAGATCAGAGTTACTTGTGCCTGAGTTTCCCAGGCCTCTGCACTCCCCAGTCTGCACCCTAAGACCTCCTGCCCCCAGCTCCATATGCTGTGTCCTAAGTCCTGGGAGTCTGCCTCTTAGATCTACACTTTACCCTTAGTCCCCGGTCTTCCCCGGCTCTGAGACCCCTATTCTGCCCCTAGGATCCCCTGAGAAACCCCCATTATAGGTCAGCCTTTGGGTGTCCTTGGCCTTTGGGCCCCACAATTCTACTCTGGTTCAGGGACACCCGTCTTGAGATACTCCATCCTAAGTCTAAGAACCCTTGTGGGACACCCCAACCCTCTTTCCCACAGGCTTATAGTACCCCCTGTTTGTGTCTCCCATCTGCCTTAGGACCTAGGTCTCCTCCTGGCCCCCCATCTTACCCCATCATACCTGTGTCTGCGTGTGTGAACACAAGGGAATGTCTGAGCCAGTAACCCCAGTGTTTCTCTTCCCCTTTCCACCCTGCACCCCAAGTGCTGGGTCCATGTTTCCTCCCAGCTTTTGTAAACTTTGAAAAAAGAAAACTCTTAATCCTGTGCCTATTTCTGGTGGACCTGGAAGGGCTGAGCTGTTTCACTCCCTGACCTTGGGGAGCTCTTGGCTGCCTTTGCCCACATAATGTCCACTTTGAGTTGTCTGGTCTTTAGCAAGCAGCTTTGCCCAGAGACCCGTTTTAGGTCAAAGCCCTGCCAAATGTGGTTTTTCTGTGTCCCTCCCTGACCCAAGTATCAAGACCCAGGCCTTTGGAGAAGCAACGCTCAGTATGAAGGGGAGGCAGACCCCTACTTCCTGTGCATCCCTATCTAAAAGAGGGGCAGGTGACAGTCCCCAAAACTGCAGCGTCTGTGCTGGACGAGAAGGCTCACCCACCTGCCAAGCCTGCTTCATGTGTCCCCAGGACTCAGATGGAGACCCCGCCCCACCTCCTGTGGTAAGGCAGCAGCTGTCAAGGCCAAGCTTGAGCTGAGAATCCAGCACAGTGCTGGAAAGTGGGAGCAGGAGAGGGTTGGGGAGGAAGCGTCCCACAGGACAAAGCATTCCAAGAGCCAAGGCTCAGGTGCTAGGCAGAAACATGGAGTTTCCTGGCGGAGGAAGGAGCTGGCCCCAAGGCCCGGATGTGTGAGGACAGCAGCGGTCAGAGGTCACATAGTTGGACCTGTGCGAAGGAGGCACTGTGTATGTTTGAGGGGCGGATAGGGCTCTGGCAATATCACTCTGGGGTGGGGTGGGGGCTCATTAGAGCAGTGGGTAACAACCCAGAGCCAGTGGTTAAACTAGGAGATGCTGGTTTTCAACCCCAAGAATCACCTGCAGAGGGGAAATGAGGGTTGGCGCTTGTTGAGGAAGCAGAAGAGACTGGGTTGGGCTGTCCAGGTGGAGCAGGCCTGACAGATGGGGCAAGGGGTGAGGTGGGCTGAGGACTCAGTGCAGAGGAGGTTTCAGTGAAGGAAGGGAGTCATGGGAGTGATTATTCAGTGGAAGGGGTCAGGGTTGGGGGTTTACACCAAGGGTCCCCCCAGATGAGGAGGGCAGGCTGTGAAGGGTTGTGTGCTCAGGAATTGGGGTGGAGGTAAAGGGAGACCCAGGGAGGAAATGGAATCTTAGGGAGGTACTTACAGCCCAACAAGGAGGTTCATTGACTTGAGGGCTTTCTAGGAGGGATGGGGACTCACTGAAAAGAGGGGGTACAGGGAAAGGGAAGGATGGGAATCCAGAGATGGACTTGTGGTTCTCTGGCATGGGAGGGAGGCTTGGTGAGAACTGGGGCTCCTTGAAAAGTGAAGGGGGGAGTCAGCAAGAAAATGGGAGCTGGAAGGAATTCTGTGGCTAAGTAAGGGGTGAGGAGACTTTGAGGTATACTTTGGAGAACAGACTCAGGGGAGATCTGTCAGGGCCCAGTCTTTGAGGTGGGAGGTTCTCTGAGCCCTGGGATCCTGGGCTCACCCACTGCTCCCTTCACCCACTGCCTCACCAGCTACTCCCCTCAGCAGGGTATTTCAGTTAATCTGCCTGCTTTGTTCCCCACTCTGTCTCTGGTGGATCCTCTCACCCCCCCCCACTCCTCTGGTCTGTACCCCAGCTCTTGTATGCATAAATAAATAAATCTTTTAAAAATTTTTAAATGATCAAGAATAGAAAACAGTTACATAACACTATGTGCCAGATATTTGTTCTAAACACGTTACATATATATTGACTTTCAGTGTCCACAGCAAGCTTATGAAGCTAGTTGTGAGGATTATCACCCCATTTCACAGGCAGGGAACTCAAGGGTGGAAGGGTCATTTACAAAGACCGTTGAGTAAACTGGGTGATGGGAAGTTTCAAACCCCAGCAATCTGGTTCCAGAGTCAGCTTTACTACACTGTTCACTCCACCCCCAGCCCGGGAATAACCCTGTGTCAACATTTTCAAGTCCTTTCACCTAGATCAGTAGTTCTCAGCCCAGAGATTCTGGGGTGAGGCCTGGGGATGAGGAATTTTAAAGTCTCCCCAGGTGGTGCTACTGTGCAGCCAAAGTTGAGAAGCACTAACTAGCTCCTGTGCTCCGGGACTGGAACCCTGCTGCCGAGTGCACACACCTGCACTTAATGTGTTCTCCTAGGTGTGCGCAGGTGCCTCTGTGTGTGCACTGTTGCAGCATTCATGCCTTTCACGCTGAGTGGCTGTGGGTTCTCCCAGTGACTGTTAGAAACCCTCTGTGAATACATTCAAGTATTTTTTTTAAGATTTATTTATTTATGCATACAAGAGCTGGGGTACAGGCCAGAGTCCAGGGAGGTGAGAGGATTCACCAGACAGAGTGGGGAACAGAACAGGTAGATGGACTGAAACACACTGCTGAGGGCAGCAGCGGGCGAGGCAGGAGATGTCTGCTGCGCCATGTGGGTCCCCTCCCTGGCCGGGGATCAAACTCGTGCTGCAGTGGCTGTGGATGCTTCATAGTGAAACATAGTGCGGTGCTTAACCCCTTTCACCACCAGGGAGGCCCCTGTTCAAGTACTTCTTAAGCACCTACAAGTTCCAGACGTTTGAGGATACAACAGTGAGCAAGACAGATGGGGTCCCTGCCTTTGCCTGACAAATTTGGATGAAACTGTCTTTCCCCATGGTGGGAGGGGTTTGGCACCCCCCGGGCTGCTGAGGGGTGAAAGATTCTGGGAGAACTCAGGAAGGGGAGACTGGCTGGGTGGCTCTTCTGGCCCTGTGTGCAGAGGTGGTAGAGTTGACCCAGGGGGTGTTTCTGGGTTTGACCGAGTGTGACTATGTGCCACGTGTGTAAAGAGGTGCATGTTCTGGTCCCATGAAGAAGTGGGCAACAGTGTGGTGGAAGAAGAGGTGATGTGGGACGGCTGTGGGCAAGCTCCCCACCAGCGTAAACAAACAGCAGCACACAGCAGGCGACACTTGCAGGCACCCCCGTGCGCGCGCATGTGCACGCGCACGCACACGTGCACGTGCGCAGAGAGCCAGCTGCAAGGAGGAGCCTGGGTTACAGAGTCCCTGGGCCAGAACTCTACCTTGGGTATGTGGGGGTAGCACAACTGGAGCTGGAAACTCTAGAGTGGGAGGGATAGATGGAGAGGGAGAGAGGCTGCGGAGCCACATCCTTGATCTCTGGTCTGTTTCAGCAGTTCCGGACTCGGTGCGCTGGGTCTTTCTGTGACTCTGGGTCTCCCTCCGCTCATGTCCACATAATCTTGGCTTCTCTGTTTCTCCACTCTGAGTCTTGGGCCCTGAAGCTGGTCGCATGACTCGGGGTCGCCACCTACCCAGCCTACTTGGCTCTCTGTGTCCCCCTCTAAGTCTCTGTCTCTGCCTCCATATCTGCCTTTTTCTCCACGTCCTTCCTTGTCCTTGCCAGGTTGGGGGAGGGGGCCCAGTGCTCAGGGAGCAGGTGTCGACTCACTCAGGCAGCAGGGAGTGAAGCTGAGGAGGGCACAGAGCCAACAGCCCCTGGACACACAGCCACACTCCAGGACACACACTCAAGGCGTTCACAGGAACAACAATGACATACATGGCGAGCTGGGTTCTTGGGGAATCCGCAGGGACATCCGCACAGGTACACAATTCAACATGCAGCTGTGCCCAGAAACACACATTATGCCAGATACAGAGGAACATATGCAGATACCAAGGGCTCACACACACGGACAAATACTCAGCCAAGCACACAGGGATATACTGTCACGGACACACTCAGCACTCCTCCCTAGGAAAACCCAGAGCCAGGGGCAAGCGATCACACACGCGCGCGCACACACACACGCGCGCCTTAGGCACACAAGTCTATAACAAACACACAGATGTACAAAGGCACAGGTACACTGCCTTATGTGGTAGCGATCACACTCAGAGCCACATACATTCAGAAATGAAGGAGGCAAAAGAGCACGGACAAACATCCTCGAGGACAACCGAAAACAGGCACCCAGAGGGACACACCCAGACACAGGCAGAACATCCTCAGGCACACACATCCCACAGGGCTCAGTCTGAAGCACCTGGGGAAACGCCCATGGGGGTGGGGGCAGGGCAGCCCCCAACGCACCTGGTACCCAGGGCTCGCCCCTAGGCGCCCCGAGTGTGCGTGCCCGTGCGTGCTGCCCATGCTGCGTGCCCGCCCGTGCGCGCCACCACCTGTGGGAGGAGAGGTGCGCGCTGCGCCCCGGGCTGCCCGGGTGGCGGCGCGGGGGGGGGGGGGAGCGG
>JAGFMF010012145.1:7144905-7168819 GCA_019455555.1 Galemys pyrenaicus | reverse complement strand
CCCCCCCCCCCCCGCCAACTCAGGGGGTCAGAGTCTCTAGCTTCAGGCCTGGAGGGTGGTGGGGAGTCCAGGGCTGCGGGACCTTGGCTTCCCCACTTTCCCGAGAGGGCGCGCTGGGTGGGCGGTGGGGGTCATGGGGGAGTGGTGTTGCTGTGGGGCCTGCCGGGCCTGGGCTCGGGCACCAAGCGGGCAAGGCAGCTGGGAGCTGGGAGCGCAGGTGCGGCTTTGGAAATGGGGGTGGCTATCCTGGGAGGGGGAAACCGAAGGGGAACGTAACCCTTATGTTGCCAGAGGGCCCTCCTGTGTATCTTTCCCCAGGCTTGGCTGGGGGAGGGAGGAGACTTGACGAGGGGCTAATCCAGTCCACATCTCTCCAGACCTACTTCGCCATGGTGAGGGGTACATCAGTTACCATCACTCCAGTTCAGACCTAGTTTGACTGGTAGCAGTACCACTGAGGCCTGAGGGGAGTGGAGCAGTGGCACCAGAAGGGTTAACATCTCCCCATTCCTAGATCCCAGTCCCAGAACCCCCTTTCACACAGCCTTGACCCCCTACCCACTCATTCCTGCTGTTTTAATTGGCATGGAGGGGCGTGGTGTTACCGGGGTTGGTGGGAGGGAGGGGATCAGCAGAGGGTTTGCAGGTAGAGTCAGTGGGAGGGGGGCCTAATGGGGGGGGAGCCAGGCGGTTGCCTAGCAACTCCACAGCTGTCTGTTGACCTAGAAGAAGCTGCGCTGTCTTGACACAGCTGGTGTTTACATGTAACTGAGGCTCTGGCTTAGCGCTTGCTTGGAGGAAAGCTGAGGCAGGGCCCTGGCGGCAGCCTGGCCCCAGTCACCCCCCTCTGTGGTGGGCTCCCTGCCTGCCTGCCCTCTTTGCTTCAGCTCCCACCTCAGGCCCAACAGAGACCGAGTGGGAGGGCAGATCTCACAGCTGAGGCTGTGGGACTGGGGAGAGTTGATGTTCATACATAGCAGAACCTGAGCCCAATACAGAAGGGGTGGGAGTTTCCGAAAGGCCCGGGAGGGCTTATGTGCAGCCGCCTATGCATACCCACGCTGGAACACCAGCACAAGCCGGCACAGGGACAGCCAAGCCCACAGAAACAAACTGACAGCTCAGAGTGGCCCATGAACATAGTGTCGTCCAGGCAGACGGGCACACGGCGGCCCGGCGATCGAGACCTGACACAGGCCCGCCACATACATCTTGACACAGCAGTAGGCCCTGACCACCTCGTAGCGACACACATTCAAGCACGTGACACGCTTCCAGATCCCTCCACGTGTTAACGTCAGCAGCCCTCCCATGAACATAGTTCCTCCCAGCCAGCCAGAGTTTGCAGGTCCGCATAATGAGAGGGAGAAGCCTGGACCCAGTCACCCGCACACACAGAGACTCTCAGCTCCCCAAAGGGTGTTGATCGTCCACAAAGGCCCCCAGCCCCTGACATAGGCAGAGACATGCCCAGGAACCCAACATGTGAAGAAGCACAGGTCCCCAAAGGACCACGCGCCCCAACATGTCCCACCTGCACCCACACAAATACCAGTAGTACAAACACATGCCGGCCTAGGGTGTGGGCAGAGCTGAGACTGCTCCCTCCCCACAAGCCCTCAGTAACAGCAGATGTGCTTCTCTTGAGGTCAGAGGGCCCAGCAGCCACAGGACCAGACACAGATGAGCCTACATAACCCAGGCTATACCCCTGATCCTCCAGGGATGACATGCACTAGCTCTTTTCCTGGGAGCCCCCAGACTGAGGAGAAAAATCAAGTCCATCCCAGAAGTCCTGTTCTTTGGAGTCCTGGGCATTGTTCTGCATCTGGAGAGAGACCGCATCTCTCTCCCTGGCAGCTCTGGACGCCAGAGACACACAGACAGACACTAACTAGGCAGTTCCTGGGGTTCTCCAGGACTTCCTGACAAAGGTGAGCTTGGGATTGGGCTTTGGAGCTCAAGAGGAAGGGGGGGAGGGAGTGTGCTGAGGAAGGCCTCCTTTTCCTACCCCTTACCCCGCCCCTCATCCACCAGTTTCTCCTCCCCCCAGGGCCCAAGGGGCCTGCTGGGGCCCCACAGCCCCATCAGCCCAAGCACTGAGCAGGAGGAGGAGAGCAGATATTTTTAGCTTCTCTGCCACTGACATTTCGCAGCAGGCGACCTGGGGTGAAGCTGAGTGAGTGCTGAAGGCTGGGAGAAGCCGACAGCGCCTTCCCGCCCCCGTGCACATGCACACACGACTGTGCACACACACTGCCACATCCCCCAGTTCTCGTGTAAGCCGCAGAGCTGCACAAACACACACCCCGACACACGCACCACGCGCTCCCTGGCACTTGGTTCATGTGCCATTTACGCCTGAAACCTCACACACCTGAACACACACGAAATGTATCTCATTTACATTTACGGATACACAATTCATACACAGAACACACTTCCCACACTAGCCAGCACATACTCTCGCTTATGATTCATTCAAGAAATATGATTAATGCCTGCGGTGTGCTGGGCGCCGTTCTAAACATTGGAGATACCGTGAGCAAAACAGACAACAATTTCAGCCCTCATAGAGCTTACTTTGGGAAGGGGCAAGTTTGACAATAAACAAAACATAAATAAATCATCACTTCAAGAACCACCCAGAAAACCCAATCCCCTAAAATATACAACCACACATGTGACCAGTGAGTCCAACATTCTCTGCTCCACTAGCACACAATTCACACACAACCTGGAGTCAAGGTTTATACAGACAATTCTATCAAAATAGTCATAGACGTGATTGCACAGACGTGCAATTACACACTTGACCTATAAATGTTCATGCAATTCAGACACACACACACACTGTATGTAGCAGTATAATTTACCTACCTAATACATGCAGCCTACACAAAAGCATGCAAGTACTGGTTCACACAACCTGCACACACACACACACACACACACTATTCCCTTATGATAAAATTTGTCTCTGTGCAGTGATAGAGGCACACATACATTCCGCAGTCTTCCCCCACACCCTCAAACCAGTGAAGTCCACGCCTGTCTGCCATTCGTTCACACGGGTACACCCAGAGTCCTTGGATACTCACAAATTCACATGCACACCCAACGCCTCTAGTCCCCAAAAGCCATCCACCTAAGTCACTTTGCACCCAAGCACCAGCCCATTTACCCACCGGCAGCCCCTCCTTTTCTCACTAGGTGAGTATGGTCACAGCAGCCACGAGTGCACCCAGAAAGCTGACCCCAAGGTAATACCCTTGTTACTCCCCCCCTCAGGGTTTGAGGGTCGAGTCCAGGCCCTAGAGAAACCTTGGGCTCCCCACACTCACCCCCAAGCAGCAGGACTCCTTGCAAGCTCAGAATTTGCCCCTGGTGCCCAGGCAGGAGATGGAGGCAAAGAAGATTCCATGTTTCTCAGATCTGCCCCCCCCCTTCAATTTCTCCATCTCCCCATCCCACCCTCACCGCTCCCCTTGACCCAGACCCAAATGCTCCTCTTATCTCCCAGGTTTTGCTGCTTGAGATGGCACTGGAAACTTTCTGACGAACAGACACACTAATAAGTAGACAGACACATCACTTGGGGCCACAAAAAAACACAAGAGGTCATTGTCATAGCCTGAAGACCTGGGAAGGAGAAGGAGCTAAATAGGTCAAGGAGAAAGACTGCATAGCAGACACCGCTGGGAGAAAAACCCTGGCAGCCCTCGTTCTGCTGTGTGACCTTGGAGCAGTTAATGTCCCTCTCTGGATCTGTCCTCTGTTTCTGTACAAAGAGGGAGTGACAGTGGGTGATTTTGGAGGCAGTGAGATTCTCAAAGATAGTGCAGCGGTTGTGGAGAGTGGGAGAGGGCCTGGGAGCCTCTGGAGTCTGATTAGAGGAATAAAAACCACCTCCTCAAAGGTCCCCCCAAGTCTCCTCCCCCTTCTAGACCTGGGCTCTAGTCTGGGTTGAAGCACCAGAGACCAACAGCACCCCCTACCCCCCAACACATATAGACACATGTATTCCCCTAAGCCTTAGCCACATCCTTTGCCCTTTCTGGACCTTCAGCACCCACACTTGTGTGTGTAGGGGCTCACTTTTCCTCTGTGCCGGTGAGCCAGTCGATGTATGCACTGTCTGTCTGTGTGTGTGTCTGTCTGCCTGCCAGCAGCCTTCAGGCGCCAGGAGGGGAGCCAGCAGTCAGGGAGGTGGGGGCGGGGAAGGAGGTAGCGTTGACAAGTTCCAATGTCTGGCTTTCCCTCCTGGAAACCCCTAGCTGGGGCTGGCCCCCCCCTTCTCTTCCTGTCTCTCTCGCTCAAGCACATCCCTTCTAAGAGCCCCTCTCTGCAGACACCCCCAGTGGAACCAAGCCCAGATTCGCTGCCAAGAAGGCCGACATTTCTTAGACTTGCCACGTTAAAGGGGCCTGCACAGGCACGCACTCAAATCCCCCCTCCGTGTCCTCCTCCTGTGCACATTCAGACGACCCGAAACACACAAAGACACAGTTGGACACAGCGGCCACCTGTGCACACAGGAGGTAGCACATGGAGCGCATCTGACCCTGGGCTCACAGACAAGTACAAACACAGCCATGCATCCCCCCCCCCTTCTTACACTCAGCTCACCAGGCTCAGAGGCACGCACCGTTTCCAGCATGCGGTGCTCACGGGCACGCACAAATAGAGTCACGCACAGGGCCTTGCCGTGCAGAGAAACAAGTGCAAACCCGTTCCACATTGTCTCCTTGCACAGCACCGCCGCCGCCGCCCTGTGCAGATGCAGCCACAGGAACACACGCCCATGCCGCCTGTTCCTGCACACTCAGTCAAGCATGGTGATCCCCTGCCTCGCCATAGATAACCACAGTCACAAAGTCCACTGGGCATAGGGACAGCATGCGCCCACATCTTGGACATTTGGACTAGCCCACACGGACACACCATGTCTGCCTGGGCAGGGAGACATGCACGTAGTCAAGCTGCACACAGCATTCCCTCGTGCACACACGGTGTCCCCGGGGCGCACCCCCATGTGCTCGAGCTCCGGTGCTGTCATTATTCTCCTACACACAGTAACAGGCACAGGGGCCCCGACACACCCAGCCACGACACGCACAAGCTCAGGCACATGTACCGACCCTTTCATGTACACACGGGTTACTTGTCACTAACAGTCAGCTTCCATGTGCACATGCTGATGGACACAGCATCCCTGTGCACAGGCACGTGTTCAAAGCAGGAAGTACACAGCTTTCCCTTGTGCTTACACAAACACGCAGTGGCCCCCTGTGTATGCACAGACTGATACAAACTTACGCAGCGTCACCTGTGCACACTGCGGCCAACACAGTCTCACAAGTTCTCCCTGAACACGTGAGTGTGCAACTCCACAGCCAGGTGCAGCTGCATGAATCTCACACACAAACCCACCAGGACCCCAGCCGCCGACCCCAGCCTGGTGCCTCTCTGCCTTGCTGGGGAGAGTGGGGAAGGGCTAGGAAGGCTGGAGGTTGGCCCAGCTCTCGTTCCCTTCCTCCATGGGCTGGCTTGCACCCTCCTGTCTGGCAGAGTCAGCCGGCCCAGCCCCGGCTCCGGCAGCCCTGGCTGTTCTGGGCAAACTCTCTCGGAGGGTTGGTCTCGGCTGATGCCGCATCAGCAGCAGCAGCAGCAGCAGCAGGGGCGAGAAGGCTGCAGGCGGCTGCCAACGTGGCAGACGGCGGGCAGGGCGGCAGGAAGGAAGCTGGGCCTGTTTTGCGCCCACTCACTGGGGGAGACAAAACCAAGGGGGCTGGATGAGCAAGCAAGGCAGCTGGGCAGGAGGACCTGGTGCCCAGCCTGGGCGCTGAGCCCACATTGGTCCCAGACTCACTGAGTGACCTTGGGCAACTTGCTCCCCCACCCTGGTCCTCGCTCCTCCTTCAGCAGTGAACTGGGCTCTGTTCTCCCGGCTCCAGAACCTTGTATCAGGTTCAGTGCAGAGAACTCACGGGAGGCACACGCGGGTGGGCTTACTCTGTGGCCTCGGGCTGGCCCCTTCGTTCTCAAAGCCTAAGCCTTTCGGTTCAGCAGTAAATATTTCTCACCTCTGCAGTTGTGACCATTGACAAAATGTTTTCATTTTGTGAAATGGTGCTACAAGGGTAGTGCCACGCTACAGGAACGAAAACAAAGGTTCGGAGTGGCCGAATGGTGCGCTCAGGCTTACCCAGTGAGTCAGTGGCAGGAGCTCTGGGCTTCTGAGCTAGTCTCAAAAATCAGCCCTGCCCACTTTATCTTCCCATCGTCCCAGTCCCTACTGGGACCCCGGCTGCCCCTCTGAGGCTCCCTCACCCCCCAGTCCTGAGTCCCACCACAGCCACCTGGTTCTGCCCCGGGGAGGCCGGGAGCAAAGGCCAGACAGGCCTCCCACCAGCATTCCAGCTGCCACTGGGAACACAGCTGTCAGCAGGTCCGAGAGAGCCAAAAGCCGCCTCCCAAGCAGGCCCACATAATTGGTACATTGTCAACTGAAAAACAGAGCTGCTGTGGGGTCTTGGGCAAGCCACAGTCCTCTCTGGGCCTTGGTTCCTTCATCTGGCTGCACTGGACTAGACCAGATGATTTCCAAGGGCCCTTTCAGCTTGGACAGTTGCCTAGGGAGAACCAAGGACAGACGCTGCATGGAGGCAGCTGTGCAGAGGTCCCTGACCAGCCCTGGATGTGCCCCAAGGGCCTGGGACTTGATTCTGGCCCCTACCTTATTTGTGGGCTGTCATCGCTTCTGGGCCCTTTTGCAGTGTTTGCAGTATGGATGGATGGACAAACAAACGGACAAAGGCATGAGAGCAAGAACAGAAGTTTCAACCAGAGCGGTAGGGGCTTAGCACCCACTGAGGAAGAAGGACACAAAAGGCAGAAAGAGGTTGTCCCCCACCCCCCTGTTTGGTTGATTCCCCAAACCTCTCCTAATGCTCATCCTGCCCATTCCCTCCAGGGCCATCTGTGGGAAGGACAGCTGCGGGCAGACGGTTATAGAAAGGTGGTGGATCTGTGGGCTCCATCCTGGGCACTGTGGAGGAGGTTCCCAGCTCACGAGTGGGGGTGAAGAAAGGCTTTTGGAGGCAGAGGAAGCCTGGGAGTTTCCTTTGTTCCAGTGTTTCTTTTTAGAGTGCAGTTATGATGCCATTTTACAGATGGGAAAATCAGTGCTCAGAGGTAGCCACACAGAGCCAGCCAGGCCTTATGCCCAGGCCTTCCTCACTGCAAAGCCAGTGTTATCTGTGCTCTGCTTCGCTGCCTCCCCAAGGAGTGACTTGCTAATGGTGGCATTTCAGATTTCAGATGCAATGACAGCGAACTGGGGAAGAGGCTCTGGACAGATGGTTCCCAACTGGGTCCCTGCCTCAGGCTAGTGGACCAGAGGGTTGTCAGGGCAGGCTGCACACCCTCCCGTCTTCTGTTCTGCTTCTGTGTGGGATGCAGGCAGGCCCCCCCACCCCATCCCCACACTCTGCTCACCATCCCCCTCCAGCCCTTTGGCCCTGCCTGGGTGACCTGCATGAGCTCAGCTTCCCAGCAGCCCCGCGGAGGAGTCAGCCAGGGCAGAGGCTGCCTCTGCCCTCTAACGGCTTGGCAGTGCCAAGGGAGGCGGGACTATGCAGGGGTGGGGGAGAGCTTCCCAGCCACCAGACTTCTAGTTGTGTCCCCCAACTCAACAAACCCCTGGGGTTTGCTGCAGAGGCCCAGGCTGGGACAGGTGGTGCAGGGCTAGGGCACGCTGGTCATGCCCGTCCCCGTTGCTGCAGCCTTGTTGAGCTGCCATTAACAAGTGGCCGGAGGTTGCCGTGTCTCCATGGAGACCAGACAGTCAGTGCGGCTCCGGGGTGAGGGCCGTGATTAGTGAGTGTCAGCTTTGCCAGCCCTGCTCTTCCCACCGCCCGCCGCTGGGCTGGAAGACAACAGGCCTGGCTGGGGGTGGGAAGAACAGGGAGGGGGCCCTGAGCCCCCACAGGCAGGGGGCATCCAGGCCTGGCTCCAGGTGCTGTGCCTTCCTGTCCCCCGTGACTCCTCCCCCTGCCTTCCTTTCCCAATTGATCTTCCACCAGTCCCCACACGGGGTGAGCTCTAAAAACACAAGCTGAATCCTGATGCTGCCTTTCTCAAGAACTTTCCCCGTTCCGCCTCGAGGTGAAGAGCCAAATTCCTTATCATGGCATTCAAGACCTCCATTTATTTATTCATTCGTACAACAGATCTTTTTTTGAGAGCCTACTGTGTGCCAGGAGCCCGCCAGCAGTCCTTCACTACAGCAGGCCAGACCCCTGCCTTCCTGGAACTGCCCATTCAGCGCGGGAGCTACACTAGCAACAAAACAGAAGCAAGCAGACAGCTCACGACAACCGACAGCCGTGAGGGTCGCTGAGGAGGAAACAGAGAGGGTGTGTTGGCAGAGAATCATTTCTAGGGGACCGTCTCCCTAAGGTGGTCAGCATGGCTTCTCTGCAGAGAAAGGGCACAGCAGGAACCAAGGCCTAGTGGGCTGCCCTGTCCTTCTCCTCCCTCCCCACCTCCACCCCACCCCCACCCATGCTTCCTCTCTTGGTGAAAGGTGTTGGGGCTGATCCAAGGGAGAACCTCTGAGTTACCTCCAGTTCTCTTCCCCCTGCACCCACCTCATGTCAGCCCCATGTCCTGTCAGTTCTCTCTCTTCTCACTCCTCCTTGTCACTAAAGAGGCCATCTTTTCCACTTTGACTATCACACCTGCCCCCTAACGGGTTCCTCCACTCTTCCACAGCTTCCTTCTGGTCACAGACTGAGATCAGCCCTTGCTGAGCTGGCATTCTGCCGGGCCCATGCTCTCAACAGTGACCAGACCACACAGGCCCTGCCCCCGGAGTCCAGTTGAAGGGACACAGGCAAGTCCTTGAGGATCCAGGAAGACCAAGGGCACCCAAGAAAGCCTCCAGAAGAAACTGGAGAACCTGAGGCCTAGTCAGGTTGGGGAGGGGGAGATACCATTGCGGAGGAAGGGGCAGGGGGGAAGGGGTAAGAAATCGGCCAGCTGCAGGCTGGCAGAGAGCTACTGGGGTCTTGGACCCAAGGGGGAGTTTGTTCATTTTCTAAAATCGGCACAACCAGATCTCTTCCCAGCTCTTAAAATCCAGATTTGTCCCCAGTCCTTTAAAATCCAAATTTAATCCAGCAGCAACAGCAGCAGCAACAGCAGCAGCAGCAACAGCAGCGAGGTGCTTGAAACTGCCTTTCAGCCTCATTTCCTATCACCCCTCCCAGCTGACTTTGCTCAGCCACACCCAAACAGGTCATATCCTTCCACATCCCTGGGCCTTTGTCCACATAGAACATTCCTCCTGGAATACTCCCCCCCACTTCTCCAGGTGAAATCTTTTTTTTCCTTTTTCCCGGTGAATTCTTCATCCGACAAGACCAGCACAGATATCCCCTCTTCCGAGAAGCCTCCCCAACAATAAGTTTCTCCTCGGGGCCCCTCTGTCACCTAATTACAGAGAGCTAATCCTCAAGGAACGCTTCTTTCCCTGTGTGCTAGGTTTATGTAAATGTTTCATGGGCTTCATATTACTTAGTCCTCACAGCTGTCTTGTTAGAAAGGACCTCACTGTCATTCCCATTTTTCTCATGTGAAACTGAGGCTCAGAGAGGTTAAGGGACTGACCCAGTTTCCAGAGGCTGTCAGAGCCAGGAGCCCGCCCAGGCAGTTGGCTGCCACGGTTTGTATGTCAGTTCCTGGTCCACCTCGCTTGGATGTGGCTGTTGAGCTTTGGATCTGCCTCCCCCTTCCAGACTAGCAGCACTCGGGGGGCACCGTTTGAGTCTGACTCATCCAGGGTCCCACACGGCTCCACACACAGGAGGGGGGTGTAAATGCGTGTAGAATGAACAACTTTGGCTAGAACGTTGTGAGATAGGCTCACAGGAGAAATGGAACCTCTGTGTCCTGCCCGGGTCTGCTTATCATCCTGGGGTGGAGGCCATGCCAAGTCCAGCACCTGGCTCCTGGCCCAGCCCCAGCAAGTTTGTGCTGGTGACCTTGGGACTCCCGTGCCTTGCCTGGAAGGCCCTTCAGAATCAGCCAGCTCCAGCTTTGCTGGGTCTGCCAGATCTGCCCTCGGGTTATAGCTGTGTGACCCCCCCACCCAGCTGATAACTTCACTTCTCTGCCTCTCAGTCTCTTCATCTTCAAAATGGCCTTGGTAGTGCCTGCTTCTCAGGGCTATTGTGACGATCATGGCAACCATTCTTACTACCTTTTTTCCTCAGTGTCTACCATGTGCTTTGCTGGGCTTTGTCATTTATTCTTAATTAGTTTGGTTCTTAAGCGCAGGCAACCAAGGAGGCAGGAGTCCCCCCCACCCCACCCAACGACTCCATTTCAGAGTGCCTGCTCTAAGCCTCCTTTACTGGGCCCTTCCCTATAGAATGAGGAGTCAGAGAGGCCAAGAGGTCAAGCTCCCTCTAAAGCCCACCTCTACCCCCTTCTAGACCACCTTTGGGTACCAAAACCCTAGAATCCCTCAAGCTCACTTCCAGGGCCCAGATGGACCCTTTGCCTGATCCAAACTCCACTGCCAGGGCAGATTCCTAGGCATGAGGGGTGGTCAAGGGGCCTGTGTACCAGGGATGGATGAACAGGGCTTGAACATGTAGGTAGGGAGGCAAAGAGAGAGAAGAGAGAATGACCTCTGGCACACTTCTGCTGGTAAGACTGGCTTGCCCTTACTTACATCACAAGCACGACTTTAAAAAGAAAGCACAAGAGGTTAAGTCTCAGCACTATCAGCTATCTATCGCCAGCCACTGCAGCATGAGTTCGATCCCCGGCCAGGGAGCTGAACCACATGACGCAGCAGACTTCTCCGGCCTCACCCGCTGCTCCCCTCATCAGTGTATTTCAGTGGATCTGCCTGTTCTGCTCCCCACTGTCTCTAATGAATCCTCTCACCCTCTGCACCTTTGGCCTGTACCCCAGTTCTTGTACGCTTAAATATATAAATCTTTAAAAGAAAGCAAGGCTCAGATTAGAGGAGCAACTCCAAAGTCTTTATTATTGCCTCTGAGGCAGGAGCACTTTATATCTAAATGCTCTCCATCTTTATCTCGTTTATTCCTCACCACAGCCTTATGACATAAGTAATGTTACCATCCCACTTTACAGGTGAGGAAACTGAGGTGCAGAAGTCACGTAGTTCAGGCAGGGCAGCGCTGAGAGCTGAACCTGGACAGTTAAGCCCTTAACCCTAGGTTTTGCTATCTTTTATTTGCCATTAGCATAGTTAGAACTCGATTCCAGAACTTGCCTAGTAACCAGGCTGCGCCTCAGTCATCTGTCTGAGAAATGGGATACAGTGGAGGTGCTCTGAGTGCCCTCTGGTTGCAAAGCCAGGAAGAGGCAGAAACGTGTTCCAGGCTGAAGGGAGGGCCATATGGAAAAAGCCAGTGCTTGACTCTGTTCTTCACCCTCTGTCTCGTTCTCCTTCCCCAAGATAGCCAGGCAGGGCCCTGGGAGCAGCTCGGAGAGTAGCCCCTTGCCTGAGCTCACGATTCTGCCCTCCTTCCCAGTCTGTGGCCTGAGAAGATGGCGCTTTCCCAGGACCGAGGCCAAGGCAGCAGCCCCCCTTCCCCTCCAAGGCCCAGCTGTGGGGTGGCTGCCCAAGCTCCCGCCAGCCCCGCCTCTCCTACTCCCGGGCCAAGTTACTGCTCTGTGGTCACCTGGACCCAATTTCCTCCTTCCTGCCTCCTCCCATCTCTGGGAAGCGCCCCTGGGCTGCCCTGCCAATTTCCAAAGGCTTCTCCCCCAGGAAGCCATCTCTGTCTCCACCCCTCCCCCCAGGTCTCCTACCCCAACTTGGAACATTCTAGCTGCTCTCCCTTCAGCCCCACACGTAGAGAATCACTTGGACCATCAGCCCATTTTCCATTTGGTTCCTGGCTGAACACTGGGTCCCCCTGGCCAGACTATGAGTTCCTTTCCCCTGGGCGGTTATCGGGGCCTGAGCTTCCCTCTCTCCCTGCCGGTGCCTGGCGGGGAGGAGCCCGAACCAGCATTGCCTCTGCTCCGGGAACCTAACCTTGGTGCTCACTATTCCGCCAGTGTTTGAGACCAACCTTCTCCTCACTTGACAGGTGAAGACACCCAGGAGGCCTGGGAGGGACGGTGTTCAGGTGAGGGCACCGGAGACCAGAGCCGACCTCAAACCCAGGTCTTCTGACTCTTAGGTAAAGTTTTTTTTTTTTTAAGATTTATTTATTTATGCACACAAGCACTGGGGTACAGGCCAGACGTGTGGGGGGTGAGAGGATTCACCACAGACAGAGCAGGGAGCAGAACAGGCAGATCAACAGGCAGATCAGTGGAAGCACACTGCTGAGGGGAGCAGCGGGCACAGCAGGAGAAGTCTGCCATGCCATGTGGGTCCCCACCCTGGCCGGCAGCAGGAATAGAACTCGTGCTGCAGTGGCTGCAGTTTGCTTCATAGTGCAGTGCTTAACCCACTGCGCCACCAGGGAGGCCTGAACCAAATTTATAATCCACCAGTTCCTTGTTTTCAGGTAGGAATCCAAAGTAGTTTCAAATAATGTATTGTAAGAACCAGGGGGTCTCATTCTACTTCAAATGCCATCATTGGAAAAGCCCCCAAAAGGTTAATAGTCCCAACTCCCTCTACCCACCCAAGATCATAAGGAAGAAAAGTGAGACCCAGAAAGCAGAAGGGGTCTCCTCAAGGTCACACTGAGCTAGGGCTAGAGCTGAAATAGGATTCCATGTCTAAATCTGTAAAAAAGAATTAAATTTGTTCCACAGCATCTCCACCAAAAAGGGAAAGAAAGAAGAGAAGGAGATAGGAGAAAAGTAAAAGAATTAAGTATCATCAACAAATTCATGTATTCAACAAAGCTTTTTTTTTTTTTTTTTTTTTGAGGGCTTAATAATTTCTGGCCCTGTGCTGAAAATAGAAGGGTGAAAAAAGACACAGCCATGGGTGGATGAGACACAAGGGGGCTCCTGGGTACAGGAAAGTTTCAACGTCAAAATGTTCCACATCTTTTTTTAAAAACTTCTCACTTTTTTTTTTTAGAGATTTATTTATTTATGCATACAAGAACTAGAGGACAGGCTAGAGGTGTGGGGGGTGAGAGGATTCACCAGAGACAGAGTGGGGAACAGAACAGGCAGATCAACTGAAACACACAGCTGAGGGGAGCAGCGGGCAAGGCAGGAGAGGTCTGCTGCGCCATGTGGGTCCGCTCCCTGGCCGGGGATCGAACTTGTGCCACAGTGGCTGTGGATAGCTTCATAGTGCTGCGACTTAACCCCTTGCACCACCAGGGAGGCCCAAAATGTTCCACATCTTGACCCGGATAACAGTTCTGTGGTGTGTTCAGTTTGTGAAAATTCATCAAGCTGCCCATTTTGATATGTGCATTTTAGTTAAAATAGATAGTTCAGAGGTCTCGTTCCTTTCATCTGGCAGCCGCCAGAGGTGAGTCAAAATGGGCGCCATGAGTAGATCCCGGGCTCCGGAGGAGGCCGTAGCCACAGGGATGTGCTTTCTTCTCAGGGTGCTTCGCTGGCTCTGTGGCTGTACTGCCAGCTATCAGCCCTCCCCAGGGCACCCTGCCCCACCCAGCAGGGTGAAGCGCGCTCCCTGGGATATGAGGTCAGGCGAGGTTATGTCATACATCGGATTTGTGTGCACTGGGTCTCATGGTGGCCGCAAAGGTCCAGTTCCAAAGGGTGCAACCGCTGGCAGCCTGTCCATCACGGCTGGAAGCTGGCAGCCTGCTGCTAAGCAGCGAGCTGGACACCCCTGTGGCCTGAATTCAGGGGCCTGAATTCTTACTGGGTTGGTGAAGATTCCATATACAGATTTTTTGAGGCTACCCTCATGGATCCATTCCATAAAGCTATCGATACTGACACCCGATGCATCACTAACCCAGCCACGAGCACAGGGCGAGGCCTGGGCTGACATCTGCAGGCCGAAGAGCCACGGTCTTGGCAAGGGCCACAAGCTCAACCGCAAGGCTGGCAGTTCCTGCGCGCAGCTTGGAGAAGGTGCTAGGCTCTCCAGCTCCACAGTTATCAGTAATAAATAATGTTTATAAAATTCTTACTACCAGATAAACAATTTAGACAGTCAAAGGAAAAAGGCGGGGGGAGGGACTAGTCAGGAGCACTGAGTTCACAGGGCTACAGTGCAGAAGAGCAGACATTAAACTACTAGTGACACAGATAATTATTTAATTATAATGGGACAACTATGACAATAAAGCAATACTATTGGCTATGGAGTGGGAGTAATCGAGGCAGGCTTCTTGAAGAGGTGAAGTATAAACGGAGTTGTAAAAGATGAATAGGAATTAACAGAGTGGGACTGATTCTCAATCCCTACCTCACATCGCACAAAAATTAATTCAAGGTGAATCAAGGACCTAAACTTGAAAGCTAACACTTTAGAGCTTCTAGAAGAAAACGTATATGAATATTTCCATGATGTTGAGCCAGGCAAATATTTCTTAGGCACCAAAAGTACTAAACATAAAACAAAATTATTCAGGAGGTGGGGGAAAGAAAGAGAAAATAGTAAGATAGTATGTGTGAAGACCCAGAGGAAAGAAGTGGCAAAGTGTGTTGGAAGAACTGAGAAAAGGCCAGAAGAAGTGAAGCAGGGGAGAGTGAAGTGAGAAAAACCCCAAGAGAAAAAGTCCAAGAGGGGCCAGGCTACTCAGGGCATTATGGGTTGGGTTAGGAGTTGGCACTTTATCCTGAAGGTTCTGGGCAGTCAGAAAGGGTTTTAAGTAGGAGGAATGACTGGAGCAGCAATTGAATCAGACGGGGGATAATGTCACTTAACCTGGCTTTGCAAAATCAAGCATTACCTTATTTATTGTGCCCGGAATTGCAAGGTATTGCCGACACAGAAAGGAGAACAAAAAGAAACATTTCCCTTTCTCCCTGCTCAGGACCAGACAATGCCAGGCTTGGATTCTGCTTCCTTGCAAATCAAGACATTGTTTTACCACGTGAAAAGTCACTTAATCCAGGTGTCAGGATGAGGTGGGGGCGTCGGCTCTGAGGCCTGTCCTACCAGGCTCAGCCCAGGGCTGGTAGAGGAGCTGGAGTTGCCAGGTTCTGCCTGTGCCCAGGCTTCGGCTGCAGCCTATCTCACCCTGCTCCTGTCTCTCACCCCCTGGATCTCTCCACCTTCTCTTCCTTCTTTCCCTCCCTTGGTGGACTGGAAGTTCCCATAGGGAAGAAAGAGCCCAGAGGTCCGCGTGTCAGCATTCAAAGTGACAACTCCGTTCAACTCAAGACATTTATTGAGCACCTGCTGCATGCAAGTCAGGTGCCAAAATTAACAAAGCTATTGTTCCCGTTCTTGGGTGCTCTTGGGGTAATGAGGGAAAGAATGCAGCATTACAAGTGTTTTATAGGGGTGCAAAGTACAAGCAAGTATAGAAAGTGACACTGATTTCGCTTGGTGGCCAAGTGATTTTGTGGCTATCACGGAAAATTTCCTCTAAGAGGTGACATTTAAACTGGGTGGGCTATGAAGAATAAGGTTGACAATAAGAAATGTTCTTTGTTGCAGAGAAAAATAGAAGAATGACATTGACTGTTGGGAGTGCCGGGTACTGGGCTGAGCACCTTGTGTATTCATTAATTCTTACAATGACTCTATTAAGTTGGTATTATCATTATGTCAACTTTCCAGATGTGTTAACTGAGGCTCAGAATGGGGATTTGATTTGTTTTCAAACTCCCACAAATGGTGAGTGGCAGAACCAAGACTTGAACCCAGAACTATCTGCTTCCACACCTGTAACTTCTCCTGCAGAGTGGCTTTGGCAAAGGATTTGTGCAGGACAGAGGTGAAAGGGTGGAAGGCAGGGGTTGGGTGACAGGCTGGAAGGGTGAAGGCAGGTGTTGGGTGACAGGCGTCTCGGTGAAGTATATGGGCTTTCTCCAGAAACAATGGGGAGCTACAGAAGGTTCATTAGTGAGGGAGATAGTAAAGAGGGATGGCACCCACAATTAACTTTTTGTTTTTAGATGTGAACTTTGAAGGAGAAGAAACTAGAGATAGAGATGTCTGTGTAGGAATTGCTACACAAATCCAAGAAAAAATAGGGGTTGAGGAACAGAGAAGGGGTACAGAGGGGAGACACCAAGCAGAACCTGGAGATTGATCACCTCTGAGAGATGAAGTGGAAAGAGACAAAGATGGTGTCCTAGGTTTTGTATTTTTTTAAAAAAGATTTATTTATTTATGCATACAAGAACTGGGGTACAGGCCAGAGGTGTGGAGGTGAGAGGAGTAACCAGAGACAGAGTGGGGAGCGGAACAGGCAGACTGACTGAATGAAATACACTGCCGAGGGCAGCAGCGGGCGAGGCAGGAGAGGTCTGCTGTGCCATGTGGTCCCCTCCCTGGGGTGGCTGTGGATGCTTCATAGTGTGGTGCTTAACCCTTGTGCCGCCAGGGAGGCCCCCATGTCCCAGGTATTTGACCTCTGTGCCCCAGAAGGAAGCTCAACAATTCTTTTTTTTTTTTTTAAAGATTTATTTATTTATGCATACAAGCACTGGGGTACAGGCCAGAGGTGTGGGGGGGGTGAGAGGATTCACCACAGAGAGCAGTGAGCAGAACAGGCAGATCAACAGAAGTACACTGCTGAGGGGAGCAGCGGGCGAGGCAGGAGAGGTCTGCTGCGCCATGTGGGTCCCCTCCCTGGCCGGCAGCAGGGATCGAACTCGTGCTGCAGTGGCTGAGGCTTGCTTCACAGTGCGTTCCTTAACCCACTGCGCCACCGGGGAGGCCCGGAAGCTCAACAATTCTAACAACACATTGGGCATCGCACCATGATTCAGCTTCACCTCCGCACACAACACCCAAAAAACTCGCTCCTGAAAGGCTCTTTATTCTTCTCCAAGATACAAGGAGCACCTACTGTAAGCCAGATGCTTCTGGAGCTGGAGGTAGGCAGGGAACTGGCTAACCCTGCCTCCTCAGTGGGGTCATAGCTACTGCCGATGCTCTGGATTTCAACTGATTCTGCAGCTTCTTTGTGTGGAGTCCTGGCTCAGCCTCTAACATGTTGTGACTTCAGGTAAGTTCCTGAACCTCTCATTGTCTCAGTTTCCTCATCCAGAAGATGGGGAAACACACCGAAATTAAATGGGTTAATACATGTAAAGTCTCTGGCACTGGGGAAGTCTTCTGCCTCAGCTATTATTATTACAGAGTTCACATTTTAGTGGGGAGACAGATCCAATTACACAATTAATTATTTAATTACAACAGTGACAGATACCCTGAAGGAGCAACACAGTCTGGAGGTGAGGGAGGGCTTCCCAGAATGAGTACTGGTCCCGCTGAGCTGAGCTGGGCGAGCCAGGGCTGGCCGAGGGAAGCGTGAGGGAGGGTCAGGTACTGGAGGTCAGGGGCCGATGAGTAGGAGACCCTCTGACAGGAGGAGGTGCTGAGAGGTTCTGAAATATCACCTCTTGGGACAGCGCTGAGAAGTAGGGCAGGCAAATACTCTACCCCCATCTAACAGAAAGGGCACTAAGGCCCAGAGAGGAACGGCGATTTAGCTGGTCACTGACCAAGCCTCCTGGATGGAAGCACTGCCCCCACTGAGGCAGGGGCTGGAGGGGATAGGCCTGAGAAGAGGCCTTTGTCCCTCTTCCTGCTGGGGCGGGAGCAGCTAGCTCTGAGGCTGCAGCTGGCCACCAGCAGCTGTGGCGGCCAGAGCTGCATTCCTTCCCCTGCCAGCAGAGCAAGTCCAGGCTCATGGCAGGAGCCGGGAACGTTCTTTTTGTCTTAAAAAAAAAAAAAGCACTTCAGTCAACATTAAGTCGTGACTTCAAACAGACACAGCTCCCAACTGTCCTCCCTAGCCCCTGGTCTCTCCAACTCCCCAGGGTAAGCCCCCGGGCGGCCAAGTTTCTGGGAAAGAAAATGAGGCCTGCACTTGGAGTTCAAAGACTCTGTGGTGAGTCCTGGCTCAGCCTCCGACTTGCTGTGTGACCTCGAGTGGGTCACCAGCCCTCTCTGGGCCTGAGTAGCCGCTGCAAAACAGGGAAGGGAGGGCTAGATGACATCAGGTGGGGTGGAGAGCCCAGCAACCGGTTCTAGCCAGCTGCAGCAGCTTTGCTGCCCTACAAGTTTGAGGCACTGGGGCCTGGGGGTCCGGAAGCTGGGGACAGGCAGCCTTTCATCTCTGCTGGCCCAGGGTCTCTGCAGGTTGGCAGGCCCCACATCCCGAGATCGCGTTTCAGGCTGGAAGGGGCCTTCCTGTGACCTCAGCTGGCCGGCCCTGCCCCTGTTGCCCTCCTTCCCATTCTCACCAGAGGGAAGCAGGCAGCATCCCGCCCAAGGTCACCGGCCAGCAAGTGGCTGTCCTTCGGCCTACCCGTCCCTCCCACCCGAGCCAGCCCCCACCAGCCTCCCACTGTAAAGCCTCAGGTCTCCTGGGCCATTAGGAATCTGCCAGGCGAGGCGTGGTCTTTTTCCTCTCTCTTGTTTCTTGGCTTGTTTTCCTGGTTCTCCAACAGCCGCCTCCTGCAAAAGCCTCCGGGTGCGTGTACAGGAACATTTTTCTTTAAAAAAAAAAAAAAAAAAAAGGTGGGGGGGAGAGAAATGTAGCCACAGTTTGGGTAAAAAAGCAACCAACTCCTTAATCCTTCCCTGTAACCTCTGGCTCCTCAGCCGGGTTGGCTCCAGCAGCTGGGAAGGAAGGCCCTGCTGGGGTGAGAGGCCTGGGCTTGTCTCCCGCCCGCCCCCTCCTCACCCGCCTCTGTTCTCCTTCAGGGTTTGGTCTGACTTCTGGAGCCAAGAGGAGACAAAGCTGCGGGGCTCATAGAAAGCATGGGGGGCTGAGCGGTTGGCTGGGGCTCTGCCTCTCTGCTCACTTGGCCACCTTCTAAGTTCCCAGAGTAGGATTCTTCACCCCTAACCTATTTCCTCTACTCCTGCCTTCGTCTTTTTGTTCTGTCGGATGAATCACTGGTCTCTTTACTGCAAGTTCCCTGAGGGCCATCTCCCATCTCCCTACCTCAGGATCCGGCACAGGCTTTGGTTTTCCTTTTGTGAAAGTCATACCACTGTGGACTGTCTCTCGGTGTCCCTGACTTGCCTTGCAGTCTGCAGAACCCTTAATTCTTTGTTGCAACCCCCGTACCTGGGTCAGTGCTTGAGACATAGATTCATGGTGTCTCGCAAATGAATGAGTTCAAATCAAAATAGGCCTCTAGAAAAATCCAGTCACCTTGCAAATGGGACATTTGATCATGGCACATCCCACTGGAAACCATTCGGTGCCTCCCCAGGGTGCTCAGATTCTAGTCCAAGTCTGCATCCCCACCCCTTCCTACTTACCAGTCCTTCTCAAAGCTCCTTTCGCACCAGTGCGCCATCTTATCTCTCACCACTGGGCCTGGGCATGTGGAATTCCCTCTCTGCCACACCCATCTCTGCCTCTTACCTGGCTGCCTCTAACTGGTCTCTCACCCTGAGTACAGTGGCAGAGTAAGCCTATGTTTAGGGCACCGGCAAAGCATTAGGGGCACTAAAAATATTATTTGCAAATATAAAATTGCACATTTGATGAGTTTTAAAAAAATTGAAACAAGATTCATGGGAAAATCAGAACTTTATTGGAGTTCCTTATTATTTTATTGTTAGTGTGTTAGTATTGATTTTATGGATTTATGTACGGGCTAGGGTAACAGCAGGTGACACAATATGGCTCTGATCTCTAAGTCTCAGCCTAAATATCAGCTTCTCCTCTATGAAGTCTTCACTGACCCCCTGAAATCTTTAGATATCTTATTAGTAGTCCCAAATTCCTTCTGGATTTTTCTTTAATACCAATATTTTTCCTTTTTATCCCCTCCCTCAAGTCTGTAAGCTCCCCGAGGACCCACTTACTGTCTTTCTTTTTTTTTTTTAAAGATTTATTTATTTTTGCATACAAGAACTAGGGTACAGGCCAGAGTTGTGGGTGGTGAGAGGATTCACCAGAGACAGAGTGGGGAGCAGAACAGGCAGACCGACCGAAACAAACTGCCAAGGGGAGCAGCGGGTGAGGCAAAAGAGGTCTGCTATGTCATGTGGGTCCCCTCCCTGGCTGGCAGCAGGAATCAAATTCTTGCTGCAGTGGCTGTGGTTTGCTTCATAGTGAGTTGTTTAACCCACTGCACCACCAGGGAGGCCCCACCACTTACTGTCTTTCTACCTGTATACCCACAGTGCCCAGTATAGGGTTGGGAATAAAACTGAACCCAGACATGTTACTTTCTCATCTTTATTTATTCATTCCCTTTCGCATGGTATGAACTGTACATATTCTATGTTCCCACTTATAACTCTGTCTGAGGAACTCCTACTCATACTTCAAGACCCTACTTAGATGACCCTACTCACATTTCTGTGAGCTCACATTTCCTGCTAAAATTGGTAACTCTCTCTTTCTTTCTTTTTCTTTTTTTTTTTTTTAAGATTTATTTATTTATGCATACAAGAGCTGGGGTATAGGCCAGAGTCGCAGGAGGTGATAGGATTCACCAGACAGAGCGGGGAGCAGAACAGGCAGACTGTCTGAAACACACTGCCGAGGGCAGCAGCAGGCGAGGCAGGAGAGGTCTGCTAAGCCATGTGGGTCCGAGGGTCCAACACTCCCTGGTGGAGGCAGGGATCGAACTTGTGCTACAGTGGCTGCAGTTTGCTTCATAGTGGGTTGCTGAACCCACTGCGCCACCAGGGAGGCCCGGTAACTTTCTCTTTCATTGCAACTTTTATCTATGTATCTTCTTCCTCACCAGATTGGGAGCCACTTGATGGTAAAGACTAAGTGAATTGGGCCTCCCTGGTGGCACAGGGGTTAAAGACACAGCATTATCAAGTTAGTGCCAGCCACTAGTGCAGCAAGAGATTAATCCCTGGCCAGGAAGCTGACCCACATGGCACAGCAGACCTCTCCTGTCTCACCCACTGCTCCCCTCAGCAGTGTATTTCAGTACATCTGCCTGTTCTGCTCCCCTCCCTGTCTCTGGTGGATCCTCTCACCCCTGCACCTCTGGCCTGTACCCCAGTTCTTATATGTATAAATATATGAATCCTTTAAAAAAAAAAAACAATGGGCCTGGTGGTGCAATGGGTTAAGTACAGCACTATGAAGCGAACTGCAGCCACTGTAGCACAAGTTCGATCCCTGCCACTGGTCAGGGAGGGGACCTGCATGGCACAGCAGAACTCTCCTGCCTCACCTGCTGCTCCCCTCAGCAGTGCATTTCAGTTGATCTGCCTGTTCTGTTCCCCTCTCTGTCTCTGGTGAAGCCCCTCATTCCCCACATCTCTGGCCTGTACCCCAGTTCTTGTATGTATAAATAAATATATCTTTATATATATATAAGTTTATATATATATATAAAGACTTAATGAATTGATCCTTGGATCCCTGGTGCTGTACACAGGCCTGCCCAGAGCAGCAGCAGTATATGCTTGTTAAATGAGTCCACTGGAAGATGAAATAATGGAGGGAAAATTCAGGAAAGGATTGTGTGGTGGGAGGAAAGAGAATAACACATACTTATTGAGGGCACAGAATCAGTACGGCTAAAAGCAAATAATAACAATAATCATGGCAACTATCATTGAGTGTACAATAGTGTGGTAGGCAAGAACAGAGATTAAACTCTGCCTCTTACTGACTATGTGACCTTGGGCAAGTTATATAATCGCTCTGTGCCTCAGTTTCCTCATCTGTAAAACAGAGGTAGCAATGGATCTGCCTCACTAGGAGTTAAGTAGATATATGCAAGGTGCCGAGAGCTGTGAGAGCTGTACCAGGCACACAGGGCATGGCGTATTTGCCATCACAGTTCTATCTCCACCACTTAGCACTTGGGTTGGGCCTGGCACATTAACTGGGCATCTCAATCCTCGTAGCAGCTTGGTAGGCAAGGATTGTGGTCTGGTTTTTTTTTAAAGATTTATTTTACTTATTTATACATTCAAGAACTGGAGTGCAGGTCACAGGTGCAGAGGTGAGAGGAGTCACCAGAGACAGGGTGGGGAGCAGAACAGGCAGATCTACTGAAACACACAGCTGAAGGGAGCAGTAGGTGAGACAGGTGTGCCATGTGGGTCAGCTCCCTGGCTGGGGATTGAACTTCTGCTGCAGTGGCTGGGGATAGCTTGAGCCACCAGGGAGGCCCCTGCTATATTGTTTTTCAAAGAAATGAAGTGCAAGCAGGGACAAACAGCTAGAGAAGGTCACTAAGTGGGTAAATGGGAGGAATGGGATTTGAACCCAGGGCGCTCTGGCCTGATGCCCACCTGTGTTCTTTGACTGTGGTAACCTGCCTGCAGGAGGAAAGAGAGGAAGAGAAGATGGCACAGTGGGAAGACAGGGAGGTTTCACCAAGCTGGGGCCTTGGGAGCAGAACAGCAAGCTTTTTCTAGAGCTTTCATTTCAGTCAGCCTCTTCTGAGCAGGTGAAAAACCCCACAGAGGGCCCTTCACTGAGTCCTCCCCCTTCCCTCCCCCTCCCAGCACTGCCTCATTCCCCCCCCACGCTGGGAGGGGGAGGTCAGGCATGCAGCAGTGGGGGATGCAGGGGAGAGGAGTGAGGAGGTGGGGGAGCATCATTCCAGATCCTTTCCCTCCAGCACCCCTGTCTTCCCCATCAAAGGCACTCCGGGAGGAGAGAGCATTCCAGGTGGAAGGAATGGCAAATGCAAAGGCTGTGGATTAAGGATGTGGAGGCGGGGAAAGTCTGCAAGCTTTGCTGGAACCGAGGTTCAGGGCCCCCTGGGATTGTTCAGTGGAGAAGAACTGAGAGAGAAAGAGAGAGAGAACATGCAGTGGACCCAGCCAAAGCTGAGGTAGCTGCGAGTGGCTGAGACCTGGACTCGAAGCACAGTGCTCTACACCCTCTCCTGCAGACAGAGGTGGTGTGCAGGGTCAAGGTGATTCTTCTTGGACCTTCTGCTTTGTGCCTCCCCCTAGAATCCTTAGCAGACTGTGCCAGCTCTGTACCGTGCATTGCCTCAGGGCCTTTTAGGCATCTTCTCCTTGTGTTTTCTTTCCTTTTCTACAAGATCAGTATTATTCACTCCATTTTATAGACAAGGAAACTGAGGCCCAGCCAGGTTATATAACTTGCCCAAGGTCACACTGGGTATAAAAGGCGGAACTGGGACTCGAACCCAGGAGCATTTTCAGGATGACAGTTTTATCTGCTCTGGCTTAGGCTTCTTCCCTGGAGTGCTTGTCATCCCCATAGCAACAGTGAGAGGCCCTCTTGTGCTGACCTCACTTTTCAGTTTTTGTAGGCCTTACTCTTCCTGCTCCACACAGCAACCTTGTAGGCAGAATTGTCATCATCCCTTCACTGAGGAAACTGAGGCTCTGAGGGGCGTTTATAGAACCCCAAAGTGGCAAAATTGGGACTCAGACCCACTTCTGGTGATTCTAAATATTTTTCTGCTTTCTCTTACGAAGGAAGTGGTTCTGTTCCCTGCTTTTATCAGGCTCAGGGGATAGGGAACAGACAGGGGTTAATTTTTAGAATTGGTGGGAAAAGAACTGGGGCTTGGGCTTGATCTGTGAAACATGGAGAGATGTTATAAGTGGTAATTCCAGCTAAACTGACTTCTTGGGGAGGACAGGTAAGGCTTGTCCCTCTAAAGAAGCAAGTCTGTGAATTTCCAAGGTTGGGTTTGTATTCTAGCTGTACTGTTTCTGGGTAGCCTTGGTAAAGTTACTTAACCTCTCTGTGCTTTCTTTTTTTTTTTTTTAAGATTTATTTATTTATACATACAAGAACTGGGGTACAGGCCAGAGTCCAGGGAGGTGAGAGGATTCACCAGACAGAGTGGGGAG
>JAGFMF010012145.1:7117377-7128483 GCA_019455555.1 Galemys pyrenaicus | reverse complement strand
CCCCACCCTGGCCGGCAGCAGGGATTGAACTCATGCTGCAGTGGCTGCGGTTTGCTTCATAGTGCGTTGCTTAACCCACTGCGCCACCAGGGAGGCCCAGTGTTGTTGATTTTTAAAGATTTACTTTATTTATGCACAGAACTGGGGTGTAGGCCAGAGGTGCAGGTGCAGAGGTGAGAGGATTCATTAGAGACAGTGGGAGCAGAACAGGCAGATCTACTGAAATATGCTGCTGAGGGGAGCAGTGGGCTAGATAGGAGAGGTCTGCTATGCCACATATGGGTTAGCTCCCTGGCTGGCGATTGAGCTCATGCTACAGTGGCTGACCATAGCATGCTATTGCTGAGACTTTAACCCCTGCGCCACCAGGGAGGCCCCCTAATTAGGTTGTTTTTTGGGATTACTCCAAGGTTGTACAACTATCACCACTATCTGATTTCAGAACATTTTTTTTTTAAAGATTTATTTATTTATGCATACAAGCACTGGGGTACAGGCCAGAGGTGTGGGGGAGTGGTGAGAGGATTCACCACAGACAGAGCAGGGAGCAGAACAGGCAGATCAACGGAAGTACACTGCCGAGGGGAGCAGCGGGCACAGCTGGAGAGATCTGCTGCGCCATGTGGGTCCCCTCCCCGGCCGGCAGCAGGGATCGAACTCATGTTGCAGTGGCTGCGGTTTGCTTCATAGTGCGTTGCTTAACCCACTGCGCCACCAGGGAGGCCCTGATTTCAGAACATTTTTATCACTCCTCATTTCCTCCTCCCCCAGCCTTAGGCAACCCCTAATCTACTTTATCTGTATGGATTTGTCCATTCTGGACTTTTCCTTAAATTCAGTCATATATGATACGTACTTTTGTAACCGCTTTCTCTTAAAGTGTAATATTTTCAAGATTCACTTACAGGGGCCTCCCTGATGGTGCAGTGGGCTAAGCAACACACTGAAGCAAACCACAGCCACTGTAGCATGAGTTCGATCCATGCCTCCGGCCAGGAGGGTGACCCACATGGTGCAGCAGACCTCTCCTGCCTTGCCCGCTGCTCCCCTCAGCAGTGTATTTTGGTTCCCATTCTGTCTCTGGTGAATCCTTTCATGTCAGGTAACTCTGGCCTGTACCCCAGTTCTTGTGTGCATTAATAAATCTTTATAAAAAAATTCATTTACATTATAACATGTATTAGTGCTCCATTCCTTTTACTGTCTGAGTTACATCCCATTGTATGGATGTGCCACATTTCTATATGTTGATGGACATTTGATTTGTTACAACTCTTTGACTATTATGAATAGTGGTGCTGTAAATATTCACGTATAGGGTTTTTTGTGTGACGTTTTTATTTCTTTTGAATATAAACCTATGGGTGGATTTGCTGGGTCATATAACTGATGAACTGGCACACTTATCCAGGGTGACTGCACCATTTTACATATTTTTTTTAAAGATTTATTTATGCATACAAGAACTGGGGTACAGGCCAGGAGCGTGGGGGGAGGTGAGAGGATCCACCAGAGACAGAGTGGGGAACAGAACAGGCAGATTGAGGGGAGCAGTGGGGGAGGGAGGAGAGGTCTGCTGCACCATGTAGGTCCCCTCCCTGGCCAGGGATCGACTTGTGCTGCTGTGCCATGGATGCTTCACAGTGTGGGCTCAAGCTGCTGCACCACCAGGAAGGTCCCCATTTTACATTTCTACCAGCAGTATATGGTTCCAATTTTTCATATCCTCACCAACATTTCTTTTTTTTTTAAGACTTTATGCATACAAGAACTGGGGTACAGGCCAGACATGTGAGGGTGAGAGGATTCACCAGAGACAGAGTGGGGAACAGAACAGGCAGATTGACTGAAATACAGTGCTGAGGGTAGCAGCAGATAAGGCAGAAGTCTGCTGTGTCATGTGGATCCCCTCCCTGGCTGGGGATCGAACTCGTGCTGCAGTGCGGTGCTTAACTTCCCGTGCCACCAGGGAGGCCCCCTCTCCAACATTTCTTATCTGTCTTTCTGATTATGATGAGAAGTGATAATTTTATATTTTGACATGCATTTTCCTAGTAACTAATGATGTTGATTTTTTTTTCGTGTGTTTGGTAGCTATTTTTATATCTTTGGAGAATGTATATTTAAATGGTTTGTGCATTGTTATACTGGGTTAGTTCTCCTTTTATTGAGTTATAATTGTTCTTTATATCTTCTGGTTACATATCCCTTATCAGATAGATAAATATGGCCTCCCATTTCTGTGGGTTGTGTTTTTACTTTTTTTATTATGCCCTTTAATGTACATTAAAACATTTTTTTATGATATCAAACTCGTTTTTTTCTTTGGTTGGTTGTGCTTTTAGATGTTATATCCAAGAACTATTGCCTAATCTAAGATTGAGAAGGTTTACACCTAGGTTTTATTCTAAGTTTATGCTTTTAGATCTCATATTTGTTTATATTTACATTTGACCATGTGGGTTAGTTTTTGTGTATGATGTTTACATAGGGTCCAATTTAATTCTTTTATGTATGTTTATCCAGTTGTCCCAACACCATTAAGACGGTTCTTTCCATATTGAATTTTCTTGAACCCTTGTCAGTTACCAGTTGACAATAAATACTTGTGTTTATTTCTGCATTCTTAATTCTGTTCTATAATCAGAATTTCTTAAGTCAGTACCACAGTCTTGAGTACTGTGACTGTTGTAAGTTTTGGAATAAAGTGTGAATCCTTCAACTATTTTCTTCTTTTCTACTTTGACATGCTAAATTCCTTGTACTTCCATATGATTAGTGTTAGTTTGTCACTTTCTGCAAAAAAAGCCAGCATGAATTTTGATAGTAATTTTATTGAGTCTGTAGATTAACTTGGGGCATATTGCCATTTTAACAATATAAAGTCTTTATTATAGGTTGCCTTTTTTTTTTAAAGATTTATTTATTTATGCATACAAGAGCTGGGGTACAGGCCAGAGGTGTGGGGGGCGTGAGAGGATTCACCACAGAGAGCAGGGAGCAGAACAGGCAGATTAACTGAAGTACACTGCTGAGGGTAGCAGCGGGCACAGCAGGAGAGGTCTGCTATGCCATGTGGGTCCCCTCCCTGGCTGGCAGTAGGGATCGAACTCGTGTTGCAGTGGCTGCAGTTTGCTTCATAGTGCGTTGCTTAACCCACTGTGCCACCAGGGAGGCCCTGCCTTTTTTTTTTTTAAGATTTATTTATGCTTATAAGCACTGGGATACAGGCCAGAGGTGTGGGGTGTGTGTGAGGATCCACCAGAGACAGAGTGGGGAACAGAATAGGCAGAATAACTGAAATACTCTGCTGAGGGGAGCAGCAGGTGAGGCAGGAGAGGTTTGCTGCGCTGTGTGGGTCACCTCCCCAGCCAGGGATCGAACTCTTGCTGCAGTTTGCTTCATAATGTGTTGCTTAACCCATTGCGCTACTGTTAGGGGGAAAGGTAGTCCTAGGTGGATTACACAAATAAATGTGTAAACTCCAACCCCTACTCCAGACCATCAGTGTTCCAAAACCACAAATCCAATAAAATAATTATCAAAGAGTAGATCACTAAAACCTAAAAGTAAAGTTAAGCAGCCAGGCTGGCTATAAAACCAGAGGTGATCCTTGGGCTCGCTCTCTTCCTTTGGAGCCATCTCTTTCAACTCAGCTCTCAACGCGCCATTGCTTAAAAAATCTAGTAGAATATTTACAAATTTGTATCCCTCTCTTTCCCCCTTAGTATTATTACTATTTTATTTCCCTTCTTTCGTAAAGTAAAACCTGTTAATAACTTTTGTCACGTGTACCTAGAGCTGGGACTTATTATAAAAAGTCTTCTAAGTGCGCGGGTGGAGGACCCAGTAAGGGAAACCCATTTTATATTAGGGTTGCCCTGTAACACTACCAGGGAGGGCCCCTAGGTTGCCTTTTTATTTATTGTGCTCTCCTCTAATTTTTCCCTGTGTTCTGTAGTCTTCAATGAACAAATATTGTACTTTTGTTAAATTTACTCCTAAGTATTTTGTTCATTTTGATGCTATTGTAAATGAAATTGTTTTTTTAACACTTCAAGTTGTTTGTCAGTATGTAGAAACTCAGTTAATTTTGTATATCAATCCTATGTCCTGCCACCTTGATTCTGACAGCTTTTTGGTGGGGATTCCTTAGCATTTTCTGTGTACAAGATCATATCATCTGCATATAGAGATAGTTTTATTTCTTGCTTTCCCACCCTCATGTCTTTTATATCTTCTTGCCTGAATGCCCTGGCTACACCCCCTGATACAATACAATATTAAACAGAAGTGATGAGATTGGACATTGTAGTCTTCGTCCCTGGTCTTAGGGGGAAAGTCTCTGGTATTGATATCAGATTACTAGCTTCATAGAATGAGTTCAAATGTATTTGCCTGTCTTTTATTTTTTTAATTAAAGATTTATTTATTTATGCATACAAGAGCTGGGGTACAGGCCAGAGTCCAGGGAGGTGAGAGGATTCACCAGACAGAGCAGGGAGCAGAACAGGCAGACTGACTGAAACACACTGCCGAGGGCAGCAGCGGGCGAGGCAGGAGAGGTCTGCTAAGCCATGTGGGTCCCCTCCCTGGCTGGCAGCAGGGATCAAACTCGTGCTGCAGTGGTTGTGGTCTGCTTCATAGTGTGTTGCTTAACCCGCTGCGCCACCAGGGAGGCCCCTGTGTTGTTTTTTGACTCAGATCTCGGACTTTATTTTATTGTAAACGTTTCAGCATAAATCTCTAAGATATCTTTACCTGCTAAGGAGTAAGCAGGGAGGTGGGGATGGTGGGCATTGTTGGCCTTGTGGCCAGGGTGGCAGCTGCTGGATCACCAGGCTCTTGGAGGTACAGCAGAGACATGAGTTTTGAAGATGTATGAAGGTTGTGATAAATCTTTTCTAAAAATTTTTCAAAGATGACGGAAAAACACAGTAGGAAAACAACTGCATGTAATGAGGCAACTGCCTGCCAATGAAAGTTCTAATCTTTAGCTGTGGTGTGTAAAAATTATTTGCTTCAAAAGTGTGGCATGCAACATTTTGGGAGGAAAATGTAGATTTAGTCAAAAAGACATGAAGAAAATGACCAAAATTAATATTTTATTGACATTGAACATCTCATAATAAATTATATATTAAAAAAGTCTCTAAAATGCAAGTATTACCTCATTGGAAATTAATTTTATTAGCCTTGTCACACCCCCGTATCTTTATCTGGTTATTTAAAAAGGTTTAGGGGTATTGAGAGGAATATGATATGATTTGCATTTTTGAAAGATTAACCTAGTTGCTGCAAAGAAAATGGATTATCTGGAGGCAATAATTGATTGAGGCTGGTAATAGGTCATTATAGAAATCCAGGTAATTGTGGAGGCTTGAACTAGGTTGGTGGGAAAAGAAATGGAGAAACTAGGGTATTTAGTATATATTTTGGAAGAAGATCTGATAGAACTTGATGGTAGATTAGGTGTGTGTTAAGGAATTTAGCATGCCTGCCTTCTGAAAACACTTCATGTTTATGACAAAGCTGTGGTCTGGTTTTCCCTTTGCCTTGCTTGGTGTTTCCTTCTTGTTAGCCTCTAGTTGTCCTCTCACCTTGCCTCTTTGTCTTGCTTTTTTATTGAGAAGTTATGTACTCTCTCACATCTTTAATATCAGCCTCATGTCATAGCTCCCTAATCTGTATTTCTGCCTCTGCACCCCAGACCCAGAATTCCTGCTGCATCACTTCACCTGGATATCCCTTCTGCATCACCAGCTTTTCACGAACTGCTTGCTTTGGAGAACCAAGGGTTAGATTGGCACAGCTTGACTCCTCCTTGGTTAGGAGATGTTTTTTGGCTTTAAGGATGGACTTTATATATGTGCTTCTGCTTACACGGTCTACCTCAGATGTAACATTTCCTGTCTCTGCATAGACAAATCCTGCCCATTTTTTTTTTAAAGATTTATTATTTATTTATGCATACAAGAGCTGGGTACAGGCCAGAGTCCAGGGAGGTGAGAGGATTCACCAGAGACAGAGTAGGGAGCAGAACAGGCAGATTAACTGAAACACACTGCTGAGAGGAGCAGCGGAAGAGGCAGGAGAGGTCTGTCTCGCCATGTGGGTCCCCTCCCTGGCTGGCAGCAGGGATCAAACTCATGCTGTAGTAGCTACAGTTTGCTTCATAGTGTGTTGCTTAACCCACTGCGCTACCAGGGAGGCCCCAAATCCTGCCCATTTTTAATGTCCAATCATGACATTCTTTTATGATACCTTCTGTGGTTCACCTAACTTCAACACTTTTTACCTTTTTTAAGTTTGTGTGCTTTTCTCATCTCTTATATGACTAAATTCCTTAAACAGAAACCATTTCTTGTATCTCCATTAGAATGTTAGGCCTTTGTGTGTTTTGTTTTGTTTAAAGATTTATTTATGCATAAGAGAACTGGGTTGTAGGCCAGAGGTGCAGGGGGTGAGAGCTTTACCAGAGACAATGGGGAGCAGAACAAGCAAATCTACTGAAGACCATTGGAGACCACTGTGCCATGTGGGTTAGCTCCCTGGTTGGGATGGAACTCATCCTGCAGTGGCAGGGTATAGCTTGATAATGCTGAGACTTTAACCCCTGCACCACCAGGGAGGCCCAGAATGCTAGGCCTTTGAACTTAGTAATTACTCATTAAGTACTAGTTGAATGAAATATTGCAGATAATGTTCCTGGTGGTAGGATATTAGGTTGAATGAACTCTGGCATTATTAATCAACCCCATGATCTGCTTTCATAGATTTTTACAGATTCAAGAGTTGGAAATATCCTTTAGATTATTTTTTTCTCCTTAAAAAATTGATAGGAAATTTCAAACATATACACAAATAAAGAGGGTGATATAATGAATTTCTGTATACCCATCATTCACCTTCAACAATTACTGACTCGTGGTCAGTCTTTTTTTTTTTTTTTAAAGATTTATTCATTTAGGCATACAGGAGCTGGGGTACAGGCCAGAGTCCAGGGAGGTGAGAGGATTCACCAGAGTGGGGAGCAGAACAGGCAGACTGACTGAAACACACTGCTGAGGGCAGCAGCGGGCGAGGCAGGAGAGGTCTGCTAAGCCATGTGGGTCCCCTCCCTGGCTGGCGGCAGGGATCGAACTCGAGCTGCAGTGGCTGTGGTTTGCTTCATAGTGTGTTGCTTAACCCACTGCGCCACCAGTGGTCAATCTTGTTTCATCATTCTATCACCTGTTTCTAACCTGCATTGGATTCTGTTGGAACAAATCCATCCCAGCCATCATATCATTTTTTGGTAAATAATTTCAGTATGTGCCTCTAAAAGATAAATACTTTAAAATCCATAAACACAGTAAATCATCAAATATCCAGTTAATGTTCAGATTTCCACAATTACTTTTTCTTCCTCTCTCTTTGTCCTTGTCCCCCTTAAATGTTTGGCTCATTCGAATCAGGTTCCAAAAATGTCCCATGCATCGATTTCATTTATGACTCCTAGATCTCTTTTAATCTATAGGTTTTCTTGCCCCCTTTACTCCTGTGCTTTGTTGAAGAAGAGGGCTAAAGCTCCATAGTTTTCCCATCCTGTGTTTTGTTAATGGAATTGCTAAATTTGATTCATATATGTTCCTCTGTATCCTGAATTCCCTGTAAACTACTTGCTAGATCTAGAGCAGCATTGTCTAATAGAAATATTCAAGCTTCAAATAAAATTTTGTATTAGGCATGTTAAAAAGTAAACAAGTAACAGTTGAAATTAATTTTAATATTTTTCTTATCTGATAGTTGCAAGCTATTATTGATATAACTCACTTTTTATGCTAAATCTTTGTGATTTGATGTGTATATTACACACAGCAAATATTAATTCATATAAGCTACATTTCAAGTGCGCAGTAGCTCACTAATGGCTGTTTCCTGGGCCGCACAGCTGTGGAGACTTGACCTGATCAGGTCCCTATTTTGGCAGTGATGTTTCATTGCTGTATGGAAATGTATTTTTCCATCAGATGTCTCTTGTGTTGTAAGTGGTCATAGATAATGATTACCTAGATCCTTTATTTCATTAGATGTTTATAAAATGATATTCTAATAACATCACTTTCATTTGTTAGCTGGAATACTTCAAAAGAGAAAAACACTTTCCCTTATCTGGTTACTCTGAGGTTTGATTTGTGTGGGAAAAGTAGGATAAATACCTGATTCATCCTCTTTATCCTTTATTTATGGCTTTTCAAAATAAGTTGATTCCCTAATATACTCCAAAATGAACCAGTGAATTTTGTTATTTTTTTCCAAACATCATTATTAATTTAGGTTTTGCCAGATTTGATGTTTTAATCCATTGTATTCTTTTTCATGTTCAGTTTGTCCATCTAGGACCAGAGGGAGCCTCTGTAAGTTGGCTCCTGACTCCTGTTGACATAATTGCAGTGGTCTTTGATGGTGTACTTGATTTCTGGTATAGTAAGATGTACATTTCTTACCCCTCAATCAGAGAACTCTGATCCTTTTAATGAAACCACATTATTATTTACTCCTTCATTTTATAAGTAGGAAACTGAAGGTTAGAGGAATACAGTGATTTTTAACCGAGGTCACAGATTTTTAGCACCATCATCTGGTCTAGAACCCCAGCCTTTTGGCTCTTCACTCTGTGACAGTGTCATTTTGTTCTACTTCCTGTATCTAGTTTCTAAGGTGATTAACTGCGTTTGAGCTTCTGCTCTTAAGCCATCATGAGAAGACAGTTTTTGTGAGTCATCATTGGAGGTGCAATCAAACCTCATTAATTTGGATTAATCGGGGTATATCCTAGTGAGAGTACTGTATGTTTTTCTTTAGGTGTAGCTGTTTGAATCATATAGTAGCTGAAACTAGGCTAATAGTGTTACTAGGTTATTTTGTTAGGTAGAGGTCCTTGTACCTGGTATAATGAATCACTGAGAATGGTGTGCAATTTAACTTTAATTGTATGTAAATTAGGCTCCTGAAAAGCATAAAAACAGCTCATTAAACATTTCTCCTTGCAATCTTATTTGCACTGTTTTCTTTGCCAGTTTTTTTTCTTTGTTAGAGTGCAGAGGTAAACTTTAACTCAGGTATCTACAGTTTCAAAGGTGTGGCGTCTATATTAATAAAGTGTTGGCTTAAAGTTCAGAGAATTTTAGAAAGAATATTTGAGAACATGCAGAACTGCATCTGGAAGTCACACATCTGGAAGTTTCATCCAACCAGAATATAACTCCTTGCTTGTAAAAGTAAGCTAAAAGTGCTTATGATTGGCAGCTTTCTGAATGCTTGTTCACTTTACCTCAAAATTAGCATTACCCTAGGGCCCCACTCAGAGATAATTGTGTATATTAAGGGACAGGATCCAGGTGTGTGAGGGGTGACTGTTGCCTACTGGCTTTGTGTCCCAAAGTAAGTCACTTAATCTCTTGGAGCCTTAATTTATTCATCTGTAATGAGGTAGTTAAAATTGGGAATAGTAATACATGTTTTTTACCATGCTAAATTCTTGTGATTCAAATTAGCCAATTAATCAAATGACATAGTAGATATTTATTAAATTACTGAGATGATATGAAAGTGCTTTTTAACCAGAAACTTCGTGTGCACATTATTAGAATAGTATAGGCTTGATGCACTAACACATACTGATGATCAGAAACATGACATTTAAATAGTTGTCCTTCCAGTTAGCTACAATGGGATAAAGCTTGGGAGAGAAAAAGATAAAACAAATGGCTAGCATCAGTTATTTTAAATTTAACCATTAAAATGACTTTCTTTCCCTTAAATAATAAAATGTGCTTTATAGTAACAATAGTCTTAATAATTACATTTTGTTTTTTAATGTTTATTTTATAGTTCAAAATTGTTAAATTTCTTTTTTTGAAAGATTTGTTTATGCATACAAGATGGTGTACAGGCCAGAGGTGCGGGGTGGTGTGGTTGGAGAGTGGTGAGAGGATTCACCAGAGACAGAGTGGGGAGCAGAACAGGCAGATCTACTGAAACACACTGCTGAGGGAACAGTGGGGAGACAAGAGAGGTCTGCTGTGCCATATGGGTCCCCTCCCTGACTGGGAATTGAACTTGTGCTGCCGTGACTGCGGATAGCTTCATAGTGCCGTGCTTAACCCCTTGCACCACCAGGGAGGCCCACCCACAGCTGTAAAATTTCTTATTACAGTTCATTTTTCTTTGATTTCAGTGAATTGCTATATTTAAATTATTTTCTATCCTTTTTAATTAATTAATGTTTTACACCTAACTTTATGAGAATGGCCTCTGAGATCAATTTTTATTTAGTTTTAAAAAATCTTTATCTTGAAAGCAACTGCAGTTACCAGGCACTAAAATTAGCCATTAAAATATCAAAATAACAGTTGGCTTGAATTATCAATTTTGTATTTTTTTAAAAAGATTTATTTATTTTTGCATATAAGAGGCCTCCCTGGTGGTGCAAGGGGTTAAGCACAGCACTATGAAACAGCCACTGCTACAAGTTCAATCCCTAGCCAGGGAGGTGACACACATGGCACAGCAGACCTCTCCTGCTTCCCGCTTCTCCCCTCAGCAGTGTATTTCAGTACATTTGCCTATTCTTTTCCACACTCTGTCTCTGGTGAATCCTATCACCCCCTCCCTTTCTCCCCCCCCACCCCCCCACACACCTTGGCCTATACGCCAGTTCTTCTATGCAAAAATATATTTTTTTAAAGATTTATTTTTGCATACAAGAACTGGGGTACAAGCCAGAGGCGTGGGGGCCAATAGGATTCACCAGAGACAGTGTGGAACAGAACAGGCAGATATACTGAAATGCACTGCTGAGGGGAGCAGTGGGCGAGGTCTACTGCGCCATGTGAGTCAGCTCCCTGGCCAGGGATTGAACTCATGCTTCAGTTGCTGTGGATGCTTCATAGTGCTGTGCTTAACCCCTTGCACTACCAGGGAGGTTCCTGTATTTCTTATTTGTTATGAAAAATTATACTAGCGGGCCTCCCTGGTGGCGCAGTGGGTTAAGCAATGCACTATGAAGCAAACCGCAGCCACTACAGCACGAGTTCGATCCCTGCTGCCGGCCAGGGAGGG
>JAGFMF010012145.1:7093304-7106391 GCA_019455555.1 Galemys pyrenaicus | reverse complement strand
CTCTCTGTGATGGGTCCTCTCACCCCCCCCCCCCACACCTCTGGCCTGTACCCCAGCTCTTGTATGCATAAATAAATAAATCTTTAAAAGAAAAAAAAGTTACCAGACTTGCATGAAAATATGGTCCGCAGGTAAGGGAAAACTCAGTTTGTAGAAACTCAGAAAAGATAGAGGTGATGGAGTTAACACACAAGGATATTAAAGCAACTCTTACAACTTTGTTCAGGGAAGTAAAGGAAGATGTAAACATACTAATTAGGAGGTATATATTTTAGCCTTGCAAATAAATAGTGGAGTATTGTTCCAGTCTCTTATTTTTATTGTCTTTGGTCCGATGCTGTTGACGGTGTGGTAAAATTTGGATAATCTCTTGCCAGAGTTACAGAATCATAGCATTTTAAGGTTGGAAAGAACTTTTAAAGATCATCTCATACTATAAAAAAGAAATACTATATTTCATTGACTCTGCAATATACATTTCCCCCACACTTTAATATATCTTGAATCATGAGGTATCTGACAATCAGTGGCATCTTAGATTTGATGAAATACAGTAAGAGCCTTTGGAATTGTGACTTTTCCATAAATTCTTAGTGATAGAGTTCAAGACATCTGCTCATATTACTCTGAACTGGAAAACCTTCCCCTTTTTATTCTTTCAGATCTTTATTTCAGGAAGTATACAGTCCCTGCAGTTCAGAACCATCTTTTCATCCTTTCTGTTGTCATCAACGGCTGTAACATTCATTCTATATCTGAACATGTATATGTTTGCTATATTGTTACTTAACTGTAACTTTTTCCGTCTCCTCAATTAAATTATAAGCTCTTGGAGTCAGGAACAGGTTAAAATGTCTTTGTGTCTACTTGAGAAATATTCATTGATTGGTAAGGGTACTACAATTAGTAGTTAACTATTAATACAACCTGAAGCTTGTTAATAGTGTTGTTTAATGTTTGTCAAGGTCCCGACACTGAATGTTCACAATAGTGGGTTGAAACCCTTTCCTCTCTCTTTTTTATAAGGACTTTTCCTTATAAATCCCATGTTCTGAGTGGTGAATGGACCTTGTAGGAGGAAGTAGATGTGCAGCTGCCCTTTGCTGCTGACTCTTAGTTGCTAGCTGTTTGGCCCTTGGTGACAGATGAGCATGTGATACTTTTTCAGGAATGAATTCTTGTTATTCTGGCAGAAGAGGATAGTTGACATGGAATTACAAGGCAGTTTTTTCTATATCTCTACTCCCTGGTGGTCAGATATAGTTGTGATTGCTGGGTCTCTCCTCGCTTAAGCTGGAGTGTTAACAGTCACATCCAGGACTGCTGCTTCTGCCTACTCCATGACCACACAGTGTGTTTGTATATTATCCTAGAGCTGTCAGCGAAACATTTGCTGAATTTCCTTTTTTGTTGTTGCTCTGCATCTTTTTTTTTTTTTTTTTTTTTCCACTTGGCCTTTCTCAGTTGTGTAAAGTCGGTTTCTTTTTTGGCCTTTCCATCCCAGAAAGGGAACAGTTACTGCAGAGAGAAATTTGAAATATAAAGTGAGGCACCATAGAGATTTAAATGAATGGTTAGACGTCTAGCAGGATAAAATGAGACTTACTCGGTGCCTGATGTGTGATCTGACTCTGATTGTTTCTTCCCTCATTTTCTTTTTTTAAAAAATAATTAATTAATTATATTTGACATCGTTTGTATTCCCCAGGGAGTACCCACCACCATTCCACCCGTGCACCATCACCTCAGTCCCTTGTGCTCTTTCTGCCTTCATCCCCATCTTTGCCCTCTCCACCATCCCCTCCCCCCCCCCCATGGTCTCTTTGGTTTATCTTGGATATTTGGTCTTGTTTTTTGTTTGCTTTTGGTTATAACTGTCCAATACCTTGAGCTTATTTTTCTTTGTTTTATTGTTGTCTTCCCTCATTTTCAAACCTGCCTCTGTACTTACTCCACCAGTGGGTTCTCTAGTCCCTTTTTATAATCTAGTCTAGTACTTAATGCTACTTGCAGGAATCAGGGGAAAAAATTACAGCCTGTCCCCCACTTCTCTACCCACAAGTAAGGTTGTAGAGTGGTATTAGACACCATTGCATAAAAAAAATCTTTGTGTACCTGTATGTTGTTAACATATGCCAGGTTTGTCTAATGCCCAGGTACTTAGGGAGGAGTGCATTTTTTTTTAAAGATTTATCTATTTATGCATACAAGCACTGGGGTCAGGCCAGAGGTGCGGGGAGGTGAGAGAATCCACCAGACAGAGCAGGGGGCAGAACAGGCAGATGGACTGAAACACACTGCCGAGGGGAGCAGCGGGCCAGGCAGGAGAGGTATGCTGCGCCATGTGAGTCACCTCCCCGGCCGGCAGCAGGGATCAAACTTGTGCTGCAGTGGCTGTGGTTTGCTTCATAGTGCGTTGCTTAACCCAGGGAGGCCCCTCCTATGTGAATTTAATGCTCAACTGATGAGGATAACTCGGAGAAATCTGATTTTGTAGTATTCACAAATATTAGGGATTAGAGTTCTTTATGTCTCCGTAAAATAATTTCCAATTTATATTTATCCAGTCTGAGTAAAAGTAAGCCCTTTAAATGGAGAATTTGGAATATTCCAGACTATTCTATTTTGATGAATTGGGTATTGCTAGAAATTGGGCATTCTGTTGGAAAAGTAAAATGAAGTTGGTGCCTGTGACCTTGTATAATTTTAAGTGTGTCCATAACAGAGAATGTGGACAAATTGGAAATAAAAGAAATACTTTATGTAGATAAATCTTTTCTTTGGAGCTCAGAATACCTTGCAAACAAAATCTTAGGTTCAGTCTGACATCTTAGTGAGGCTACCGTGGAAGCTGCTACTCTCCAAGCTTTGTAGTGCCACCCAAGGATGATAAGAAAAAAAGATGCTGGAAAGTAGACCAAGAAAGAAAAGACCCAATGAACTCTGGGGCAAGGCCAAAAAGAAGCAGTGGTCCAAGGGTAAAGTTCAGGACAAGATCAATAATCCAGTCTTGTTTGACAGAACCACACGTGACAACCACACGTGACAACCCAACTGTATGTTCTTAACCCCAGCTGTTGTGTCTGAAGCTAAAGATTCTCTAGCCAGGGCAGCCCTTCAGGGGCTCCTCAGTAAAGGACTTACCAAACTGGTTTCAGACCACAGAGCATAAGTAATTTACACCAGAAACACCAAGGGTGGAGATGCTCCAGCTTCTGGTTAAGATGCATGAATAGGTCCCACCAATTATGCATCTTGAAAAATAAGACTTTATTAAATTTTAAAATCTTAGTTTCAAATAGCACTTCCCCAGCATTATTTTAGTGATGTTCAAACTGAACTAAGAAGGGTGAATTGGGATGTTTTTCCAATTACCAGTCATCATTGGATTAAGAACTAGAATCCGGATTTCTAGCTCACAGTTTAAATTAAAAAAAAAAAAAATTTTTTTTTTGGACAACCAGATAGATCCTACTAAAAAGCTAATTTTGATCATTTATGAGGTACTTTCCTGTAGAATAGTTGACACTTACAAGAAACCAATTTTGGGCCCTCCCTGGTAGCACAGTAGGTTAAGCAACACACTATGAAGCAAACTGCACTATGAAGCAAACTACAGCCACTGCAGCACGAGTTTGATCCCTGCTGCCGGCCAGGGAGGTGACTCACATGGCGCAGCATACCTCTCCTGCCTGGCCCGTTGCTCCCCTCGGCAGAGTGTTTCAGTCCATCTGCCTGTTCTGCCCCCTGCTCTGTCTGGTGGATTCTCTCACCTCCCCACACCTCTGGCCTGTACCCCAATGCTTGTATGCATGAATAGATAAATCTTTAAAAAAAAAAAAAAGAAACCAATTTTGAGGGATCAATTTTAGCTTTAAGAACAAATACATGGTTAGAGTCTGGAGAGTAAGAAAGGTAAGAACAAAAGATCCCTGTCCTTCCCCCCCCAAGATACTAGAAAGTTATGGCATTAACAGGTGTGAACGGTCCTAGATTAATGTCTGGTGTGCTCCAGGAGTAAGACACAGAGTTTAGACTGCTTTCCCAAAACCAAATCAGGTCAAGAAAAAGCCATATTTTATTGAATATCAGTCCATAGCTCATGTCATTCCTTCATGAAATTAGAAATTTTCTTCTCGTTTTAAATAAGTATGCCCTCTTTCTTGATTCTCCCCCAGTCAGCAACTTTCACTGTCTACACTAGAACTCCATTTCTGTCTTGCAAGCTCTTTTGGGCATTAGTGAACTAAACTGATTTGTCAATAATTCCTTGTGTTTGGAGAGAGTCTGGGTATATTCATAGGTTCAGCCCCATCCTGTATTTCAACAGGAAGTGAGTGGCTCCCTAGTCTATAATGAGGTATTCCTTATTCCTGCTTGTAGTTGTTGCACGGCAGTGATGAAGATGGGAAATCCATACTTCTTTAAACATTTTAGTAGACAGACCTAGTTTGATAAGCCTACATGTATGTTATCTGTCATTTTGAAGTCAAATGATTATTTTCAGTTGCAACTCTTGAACCTCTGTGGAATGCATATTCTTTCACATAAAGAAGTTAGTATCTTAAAAGAGGAAACTGGTCCACAAAGTAAAGCACTTCTCATATGCCCCCATCCAAAGTGCTGTTAACTATAGAACAGTGGAAAATGGTGAAGTGAAAGCAGAAGTCCTAATTGCCACACATACAACATCCCCATATGTTCTCATCCCCTGCTACTGCTGATCAACATTTTGGGGGTTTGTTTCAAAGAGGAACTAACTTGAAAAGCATTTCTGTTGTTATGGTTATTGCTATAGCTTAGACATAATTACTTTTGGATGTGACTGTAGAAATCCGCAGGTGTAACCAGTGACCTGGACTCTAAATGAAGCATTGTTTATTAATTTATAATAAATGGCTAGTAGAAAAACACACACCATTGTCAGAATAAACAGTCTTCTATCCTGGTAAGAACAGTAATCAGAGTGTGGGATAGATGAGCACATCCTCCTTCTCATACACAACCGTCCTTTATTGCCTTCTCCCACCCTCCTGATCCTTACTCTCCTGTCAACCCAGTCCTGCCCCAGGCTGTTAGGATCAGAGTTGTGGGAATTCAGAGTACAGGGTAGATGTCAGAGTCGTCTTCTGACTTTACACTGAACAAATGCAGTGTGTAAATACTCCATAACAACTTCAGTATACACACTTGTGGAGTCTTATTGTTTGAGGGACTTGAGAGAACAAAGTATGACTGTAAAAGAACTTCAGTGGCTTTATAAAGACAATGCATTCTACTTTTTCATGAATCTAAAACTACTTTTTCAGCTGAGAACCACTACTTTCTTTTTTTTTTTAATTTATTTATTTATGCATACAAGAGCTGGGGTACAGTCCAGAGGTGTGGGCGGTGAGAGAATCCACCAGAGACAGAATGGGGGACAGAATAGGCAGACTGACTGTGAAATACACTGCCAAGGGCAGCAGCAGGCGAGGCAGGAGAGGTCTGCTGCACCATGTGGGTCACCTCCCCAGCCCGTGGCAGGGATGGAACTCATGCTGCAGTGACTGCGGTTTGCTTCATAGTGAGTTGCTTAACCTACTGTGCCACAAGGGAGGCCCCAAGAACCATTACTTTCTAATTTTTCTTCACTTTTAATTTCTGTCATTGGCATAGGGATTTAGTGCATCTGATAGTCTTAATAAAGAAAAGCACATTTTATCACTTGAGTTTAACTTAGAGAACTATCTAGAGAGCAACAAATGGGGCTGAAGGACCGGACTCACCCCTATAACCTGTCTCTGCATTCTCAGCTCATATTTGCTCTTGCTGTGATGGGCCTCCCCATTTCTGTTGTCTCCCTAGCCTGTGAAGAGTTTCCCAGCTGGTGTTCTTACCTCCAGCTTTATCCTGCCCAAATTTAACTTCTTGCTTCTGTTAGAATTATTTGTCTAGGGGCCTCCCTGGTGGCGCAGTGGGTTAAGCAACGCACTATGAAGCAAACCTCAGCCACTGTAGCACGAGTTCGATCCCTGCTGCTGGCTAGGGGGGGGACCCACATGGTGCGGCAGACCTCTCCTATTGTGCCCGCTGCTCTCCTCAGCAGTGTGCTTCCGTTGATCTGCCTGTTCTGCTCCCTGCTCTCTGTGGTGAATCCTCTCACCGCCCCAAGCCTCTGGCCTGTACCCCAGTACTTGTATGCATAAATAAATAAATCTTTAAAAAAAAAAGAATTATTTGTCTAAAATGCAAATTTGACCATGTCACTTCCTTAATTCAGTGGTTCCTCAATACCCAATGCTCCAGATTTTCCACTAAATGAGTACTGATGATAGGGAAGCCTCTCACAGTTGGATTTCTAAGAGAGAATTAAACCCTAATGCCATTAGGCATCCATTGTATATAATGTATTAACTTTCTCCAGTGCATCTGGGATGGTGCTACTTATATGTACGTCTTGAGGAAAATTGAGAAAATAATCACTAATCATTTTCTTTGTTCTATAGTTCAGATAAGAAACCCAGTATGAAAGAGTAGAGAGAGGATGTATGTTGTTCAGAAGGTCCAGATGCACGGCTGGGAGCTACCTCCAGTAAAAAAATCCATCAAATTTAATTAAAATTGAAGTCTAGGATTTTATCTTTAAATATATGTAAATATTGCATTCTAGATAATATGTCCATATAGTGTTTAAAATTATTTATCAATGGAAAAAATGACTTCTATCAGAAGATTTGCCTAGAGTCTGTGGAACTACAAATAACTACCTTTTTCAGTCCCATAGTGGACATTTTATATGTTAAATTATTTTATGTCTCCTGGAAAATTGCTGTCATCACACAGCTGAGAGCTCACAAGGTATCAAGTCAAGGTACTAGCTCAAGTGACTCTATAGCCTGAATCTGGACATCTTTGCCCATTTCTAAGTTAATCTTCATCAGAACATAAATAAGCTTTTTTTGTTCTTGGCCAAATTACTGTTGTGGGTCAGATCTGCATAGTTCCATATTTCTTATGCAGAATACATCTAACCTTGATTATTCAGAAGAAAAATGAACAGTGATGCAGGTAAGTCCATAGGATGGAATTGTGTATGTCTTTGGTGGCTCTGAAACTAATTGCTTTTTTTTTTCCAGTAGCAGATTTACTTTTCTAATTGTTTAGTCTTGATGGATATTGACATACTACTTTTTCCTGAGTACTGTCTAGTTGGTTTTGGGAGCTAGCTTTTTTAACAAGAAAAAACCATCTTGCTCATCTGTTTACCCAAGGAAAGCATAAGTGCTAAGGTACCAAGGTGTTAGAAGTTACCTTCCCCTCAGCAGCCCCCCATCTGATATTTACCTTTCCATCTGAGATCCATAGAGAGTATCAGACAGCTGGACACTTTCAACACAGAATTTCTTTCTTTCTTTTTTTTAAGGATTTATTTATTGGGCCTCCCTGGTGGCGCAGCGGGTTGAGTGCCACACTGTGAAGCATCTGCTACACAGCAGTGTGAGTTCGGTCCCTGCCCAGGGAGGGGACCCACATGGCGCAGCAGACAGCTCCTGAGCCTTGCCCACTGCTCTCTCTCAGCAGTGTGTTTCAGTCAGTCTGCCTATTCTGTTCCGCACTCTGTCTCTGGTGAATCCTCTCACCTACAGGCCCACGACTCTGGCCTGTACCCCAGCTCTTGTATGCATAAATTAATAAATTTTTTAAAAAAAGGATTTATTTATTTATGCATACAAGAGCTGGGGTACAGGTGGTGAGAGGATTCACCAGAGACAGAGTGGGGACCAGAACAGGCAGACCAACCAAAATGCACTGCTGAGGGGAACAGTGTGTCTAGGCAGGAGAGGTCTGCCGTGCCATGTGGGTCAGTTCCCTGGCCCGGTGCAACTTTTTGGCGGTGCAACTTTTGTTGCAGTTTGTTTCATAGTGCGGTGCTTAACCCCATTGTGCCGCCAGGGAGGGCGCTCTTTTTGTTTTGTTTCTTTTTAATAGATTAATTTTATTTATGCATACAAAAGCCAGGGTGTAGGCCAGAGGTGTGGGGGGTGAGAGGATTCACCAGAGACAGAGAGGGGAGCAGGACAGGTGGATCTACTGAAATACACAGCTGAGGGGAATAGCAGGTGAAACAGGAAAGCTCTGCTGCACCATGCTGAGTCAGCTCCCTTGCTGGGATTGAATTCATGCTACAGCTGCTGATAGCTTCATAGTGCTGGGACTTAACCCATGTGCAACCAGGGAGGCCCTCAACACAGAATTTCAAGGTGATCTGGCTCCTTTATCTACTCTGAGAAGCTGGAACAACTACTGAAATGCTTGCTAATGGAGTCACCATGACTGTTTTCAGTCATCTTTGACTGCACCCATGAATTTCTGGTTCGTCTAGAAAACTTGAAATCTTTAGTTTTCTAATAAGGGCATCCAGACAGTGTTGTGCAAAGCTCTAAGAGGTTCTTTCACTCATCCTGTCTCCTTTTATCTTCTAAACTCTTTCCATTGTGTGTTACTAGAGATCCCATCTTAGTACCTGATACCCTTTAACATTAAGAAAAAGAATAGAGTTGCACTGGAAGTCCAGAGTTTGGTTTAAAAATCTGTTGAGTCCAAGGGGAACTTAGCAGAGGAATGGAATGAAAATTATTTCCTTAGACAGTAGACAAATATTCAGGAAACACCTCTGCACCCCAAAGATAGACACAACTGCCACACAACGACTGTTAAGGGAAGGTTCGAAGTTATGAGCAAACAGCTGATTCTCTTGGTTCTTGGGCTGTTGCTGTTGGTGACAGGAAATCTTGTTCCCCAAGCTGCTGGCTTCCTGTTTTATTTTTACTCTTAGCAGATCAGAATGTCCATAACAAGGAGCAGTCTGTTCCAGGGGGTTCTGCTCCCTCTTTGAGCCTGAAGGGCTTTTTTTTCCCTTTTGGTCAGACAGTATATTGGTTCACTTTTAACATCTGTGATGTTTAGGGTTTAAACTAATCATTTTGTATTCACAATCAACTTTCTTTTGGTGATGAACTGGTGTTTTAAGATTTGACGTAAGTAAACCTCTGTTTTGCTTATATGTACATAAGTATATGAGTCTGCCAATATTGGGTACTTGGATGAGTTACTTTTATGCTTCATCTTTTCATTTGAAGCAAATTTGCCATTTTTCCCTAGCACAAAAACCATTAGACTTTTAGATTCCTTTATTTTCACAAGTACATTGGACCAGCCCAGAGTGCCTTGACTGTAGTCACATCCATTCTGTTGACACTAAACCCTCCTATCCCTGTAAAGCAAGGAATTTGGTGATCTAACGTAAAACAGTAGCTCAGCGTGAACTTGAAGGGGGATTTCCTTGGGAAAGAGGCTCCAGAGACAGGACAAGAAGCCTTAAATGGAAGGTTTCCGGATCTTCTCCAGACACTTCCTGCTGTCTCAAGAGCCTTTTGGCCCAGGTGTGTTAAACCGGATGGGCAAGAGAAAGGGAGCTGTTTTGGGTAGAAGAGAAAGGACCGGGGAATCTCATAGTACAGTTTTCTTGGCATCACGTTTGACATTGAACGTGTAAAATTTTCCTTGATATTCTTTCATTCTGTCAATTTACAGACTAAACTTTGGTGGTGTTAATAGATACTGGCAGCTAGCACTTAGTTGTACATTAACAGTCATCCATCAAAGAAAGAACTGGAAAATGTATGTCCTGATGTAGATCAATGGAATCACTATTGGCAACTTAATTTCATTGTGGAGATTATCAGATGACAGCAGCTCTTCTTTGATCCTTATAACTGATCATCTGGAATCAGATCCGTCCCAGTCATGGACAACCCAAGGATAGGTCTGTGCTCTCCAGGACCTGCTGAGTGGGCAGTTTTCTGACCATGCCTCCTTGTCTCTGGAGACACTGGTGGAGCATGGTTGTTATTTTAGGGTTTTTAGGCTTTCATGCTGCCTATGTTCCTCAGCAGACACCAGTTCTGAATTTCTGAACTTATCCAGAAAACCTTCTAATAGCAAATCTTAAAAGGGAGAGGGGGAGGGGGCTTAAAAAAGATAGGGGGAGAGATTTTTTTTTTAAGCTGTTTCAGATCAGAGCAAGACAAAAGAAAAAGAGACTCTCACAGCCCCAGTGTGCCTGGAATTTGTGGTTGAGTAATACTTTCCTGTTATTTCTTTTTTAGGTTGTTTTTCATCATTCAGAACATTGCCTGAAGCAGGTCCACCATGCCGTTAGTAACGAGGAACATCGAGCCAAGGCACCTGTGCCGTCAGACGTTGCCTAGTGTTAGAAGCGAGCTGGAATGCATGACCAACATCACCCTGGCAAATGTCATCCGACAGCTGGGCAGCCTGAGTGAGTGCCGCAGAGAGCCTGTGCTTTGCCCTCAGGGGTCGTTGGTGCTCTTTATTTAGTTTCCTTCTCTTCCCGTGTTCCTATTTCTCCCCCATCTGCCTTCCCTAGGTAATGCGAAAATGTATCCCACCCTCCCCTCCCCAAAGAGAGGCTTCTTTTCTGTACAGATTCTTCCCTCAACCTTTTCTTCATCTACCACCACCCTCCAGGTTCCCTCCACCTCCCCCTCCACCTGCTTCAAAAGAAATCTGTAGGAAGGGTGGCAGGAAGGGCTGCAGCAGAAACTGCAGATGGAATGACAGAGCAGAATTCTCTGTGTGTAAAGTGGGAGGTTCACAGAGCAGTATCCTGGGTTGGGGATGTGCCTGTAATTGCATGAGCTGTTCTATATAGCCTGACTGTTGAATCCTCAAATGTGCCAATAGTCTTTATCAACCGACATCATCCCCTCCTTTTTTCCCAAAGAGGAGTAAAGCAACGTGTATTCAGAGAGATTCTCGTTGACTTGTCTACCATGGTACACATTTAATTGTGCTGCAAGCCCCCAGGTCCAAGTTCAGGGTACAAATTACTTCTGCAGTCTCTGGGGTATTGGGAGTTTTACAAGCTGTGTGAACATACAGTGACACAAATTGTAGCTAGAGTCATTCTTCTCCAGGAGGAAGATGGGGGTTAGCCCAGTCTGTTTTGAAGCTGGGGAAAAGCCAGCTCAACTGTAATTTTTTTTTTAATTGGCAAGGATGAATGAGACTGCCTTGGGTGGGGTACATGCATGTGGTTTGGATTTCATTCTGAATCAAGCTGACTTTGTTTGCTTGAAGCTGAGGTATGGGAAGGGCAGATGCTTGGATAGACTTTGCATTTGTCTAGTGCCACTCCAGCTCCCATAAGAACCTCTGTCAAAATGCCATTTTAGCAATGCTCCTTAGCAAAGGCATCTTGGTGTGAATTATTTCAGACACTCACCCCTCCTATCGCATCACTGCCCTTACTGAAGGCAATGGAATATCAAGAAAGCATTCATTCCCCCAGATAGTATTAGGCCCTGCCTTTAAACTGGAGGCCTGAGGAGACAGAGCTCTGTGCCCAGATGATGTATGGGGTCTGAGACTCCTAAGCCTTCACCTCGCTCAGAGGCCATCTCAGTTGATCCAGGGCTTAGGGAAACCTGGATGGGCGTCACGAAGAAATGAAGCCCTGCCAGTCCCTGTCTTACACAAAGGAACATTGACAGCAGTGCAACAGCAGTGTAGCTGCGGAGAGCCTCACTGCTTCTTAAAAGCATCATTTCTGCTTCTGTCACCCTGAGAAGGCCAAATGGGTGGAAGTCAATCACACACGGGCTCCTTTTCCATAGGACAAAGGACATCTAGCTAATGATGCTTCTTATTCTCACTCAGCAGGAGTTACGCTCTCTCTCAGGTGTTTTTCTAGGGTAGTGTTAATGGATGCCATTGCTCACTCCCCTACTTGCGATCAGGCCACACCTCCTTGAGGAAGCTGATCTGGGCCAGAGTTAGCTTGTGCCTGCAGATTTTCTCACATTGTGGAGTTAACTGACCCTTTACTCATCCAATAAACATGTATTGAACATAATTTATGTGCCAGATGCTGATGGGATACAGGGGTAATAAGAAATGGTCTCTGCCTTCCAGGAGCTCACGATCTACCAGAAGAGATGAAAAAGAAAAAAAAATCTTAACGGGAGAGTAGGGAGAGGGTGAGAAGGGAACTCATATTTGTTGCTGAGTACCTACTTTTTTGCCAGGCATTAATGGACTCTTGACATAAATGATATCATTTAATCTTATGAGGATAGGTGGTGGCATTGCCATTATTCAGGTGAAGAAATGAAGGCTCAGAAAAGTAAGGTAATTTGCGTAGAGGTGTGGCAACCAAACCAGTAAAAGGCAAAGTCAGTATTTAAAGTCAAACTTCCTAAGAATTTCTCAGCTCTACCCCAGTGCTCTGCTTCTGCCAATGGTGCCTTAGTCGGACCCATGTTGACTCTCACCTAAACTATTTACCTAGCCTCCCTCTGGCTTCCTTCTCTTTGATCAACCTCCTTAAATGTATAAAGCTAAAAATCTTATAATCTTAAGCCTGTTCTCCTGCCAGAGTGGTCTGCCCAAAATGCAAATCTCACTTTTTATTTACATAATTCTGAATTGTTTGCATGTTTCAATCTGTGTTTTTATCACTTAGAAGGGATTTTTAAAGTAAAAGTACAAATCTTAACTATTAATCCACTATCTGTTAATTAACTGTTAATCACTGTGGAATCATCTAAACTCCTTGGTCTGGCATTCCAGACTTCACGGTCTCCCTTTCTAGCTCTTTTCTGAAGTCCATTTCCTCACATTTTATGATTTTTTTTTTACCAGATTTTTTTTTTTAATGAAAAGGAGGGGAAGGAAAGAAGAAAGAATAAATTATCAATTGCTTGTGTTTGTTCTGAGACAGACCATATTCTCATGCCTCTGTGTGGTGCCCTGGCTTCTTCCCCTACTGGAGAACCCTTGTCATCTTTATAACTGGTCTTCACGGCCCAGCTCAAGGCTCTCCTCCAGGTTGGACTACATATTCCTCTGAACTCCATTGTGTGTCTACAATATTACCCATCACAGTGTATTGAAAATTATCTTTATCTCTTTTTTTTTTTTAATTTATTTATTTATGCACACAAGAACTGGGGTACAGGCCAGAGGTGTGGGGGGTGAGAGGATTCACCACAGACAGAGCAGGGAGCAGAACAGGCAGATC
>JAGFMF010012145.1:7061103-7093254 GCA_019455555.1 Galemys pyrenaicus | reverse complement strand
ATGTGGGTCCCCTCCCTGGCCGGCAGCAGGGATCGAACTCGTGCTGCAGTGGCTGCGGCCTGCTTCACAGTGCGTTGCTTAACCCACTGCGCCACCAGGAAGGCCCCCAAAAAATTATCTTTATCTCTTATAAAATTAAAAGTTCTCTGAAGACAGAACTGTCTTTGAATCCCAGTGTCGATCTTGTGTAGAATCTGGTACCCAGCAGAAGCTCAGTAAATGTTTTTTGCATGATTTGTTCGTGTAACCTCTCCACCATTTCATGATGTTAGTGCAGCGGATTCAGGCAAAAAAGGAACACTGTCTGCGAGGAGTGGGAACACAGCTAGAAGTAGAGAATCAGGAAGGCTTCATAGAAGAGGTTACATCTGAACTGGACCTTGAAAATGACTTAAGATTTCATTTAGCAGAGAGGGGTGCAGGAATGGGCTTTCACATATGCTTCATGTCCTTGGCCTTATGTGCATTGTGCTCTGGCCAGAAGTGTTCCATCTAGTAGGGAGAACTCACTATGGAATGAAGAAAGCACAAAACTAAAAATTCCACAGCATGGCTTATTCCATGATGGCATATCCAGAAATCTTGATTTCCCTCAATACAGTGAGACTGGCACTTTACCTCTTAGGTTGCCACATCTCAGGAGGGACAGGCGTAGCCAGCAGCTCAGTCTCCTGAGCACCCGGGAGGATGGAATCCCTCCACTTGGGTCATTAAGAAGTCATGCTGTGACAGTGGATTTTCTAAGTATGGTGGGGCCATACCAGTGGGGACGCTTCATGACTCCCAGTCAGACTTCAACAGGAGCAGCTTCACCTGTTCTATTTCCTCACAAGATTTTGTTTGATGACTTCTGCTAAAGGAAAAAATGAAAACAAAACTTGAAGACTGCTTCTGGAATCTTTTGTGCTATCTATTATGAATGTCCTGATGTGATAGGGGGTCTCTCTTGTTAATGTGAATGAATGAAATATAACAGAATAAGACAATTGGGTTTTCTCCTCTCTAAGTATCACATTTCTGTGTTCAGAGATTGGAATAGTTGTTAGTGCTCAAAAAGTAGAGACTATACTGACTACAATTGTATTTAAGCATAAAACTTAAGATATACTGACATTCTTAAAAGTCATCTAATGTGGTTGAGCAGTCTAAGGATCTTATTTTAACAACTTGCGTTTTTAATTCTTTCAATCCTGTGATAATGTGTTGAGGTAGATATAGTGATTCTCATTTTATAGATAAGGAAAGTGAGACTAAGAGACTGTGATTTGCTGCAGAAGTGCACATAGAAAGAACTGAGACTTTTAAATCCAGATTTTCTCACCGGACACCCACTGCTTCTTCCCCACGTGTCTTCATGTAGTTCTCGGTGCACATGGGTCCTGACATGATAAGATAGCAGGGGTTCTTCATGCCAGCTCACTTGCCCTCTTCAAATAGTGTGCTCAAAGTCACATTTTCATATGCTGAGGTTCTTTCTAAGATTCTGTCTTGAAAACTACTGTGCCCCACACCGAGCCTCCAGTGCCACTATCAGTGCTCCATATACTAAGGAGCAGGCAGTCCCAGATACTCTGTAGGTGGCCAAGGGTAAGTTAATTTGGGGTTTTCTTTTCCTCCACAACAGCTAGAGGATTAATAAAGATTTGAACCTGATTTATTTTCCACACGTAATGTTACATGTTTTCCTGCTTTGGCCTTCCAATGACAAGTTTCCATTGCCTGGATACACATGATACAGTATGGTTTTTATAGGAACTTGGCCATATTAGGAACAGGGGTCAGAAAGGACCCTCAAACTGCAGAATAGAAATGCAGCTCATTAAATGATTTGAGTCCAAGAATTTGCCATGGTTGTTTAGATCTCAGAACCGTTCAGTATGCAAAGATTTGCTCTTTCCTTGATTAGAAACTCCTTGTTGACTAAATTTACCAGTTACTCAAAATATGCAGCTGATTGGTCTTACCCTTCCTCTCAGGGTTACACTGGAAAGGTGACTTGCAGTTCATAGTGAAGGTGCAGTTTTGGCCTTTTGGACTAATTTTTTTCTTTTCAAGTGTAGACTAAGCATAAATGTAGTTTAGAAGCTTTTAAAAACCAGAGCCTACTTTAAATAGTTCTCAAAGAAATGATCTTTTGGTTAGGTACAGTCACTTATGCCTACTTCACCTTGAAAGTAGGAAACTCAGATGGCACATTCTTTGTATGCACCACTTTTCATTCCTAGCAAGAATGTGCTTTGTGGCTTGGAATGACAATATGGAGGTAGTGTCAGATTGCTGTTATGTCTCTTTGGCTGCACATTCTCCTTGCATTCCAGGGTTGAAAGTAGGAACTCTTTTTCTGAAAAACAAGACATTGTGGAACGAGACCACTGGCATGTTGTTTTTCAAGGAGGGCTTGAAAGTTTCAGCTTTTCACTGTTCCCTGAGATACAGATTTGAAGGATTGTAACCTAGAGCAAAGACTTTGAAAGTTGTAGGTTATAAAACATAAAATAACCTTTTTACCCCTTTAAAGAAGTTACATAAGACTGTGCTGTGATTTGTTGATAAGTTCAAGGCCCCAAAGATACCACAGCTCACTGTGGTAATTCATATGCTTTCAAGACTCCATTGAGGGTGTAGTTCCTTCATTTTCATGTTAATTGTAAGCACCTACAAGGCCTTTCTAACTTCCAACCTGTTTTCTACAACCATTTCACAAAGCCCTTTTATTTATTTTTTTATTTCTTTTTAAAAAACATTTGTTGGGCCTCCCTGGTGGCGCAGTGGGTTAAGCAACCATCATGAATTAAACCACCATGAATTAAACAGCAGTCACTGCAGCACAAGTTTGATCCCTGCTGCCGGCCAGGGAGGGGACCCACATGGCATGGCAGACCTCTCCTGCCTCACCCGCTGCTCCCCTCAGCAGTGTACTTCCGTTGATCTGCCTATTCTGCTCCCTGCTCTCTGTGGTGAATCCTCTCACCCCCCCCCCATACCTCTGGCCTGTACCCCAGTGCTTGTATGCATAAATAAATAAATCTTTAAAAATAAATAAATTAAAAAATAAAAAAACATTTATTTATGCAGACAAGCACTGGGGTACAGGCCAGAGTTGCAGGAGGTGAGAGGATTCACCAGAGACAGAGTGGGGAGCAGAACAGGCAGATCAACTGAAGTACACTGCTGAGGGAAGCAGTGGGCGAGGCAGGAGAGGTCTATTGTGCCATGTGGATCCCCTCCCTGGCCAGGGGTGCTTCACAGTGTGGTGCTCAACCCGCTGTGTCACCAGGGAGGCCCACACAAAGCCCTTTTAGCAACAAGAGGGTAAGGTCTATAGGCAAATGTGTGCACATACTGTCTGCTCTTCCAGGATTAATTTTTGTGTTACATTTTTTAATTTTACTCATCCTGCTTTGAGTTTCATGAATGTTGCATTAGCTAAGAAAACTCTACTAGCTGTAGGACATGTGTCGACTGCCCAGGTTGTAGAGTGCATTATCTGTCTCTGAGAGCAAGTATCTGCCTGTAGCCCAAGCCATCTTAGGGGTTGGTGGGTGTGTTTGGGAGGTGGGGTGTACGATCTTTAGTAGCTAGTTTTTCTGACCATTTATGCCACTTTTATGCATTAGTGACTTGGTTTCTTTGCTCTTTAGGTAAAAATGCAGAGGACATTTTTGGAGAGCTCTTTATTCAGGCAAATACCTTTGCCTCTCGGGTAAGCTCACTTGCTGAGAGGGTTGACCGCCTACAAGTGAAAGTCACTCAGCTGGATCCCAAGGAAGAAGAAGGTAAGGAAGCTGAGCTCAGCATTTGCAGGCTCTGCTGAGCAGTTTCCTAGATTTTCTTCCCTGATTTATAAAAAAGTGAGGGGAGAAATCACAGAGACCTCTGGAGTTCTGCTTGAAATGACACAGCCGGTGTGGTGTAAAGAAACCATTTTAGCTCTACCACACCCCCACGCACTCCCTTCCCCCCATTTCCCCAGTTCTCTCTTTCTCAAATTCCCTCTCCCTCAATCGTTTTTTTGCTACCATAAAAGTACTTGGAAGATTCATTCCTCCTAAGGAGAGGCCTGCTAGATCTGGCCACATAGTAAACCTTTGTGTTGCCTCATTTTGTTCAGTCGTGAAAAGGCTGGGCCGCTGACAGCCTTGTGGGGCTTCCCCAGAGGGGGAGAAAAAAAACCTGGCTGCAGACAGCCGTAGCCAAGAAATGCAGCAGCTGAGGCCTTTCTGACTGGTGTGACTCAGTGTTTGCTCAAATAGCCTGTCGTCCATTTTCTAATGCCTTCCATCTTCTCTCAGTATCACTACAAGGAATCAACACCCGAAAGGCCTTCAGAAGCTCTACCATTCAAGACCAAAAGCTCTTTGACAGGAACTCTCTCCCAGTACCTGTCTTGGAAACATATAACACTTGTGATACTCCTCCACCTCTCAACAATCTTACCCCTTACAGGTAACCTGACTAGCTTCTCTCTTTTTCAGCCTGTGGTTAAAAATACTAGATTTTGTTTTTGTGTAAAGATGTTGTTTACAGAGAATTCTATCAAAAAGCTTACTACCTGGCTCAGATTTTTTTGTAATTACAGAAGCTAACGTTTACCATATACAGTTGTCACTTATTATTGTTTGGCTTGTGAAATTCATCATGAATATAATATGTATTGAAAGTTTGTTCTAGCATTGCATGCTGTAGAGTTTAATTTGGTATTAGCTGGGTCCATCTTGGATCCCATCCAAGGAATTTAGTTATTATAGAACCAAAAAGACTTTGTTATAAGGCAGTCCAATAGCATGCATCCCAGGGGCAACATTCTAGCAAGGCTCCCACTTACTCGGAAACCACCAGATTACCAGATGTTTGGGCGTGTTAGCGGGGCCAGCCTGGTGGACTGGCTGCTCTGGGCCCTGAGGGCCCTTCTAAGGCTTAAGGAGTAATTGGCATTCTTCCAAATGAATGTCATTCACTTTGTTTTGAACATCCTTTCTGCTGTGGCTGGACTTGAAAAAGAAGGTAGCCTTACAGACAAGTTCAAGTCCCTCCCCTCTAGTGGTCTGGCTGTGTTACCCTGCAAAAACCACTGGGAGGGGCAGAAAGCGAATATTTCTCTTTCTTGCATCCATAAATATCTTTAGAACAGGTAAAAAGTAATTACAGATAGCTGGAGACAGATGTCTTCCATGAGACATGGGTCCACTCTGAAGTAGCATGTTTGTGAAATTTAAGGACACCTGCCTGAATCAGGAAGTCTGGGATAGGTGCAGGGTACCTTCTCACACAGAAAGTATGTGGCATCTCTCCTGTATTATTACTGTGTGAAATTATGTTTGCTCCTTCACTTGTAAAGAGGATAGCGAGATAGAGGGTTGACTGTGGAGCCTCCTGGACCTCAGCAGAGCGGTTGTGGGGCAGGAAGCAAGTACACATCTGGTAAGGTTGAAGAAAATAAAATCATTAGTGTTTGATTTGCAAGTGTTTCCTATGTATTGTAATGTGGTTGGAGGCTAGGAAATAGAATTGCCGTCCAACTCTTACTCGTTTAGAATAGTGTTAAAATAAATGCCCGCCCTTAAATATATGTAAGGGAGAGAGACCTAGCAATGCAAAGAGCAGGATTCCTGCTAGGATCAGGTCCGGCAGATAACCCTCATATTGACATTCAGTAGCTCACTCTGTACTTCTGTCATAACTACTAAGAGATAATAATTAAATCTTGTGGTCATAAAACAGCTGGCCATTTGTTCTCACTGGCGCCCCCCTGTGGTTGGGGGTGTTGCTGAGCTATTCTATAAGGGAGCAAGAAAGTGGAACGCTGTGGTTATGCATATTTGCAGAGGAATAATAGCTGCACACGTATACACATTCATGTACGTGTCTACACACACATGTGTGCAAAAGGTGCATGGATTTCAAGTGGGTGGGAAGTCACTAATGCTTCCTAGATAGCTCTGGGGGTTTGGTGCGGGGCAGGGGGACCAGGGACAGAAATCTTTTCTGACATTCCAGGATATCTTCATGGAGATATTTGTGGCCATGCAGATCATTAGAAATTACCAGACTCCTCATTTCTATAGCCCATTTTCCCTTAGCCATGTAAATTCCTCTACCAGGAATTGTAAGTAAGGCTAAGGTTCTAAAAATAACCAGTTAAGTGAAGAGATGCCATTCAGGGGCATTGGAACTCTGGTATGGGAAAGGAAATAAGCAATCGATTTGAATGACTTTTTGATTCCTCAGTGCAAAAACTGCTAACTGGTAGGTGTTTGGAATATTGGATTTGGTTGGGAGCTCATCTGTCTACTGACAGCTACTTGTCTTCATTTCTGTCCTAGGGACGATGGGAAAGAGGCACTCAAATTCTACACAGACCCTTCATACTTCTTTGATCTTTGGAAGGAGAAGATGCTGCAGGACACCAAGGATATCATGAAAGAGAAGAGAAAGCATAGGGTGAGGGGAAGGGGCCTCTGTTCTGCACATCAGTGGGCACGACTGTGGAGGGGGGATGAAAAGGAAGCCAGTCTTATGTGAAGTAATCATTCCGAGTGGCTGCTTGCTTGGATGCCAGGTGAAACTCTTAAAAAAATGTGTCCACTCCAAGCCCAACCAAGATGAAAGTATAAATCACACCAAAAATGTGTTTGTTCCCCCCAGCGCTATTAACAATTGAGTGTATTCAGGCTGAGTTTTAGAAATTGACTTTTCTATTCACCATTTATTTCTCTTGCAATTTGCACCTGACTCTGCTGGACACTCAAGCTAGGCTAGTCCCTTCCCCGCCAGTTTTGCAGCTCATTTCTCAGAGATCAGCACAAGGCTTTATAGTGTTTGATTTGCAACAAGAGCAGTTTAACACCTTCACTACTGACTGGGCGGGGCAGGAGTGGGGGCGTAGGCCTACATTTAGGAGGTGCTCCTTTCCCCTTAGACTCCCAGTGATGTGCGTGTGTGTAAGTGAATGACCTACCAGTTGCAACCTCACAATCCCATTAGCATGGCTACCAGGAGGCCCAAGAGATGCTAGGGGCTAGTGCAGCTGCACAGGCTGAAGAGTTTTTCATTGTTTGCTTTGTTTTTTTAACTATTTCCTTGTATCTGTCCCAGCTATCTGCAGCCGTCATTACTTCTCATCTCTCTTGACTGACCTTTGTGGCAGAGTAAATAACTAACAGCTGTTTACTAACTTCCTAACAATTAGAGCCTCTCAGAAACATGAATGAACTACCCAAGGAGGTAGTGGGTTTCCTATTGCTAGAGGTGTTTGAGTGGGATTGAGCGAATGTGTTTGAGCCTGGGAGGTGGTTTGTATTAAATAATCTCTAGGTCACTCCAAACTCAGTAATTCTATAATTTCTGTACTTGCTTTATATTGTCTAGACAAATTATCTCTTGGGTGTGTGTCCATGAGGGTGAACGGAATTTTAATGAAGAACTTTGAAAAATGTTTTACAAAGGCTTTTCTGTTTCTTTTCATTATAGAAAGAAAAGAAAGATAATCCAAATCGAGGGAATGTAAACCCACGTAAAATCAAGACACGGAAGGAAGAGTGGGAGAAAATGAAGATGGGACAAGAATTTGTGGAATCCAAAGAAAAGCTGGGGCCCTCTGGGTAGGTGATGCTTTTGTACTGTTGGTAGCATTCTTTGAAGAGCCGGGGGCCCTGAGGGCAATAGTCTGACAGCTCTGGTAGGACACCTTTCACACCCCCTGAAGTCTGGCTGGATGAGTTAGATCAATACCACTATTAATCAGCTTCTTTAAAGTGCATCCATCTGGTGATTAAAATTTGCTAAATAAATCAAGAGACTCAGCAGTTTAAATGAGGTAGCTGGTCTGGAGAAGAAAGCTGATGGCTTCTAGTGCCCTGCTCTGCCAGACACTGGTATATCTACGGGCCGCAGAGGAAATACTGGAAAGGGAAGAAAAGTGGCCTTGGGAGCCCTTGGCCTCTCGAGCATTCATTTGAAGGTCATGCCTAAGAGCTAGGCATTTCAGGGGAGTGGGGAGGGCCAGGCAGGGTGTTTGTGCACATCACCAGAGCAACTTTTCAGTCTGCCTTTGTCAGTCTCAGGAGAGAGGCTGGCTGAGGGACTGAGAGCAGAACTCAGACACAGTGTGGGAAAGGTCGCTCGGCCAGTATTGAGGCTATATATCTCCATGGAGAAATAGTAGATGTCAGTCTGACCCCATTTCCCAATACCAAATCACACTGGAGTTTAAAAGGAAAAAAATGGTTTTAAAGCTTGGTTTGATGCTTATCCTGGTGTCCAACCTGTGTGACATTCAAAGCCAAGTCACTATGACTGCTTGGCATGAATGTCGCCCTGGTTTCTCCCCTAAATACATTGCATCCTGGCTGTCAGAGAACCATGCCAGCCCATGCCGGGTGTCTAGGAATAATAAAAGGAAAAAGTTGAGTTCTTCTTGCATTTAAGAATAACTCTACCATGAAAATCGACTTTTAAAAATCTTGACACTTCTGACACGTGTTCTTCCTGGATTAAGAGATTTGTTTTAAAAAGTGATGAAGATGGTTAGAGGAAAAATGAACCTTTCGCTCTACAGGGATCAGCCCTCAGGGTACCGTCATTACCTGAGCACTCGGTGAAAGGGGCCATTTTGTTCTGTGGTCCCATCCTGTTCAGACAGGCCGCATCATAGGCCAGGAGCTTACACGTGCAGGGTACCAACTGCCATGTGTTTGTTTTTAAGAGTGGGGGTGGTGAAAATGAGGACTAAGCCTCCCAAATTCCTGTTGTCCAAGAGTTTGGGGTCTGCGTGCCTGGTCTACATGGACGTGTTTGTTGGTAAACCTGTAAAGAGATGTGCTGAGCCTACAGGGTTCTAGGCCTGGGTGATTTTCTGCATCACAGCAACATTTGATTTAGTTAGGTCCCTCCAACTCTGTTCTCTCTGGGGTTTGTCTGTCTTTAGAACCCAACAGTGGTAGAAAGCAGGGGGAGGTAGAGCAGAACAGGTCGTTTTGCTAAGTGATGTTTGGTATATTTGTGCTTATTTGTTGTTCACTCAGAGCAAATTCACTGGTGCCCAGTGCTCTGGGGGGCAGGTCTCCATGAGGCAAGCCCTAGCACCCTACCTTAACCGGCAGCTCATTTTGTTTGATAAGCGACCTGGCAGGCAGACCATGTCCAACTACCACATGGCAGCTTGCATTTGTCCTCAGCTTGGTTTTGCAATCAAATGCCTCCTTGGCCTTTGAGCACTCCAGAGGCTTGCCAGCCTCGAAACCAGGCTGTGTGCCAGTCACGTGTTTATAGCTCACTAGCCTTGGGGCTTGGCTTTGCCCTTTGCCACAAGACAGACTTTGAGATTTGGGTATGGGTTGCACCAAACATTTGGGAGAGAATTTAAAAGAACTGCTGAGTTTGACAAAGCCAACACTGGAAAAGGAATACCATGATTTTGATAACCTGGGTTGAATCCCATTTCTGCAAACAACCCAGCAGAAATGTCTGAGTGATATTTAAGAATAGAATATATTTAGTCCTAAAATAAGATTTTAGTGTAACAAAGTATATGGGGGGATATATTTCTTTTATTTCTCCTAATGCATTTTTTTGTGGGGTCTCTTAAGAAAGACAAAGGAGTACCATTCAGGCTTTTTAAATCACAGTTTTGGCTTTGGGTTTATTGTCAGGTATCCACCCACCTACCAGAATGGCAGTATCGGCTCTGTGGAAAACGTGGATGCAAGCAGTTATCCACCACCACCACAGTCAGACTCCACTTCTCCACCTTCTCCTTCCTTCTCTGAGGACAGCTTGCCTCCCCCACCAGCAGAATTCAGGTAAATTGTGGTACACTTCTGTTCTGGGAAGCTAAACACTCTAGAGCAAAATAAGAATTCCAAATGCAGGCCAGACCACTAAAACAGCGTCAGACAAGTCTGTCAAGATAATAGAAATAATTAACATTTATCAAGTATTTGCAAAGTGCCAGGCATTATGCCAGAGACTGCGTATGTTAACTTAATCCCCAAAAGAACCCGCTAGGAATCAGTAAATGAGGAGGCACAGAGAAGTTAGGGAAATGATGGAAAGTCACACAGCTAGTAGGCATCAGAGCTGTGATTGGAAAGCACATCCACCTGATCTCAGAGCCTGTGTTTACAGATAGAAGACACCAACTTCTCACTATTTTTCCACATAATTTTAACTCAGTATCAAATGAAGTGGTATATAATCTATGCTCTATAAAATATGTAGCAGACACCTTGTGTAGTTGTCTAGGAACCTAGCAGACAGTCACCTTTCTCTCCTGTTGCTTCTGATTCATTTCGCTGCTGGAGAGAATCTCCAGAAAGAATAAAACAAAGGGAATATAAGGAAGAGACTTAGAATCTGTCCATTTTGATATTTGTCAGTGTCCCTAGCAGAGTTAGCAAGGGTAAGAGTTAGCAAGTAAGGGCTCAGAGAAGCCTGAGGATTGTTCGGGTTTGTTTCAGTGTTTCCTCATGGTTGTTATTTTTTTCCCTTTCTGATGCCTGACACCTGAGAGCTTTGAAAGGTACACTTTCTCCTTCAGCACTGTTTAATCAGAGAGTGGGTATATTGAGGACCACTCCAGTGGAGACCTAAAGCAGTGCTATAATTCCCCCACCCCACCCCTCAACCCCATTCTTCTTGGCTCTTGAAATCCCAGATCTCCTTCTGCCTCCCAAATCACTTCCTGCTGGTTGTCTTGTCAACTGCAGCTAAGGTTTGAAGGTCTGTGGAAAATTCCAAGATGGATGCTTTTCTAAGGAGTAAGTGCAGAGCTGATACAAAGGTGGAACAAGAAGCTCTTCAGCTTCACACATGGCCTGAGACCTTATAGCCACAGCCGAGCATGCCCCACCCAGGAGAGGTGCATCTTAATCTTCTCTTATCCTGGGTCAAGTCTGATGGCACATTCATTTCCTGTTTCTTCTGACCTTCAGACCCCATTCTTTCTCAGGTTTTCCACATGAACACTGAAAGTGCATTCACCTAATTCTGTACCCTGCTCAGGTTTGGTTGGCTTGGCTTGTGAGGATTTCCTGCCCTCAGCAAGATCTGGTGAATGTTAATAGCCTGAGGTACAGAGCACGGTAGCTGGATGTGGTTGAATTTCTTATTCTACTTCTTTGTGAGCATTCTTCATGCTGGCCTTAAACTGACCATTGCTCTGCAGAGAGGGTTCAGGCGGGGGCCTTCCCTTACAGAGCTGTAAGGTGTGAGGGCGACCTAAGAGATGATCGTGGCCAGTCCTTACTTGATAGGGGGATGCCAAGTTTGCTTCTTCCAGATAGTTTTTCTCAGTGTCTCTTTACACACCTCTGCTGATGGGAGGCTCATTACCTTAAAAGGCTGCCCATTTTATTGTTGGTCTGTTCTGATCTTTGCCAGGTTTTTCTTTCTGTTTGAGCCAAAGTAAAATCGTCAGACAAAGTGGACCCTAGGTTTAAAGATAAGCTTGACTCTAGGTGATGCCTGTAGCCTGAGAGTGATTGTTTTTTCTCTTTGTCCTTTTAGCTACACAGGAGACAACCAAAGAGGGTCTGGCTTGGTTGGACTCAAAAGATCCAGTGTGGTCAGCCCAAGTCACCCACCACCAGCTCCTCCTTTGACCTCTCCACCAGGCCCCAAACCTGGATTTGCTCCACCACCTGCCCCTCCACCTCCACCTCCGATGATGGGTGTTCCTCCACCACCACCACCTGGAGGATTTGGGTCTCCAGGGACCCCACCACCACCTTCACCCCCGTCTTTCCCACCTCACCCTGATTTTGCTGCCCCTCCACCTCCTCCCCCACCACCAGCGGCTGACTACCCCACCCTGCCACCACCTCCTTTGTCCCAGTCTTTGGGAGGTGCGCCTCCCCCTCCTCCTCCTCCCCCTCCTCCGGGACCCCCTCCTCCCACTTTCAGTGGTGCAGATGACCAACCTGCTGCACCACCCCCCCCACTTTCGGATGCCACCAAGCCCAAGTCCTCCTTGCCTCCCGTGAGTGATGCTCGCAGCGACTTGCTTTCGGCCATTCGTCAAGGTAAATCCCAGTGGCGGCTCCAGGACCATGAGCCTCATTTCACTGCAGCTAGGATGACTGGCTGGAGCTGGGGGTTTGGGGGTGTGGGTATAAGCTTAAAGAGAGGCTTCACTCCCGAAACAAGATTTTTTAATTTATATATATATATTTTAAACATTGCTCATTTTTATATAATGTTTGATTTCTTCTCTCAGGTATAGTCCCAGTGAAATTCCCAACACCAATTTACCAGTGAACATACCATAGTCCCTTGTGCTTTTCCTGCCTACCCTGTTTTGATCTCTCCCCCACTGCCTGCAGAATGTCTCTGATTTATAATTGTCTGCTAGTTTTGTTTTTTTATTTATTATTATTTTTTTCCCTATCCTTTATTTGGCTCCACTATATTCCTCCTATAAGTAAAACCATCTGATATTTTAAAATAAAGGATTCTTAACCTGGGATCTTTGAACCCTGGATTTAGGGTTTGGGTGTTTGCTGCCATTTTTTTTCCCCTTGGGGAAACATCTTTATTTTTCATATGGCTCTAAAATGGGTTCTGTGTCCCAGAGGAAACAAGAGCCACTGTCTTCAAAGGTGCTTCCTTAATGGCACTCAGTTACTTGGTTACTTCCTGTCCAGCACTTTTTTTCTTTTCATATCCTTCCTCTTGTCACTCTCTTCCCACTTCACACCCATTTCTGCCGTCTCCTTCCCTCTTTTGTCTCCTTTCTTCCCTTCCTTATGATCATTTCACCCTCATGGAGCATTTATTCTTTTTCTGAGTCTGGTCCCAAGGGGTTAGAGTGGTTTCTTTTGTTCATGATGCTCAAGGAACTGAAGGATTTTCTTGACACAAGACGTGCAGCTGGGCGGCATGACATGGATGGATCAAGCAGACTGAGGGCCCCTAGGTGGGCTGTGGTGGCCCCTCCTCACCTAGCCTCATGAGAAGAGCCATCTTCTGTGTCCCGGAGTGTGGGAATCGGGACAGGCGGCAGCCTTTCTTTCAGACACACCTGTGTACAGGACTGGGGCCTCCATTTCATGAAACCTCATCTTTTCTGCTTCCCCTTTCCCTCTTGGCTCTCACAGAAAATGTTCCTTTTTCTCTGACCTTTCTAGCACACACCCAACAGCGGCTATTCCCCACCCCCATCAGCCTGGCTGGATTCTAAGAACGAGGACTCACCTTCTTAACTCTTTTCTCTCTTCCACCAGGTTTTCAGCTGCGCAGGGTGGAGGAGCAGCGGGAACAAGAAAAACGGGATGTCGTAGGCAATGATGTGGCCACCATCTTGTCACGACGCATTGCTGTCGAGTACAGCGACTCAGAAGATGACTCCTCTGAGTTTGATGAGGACGACTGGTCGGATTAATTCTTCCTGCCTGCTGCCCACCTCCTTTTTGTTGCTTTCCTACCTGCCTTCTTTGATGCCTACCCCAACAATCCCATGGGGGGAAAAGGGGAGGGAAAAAAGAATTTCAAGGGGCCAAAACCTTCCTTGAAGCAACCAAAGATCTATCCAAGTGCTTCTTCCAAATCACATGTATTTCCCATCTCTTCAGAGTCAGGCCCCGTGGGGCTCCAGAGGTACAGTAGCTGCAATGTTCTCTCTTCCTTCAAATGACGATTGCATATTGAAGAGAGTGGGAAACCCCAAAGCAGACCCTTTTGATTGGGTTTAAATTGGAGTTGGTACCTTCCCCAAGGACCCATTTTCCACTGTGGTCTTCTTCCAAAATCCGTGCCCTCGGCTACTTCAAATAATGCCAGCCATTTTCATGTCCCAAAGCCTGCATGGACATAGCTGGCCCCTTTCCCGTGCGCTGAGGGCATTGCAGACGACATGCCAGCAGGCAGACTGTCGCACCCTTTTGCCCTGAGTGCGAGGGGAGGCTGCCTTTTGCTAAGCAGTCTCTGTGTCCAGATGCCCTTTATTCCAGGAGCCATCAGGCCCCCAAAGAAAGCTTTGCCCTCCTTTGCCCAGAAATTACAGCTTTCTGAAGGTTGAGGTGGTTGCTACTCCCCAGGCTCCCTCTCCTGAGTGTGGTGTTCAGGTATCCCTTAAATGCCCCTCCCTTGCCAAGTGCCTCTGGGTGCCGCAGCCCAGTTCTGACCTCTGTCACCCACAGCCAAACTAGCCCTGGTCAGGGCCCTGGACCTCTGCTGGCTGTCAGGAGCCAGGTGTAGAGACTTGGAACTGAAATGCTTTGGTCCTACCCTCTCCGTGACGCCAGAGGGGCAGAGACAGGAAGTGACTTGCTCCAGGTCAGTTGGATGGTGACAGAGCTAGAGCCCAGAGTTGGTGATTCTAAGTCACCTGTGCTTTCTGGGACCAAATAGTGAGCCCCTGCTGGAGTCGGGGCTAAACAGCCTTGCTTCTCTGCTCCTCCAGCCCTTCTCCACAGGCAGAGGTTGCAGTAGGAGAGCTCAGAGCCTGAAAGCCTTTCCTGTAATTATTTGCTCCTCCTTTCCTATAATCAACCAACCATGTGGCCTTGGGAGCTGCCCTTGTGGGGACCAGAGGTAGTGAGAGAAGGAAGCGATAGGCAGCTTTGACAAGGTGCTCTTTTCAATTCCTACACAAACACAACTCCTCCCCATTTTATTTCCCCATTTTAAGCATAGGTTCTGCCTACTGCAGAAACTTCAGTCCCTCAGGCTGGCAGCTGCCTCAGGTAGCCGCCTGGGGGGGCCTGACAGCTGTGAGGAGGGCTGAAAGGCAGAGGGACTCTGGGTCTTGTTTCCAGCTCCCCTCACTGCACACAGTGATGTTCCCTCCTCCCCCCCCCCCCCAGCCCCTTTCCCAGAGCTAATACACAGGTGCTATTATTCAGGAAAAAACTGGTCAGCTTTGGCCAACAGTAAGGTTTCTTCTCCTCTGCCCTAACTATTGTGTAGCCTCTTCTGCTGTAACCGGCTTCTCCTGCCTTTTCTGGCTTTCAGAGCCCTGAAACAAAGAGAAACAGGATCTGCCTCTACCCTGCACAGCAAATGGTTGTAGTAATTGCCAAAGCCCTCATAAACCCCTCCGGCTTGAGGAGAGTGTAATCACGGGTGCTGCCGCTGTGCCCTGCCTGAATGCTCCCCTTCTGCCTTCTTTCCTTGAGCTCAGGCTTGGGGACTGAGCCTGTGGGTGCCAGCGTGCCCACTGCTGGGGCTGCTCCAGAGCCTGCCCTCTCCCCAGATCAGGTGTCTCTGGCACAGGGTTGGCACCAGGCCCCAGCACTGAGCATACCAGACTCTGTGTGCTCCCGCCTTGCTTTCCACTCTACACTTTGAAGAAGCTGAAGATACACTTTCTTCAGAAACCCAAAATGGCTGTCGGAGGTGCCCCCAGCTGTAGCCCAGCAGTGGTTGAGAGGCAGGCAAAGGGCGTGGTTCTCCCAAATAGGAGTCCTGGGGCCTGGCCAGGCCAGGGTTTGGGCCTAATGGCTTTGACTAAATTACCCCCACCCCCCTCCTTTCCGGAAAGGGGGAGCCAGCACTGTTGCTATCATTCTGCTCTGACCTTGAAGGGGGCGTGTTGGCCTGGCTTCTGGAATGGACAGAGTCCGCAGTGGAAAGGGCTGGGGGGCAGGAGGAGGTGGGGAGGGGTGCCGCCTGCGGAAGGTAGGATTAGATCATTAGCTCAGTGACCTCCTAGGGTTTCGATGTGCTGTGTTCTCATCCTACAGCTGGTTTGGTAATGATCTGCAAGTCCCGGAGAGCAACAGCACAGCTCTGCCTGACGCTCTCATTAAAATCTATGCAGCCAGGCTCTGCGCTTTGTAGCAGCCGGCCTTGCGAAGCCTCTTCAGCTTGGGGGGCTGGGGACCCAGTCAGCCGAGAGGCCCTCTGGGCTCAACTTACGCATATGTGCACCAAAAAAAATGCCTCTTTAAACTCAGAGCCCTTGAAGATGATAAAGGACCCTGTGCAGGTAATTGTGTGTTTTTGGACGCCTGTAATTGTAGAATGCAAAGTTTAGTGATTATTTAAACTGGGCTGAGGCTGGTAAGAGTATGGAACAGTGGCTCCTGAGGACTCTTAAGCACTGAAGCCAAGGAGCCACCTCCCTTCCTGGTCTGCCCAGCCCAGGGGACCTGCCCCCATTCCTGCGGCCCAGAGGCCCAGCTTCCAGTCGGCAGTGTCAGAAGTGACTTGTGGCTTTGCCTCAGTTGTGAGATGAGTACATTCCAAAGGAGCAGCCTGGGGGAGGAGGCAGGCTCAGAGATCTCTCTGAGGCTCAGAGCAGCTGGCCCAAGCTCCAGCTTGCCGCCAACGGAAGCTCTAGCGCCCTCAGAAATGACCCTGGCCAATGTCACCGCAGAGCCGAGGCGGTGTTGTCAGGGCTAATGTGAAATCTCTTCCCGTGGCGCCAGCTTGGACAGATTGAGGTCTCTGTGGCTTTGGTGACCCTGCTTGAGCATTCCCACCGTGTCCCAGCTCTGCTCTTGGCCTGCTCCCTCCACAGCCCCCCTCCCCTGACCTCAGTGTCAGGGAGGGGGCTGTGCCCTGCGGTTGGGCTGGAGGCTTTTGCTCAGGAGACGCACGCACGAGATGGCAGGCTTCCCCTGGGACGTTGGGCTTTGAGCTCTGCTGGTTCCAGTTTCCCTGGGCCCAGGTGTCACCCCGAGATGAGACTCAGTCTTGGCCTCAGTGAGGGCCAGGGAACAATTTTAGTTTTGTATTGACTTCACTCAGCTCACTTGAGAAACTAACCAATTTTTACTTTCCGTCTAGAATGATGTACATGTAGGAGAGTAAGCCGTAATGCTCCCAAAGTGCCTTGTTTTCTCTGATATAAATATATTTATAAGGACCTATTCCAGTGGATTCTTGGATGTGTTTGCCACATCAAGATTTTAGATAGAGTGGGTGGTGTATATGTAGTGGGGTGCATTGTGAAAATGTGCCCCTTTCTCCTGAGGACAGGAAAGGAGCTTCACTTGGAGAGCTGGGCAGTGGGGTTGGCCTGGACCCCCTAAAGTGACCCTCTCCTTCTGACTCCTCCCCAGTCCCCAGAAGGCAGGCAGTTTCTTAAAGCCCGGTGGCTCCAAGCCTGATCTCGTCGCTTCCCTGCCTGGTTCAGGTGTGTACCAGTTTGCACCCAGGTGACCTGAAAATTCCATGACGATGTACGCGTTCAACTATGAAAATACCAACATTTTGAATTGATAAAGTCTGTAGCACTCAGCACCGCTAGTGTGTGTGTGTTTAATGGGAGAGGCGCTTAGAGGGGCGGCACTGGGAGCTACAGGTGGTGGCCGGAGCTCCGGGGAGACTCGGCTGGGTGGGCTCCCAGGCAGGAGGCCTCGGGCTGCTGAGCGTGCCGAGCTGGAGGTGTGCGTGAAGTCCGGAAACCGGTTTGGTTTAGGAGAAGTCGGGGACCAGAGGCCCAGGTCCCCAGGCTCCCTCGGCTCACTGGGGCTGTGGGGGGGAGGGCGACAAGCTGTTGGCGGCTCTTGGCATAGCATCAGGCAGGAGAGGCGCACAGGCTGAATGCTGATGCTGCCTCCCCACATCTGGCCGGCATCTTGTCTGCCTCTCAGACCCAAGCAACTTACCTTAAATAGAACGATTTACAATGGCATCCGATAAAAGGTTTAGGCCACCGCACAGCCCCTCTCCTGTCTGGGAAGGCGGGGGGCTGGGTTTCTGTTCTGACCCAAAAAAATGACCTACCCAGGAAGCAACGGTTGTTGCGAGCACAGCTGCTGTGGGTAACTGTCCCTGGGGGTAATTTATGAGCAGACACCCAGTTCCGCCCAGCAGACACAGTGGGGTGGCCCCGGGAGAGGGGCGGGAGCGGACTTGGTGACTCCTGGTCACGCCTGCTGTTCGGAGAGTCACCCACTGGCGTCCCAGGAGAGGGGGCAGAAGTTTTGAATTGTCAGCAACTGCTGCGCCAGCCGCTCTGAGCTCATCGCTGGAGGTGGGGGTGCAGGGGAGGGGGCGTGGAGCCGGCTCGCCGGCAGAGCCCCTCGCTCCACCCTCCTGCTCAGGGCTGTGTTTAGTCAGCACTTGGCTTCCCGAGGCTGGTGACTGACAGGCAGCCAGACGCCCGCCCTGGGAGAAGACAAAATGGTGTCGGGAGCCGCCCTTGCTTGGGAGTTGGAGGGAAGGAATGCGGTTTGGGGATGCGCGCTGGAGGCCCGGATTTAATTCGGCCACCTGGGAGCTGTGACCCTGTGCAAGTCACTGCACCTCTCTGGGCTAATCGCGAGCGTGAGCGTTTGCTGCGTGCCTAGTGCCTGTCCAAGACTCTAGACATGCACTTCATCGAACTCTTAGGCGGCAAGGGTTCCCCCCACTTTACCTGCGAGAAGAGCAGCTTGCCTAAGATCACATAGCTGGCCAGGAGCAAGCCAGAGTTCCAGCATGGTCTCAGGCCAGAGCTTGTGCTCTGTCCACCATGCGAATTTAAACAGCTTTCGGAATCTCTCCATCTAAATCGTCTTCAGAGTCATAGGACCTGTGTTAAAGGTTTTCTGCTCTTGTCTACCCCACCCCCTGATGCCCAGTTTTACAGGTGCAGTAACAGGTGATGATTGTTTTTGGTCTTGCTTTGAAAGCGGATAAGCTGGAATGAGCGCCCAGCTAGCCTCGACTCTTAAGAGTTGGAGGTACCTGCTCTGGGGAGCATCAGGCTTTCTAGGTAAGTGCTGGGGCTTCCCACAGACACACCCTGCCCAGTACCTGCACGTGCAGTGTTCACATGCATATTTTATGCGCATGCAAGACACATGCAGAGACCCCTGTCATGAGGGGGCACACGGGCAGCCAGGCCCAGGGACACGTACACACGCCTGCCCTTGTGCACACAAGGCTGGATCAACACTCAGTTACAGGAACACACGATTGCAGGCAAACCTCACCCGCGGTCCTCAGGAGCCACCACTCCCTTCTCGCTGCTCCGCCAGTTCCTCACTGCCCCCTCCTGGTCACCCAGTGGCCAGGGCAACCTGGCACCGTTTCTGCTGCAGGTGGGGGTGGGGGTGGTTGTCAGCTGGTTTCCTCCTAGGTCATGAGACTACGAATAGTTTCAGGCGCTCCCCATGGACTTCCCCTCGGGCTTCCAAAATGTGGGTGTCTGAAGGGGCTTCTGAAACCCAGGGACACGCAAAGGAGTCTTAGGGCAGTGTCATCAGTGCTGCAGTGGCAGGGAGGGACCCTGCAAAACCCCTCCCTCCTTGGCAGGCAGGCGCTGGCCCTCACCTGGGGACTGCATACACAGATTTAAAGAGGAGCAGCTCCTGGCTGAGGAGTCACAGTTCTTCCAGCTCTCACCTTGCTGCTCCCTCTCTGGCTCTGGCTTCCCCAGCTACTCTGTGAGAAGCTGACCTTGATGGTGTATGCGGCCCCATCCGGGGAATTCACAACTCTCCCAGAGGCTTGTTCCTAAGCAAACATGACCTGATGGCCTTTTCCAAACAGTTCTGGAAGATTTCCCATGCATTTTCCTATTATACAACTGAGGAATGGTACAGAGAGGCACAGCAATTTGCCCAAAGTCACACAGCAAGTGGACAGCAGGCATGGAGATAGAAACCTTATTTCCAGTGCCCCAGGCAACCTACAAGAGAGCAGAGCACCCTGTGGACTAGGGTCCAGAGCCAAGGAGACAGAGTATGGCAGCTAAAGCCAGAAGCTCTGCCTTTCTGTCTGAGCATCCTGAAGGTTAAGGGTAAGCCAGAGGACGTCCTAGGCTTAGGTCTTAGCACAGAATCTGGGGAAAGGCAACTGGGAACACACTTAGTGGGTTTCACCACTCCCACCTCCACCAGTTGACAGTGAAAACCCTGGGCTCCCTCTTATGCACACCAGAGGCAGCTAAAGTGGATCCTCAGCCGCTTGTGGCAGCTTGTCCGTCAAGGTTAGTGCATGCAGGTGAACAGTGTGTGTATCTCGCTGGGCCCCAGAGCTATGCACTCACACACGTGGCTGTATGTTCTGGCCTGCCTACACATACACTTACTACATTCAGAGGCATGCTTAACACGTGCATTTGCAGGCCTGTGTGCATGGGGCTGCATTTATGTGGTTAAATGAGGTGTGTTTGGATATACACATTCAAACGGACTCTGCACACGTGGCAGGTGGATTTAAGTATATGGAAGATTCTGCTGGCATGCTCACTGGGTTTGCTCAAGAGTGTATGTGAGTATGTGCAAGTATTCATATGCACTTATGCGGAAAGGGGTGGAACGTGTGTGCACACGAGAGTGCCAGTGTGTGTACAGGGCAGGCTTCGTGCAACAATGCACACAATAATGGTAGCGTGTCTTCCCGATGGAGTGTGATGCCAGTGTTCCCTCCAGCCCTGGAAAGGAGGGTGCCCTGCCTGGCTGCAGCCAAACACTGGGCTCATTGCACGCCCTCACTATTCCCCAGGCCCTTCCTGCTTGGCCAATTTGCAGCCTCTCGCTCCCAGCTCCAGAGAAAGCCTGCAGCAAAGTCAAGGGGCTGGTGGCCAATTAGTGAGGGGGTTAATCAGGGATCTGGGGGCCCCCCGGGGGGGGGGAGCCTAAGGCAGGCATTGGGGTTGGCAGGAGGACGGGCTGCCTGTCATGAGGCTGGGGGAGGCTGAGCTGGTCTGTTAGTGCTGGAAGCCAAGTCTGCCTGTGAATTCATGATTGCCGAGTGCCGACAGCGGGGGGGGGGGCCCGAGTGGATGTGTGGATACCGTGTGCAAAGGGTCCGCATGTGCATCCAAGCCCCTGATGTGGTGCTGTGGTTACATCTGTATACATGTGTGCACTTTGGTGTCTATGTGGGTGTGCAACGGTAGCAAATGAGTGGGTGTGCAAGCACACCCCATGTACATGGGTTTACACGGGTGAGTGTGTGTACACATGTGTGCAGGCACGTAGACATGTGTGCAGGCATGTGCACATGCATTTAAGTCACACTCCTGCAGGCAAACATGCATATGGAATTCACATGGTCTCTGTACATGTATGCAAGGACATACCCACGTGCACAACTGTGTGTGTGCAGAACCATCTGGGTAGACATGCATGTCTGGATGTATGTGCATGTGCTTGTGTTCTCTGAACAGCCAGGTGCCTGCACCCTCAAATGTGTGTCTCTGTGTGTGCCCATGACTCTGTGTTCAGGTGCTTGTGCCCCTGTGCTCACAGGAGGGGCGTGTGGGGCTGGTGGCTCCAGCTCCAGGAGAGAATCTGACAGACGAGCCTTGCCGCAGCCCCCGGCCCCGGGAGCCTGTTTTCCAGCCTGTGGAAGCTGTGAGCCCGTGAACTCATCTTATATTAATAGCTGCTGTCTCCTCACTTATTGCAGGGAGAGGCGGTCATGGCCCCGGCGGGGGCTCAGCACTCAGGGCTGCCCCCTCCCTCACACAGGACCTGGGAAAAGGGGAAGAGAGATGGCTCCACCCCCACCCTAGGGCCCACCCCAGCAGGAAAACAGGGCTCTCACCCCTCCTCCCAATGCAGGGGCTCCCTCCCCCCATTGCCCAGCTCACCCTCCAGGGCCTGTGTAGCTGGGTGGGATCAAGCATGGGGGGTAGAAATCTGGAGAAGGCAGAGACTAAAAGGCTTGTCAACCCCCCACCCAAGCACGCACGCACACACGCGCACACACACGCCTGCAGTGCTGAGCAGCCCCAAGCTGAGCATCAGATTAGTCTGAGGCTGAGACTGGAGGCTTCAGGCTGAGGGGGCAGACTCGCCCCCTTCCCTCGAGCAGTCTCCCTGGGAGGGCGGATGCCCCATTCTAGAGAAGAAGGCAAGATTTCTCCATGAATGTTTATTTGAAGCAAGTGTGGCAAGGTGTGTTGTCTAAACCACATTTTCACAGCCACAGGAAGGTTCAGCCAAGGAGGCTTCCTGGAGCAAAGCCTCCAGGGAGGACACCAAATGGCCCTGAACCATGTCTTGGGGCCAGAGAAAACCAGCTAGCCCCCTACCACACAACCTCCACCCCACAGATTCGGGTGCCCTCAGGGTCAACTCAGGCCCAAGATGGAGGCCCCGGTTGCACTCTCAGAAAGCGCTCAGGCGCACCCCACAATCACATCCAAGACAGAGGAGTTCCCGCAGTGCAGGGCCCTCCTCAGACGCCCCCAGGCCCTGCCGGCACCCCAAGCTGCATGGGGGAGCAAATGACCAAGCCAAGCCCTGCCCAGGCCTTGGGGGTGCTTCAGGGGAGCCCCAGGGAGGCAGCAGGGAGGTCCTTTCCCTACACTGCCCCTCCCGAAGGCCCCGAGGGCACCTGGAGAACCCCAAATTTCCCTCAGCCTGGAGCCCCTCCCTCTTGTCCCAGTTTCTTCCCGTTTGCGGACTGTTCGGAAACCCACCCACTCCCTCGTCCAGAAAAGAGTCGGATGACTGGAGTCAAATGGACCCACATTCAAACCAGCTCAACTCCTCTGTGTGACTTTAGGCAAATCAAATGCCTCCTCTCAGTCAGGCCTTTTGTGGGCGCCTCCTTTAAAGATGACACACACCCGCCCCCGTGCCCCTCTCCTACTTTATTTTTCTGAGGACTTATCACTCTTTGGCATTGCTGTGTTTTTAGCTTATCTCCCTTTGACGCTCTTCCGGGCTGTAACTTCAGCTATCCACCGGGACCACAGTGAGTGAAGGCCCATTGCTCTGAGCCTTACTTTACCCTTTGGTAAGTCGAGGAGAGCTATAGACCACCTGGTGAGGCCCACTGGGTGAAGTGTGGCACTGAGGTGCCACCTAAACCATGGGGTCTCCCCACTTTGTGCCTATGCTGGAGCTGTGTGTGGCTCTGCCCAGGGTTGCCCTCACTAGCCCTGGCCCAGCCACTGGTGGCATGTCCTCTCCCCTTGGCTTCCTGTGGCCGCTGTTGGGCAGGGGTTTGAACAGCCTGCCTAAGAGCCCTGGCCAGGGAAATGAAGAAATGCCTGAGTCTGATCTGGCACGCTGTGAGTCTGAGCGACTGGCTCGTCCTCTTTGGGCCTTAGTCTCCTTGTCTATACAATGGGCTCGCAGACCAGAATGCTCTGGGTACCCCACTTACTGGCTTTGCTCACCTGGGAGGCTTGAGAGGCTTGTCTAGGCAGAGCTTCCTCCCTGGGCACACCCCACCAGGGCCCTGTCTGTCCACACACACACAGAAATATATTTATCACAAAATCATTTTTTATTGAGGGCTGGGTCGGGGACAGGAATAGGGAATGCACTGGGGGCCATACCCGGGTTGGCAGAGGGGGCCAGGTGTTGGCTTGCGCCCTGCCTCCTCTAGGACACTGCAGGGTGAGGCCTGACCCCCAGGCCATGGCTGTGGCCCTGGATGCCAGGCTAGAGTGGAATTGGGGTTGCTCATCTTGATCCCGGCTGCCTGACCGGGCTGCAGTTCCCCCAAATGGCCACCAGAGAGCAGCAGGCCCCCAGCACAGAGGAATTCTCGTTGCTCAGGTGATGGCTTCTTAAAAAAATAAAAAACCAGAGGCTGGTGTGTTCCCCCTGCAAACCCGAGGGAGGGCGGGCATGGGGAGAAGGCTCTGGTTTCTATGATCTCTTTGATTAAAAAATAAGCAAAAATAATAACAAAATACGTGGTTTCTCTTTCTCCCTTTCCCCCCTCTAGGAACTGAGGTCAGAAATGGGGGCGTGGGGACTGGGGATACCCTGGTATGGCCTGGATTTTAAGGTATGGGTCTCTTTTTTCCCCTTACCACCCATAAATAAATAAATAAACCATAAATAGAAACTCTCTTTGTATGTGCACATATAAACAGACCCATCTTTCTCTCATCGAGGCAACTAAGTGACTAACCTTTCTGACTCATTAGATTTGAAACGTAAAAGTAAAGTGACATGGTCAAGGTCAAAGGCGAGGGAAGGTCAGGGACTTGGAATGGCACTGTGGAACGCCCAGCAGCATTCTGGAACTCCGGGCCAGCTGGGCGGTGGGGCATTTCTGAGTGGAACCCTGACCATCTGAACATTCTAGAACCACAGAGCCAGCTGGGCCCTGCAGGGATCTGAACAGAATCCTGTGAAACACCCAATGTCCTAGAACTCCAGAACCAGCTGGGTCTTGGGGTGTGGAGCTGGAGGGTTGGAACAAAGCCCTGGAGGACCTAACATTCTGGAATTCCATAGTATCAGGGCTGAAAGGTCACTAAGGTGTAACTAGACATCACTGGGGGAACGGGATCGGAAGTGGATCTTGGAAGAGGAACAGCAGCAGCAGACAGCCCACAGCACCTTCTGCACGTCCTGGTTGCGGAAGGCATAGATGACAGGATTGATCATGGAGTTGTAGGTGGCAGGGAGCAGGGTGAGATAGGTATAGAGGGGCGGGGAGTGGGCATCGCCCAGCAGGCAGTAGACGGTGAAGGGAAGCCAGCAGGCGGCAAAGGCGCCAAGCACCACGGCCAGTGTGGCGATGCCCTTGCGGGTGGCCACATAGTGGGAGGCGGGCAGCAGGTGCCGCTGGAGGGCAATCTGCTGGGCATGGCGGCAGACGATGCGGCAGATCTGGGCATAGAGCTGCAGCATGATGCCAAACACCATGAAGAAGGCAATGGCCAGGATCACCAGATGGTTCTTGGAGAGTGGATAAACCACGCCACACATGGCTGGGGCATCCAGGCAGTTCCAGGCCAGCACGGGCAGCAGCCCCAGGCCCAGCGCGCCACCCCACACTAGGGCCAGCATCACATAGGTCCGCGTCACTGTCGTCTCTGAGTAGTAGGTGAGGGCATTGTACAGAGAAAGGTAGCGATCGACAGTGATGGCCAGCAGGCTGCCGATGCTGGCACTGAAGGCCGTCGCCAGCACACCAACCAGCACCAGGCTCATCTCAGCCGAGCCAATGCAGAAGACAGCAGCAAAGTGTAGGACCAGGCCCAGGCCTGCCAGCAGGTCTGCAACAGCCAGGCTGCCCACCAGCAGGAACATGGGGGCACGGAAGGCAGGAGTGCCCACGATGATGGCTACCACCAGGGCATTCTCACAGGACACGAGGGTGCCTGAGATGCACAGCACCACGTCCCAGGCCCTGGGTGAGGGCAGTGGTTCGGCCGGGCCTGTGGGCCCCTCTGCTGAGCCCACGCTGCTCACATTCACGTTGCCTGGGCCAGCCGACAGCCAGGCCAGGGGACTGCCTGCACCCCACATCATGGTACCTGTGGGAAAAAGGCCCTGTGAGAAGCTGAGGGGGCCAGGTGCTGGGAAGAGGGGTCAGGAAGGGGGTGAGGCGCCCCTCAGGTTACATGGTGGGAGTCTCAAGAGACCTGGATGGGGCCCAATGCCTTGTCCCCTGCCATCCCCCCACTCATGCCCCAGGGTCCTTCCAGAAGACCTTTGTTCTTCTCATGCCCCAGACCATCAGGGTCTTTTCCTGGGGACCCATGTCCTGAATCTGTTACTCTTCCTTCCAGCTCCGTGGGTCCTGCAGGCCCCTTCCTCCCTTAGGTGACAGAGGAGAACCAGATGAAGGACCAGTGGATGGGGGCCCACAGGATCCAGGAGATGCAGGTCTGGGGGAGGGAAACATCTCAACACCGAGGGCAACTCCGCTCCCTCCCTTATCAGGGAGGATGACGCTCAGTTTCTAAGGCTTCCCGGACCCCTCACGATTCTCAGCTTGCCAGCCCCAGGCTCCGCCCCCAAGGCAAGCACGTGAGGCTCCCGCCAGCCCCCACCCGGCACTCCTAACCGCACCTGGGAATTCAACTCTCGTCCCCTACACACCCCCTCCCCCCAGCCAACACACGCCGCCCAGACTTCTATCCCCGGACAGTCCCCTCTTTCCGCCTGGACATCAGGGTCTTTGAAACAGGCACTGCCTGCTGGAAACCTGGGTCCCTGAGTCAGACTCCTCTGTCAGGACACCTGGACCCTGGGCCTGACTCCGCCTTCTGCCCGGAAGTGCTGATCGCTAAGTCAGACACGTCCAGCTCGGACGCCCGGGTCGCAGCCCCAGGCGCCTCCTGCTGGCCCAATCTCGGAGGACCAGCAGTCAGTCCCTCCAGGGCCTCGGGTCCTTGAGAGTGCTTCCCCCACGCCCGGTCACCCAGACGAAGGCTCTCGGCACCCGGGTCTCCGTCTGCTAGCCCAAACTGGGTTCCGGGTCTCGACCTCCGACCCCCGCCTGCAGCGGGTTGCTTTACCGCTGGCCCAGGGCCCCAGCATCCTGCGTGTCCTCGCGGACACCTGGTGGCCGCGGCGGTGCCCGATACTCACCTCTCAGGACCGGGCGCGGCCGGGCCGCGGGGAGGCTCCGCTCGGGTCCGGACGGCGCAGCGTGTGCGCGGACCCCGAGAAGCCCCCGCGGCCGCGGGAGAAGCGGCGTGAGTCACCCCGCCCCGCCCCGCCCCCGGCCACCGGTTCAGTGACGTCAGCGGCCCTGTCGGCCAATGGGCGCATCGCGCTGGGGCGCAACGCGCGCTGCGCGGCAATGTAATGAGGCCTTGCGCCGCCCGCTCCCCCATTCATAAAAAGCAACCGTGGCTGTGGCCCCGCCCCTCCCGAGTCGGCCTGCGCTGTCCTTGACGCGGCGCCCTCTGAGGGCGGGGGGAGGGGGCGGCGGGGGCCTCGGGGGCGCCTGTGGGAGAGCCTTGAAATCTCCGGGAGGCTGCGGAGAATGTGGGGAGCGGAAAGGGAAACCGATAGGCTGTGAGGTGACGGGACCCTTGAGGGGCAGACAGGCTGGTGGAGTTCAGGTGATGGAGACCAAGAAATAGGACTGAATAGGTGTCCCTGGTGAGGATGACAGGGCCTTAGGGTGGGGGTAACAGAAGCACGAGGGAGAAGGGAGGTAGGTGGCAGTGACGGTATGGTGACAGGGTCTTGGGGGATGGTGGCTGTGGGACACTGAAGTAGAGAGGGAAGCCACCATGATAACGATAGAAATGTCAGGGTGACTCTGTGGCATGGTGGGCAGGGACCCCACAGTGGCAAGGGAGGATGGGATGCCTAGGTAATGGCACCTCAGGTCACCATGACCTGTCACAGGGCTTAGTGAAGGACTGAGGTGACAAGGCTAGGGGGTAGTGATGAGGCATGTGGGTTGCTGGAGTGAAGGTACCAGGTGACTGGCAAGCGGGTCCCAGAGTGAGTGGGACAGGGTGGAACACTGGACCAACAGTGACCAGGCAGGTAAGTTGCTGTCAGAGCAGGTGCTCTCGTGACGCTGGGGCTGGAATAAGGAGCCCGGTGACGTCACACATGTCAGCCCAATAGCGCCCTCACAGCGCAGGAGGGGTGGACCTGGCAAAGTTTCAAAACCTGAATTATTTATTCAAGGATCTGGAAAGCCAGCAGAGTGGTGTGGGGGGGCACTTCCCCGAAGCAGCAGGAGCCAGGGAGCCGGGAAGGACTTGGAGGCAGCTGAGTCTCCTCTCAACCTCCCATCTTAGGCATGCTGGCAGGCGAGGGCATGAAGGGCTCCCCCCTTCCCCAACCCTGCCTACCCTAGTCATGGGAAACCCCACCCCGTTGCCTGCATCTCCAAAAGTGACCAAAATGGCCAGACGTGGGGGAGGGTTATGGCTGCTCCTCCTTCTGTATCTAACTTAGATCCCTATTGGAATTGCACAGGCCTGTGGGATGGGAGAGCATGTAGAGGATCAAGTTAGGACATGAAACCAGAGTGGGCCAGATCCCAGACCCTACTAACTTGACTTCTCTCCCCGCACAGCTCCCCATCAGTGTGCGGCAGGGTGACAAGGAGACAGCCGGTGGCAGGGTACATGGGAAGAGGAGAGAGGTGGGGCTAGGGAAGATTATGTACTTCAGGTTGACTCTAGTGACTTTGGGGTGCCTCGTGGGTGGAAGTGGTCAGAAGGGAAGACTGGATTCAAATCCCAACTCCATTTCCTAGCAGTATAACTTTCGGTGAGTATTTTGGGCTCTGCATACCTGTTTTCCTGTCTATAAGATAAGGGTATTTTGTTATCTGCCTCACAGGATTGTCGGGGGGCTCAGCACAGTAGGAAGCACTGTTTGTGTCGGCGCCAGTAGTGCATCTGGCAGGAGGAGGCCGTGCAGGAGGTAGGCACTGAGGTGCTAGGGGTAGGTGCTGTTACTTAGGGGTGGGAGCAGAGTGAGGAGGAGCCTCAGGGAACCCCACCACTGAGGGCCCAGTCTGTGGAGCAGAGTGTTTCTACTCCAGAACCTTTGCACTGATTGTTCTCTCTGCCTGAAACCCTTCATTTCATTCAGCTCTCAGCACCCAAGTCACTTCTTCCAAAGCAGATCTCCCCAACATCACTCCTAGATGAGCTCTCCTCTGCCCAGCACTGTGTCCCCCAGTCCCTTGATTATTAGCTTCCAGAGCACTTAGCACTCCTGAAAATATATATTTAATTATTACTTTTACTACATGCCAACCCTACTTGTAGTAAGTACTCCAGCTACTACAACATCAGCTCATGGTGACTATTCCACTCTGCTGCAGAACAGCACCTGACGTGTAGCAGGTGTTCTACAAATAGTTGTTGATTGGATGACTAAAAAAACAGCATCTAGAGAGAGAAGGAAAACAGTGTGAGTCAAGGAAGGTGGGGGAGTCAGAGGGAGGATATAGGGCACCAGCCCCAGGACTCAGGTGTCTACTGTCTCGCTCATCAGAGCCGGGTGCCAGCACTTGTCTAGCTGGTCTCAGAAAGAGGTGAGGTTGCTGCGTCAGGCATGGAGAGGATGCATGGACTACTTTCTGTTGCTGAGAGCAGCAGGGGGAGCTTTCCTTCATAGTTTATTAATCTCCTCGTCACTGCAGAATCTCTCCTCCCTCTCTTTACCACATCAATGTTGGTCTTTGCCATCCCTGGAACTGTCTTCGTCCTTTGCATCCCATTCACTGTTTTCTTGAGATCTTTTTCTTCTCATGCAGGTCATCTCTTGCTTGTTTGAGTCTGTGTTTGAGTCCACTTTTCTTTTTCTTTTTTTTAAGATTTATTTATTTATGCATACAAGAACTAGGGTACAGGCCAGAGGTATGGAAGGTAAGAGGATTCACCAGAGACAGAGTGGGGAGCAGAACAGGCAGATCCACTGAAATACACTGCTGAGGGGAGCAGCAGGCGAGATGGGAGAGTTCTGCTGCACCATGTGGGTTAGCTCTGTGGCTGGGGATTGAACTTGCACTGCAGTGGCTGCGGATGCTTCATAGTGTGGTGCTTAACCTCTTGCGCCATCAGGGTGGCCCCCTGAGTCCATTTTTCTTTGCATAACGCAAGGAACCATAGATCACGTCCAGAGTAGTTGTCCTGCTACCCCCCAAGTGGGTTCTGAATCCAAGTGAAAGGGGTGCTACCTAGAGTAATCTTGTACATTTTGACTAGTTTTCTCCAAATGTGTCCTAGAAACTATTTCCTTTCTAGACTGACACTGTCTCTGCTAAGGGGATGCTTGGCCAGAACTTCCCAAGTCACTGTGTTGTTCATGAAGGGGTCTGCCTGCGGGAACCAGGGAGGAGTAGAGCACAGTTGTGTTTTTAACCCTCAGAAACCCTAAGACCTAGGAAGCTCAAGTGAGGCCCTGGGTTTCCACGTGACTCTTTCTTAGGCTTCCAAACTGCCCCTTCCAGCGGACACTGTGATCATCCACTGCCAGCAGATCTCTCCCTGAAGACCTGAGGTCTAGAGGAAGGGGCAGCCCTTCCTCACCTGCCCACCTCATGCCCCTATCCCTACCTCCTGTGGAATTCCTCCCTACCCGGCATCCCTCCAGTCCTTCCCATGTGGCAGGAGCTCAGTGTTCACAACCACCTTGCATGCCTTTTCACAGGTAAGTCCCAGAGAAGCTGAAGAACATGTCCCAAATCACACATTAATGGTAGAGCTGGGATATGAGGAAGGTCTGGCTGTACCAGGTCAGGGGGGCTTCCATTCTTGACTAGATGTCACCAGCTCCCCAGAAGAGAATGGAAATGAAGTGTGACAGACTAACAATAGTTGTAGTTCCCCCAGGTGGCCGCCAGATGGCTGTGAGCACTCACTTCCAGGTAAGACTTCACTATTTATTGAATAGTGCATTATAACTTTTATTTTTAGGTTTTGTTTATTTATGCATACAAGAACTGAGGTGTAGTCCAGAGGTGCGGGGGGGATGAGAAGATTCATTAGAGACGGAGTGGGGAGAAGAACACGAAGATCTACTGAAATAAACTGCTGGGGGGAGCAGTGGGCAAGGCAGGAGAGGTCTGCTGCTTTGGGTCATTTCCTGGCCGGGATCGAACTTCATGTGGCAGTGGCTGGCAGTAGCTTGATAGCGCTAAGACTTTAACCCCTGCACCACTAGGGAGTCCCCATTGCATTATAACTTTATATAAGTTTCAGGTGTTCGTTTTTTTTTGCACACAAACATGTATATAACCACATAAAGGTCACTGCTTAAAGTCCAAACCTACCATGCATCATCGTCCCCTTTCTTCTGGACTAGTCACTTCTCTGCCCCCTTCCTTTATGGTAACCATTTATTTTTGCTTTATTTAGTTCATCTGTTTGTTTTCTTTATGTACCACATGAGCAAAATTACATGGTGTTTACCTTTTTCTGTCAAGCCTATTTCTCTAAGGGTAATTCCCTTTAGGTCCATACACATTCTTGCAATTGCAGGGTTCCCTCCTTCCCTTCCTTATTTGAGTAGATGAATGGTATCTGCTGTGTCTGTTTACCACATCTTCTGTATCCATTTGTCAACTGACGGCACTTAGGTTGTTTCCAGGTCTAGGTTATGCTAAGTAGGGCTGCAACAATATGTACATATCTTGTATGTATCATTTTGAGTTACTGTTCCTTTTCTCTATTTTTCACCAATCTGGGGAATAGGCTGGGCAGAAGCTCTCAGGGGAGGTGTATATATGTGAGACACAGATGATGCTATATATACAAACTCTTTGTCCAACCCCCTCCCAATCTGGCTATCACCAATATACAAATTCTTAGCACAGCTCCCTTCATTCATTCAGCCAATACTTAGCACAGTTTCCCTGAGCTTGAGTGTAGCGGGTGCTGCAGAGATGATTTGGCCACATCTTGCATTTGCAACATTCAGTAATATTGGATATTGAATATCGGGTTAATATTTAATATTTTATTTATACTTATATATTATTTTAATTTAATAGTATTCAGCAGATATTATTCAATATTCAATATCATTGAATGTTGAAAGTGCACAAAGGACACAGCAATGGACAAAACCCTGCATTCTTCATGGAGCTTCCCCCATTCCGATGTAGAGAGATGAACAGTCTACAAAGGATACTTAATATGATATCAAGTAGGGGCCCTGCAGGGTCTCCTGTGGGCCAAGCATATACACAGACAGTCACATGTGGTAGAGTATGGTTATTTAATAAACGACTACTTTGTCCTTATGTTTGTAGGGAGTTAACAACTGAAGAAGAAAAACCTGTTTCCTGCCTGAATAGAACTTCCAGCCTAGAAAAAAGTGAGTAGTTATACTTTGATACATTCTGAAAAAGGAGCTGTGCTGCAGAATAACGAGGAAACCCCTTTTAAGGGGAGGGAGCTCATGGAGTGAATCATTTAGAGAGTTTCAAGTGCAAAGTCTCTGAGGAGGAAGAGTTGATTTATTTGAGGAGTGGAGAGGCGAGTGTGTCTGCAGCCCAGTGTGCCAAGGGGAGAGGCAGGAGTTGAGCTCAGAGTTGTGGGCAGAGGAAGGAGACTGAAGTCATGGAAAGAGAGGTGGGAGTCGCTGATGGGCTTAAAGGGGGTATGACGTGTCTGCCATGTTTTCAAAGAATCACCTTAACTGCTTAGTGAAGACCAGAGAGGAGGTGGGGGCAAAAGCAACCTACTAAGAGGCTCTGCAATCACCAGGCAAGGGATGATGGGGGTGAAAGGCTCAATTGCAGGAAATTAGATGGGTTCAGCTTGACCAGCTGGGACAAGTCCTGTAGCAGTTCAGTCTTTCCCTGAGGGCTTCATGCAGGTGCTGCCCCTTTGGAGGTGCCATGTAGGATTAGTTTGCCAGGCAGATGGATTTAGAGAAGACAGAGGACCCTTGAGGAGAGAGTAGTTATAGGATAAAGGTAAGGAGATAACAAAGAAAGTATGGGTTGGGAGAGGGACTGTCCCATCTTCTTTTTTTTTTTTTTAAAGATTTATTTATTTATGCATACAAGCACTGGGGTACAGGCCAGAGGTGTGGGGGGTGAGAGGATTGACCACAGACAGAGCGGGGAGCAGAA
>JAGFMF010012145.1:6977668-7054165 GCA_019455555.1 Galemys pyrenaicus | reverse complement strand
AGCGGGCACAGCAGGAGAGGTCTGCTGCGCCATGTGGGTCCCCTCCCTGGCCGGCAGCAGGGATCGAACTCGTGCTGCAGTGGCTGCCGTTTGCTTCATGGTGCGTTGCCTAACCCACTGCGCCACCAGGGAGGCCCGCTCCTCCGCTCTTAAGTGCTGGCAGGAATAATGCCTGTTCCCTCTGGGGCTGAGGGAGGAAATACCTCCCCCGCCCCCCGCTGGCTTTTTCTTTATGGAATTTTTCAAAAGCACTAAGTGTAAGAAAAAAAGGACCCTGCAGAAATTTATGTAAAGAGGGGAGTCACTCTTCCCTCTGGTTCTATTTATGGTCCAGAAATGACACTACGTTTCAGACATTTTTCTGGGAATTCACAACCACACGTACACACTTAGTGTTGTAGAATGTAGAAGGGATCATGGTATACCGCCATACGTATGGAGTTCTGCAAATTTGTCCCTTTCATTACAGATCAGATTTGTTCCCTGGCTTGTCCAGATGGTAAGGATTTGTTTGCCTGAATCTTGTCAACGTCCACTTAGGTCTTTCCTGTGTTAATTATCGTGACCATGTCATGATTAAACAGGCTCGCTGGCATCTTGGCTTAACTGTGGGAGAACGTGGGGGCGCAGTTCTTAAGACTGGAATTGCAGGGTCTCAGAGTGCCCTTCTCACAGCTCTGCTTGGCCAGCTCTCCTCCACTTCCCTGGTACCTCTCGTGCCTCAGCGCTCCCCAGCCCCACAAGCACTGGACCTGGCACAGGAGAGATATCTGGGAGGGCCTGACTGACTGACTTGAATGAATGGATGAATGAACAAGTGAATGAACCCTCCTTCTCCTCCCCATCCCTGGAAGTCCCTCTCCAGTTCACACCTCACCCCTCACGTCTGCCCCCTCCCTGGTCTCCCAGTGTCCAGGTCTGCCTGGCTGCTGTGTGACTGGCAGGTGTTTCCTGGGCTCTGCTGGGGGCTCGCTGAGGAGTTTGAGGTTGGGCGAGAAGCACTTTGCTGAGAGTGCTTCTTTCTGGCAGGGGGCATAGGACTTGGCAAAATCTCTGTGTTTCTGGGCATGATGTCAAGAGAGCATATGTCATGTCTCATTCTGGGCCTCAGTTTCTCCTAGCTCATCCTTTTGAGCAATATATAAGAACTTGCTCTGTTCCAGGTCTGTGACCCGAGGCCATTAATAACTGAGCAGGGCTGTGAGGGCGGGGGCCACATGCAAGCTGCAGCCAGCCTGGCCTGGATGCCGGCGGTGGCGACGGTCACATCATGCTGTTGACAAGGGCACGGAAGGATCTAGGACGGCTTTAGGGCCAGGCCTCTGCGGGCAGATGGAGGTCAAGGTCCAAGGGCGAGGACATTCCAGATGGAAGGCCCAGAGTGAACCAAGGTTCAAGGCAGAAAGGCCCCATGTGAATGCAGAGACGGTGAGGGTGCCTGCAGGCCAGAATCAGAGTCCATTCCACCTTGGGTGGGAAGGGCAAAGACGATGCCCATTTGGTTGGGGGTTGAGGGAGGAAATGGCCCACCTCTTGCTGGCTCTAGACTGGGCAGGCTGTACTCGGGAAGGGACAGTGGGAGGAAGTCTTGTCCTTGTCCTTCCAACCCGGCCCCTTTATAACTGGCATCCTCCCTCAGGGTGCCAGCAAGGTGGACCAGCTGTGGACTGGACTCTCCTCCTTGCTCCTCTGGCTCAGGACCCCGCCTGCCTGAGGACCCAGGAGCACCCCAGCTGCCCAGGTAGTGGTCCAGGGTGGCCTGTCTACCGCCTCCCTTCCCCAACCCTCCCTGGGAATTCTTCTCCCACTCAGGCTCACCAGCCTCCGGGAGCAAGGGGGACTTTTGCTAACCTGGGCTCTGCTGTACATGGATGCAAGTGATGGTGCAAAACCTTGCCAGCTCCAGAGACAAGCTAGACTCCACTCGGGAGATGGAGAGAGGCTTGTGGACATCCTGGGAGAGACATGCCCAGTTTTCCATGCCCACCCTGTGCCCACCTGACCCAGTGTCTCCCTGCAGAACCCAGGGAACTGGACGCCAGCAAAGTTGTCCTCCTTCCCCGTTGTCCCAGAGGCCAGGAAGTCCTGGGGAGAAGGGAGCTCCAGGTCCTCAAGGCGAGAGAAGGTGGGAGCCTGGGATGCAGCAGTTACTGTCTGAGCTGAGAGGCCGTGCCAAGGGGGCATGGTGCTCACTGGGCAGGCTCCAGGAGGGGCCCTCAGCAAAGCGACTTCATGCCCAATCTCAAAGCCCTCGACAGCCCATAGGCCCAGGAACAGCCAGTCACTCGGGCAGCCCCCCAGACGAGACGCAGACCCCGGTGCTGGGAGGCCAGCGGGCTGGCGGTGTCGCTCCCGTCCTGCTGAGGGGGAAGGTGAGGCCCAGAGAGGTCTGCTCATCTGCCCACGGTCACAAAGCTGGGAAAGGTGCTGCTGGGATTTCACTTCTGGTTCCAAATCCCTGGGCTTGGGAAGGGGCCTCGGCATCTCTGCCTCTGGGATTTCAGGGCCACTTGGACCACCCAGCAAGACAGGTCCCAAGGGAGACCCTGACGAGTGTGTAGTGTTAGAGCGCCTTTCTTTCCCTGGCTTCTGCTCCTGGGTTGGGGGCTCTGCTCACTGCAGCTAGGCAGTGGGGGTGCCTCCCCACAGTGGGCTGGAGGCCAGAAGGAGTGGGGAGGGGTTAGGAGGAGGACCTGGGCACCTCCCTTCAGGTGGCTCGTGGACATTGCCTTGGGAATACTCAGACCTCAGCGCCAACACCCCATCTCTACCTGGGGCAGGAGACCCAGGGAACTGGCTCTGGCGCCAGGGGGTGAGGCAGAGCTTCTGCAGGAGTTGGAACTTGGAATCAGGTGGTGCTGGGTGTTGGTGAATCACCAGATATGGTCCAGAGGAGCTGAGAGGTCTCCTGGGGTCCTGCACTGGGCCTGTTTGATTCCAAGGTGGAGATTGAGGAGTAATTTAGGGCGCCCCCTCAGTTTACCTTCGATTCCTAGGCCCCAGGAGCTGCTGAGCCAGGGTCCCACCTGGAGCAGCCAGAGCCACTTGTGCCTACCCCAGGGCAGGGCCCTCCTGGTCTTGTGTGACATGGGAGCCATGGAGGGTGGCTGGCTGGTGTCAGGGACACACAGGCCAGGCCCAGTGGGCACTTCTTCCCCTTGGCCCTTAGGGGGCCTACTGGAGCCAAGAAGCATTCCTTAGTGTAACCACTGACAGGAGTTACTGGGCTCCCGTAGGGCCTGAGGAAGAGCCAGCGGGCTTCACAGAGGAGACGCTGTTTGAGAGGCCTTGAAGGCTGTGTAGGAGTTCTCCAGACAGGTAAGGTACAAACAGAAAGACCAAGGCTGGGAGGCAGGGAGTGTAGAAGGCTGGGGCTGGGGCGTCAGTGCAAATGAGCTGAGCCGAGGTGAGGTCCATTCGTGTGGGTCAAGCCTGGATTAAGGTGTCTACAAAGGGCCCCAAATGATTGATGGGAGCATGGAGGGAGAGGGGGAGCCAAGGAAGTGTTTTTTAGGCAGAGGAGGGATAAGACTTGTGTTTTCAAAAGAAGACTCTGTCCTGTGAAGAGGCATCACAGCGGGGGACAAGGGAGGCATTGAGGACACAGGCAGACAATGTAGAGACACAGTAGACAATGGCAGCAATGGGAATAGAGCACTGAGACTGAGAGCTATTTAGGGGAGAATTCTACAGAGGTTGGGGATTACTTGGCTGAAGGAGGAAGTAGGGGGTCAGGGTGGCATCAGGGTGTGGCTGAGTCCAGTGTGGGCCTGTACTGGCCTCTCTGCTCTGATATCTCAGCTCTTACATCATACATTGCAGCAACTATTCTGAATGTGACTCTCAGGACGGGGACACTTTCTCTCATTTCAGTCTCCCCTGGTTTGCAAGGTCTCCGTGTGAAGCTGAATGTCAGTTAAAAGTTAATAAGGGAATGTAGTCCATTGACATATCACAGGCAGATCTCACTTGAATTCATCCCTATCAGCAGGCTCTCAATCCAGGGGGGGAGCCCCCATCCCTCATCACGCCCCCACCCTGCCACCAGCCCCTGCTTCTCCTAGTCCCACGCCCAGCCCAGAATAGTGGCTGTGTGCCGGTCTCATCTGCCTCCCTCGGTGTTCCAGAAGCGACAGGAGGGCTCCATAGATGCCCTCTGTTCGTGGTCCTCCTATGAAGCAGGTTTGGGGAGCCAGGAGTCAGAATTGTGGCTGGGAATGAACATTTGTATCAGCTTACTCTCCGGGGTAAGGTCCTGCAGCCTCCAGGGAGCCTGGGGGCACCCTCTGGCAGGCAGAATGTCCACTGGGACTCTGAGAGCTGGGCCCTCCATGTCTGTCTCCCCCCAGGTTCCTGGCAGCTGCCGGTGGAGCTGGAGGACTAGTGGCAACCACACCTTTGCCCACTATGAGACCTTCCATCGCCTCGGGGAGACAGATCACTACCAGCTGGTGCTGGGCAAAGCCTCGGGGCACTGCAGGTGAGTGAGCCTAAGGTGGGTCCTGGAGTAGGGGAAGGAGCCAGGAGCTGGACTGGCTCCTTGCCCAGCACTGCTGTGGCCTCCACGAATGCCCAGGGCACGTCATTCCCATCTGTGGGCCTCAGTTTCCTCATCTGTGAAACAGCAATCTTGAGACAGGTGGCTCAGAAATGAAGAATTTGGGCTCTGGAGGCAAAGAATCCTGAGTTAAAATCGAGCTGTCGTTTGCTATGTGACCTCGGACAAGTCCCTTCCGTGTCAGAGCCTCAGTTTCCTCCCCTGTGAAATGGGCCCGGAGGTTGGAGGGGTCCTGTTGATGTGACCTGCTTCAGAAGAGGAACCAGGGGAGGGTTCTTTTTCTCAGAGAAATAATGACTGTTGAAGAAGAGACTTGAAAGAGGGAAGTGGTTATGAGCAGGTGCCTCGGCAGCCCCTTCCTGCCTGGTCCTGCCGGGGCATCCTAGAGGCCTCCCCAGCCCTCACTGGTAGAACGCTGAGGCTGCTGATGGGTCTGGGAGGAGACAAAGGAGGAGACGGAAGCTCCTTCTCTGTAAGGAGGAGGACAAGGAGGGGAATGATAAGTGGCTTTAAGTCACCACTGTGACTAGGGGACCTTAGTCAAGGGACCATGGGCAAGTATGCTGGCCTTTCCAGCTGTTTCCTCATGGGACCTGGTAACTTGCACCTCACAGTTGGTCTCTTCAGCAGTGCTGGGTGTGTGTCGGTCCCCAGGGTGCTCCACATACCAGGGAACCGGGGGCTTCCACACCAGGATCCTCTTTACCACCAAAGACGCTGCTCATGATGCAGGCAGCAGCCCCTGGCTGTCTGCAGCGCCCGTGGCACAAAGCCTGTGTCAGTCCAGTCTCCTCGAGCTCGCTATGTGGAGCCCAAGGCTGCGGCCCACAAATATGGCATGGATGGGGCCTCAGGCGTGGTGGGGGCCGCCCTTACCCCAGGGCCCTCATGATGCTTCGCTAGGGCACCCTCACCACCAGCACCCTTATCTCCTCTGTGCAAGCCTCCAAACCCCCTAGCTTCCCTCCCCCATTGCTGCCTCTGCTCTGCCCACAGTTAAAAAAAAAGAAAAATTAAAAAAAAAAGTTAAACACACACAAAAGAAAAAGTCATTTTAACCTTTACCTGGCTTGCAAGGTAATCACTGGGAAAAGCTCATGAGGTAGAGCAAGAGCCGCTCCATTCCAGGAAACCCTTCCTTCTAGTCATGAAGATGCAAAGGGGGGCTCTCGCAAGGGAGGGAGGCTTCCACATCGGAGGTGTCAGTAAGGCCAGAGGAGCACTCAGTGGAGGGCGCATGCAGCATCCAGGCGTCCTCTGACCCGGTCCTGGCTCTGTAAGTGGGCGGGTTTTATGGGAGTTGCACAGCTTTCCCACTTCCCACTCTTTCTGTCTCTCCTAAATTGTCAATTGTCCCCCCCCCCCAAGGCTCTGCTGCTTCTTGCCTGTCCCTTTAGGGGCTGTTAGAACTCAGTCAAGTCAAGGGAAGTACATTTCTTTCCCGAGGCAACAGGGCAGTGAAAGAGTTGCTATCAGTTAGCTTTTACCAAGCGGTTCATTTGCCAGTCGCATTCTAGAAGGGTGCAGAGCAGTAACTAGTTAAGAGTCTGACACCTGCAGTCTGACAGGTAGACCTGGGTGTACATCCTGCTCTGTAGCTGAGGGATGTCGAACAAGTTACCGTCTAACCCCCCAGTTCCTGATTTCAGAGTTCACCGAGTTACACCAGGTTGCTGCCTCGTGAATTCACACGCCAAGGTTAAGGATTCCTGGGGCCTTGGCGTTGGGAAGCGGTTGCGGAGTTCCAAGGTAAGCAGGGCTCCGTAGTAGATTGGATCCTGGAGAAAATAGGCAAAAGGGCCAGGGCGCTAGCTCCCCTGAGAGACGGCTGCTCCGGGCAGGCAGAAGGCAGACCCCCCCCCCCCCCCCCCCCCCCCCCCCCNCCTGGAGAAAATAGGCAAAAGGGCCAGGGCGCTAGCTCCCCTGAGAGACGGCTGCTCCGGGCAGGCAGAAGGCAGACCCCCCCCCCCACCCCATTCCAGTCCCCGTCTGCGCAGGACAGCCCTGGAGAGCGAGCCCGCTTCGTTCATTCATTTGATAGGGCTGGGCGAGACTGGCAGATCTAGGAGTGCGGCTGGAGAGCTCAGCGCCGCTAAGAGCAGCCCGCAGTTAGCCCGCAGCGGTTGGCCCGCAAGGGGGCACAGGCTGTTCCGGAAGCCGCCAGTCGCGGAGGTTCTGGCTGGAGCGGAGGGAGGGGAGAGGGCGAGTCCCGTCGAGGGAGTGGTGCTGCCCCAGGGCCGAGGGTGGAGCTTTCCCAGTGGCCGGGAAGGGGCTGGGCTCAGCTTACAAGTGAGGGCAGGAGACTGCGAGGCGGCGGACGTGGTCAGACCGAACCCCGATCCCTCAGGTGACTGAGCCGCAGATCCCTGGATGCTCCAGAAACCCGGGACCCAATCCCCGATTTCCGATACTCGGAGTTCTGATTTCGCGGTGGACTCCAGATTCCCGGAACGGGACCTCGGTCGGGACTCCAGATCTCCAGATCCCACAGGAGACGCCCGAACCCCGATTCTGAGATCCCTGGCGCCTGCCCACCTCCAGTGCCCAGAAGCGGGCGCCTGAGGCCCGAGCGCCCCCGCATGGCCGGGCCGTGCCCGCGGTCTGGAGTCCCGCAGCGCGCGGGGAGCTGCTGGCAGGACCCGCTGGCGGAAGCGCTGAGTCGGGGCCGGTCGCACCCGGGCAGAGGCTGCGCGCGAAGCCGGCCGCTCAGTGTGGTCTACGTGCTGACCCGGGAGCCGCCGCCCGGGGTGGACCCTGAGGCGGGAGCCGAGGCGGAGCCGCAGCCCCTGCGCTGCCTACGCGAGGCCTGCGCGCAGCTCTCCGGGCCGCGTCCCCGGCCGCAGCTGCGCAGCCTGCCCTTCGGCACCCTGGCGCTGGGAGACACCGCGGCGCTGGATTCCTTCTACAACGCGGGTGAGCGCGGGCGGGCGGGGCGGGGAGGCGGGGCTCAGCGCGGGGACCCCGAGACTGCGCGCGTCTAGCTGGGGCGAGAGGCAAACTACAACAGGAGCTGGAGACGAGGCTGTGCTAAAGGCGGATTTAGGGGCGCTGGCTTGCGCTGGGCTCACACCGGCACTGAGCGGATCTAGGTCCGCCCGCGCGGGGCTCAGGGCCGGGGCTCTCTCTGGAGCCGGCACTGGGCGTCGGGAGCGGGGCTGGGGTCCGGGCGAGGCTGGCAGATCTCCGGAGTGGGGTCGGAGAACTCAAACGCTGGCTGATTTCACGCGGGCTCTCGGAGAGCGTGCTTGGGGGACTGGGGTTCAGGGGTCCTAGCTTATTACCTCCCGGACCCCGGCTAGCAAGGCCGAAGGAGACGCAGTGGCACTGGATTCTGGACGAGGGAATTTAAGCTTTGAGGCCCCAGGGGGTCCTACTAGTGGGTGGGGCTGGAGGCGGGGCGGGGTCATCAGAGGCGGGGCCAAGATTTCCTGTAGCCAACCCGAGTGTTCCCCCCGCCCCCGGCACGCCCCGCCCCCGGCACGCCCCGCCCCCGGCACGCCCTGCCCCCGAAACTAAATCATTCGTCCAAGAGTCCAGTAACCAAGCTTGCCGGTTGTCCGGAAAATAGCAGCCTGAAGATGAAGGCTGCCTCGAGGAGGACACTTAACACGCAGCAGACAGGCTCACAAGACTCACGTGTTGACTCACAGAGATGCAGTCAGACACCATAAACTTCATATACATGCAGTGTTGGATACCCGCACTGCGGGTGCCGGTCCCAGGGAAGTAGTTTGCTCAACTCCTGCCCCTCAGACTGCCTGGACCCACTCTGGGCTGGTCACAGCCTCCCGTCTCCTTACCGGCGCCTACCAGCTCTGAGCAGTGCGGTGAGCGTCCCAGGCTGAGGCTCAGCTCCCCCTGCAGCACCACAGACAGCAGCTCTGTCTGAGTCAGAGCGACACTAACAGGAGACTGAGGTCCAGAGCAAAATCGGACCCTGTGGGAGTCACCCAGGAAGGCAGGGGAGCAGGATGGCCCTGGGCCCTCCCTCTGGGAGCCGGGCTTCAGGGCTCAGCCCCGCCTGTGTGCCCGCAGACGTGGTGGTGCTGGAGGTGAGCAACTCGCTGGCCCAGCCCTCCCTCTTCTACCACCTGGGCGTGCGCGAGAGCTTCAGCATGACCAACAACGTGCTCCTCTGCTCCCAGGCTGACCTGCCTGACCTGCAGGCCCTGCGGGTAGGTGGCCAGGGAACTGTCGGGCATGCATGGGGCTGGCGTGGGCCGGTGGGCTGGAGTGTCTGACTGTCTGTCCCCTGCAGGAGGATGTTTTCCAGAAGAACTCGGTAAGCTGAATCTGTCCCTCACTCCAATGTGCTCCTAACCCTCCTAACCCTGGGGCCCCTGACCTCCACTCCCTTTCCTGACTTCCTCAGTCATCTCTGACCTCCCTAAGGCCCCCTGACACCCAGTGACCCTCTGGCCCTATTGCCGCCCTTCATGCTTCCCTTCTATTCCAGTCCGTACTGATGCTGACCTCTGACCCTCTCACTATCCCCCCTAACCTGGTGCTGACTTCTGACCTCTACTAATTCCTGCCTCCCTCCCACCAGGATTGCGCTGGCAGCTACACGCTGATCCCCTATGTGGTGACGGCCACTGGCCGGGTGCTGTGTGGCGACGCAGGCCTCCTGCGGGGCCTGGCTGACGGACTAGTGCAGGCCGGGGTGGGCACTGAGGCCCTGCTCACACCCCTGGTGGGCCGCTTTGTGCGCCTGCTGGAGGCCACACCCACGGACTCTTGGTAATAGGGCCCCTGCAGAAAGGGCTCCCCAGGAGGGTGGCGAGGACGCAGAGGGCAGGGGCTGAGGAATGGACCCCACCATCTCTCTCCCTCCTTCTCCCTGTGGGCCTCAGTGGCTACTTCCGGGAGACCATTCGGCAGCACATCCGGCAGGCGCGAGAGCGGTTCAGCGGGCAGCAGCTGCGGCAGGAGCTGGCTCGTCTGCAGCGGAGACTGGACAGCGTGGAGCTGCTGAGTGCCGACATCATCATGAACCTGCTGCTCTCCTACCGGGACGTGCAGGTGGGGGGCTGGGGGGCGTGGGGTCGGCGTCGGGCATTACGGTGCACGGGCAGCTTTGAGCAGGCTGCCCTCCGGCCCTTGATGACCTGTGCGCTGCAGAGCATGACGGTGTCAGTCTCCCAGGACGGGGGAGGTTGGGGCACAGGGGGCTCTCTGTGTGAGGGAGGATGGGGGTGACGGGGTGTTGGGTGGGAAGGGGATCCCAGGCAAGGTTTTGCCCAGTGTCTGGGGAAGCAGGTGGGACCCAGGGCCTGATGCTCCCTCACGCAGGACTACTCGGCCATCATCGAGCTGGTGGAGACGCTGCAGGCTCTGCCTACCTGCGACATGGCGGAGCAGCACAACGTCTGCTTCCACTACACCTTCGCCCTCAACAGGTTGGTGACCAGCCACGGGGACCCGGGTCTCTGCTGTGTGGGGTCATTGTTGTCCACAAGGGCTGCCCTTCTGGGGTTTGCTGGCCACGCTGATGTCAGAGGGCTCCCGTCCTGCTACTGCTGCCCCGGCATGGGATGGGCGCTGCCCCGGACTGGCCACTGCCCCGGACTGGCCACAGCTGTCAAGGTCAATCCTGTGGCTAGAGTCACTTCCCTCTGGGTTCACGGCCTCTGGAAAGGTCAGGGCCGACTAATGTCCTGCCCTGTGCGGTTCACTGCTGCCAGTCCCGGAAGGGGCTCTACTGTTCCAAATGGTGGGCCAGGGCCCTGCGGCTCCCCAGCCCACGTCCCCTCCGCCTTCCCCTAGGAGGAACCAGTCTGGGGACCGGGAGAAGGCCCTGGCTGTGCTGCTGCCGCTGGTGCAGCAGGAGGGCTCGGTGGCACCCGACCTCTACTGCATGTGCGGCCGGGTCTACAAGGACATGTTCTTCAGCTCTGGCTTCCAGGACGCTGGGCACCGGGAGCAGGCCTATCACTGGTGAGAGGCACGAGCAAGTGGGCAGCGGGCTGAGCTTGTGGGCAGGGAATGGGGCATCAGTCCAGGCCCAGGTTCCCCACCCCCTCCAGGTATCGCAAAGCCTTTGACGTCGAGCCCAGCCTCCACTCAGGCATCAACGCAGCCGTGCTGCTCCTTGCCGCGGGCCAGCGCTTCGAGGACTCCGAGGAGCTCCGGCTCATAGGTGGGCGCCCACCCTGCGCCCCTGACCCCCACCAGTAGTGACTCGATGGCCGGGGAGGAGGCAGGGAGAGAGGGAGCCACACGAGGGCCGGGACTGCCCTCTTCCCCTTTGGACCTGCTGTGCCTGGACCCACCTGCCGCTCACACCTCTCCTGGGCCCGAGCTCACACCACCTGCGTTCCTCACACTGAGTCCCAGATGCACTTGGTCCAAACCCCAACCCGTGCCTGAGTTCCTGCTCCGCCTGGGCTCTTGCCACAGCTGGGGTTATGCGCGTTCCTGTGTTCCTGGCTGCAGGGAGGTTTTGCCAGCCCGCAGCCACACTCACTGGGCCCCCCCGCCCCCCTGCAGGCATGAAGCTGGGCTGCCTGCTGGCGCGGAAGGGCTGTGTGGAGAAGATGCAGCATTACTGGGATGTAGGCTTCTACCTGGGAGCGCAAATCCTCGCCAATGACCCTGCCCAGGTGGCACTGGCCGCCGAACAGCTGTATAAGCTCAATGCCCCCATCTGGTAGGTGGCCCCCGTGTGGTCGGCCCGGCCAGGGCTGACGGCGCGCGTGCGTGTCCGCTGGCCCTCTAGCCCGAGCCCTGAGCCACTGACGCGGCCCCTTCCAGGCCAGTGCCATGGCTCCCGACGCCGTGGCTGGCTACACCCAGGCCACACCCGTGTGCCAGCTGGTGCCTGGGCTGAATGAGGATAAGGCTGTGCCTGCAGGTACCTGGTGTCAGTGATGGAAACCTTCCTGCTGTATCAGCACTTCAGGCCCACCCCCGAGCCCCTGGAGGGACCCCCACGCCGTGCCTTCTTCTGGCTCCACTTCTTGCTACAGTCCTGCCAGCCGCTCAAGACATCCTGTCCCCAAGGAGACCAGTGCTTGGTGAGGCCCGCGGGTGGGGCACCTGGGAGGTGGCAGGCCGGTTCCGACCGGTCCCCTCCGCTGTCTTTGGCAGGTGCTGGTCCTGGAGATGAACAAGGTGCTGCTGCCTGCGAGACTTGAGGTTCAGGGTCCAGAGCGGGTGAGAGCAGTGACCCTAAGCCTGATGGAGCCTGAGACCCAGGTGAGGGGCTGCTGAGTTCTCCAGCTCACAGCCGTGTGCTTTTGGTTTTCTTATTTAGTTATTTTAATATTCATTTACTTATTCATACAAGAACTGGGGTACAGGCCAGAGGTGTGGCGGTGAGAGGATCCCCCAGAGACAGAGTGGGGAGCAGAACAGGTAGATTTGACTGAGATACACTGCTGAGGGGAGCAGCGGGCGAGGCAGGAGAGGTCTGCTGCACCATGTGGGTCATTCCCCTTCACCAGAGGCAGGGATCGAACTCGCGCTGCAGTGGCTGCGGTTTGCTTCACAGTGTGGTGCTTAACCCACTGCGCCACCAGGGAGGCCCGCCGTGTGCTTTTGTCACGTCTTCCCTGGGGCCCAGAACTCTCTCACAGTCCTCAGCGCCCACTCAGACCCTCTTTCTCCTCACAGGATGTTCCCTCCAGCTGGACCTTACCAGTTACCTCCATCTGCGGTGTCAGGTGAGAGGGCGGCCTGGGGCCGGGGCCTGCTCCTCTGACAGACATTTAGGTTCTCCCTCTCCCCAGCGCCTCCAAGCTGGACCAGCGCTGCTGCTTCCTCTACGCGCTGCCCCCGGCCCAGGACGTCCAGCTGTGTTTCCCCAGCGAGGGTCACAGCCGGTGGTGAGCGCACCGCCCTGCGGTGGGGTCCTCCGAGCCCCTCCTGGCGCGGGGGAGGGGGTGCAGTTTCCGCCCCGTGCCTGTCCCCCAGCCGCGGACCTTGTCTGTGCCCAGGTTCTGCGGTCTGGTCCAGACCTTGGTGACGAACGCCGAGGCCACGGCGCCCGCGCAGGAGGCAGAGGGTGTGCAGGAGGTGCTGGAGGTGAGGCGGCCGCTGGGCTGGGGAGGGGGCGGCTGGGGACCCGCTGATCCCGCCCCCGGCCCCGCAGTTTGATTATGAGTGCACGGAGACGGGCGAGAGGCTGGTGCTGGGCAGGGGCACCTACGGCGTGGTGTACGCGGGCCGCGACCGGCACACGCGGGTGCGCATCGCCATCAAGGAGATCCCCGAGCGCGACAGCAGGTGCGGCCGCCCGGCGGGGGCCCAGGTGGGCGGGCTGCGTGGGCGCCGAGCGGTCGACCTGAGCCGGCAAGCTCGCAGACGGGAGCGTTGGGCCGAGCCGGGTGCACCCAGGCCGGGCGCAGAACCGCAGGGACCGGTCGGGCAGGCGGCGCTGCCTGGGGGGCCTCAGGGCGTGACAAGGTCGCGGAGGGGCTGGGGGGGTGGGGCCCGCCCGGCTGGCGCCGCCCGCCGGGGTGCGACCCACTGCCCTCCTGCGCCTCCCCAGGTGCTCCCAGCCCCTGCACGAAGAGATCGCGCTGCACAAGCGCCTGCGCCACAAGAACATCGTGCGCTACCTGGGCTCGGCCAGCCAGGACGGCTACCTCAAGATCTTCATGGAGGAAGTGCCTGGAGGTGCCCGGCGGGTGGCCGCACCGGCCAGGGAGGGGAGGAGCACGGGGAAATGGAGCCTGGCGTTTGTGTGGGTGGCCAGCCCGGGTTAGGCTGACTTGTGCTGGGTGCAGGTGTCCGTCTGGGCCACTGGCGGCGAGAAGGCGCTAATAACGAACCCCGCCCACACCGGCCCAGGGAGCCTGTCCTCCTTGCTGCGGTCGGTGTGGGGCCCCCTGCAGGACAACGAGAGCACCATCAGCTTCTACACCCGCCAGATTCTCCAGGGACTCAGCTATCTGCACGACAACCACATCGTGCACCGGGACATCAAGGTCAGCCCCGCTGCTGGGGGAGGGGAGGACGCGGCCCAGGCAGAGCAGTTTAGACCCAGTGGGCATACCCTTACAGAGTGGGGATCCATCAGGAAGGGTCCCCAGAAGTTCAGACCTGAAGCCAAGCTGGAGCCAGCTCCTGAAGGGACGCAGGAAGGCGGGGAGGAGGCTGACGGGCGGGGCGGGCTGGGATTGCGAGATGCGGCACCGGCACGGCACCGGCACCGCACCGGCACCGTGGAGCAGACACGTGGCCGCCCTTGGTGAGCGAGCGAGGGTGTGACCTGGGAGAGGCCGTGCTGTCGCTGAGCGGTGTCCGCCTAGGGGGACAACGTGCTGATCAACACCTTCAGCGGGCTGCTCAAGATTTCAGACTTCGGCACCTCCAAGCGGCTGGCGGGCATCACGCCCTGCACTGAGACCTTCACAGGTGACACAGGGCCTGGGGCGGGAGCGGGCCTGTGGCCAGGGCAGGTCCCCGGGCACCTTCCAGGGATGGTGCTTCTCCTGCCCCAAACAGGGCCCTGGGGGAGGCAGGGCCCAGGGCAGGTGCCTTAGCAGTGCAGTGGAGGCTGTAGCCTGGGGCTTGGGTAGCTGAGAAGCTGCATGTGACCCTGGAGTGGAGGAACCCTGGAGTGGAGTGCTGGGCTGTTGCTGGGGGCCAGAGTGGGCAAGTGAGCTCGGAGATGACAGCACTGGGGGCGGTGAGGCCGGGGTGCGGGTGGCAAGTCGGAATCTTAGGATGACGTCTGATGACCCAGTGAGAGAGAAGATCTCTTCTGGAGGATGGGGCTCAGGGTTTGTCAGGTGGCCAGAGAAGAGGGTGCTCCTTCCCCCAACACAGTGACAGCACATTGCTGCTCCTGCTGCGTCCCAGGGACCCTTCAGTACATGGCTCCAGAGATCATCGACCAGGGCCCAAGGGGCTATGGGAAGGCCGCTGACATCTGGTCGCTGGGCTGCACTGTCGTCGAGATGGCCACAGGCCACCCGCCCTTCCACGAGCTCGGGAACCCACAGGCTGCCATGTTTCAGGTGAGACCCCCTCAGGGGCCTGTGACGAGGGGGGCACAGACCAGCCCTGAACACCGCACCTCACCTTTGCCTCCCTCGGCCCGCCACAGGTGGGCATGTACAAGGTGCACCCCCCAGTGCCCAGCTCTCTCTCGACGGAGGCCCAAGCCTTCCTCCTCCGGACTTTTGAGCCAGACCCTCACCTCCGAGCCAGCGCTCGAGCTTTGCTGGGGGACCCCTTCCTGCAGCCTGGGAAGAGGAGCTGCAGCCCCAGCTCCCCTCGGCATGCTCCAAGGCCCTCAGGTACTGCTTGGTAGGAGGGTGAGCGCACCAGGGATGAGCTGTGGAGGGGGAGGGCTGCGGGGCCCAGGCTGACAGTCTTGTTCCTCCTGCAGATGCCCCTTCAGTCAGCCCCACGCCTTCACCTGACTCAGCCACCCAGTCCCAGACATTCCCACGCCCTCAGGCACCCTCTCAGCACCCACCCAGTCCCCCGAAGCGCTGCCTCAGTTATGGAGGCACCAGCCTGCTCCGGTGAGAGCCCAGGGTCCTGGGTTTGCTTCCTCTGGCTTTGCCATTTTCCTTCTCCAGGGAAAGCCCTTCTTGAGGGCCTGAGCACGTCCCCCACTTGCAAGGAAGGCGCTTGCCACCTGCCACACAGGCGCTCATATTCGTTGTGCCTCCTGCGCGGGTTACCCTTTACCTCTGGAAGAGGCTTAACAGTAAAAGAGCACCCTGGGGCGGAGGTGCTGCTGCCCGCTCTCCATCAGCTGCTCCCCACCCAACCCAGGGTCCCTGAGGAGCCCGGGGCTGAGGAGCCCACGTCTCCTGAGGAATCTTCCGGGCTGAGCCTGCTGCACCAAGAGAGCAAGCGCCGGGCTATGCTGGCCTCGGTGCTGGAGCAGGAGCTGCACACGCTGGCGGAGAATCTGCGCCTGGAGCAGGAACAGGTGGGCGGCCCGCCCCCGCGCCCCCTGGTGGCCGAGCTCGAGCACGACTCCTGTTAATGGCCGTCCCTGTCCCGGACCCCCTTTAGCATCCCTCTGGACTCGGGTGGGAACGCCTGTTGACAAGCCCTCTCCTCCCCTCAGGGTCCCTGTTTGAGCCAGGATCATGTGGAACAGCTCCTGCGCTGCCTCGGGGCGCACATCCACACCCCCAACCGCCGTCAGCTGGCCCAGGAGCTGCGAGGGCTGCAAGGGCAACTGCAGACCCAGGGCCTTGGGCCTGAGCTGCTGCAGGCCCCACTCTTTGCGTTTCCAGACGCGGTGAGGAAGCCTCTCCGCAATCAGGGCTGCCCAGTGCGAGGCAGTGAGCTCCCCGCGCCTGGAGTGTGCAGACTTGATGTTGCGAGATTCCGAGTCCTCCCCGAGAAACGAGAAACGGGGTGTTGGGGAAGGAACATCTCCTCAGTCCTAACTCCCCTGCTCCTCCCTTGTTCCCCAAGCCCGCCCAGTCAACCTGCCGCTGGCAGAAGACTCTCTAGGCCCCTCCCACTCCCTCTGCTAGACTCAGCAGGCTCCTTCCTCCTCTCTAGGTGAAGCAAATCCTCCGCAGGCGCCAGATCCGCCCACACTGGATGTTTGTGCTGGACTCGTTGCTCAGCCGGGCAGTACGTGCCACCCTGGCGGTGCTGGGCCCAGGTAGGAGGGAGTGAGTCCACCTGCCTGCGGGCCGGGGTGTAACTCTTGGGGGCGTGGCGAACATGAGGCGGGTTGTGGCGGTGGATGAGACCTACTGTGTGGGATTTGGCTGGAGGGGGCGTGACCAGACCCGACCTCTACCGGCATCTGAGGGTCCCAGATGGGCCCTGGCGCCCTGCTTGAGTTGGCCCCACTTGGATGGCAGAGGTGAAGGAGGCCGTCCCACCGAGGCTGGAGGAGTCAAGTAAAGGAGAGGAGTCCCAGTCCCGGCAACAGGAGACCTTGGTGCAGCTGAGAACGCTCCTTGGGGAAACAGCACAGGGGCCCCCTCCTCTGATGGTGCAGCTGGGCCTCTTGCGGGCGGAGACTGACAGGTAAAGGCCCTGGGACTTGCCCCAGCTCCCCTCGCGCTTCATCCCTGCTCCTCACCCCTCCATTCTGTTTCTGTCCCAACAGGCTTCGGGACGTCCTGGCGGAGAAGGAACGGGAATGCCAGGCCCTGGTGCGGCAAGCTCTGCAGCGGGTGGCCGGTGGGGCCAGGCCCTGTGCTTTGGCTTCAGAGCCCCCAGGTGAGCCTCACCTGGCTGGAGAACAGAGTTGGCTGTGAGGCAGCTTCTGGCAGGAGGTGCCCCTGACTCACCACCTGCCCTCTCCCTGACAGCTGCCCTCGAAGGGGACCAGGACCTGGTGCGGTGGCTACAGGGACTGAATGTGGACCCAGGCACCATCCAGACGGTGAGGGGGAGGGTACTGGCCATGTCTGACCCCACTGACCTGACCTCTCTGACCTCTCCTGACCTCCTCCCACGGCAGCAGAGCACCTCAGTGCTGCGGAGCGCCTTTGTGCGTCCCACCCATCGCACGGATGAGAAGACAGGCTCAGAAAGGGGCACTCTGCTCTGGCGCACAGGTAGAACAGCCGGTACCTCACATTCCTCTGATCATCTCTCTCCCTGGCTTTTTGTCCTCACCAGCTGCTGAAGCACAGCTTCACCCTTAACGTCCTACTGACCTGCGCCTCTCGAGACGACCTCGTCTACACCCACATCAGGTGTGTCCAGGGCCTTCCAGGGAGGAGCCAGGCCGACGGTCTCGTGCCTGCCAGACTGGGACCCCCACCTGCACCCCAGTTACAGGCCTGCCTAGGTTCCTCGTCGGAAACTAGGAGACCAGTGCCCCTTGGGGGGCCAAGGGGGCATCAGGCATACTGAGTGCTGGAGAGAGCCCAGCACCGTCTTCTGGCTAAGCTACCCAGAGCCTGTACCCCCAGGGGCGGAATGGTGTGCCGCATCTGGAGAGCCATCGAGACCCAGAGAGCAGGAGCCAGGCCAGTGACTCCCAGCTCCCGAGAGGCCGAATGACAGCAGCCCAAGGATGGTGGAGTGGGGAACACACGCGCGGCTCTGATGCACCTGACCCAGGGCAACTGAGGGAGGCTAGGTGGGGGGGCAGGGTAGAGTCCAGGCCTAGCCTCAGTGGGGGAAACAACCCCAGAGATGCCCCAGGCACTTCCCTCAGGTGTAGACTATTAAATGGAACATTTTTGTACACTTGGGCCTTGTACACCTCTTAGCTCTGGGGGCTGCTAGAACTAGTCCTCTAAGGTCATTATGACGGAGCCTAAAGTTCCTTCACTTGCTCTGCTTTACTTCCCTGCTGCCCCTGGTCCCAACCGCACCCCAGCAGACATCAGCCCCTGTCGCCCTTAGAACAGACTTTATTGCCTTTGGCCACGGGCAGGTCCTGAGATAGGGGTCCAGAGAGAGGCGCTCGGTCGGGCGCGCAGGGCAGCTATGTCCGGGGGGCCAGGTTGGTTCTGAGCGGCAGAAGGCCATCCACCCACTCACATGGTCGCTCCAGGAGTGTCTGCCACAGCTGCTTCTCCTCAGGTGTGGAGTCCATCCAGGGCACCTGGAGCCCATAGCTGCTGCCTGGATGTTGGGGGGGCAGGGGACAAGGGCACAATCACACTGGATACCCCCGATTCTGTACTGTAATCCCCAGTTCTCAGTGGACCCCAAAGCGCAGGAGATGGCAGAGCAGTGCCCAAGGCCACACTGAGTCCCTGCGTCCCAGCGCTGGCTCTGCCTCAGGGCCCTGCCCACTCACCTGTGCCCAGGCTGAGGCGTGTGCCCCCCAGCTGGCGGCTGGCCAGGGCCCCATGGTCCCAGAGGGACAGCTCAGCACAGGCCTGGCGTAGATCGGTGGGCCCGAAGCCGTCATAAACCATGGTGTGGTTGAACATGGGGCTCAGGCTGCGTCGCACCACGCGTGTCCTCTGGCGGCTGGCCCGGCTGTCGTCAGGGAGCACTGAGCTGGGGGGCAAGGAGGGGGTGGCATCAAGAGGTCACCGCCTCACACTTCTCACATCCAGCAGTCACAGAGGCCGCCCAGTCGCCCTCTCTCTGCCCAGATCCTCTGCTGGGCCCGAGACCTGGCCCCAAAGCCTGGCTCCCCCGGGGCCTTGCACCTGCCCCTCAGGCCTCCTGCCTCTCAGTCTCCACTTCTGCCCCAGATCCCAGAGTTAAGTCTCTGAAGTGCAGCCCTTTCTGTTCAGTGAGCTACACTGGCTCCCTGTTGCCTTCCTGAAGCAGTTTCCAAACTTCCTAACCCCCCAGACCCCTCTGCAAGGCACAAGACCTAGAATACAGTGTCTGGCTGAAGCAGGGCTGGACTTCAGAAACTGACTTGCCCACGCCATGTTGCTCTGATGGGGGGAGCCCAGGGGCACCCGGCCCCAGCTTACTTTGAAAACCACTGAACTGCAAGCTCAGGGCCAAGCCCCGGCCAGGCCTTCCAGGTCCTCATGGAAGGGCCCCTGCCACCCCAGGCCTCAGCCTGCAGCAGTCCTGGGACCCAGAGAGACCACAGCTCTCTAAAGGGGCCCTCAACTTTCCTACACAAGCCCTGTGCTCAAGATGTCCCCTTCACCCCCTCCCTGCTCAAGGGTCAAAACTGGGGGGCATCAAGGGCATCTGGTCAGGAGAGATCTGTGGAGGCGGGAGCTCCACTGCGGCAGGTGCTGCCGCCCCTACCACTGTGCCCCTACCACTGTACCACTGTACGTAGGTGTCCATGGTCCCCGTGCGCAGCGGCACCAGGTCCTGCGCTTCCTTCACCCAGAAGTGCAGCTCCCCGCTCACAGGCTGACCAGCGCCTGCAAGAAGAGAGGGGCTCGGCTCAGGCCCCTCCTCCGGGGAACCTCCCCCTGCTCCCCACTCCTCCCACTGCCCCTTGTAAACACACATCCCTCCCCGGCTCCACCTCCCAGGCTCATGGGCCGGCCACTCACCCTCAGAGCCGGCAGGGATGTACTTGAGGGACAGAGAGAGCAGCCCGCGGCTGGGAAGGCCGTCGGGAGAAGGGGGCACCTGTGGGAGGTGGGCCCATCAGCGGGTGGGGGCAGGGCCCTAGGGGCGGTGTCTCCAGACTGACGGGGTGGGGCTAGGGTGGGGCGGGGCCCGAAGGGAAAGTCGGGGCAGGTGTTGGTGGGGATAGAGCGCCCTCTCCGTAGGCTGCACTTGGGCCGCAGGTGGAGAGGCTTTGCCGGAGGCCGGGATGAAGGGAGGCTGGTGGGAAGCCCCGCGGGCTGGAGGTGGGTCTCCCCGCGCGGGCGCGCTGCCTCACCCGGGGCTGCAGGGGGAGCCAGGTGGCCTCGGAATCCCAGTTCCAGGTGTCCAGGGGCACCTCGACTTCGCCCAGAAAGACGTTGCGGCCCAGGCTTTCGTGATGCCACACCGACAGGCTCAGCACGCGGCCCTGGAGCTCGACCTGGGGGACGGAGTACTGGGCACGGGAGGGGCGCCTTAATGGGGCACCGCTGGTGACCCCAATGCTGCACCGCCGCGGAGTCTTGACGAGGGCTTATTCTACCGTGCTCCTCGGGGGAGGGCCCCCGGGGAGCCCCGAAGGGCATTAACGGGGTCCGGACTAGCGCTCTGCCCTCTACTGAACGGCGCGTCACGGGAGGCCCCGGCCCTCCCGCAGACCGAGGGCAGCGCGCGGCCGGCGCTCGCAGGGCGCGTGAAGGGGCCGCCCCGCCGGCAAACTCACCCGGAGAGTCTCGTTGAAGACGGGGTTCAGGTTCCGCTTCCTCACAGCCGTCTTGCGCTTGCTCTGCTTATCCGGGAGGAGGTAGATTTTGACGTATCTGGGGCGAGGAGGCGAGACCCAGAGCTGAGCGGCCCTTCCCCGCCGACTCCCGGCCCGGGGGCTTCCCCAGCCGCCGCGCCGAACGCGGCTTCCGGCGCCGGCTCGCGCGCCTTTGCGGCCGTAGCGCTCAGCCCCACGCCTCCCCGGTGCCTCCTGCGGCCCCAGGAGAGAGGTGGCCGGGCAGTGCTGCGCCCCCCGCGCCCCGCCGGCCGGGGCTGCACTCACGGGTCGGAGCGGCGGCGCCGGGCGGCGGCCAGGCCCTGGCACTGGATCACGTGCACGCGCAGCTCCGCGGCGCCCGGCTCGTAGTGCAGCGCGAAGCGCACCGAGCCGCGCACCTGCACCGCGCCCTCCGCCTCCGCCAGGCTCATCTGGCTGCCGCTCAGCTGCGGGCGGGGGGCGGGAGGTCAGTGCGGGCGCGCGGGGCTCACGTCGGGGCTGGGGGGAGCGCGGAGGGCTCGGGTCGGCCAGCTGAGGGTGAAGCGAGGTGAAGGGATGAAGACCAACTCGATGTCGCTGGCTGGGGGACTCAGATTCGGGGCGAGGGAGGCATCTGGGGGGGTCACGAGCTGGGGTAGGGGGGAGGAGGCGCTCCACCCCCTCACCGTGGAGGAGCTGAGGCTGGACACCGAGGAGCTGCTGCTGAGCATGCGGTCGAGTGAGGGGCTGGGCTCCGGGGCCTGCTCCCCGTTCTCCCGGATCTCGGTCTCCGCCTGGGTCTGGGGAGGGGCGGAGTGACGGGGCGCCCACTTTTTCAGCCCCTTCCCCCGACGACGCGGGATCCCCAAGGCTCGCTGCCAGACGCCGGGACACTCCGCGCCCCACATCCGCTCCACGTCTTGAGAGCAGCCGCGGGCGGCTCCCGCCTACCTGGACTGGAGGGGGCCGCGGCTTCTTCCCTCCCGGGGACTGCGGCTCGGGCTCCGGGTCCACCTCCTCAGCGGTGGCGGCTGCGGCTGGGCTAGGGGCTGGGACGGGGCACAGCTGCTGAGCCAACCCCTCTCCAGCCGGACAAGGGCCAATTTGGAGGAACTGGCTTACAAGCGCTGTGACCTGCAGGTTCAGGCCCAAGGAGACGCAGATGGCTCCCAGCCTCACCTCCACCCCAAGTGAGAGAAAGTGAGGGTACACAGGTAGTTGGAGTCACTTAGAGTTTTCTCTGAGCCCCACAACCTCTCCATGCTGGCCGACCACACCCTTCCTCTCACCTTCCCAGGCCTGTGGCTTCTCCTCATGATCTGAGGCCTCTTGGGGGACATATGGTGAAGGGAAATCTGGTCCCTGAAAGAATGCAGGGGTAGAGGTCACAGTGGGGACTAGTGAGAAGTGAAAGGTCATGATGAGGTCAGAGGGCAGAGATTCCAGCTGGTTACCCAGCTTCACATTTAGCACAGCCCTCAGGGCAGGCCTGGCAACCAGTAGCAGGACCAGTTGGGCCTGTACTTCACACCCCTTCACACTCCCAGACTCCCACTGGAGCTCTGTAGTAGAGTCCTGCCTCCACTTCTGACAGGTTTCAGAGATTGTGTGTGTGTGTGCTGGGTCCAGACCCCTCTTTCACAGAAGAGGATGACAGGTACAGACCAGGGCCTCCTGATTCTCAAGTTGGGGGTTCTTTCCTCAGTCCACCCCACCTCGAGTCCAGAGACACTGCAGCACCACGACCTTCATCACCTCATTCAGTCACTAACAACTCACCTCAGCCTTGCTAAGCTTCTTTTGGGGTGCCTGGTTGATGGGGAGTCTAGAGAAGAAGAGGTGATTCAGGGGATGGGCCCCAGGTGACTGGTAGGCATCCCCCCTCCCTGCCACACCTCCTTACCTGGGCTCCAGCTCCTCTTCTTCATCCCCTTTCCCAGGAGCCTCAGCTTTCCCATCACCGCCCAGAGCCTGACCTGCCCAGGTGAGAAGTTCTGTGAGCCCCTCTTCTCCTTTCTTGGAGATGACCACCGACCTCCTGTAGCTCACAGAGAGGGGGTGACCAGCCAGACACCCAGTACCGGGACAGCGGCTTTCTGTATGCCCCTAACCCAGGCCCCTCACTGCACAGGGCCTGCCCCTCCTGGGGATTCCTCTCACCCCGAGAAGTCTTCTTCCTGCGGATGGAGGCTCGGACAAGGTCAGAGCCAAGGTGGGTGTGGTGGTGCCTCTGGGAACGTGCTTCCTGGAACCAGTCCCCCGTCAGGATCTTCAGCTGCCCAGGGTCTGCCAGCGAGGCCCGGAGCTTGCTGGAGGATGGGGAGGGTGTGGCTGTCACCACTCACCCCACCAACATTCCTGCCACCCGTTCTGTGCCAGGCCCTGTACCTGGGACCAGGGACACAACTGCAGATCAGACTTGATCCCTGCTCAGAAGGAGCTCAGCTTGGTGGGGAGACTGAGTCCAGGTGTGTGCACTACAGTGGGGCAGGTGCCATGACAGAAGTGAGAAGGGCTAGCTTTGCCAGTGGGAATCCTGGAGGACCACCCAGAGAAGGTGACATTTGTATTGCTTAAGGGATGACTTGGAGTTCTCCGGGTAGAGAAGGAAAATTATTCATTAAATAATTTCTGCCCCTGCATTAAATGAATAATCCCTCCTCATTTTATGAGGTGATGCTCTTAGCCCCACTTTACAGATGAGAAGAGGGGCCAGGGAGGGCAGGTGAGTCGCCATAGCTGGGGCACATCTGTTTCCAAACACACTCGTGGGTCCCACGCTACTCTGCCACTGTGCTTTTCCAGGAAGAGGGGACAGCACAGAAGTGAAGGGTGGGCTCAGGGACCAGAGCCCGGGGGCTGTGCGTGCGGGGGGTTACTCTGGAAGATGAGAAGGGAGGTGACACGAGGTGCTGAGGGCCCACGGAGGTCACAGCAGGGAGTATGAAGGTCAGGTCTAGGGGGCTCCTCCTGTGCCTCCAGGTAGGCTGGATGGGGCAAGGTGGAGGCAGGGAGGCTGGGGCAGCCACCCTGGAAGAGGAGATGAGTGAGCTGACCAGGGGCAGAGGGGACCAACGGGCAAAGTTAATAGCTGCCCAGACACCTGGCAGGCCATACGTTGGCAGGGGCAGTGTGGAAACCACCCAAGCCTCCCAGGGCGGAGACCCCTTCCTCCTGGGCTCCCCTGCCCTGCCTCACCTGACCCGCCCCTCCTCCAGCTGGCGCAGGTGGGCATCTCGCTTCAAGACTTCAGCGATGGCCTCCTGTTCCTCCTCCGTCAGGAAGCTGAGGTCCAAGAGCCCATCAGCCTCAGGCTCTGACTCATGTGCCATGAGGAGGCAGGGCAGGGCCCAGAGCCCCTCTTGAGATGTGTGGTACCTCTGGGGCATCAGCTGGGGCAGTGCCCCGCCTGGGCACACGTGGCTCCCTGGAGGCAGACCAAGGTCAGGTCAAGTACTGCCCAAGAATAAGGCACATCCTAGCGACTGCCCTTCTCTGCTCAACGATCTGCTAGGGCAGCAGCCTAGGTCAAGGTGGTGCGAGGTGCACCCATGGGCATAGTGTGCCTGGCCCACGAACACACTAAGGACACCCTCAAGCTGTGTGCAGACACCCCACGTGCACTGACATGCGTGAACACAAGTGCCCCCGGAGACGGACGCTGGTCACGTGGACACGGAGACGGTACGGACGGGCCCACGCGGCCCCCTCCCCCGGGGAGACAAGCTGTGTAGTGACTGCCCGGCCCTGGCCCAGGCCTAACAAGTCCCTAAGCCTGCAGATGCCTGCACAGGTGTGCACCACAAGGGTGTCAGGCCAGAGACCTCTCTGAGACACACACCAGACTCCTGCGCGCCCGCAGACTGCCCACCTGGTGGTAGTTCCTCGAGGGCAGGGTGGGGCCGTTCCCCCAAAGCTGGTACTTTGCACACAACAGATGGTTGGTGAGATTCTAACTGAACTCGGGCGTGCATGAGCACACACACGGGGAACACATGTGCGTGCACACACGCGTGCCAGACATGCAGGCGCAAACACACACACACACATCTGCTCACTCCCCCTAAGGAGCCCCCCAACCTGGTCTTCTCCCTCCACCCTTCACTTCCACCCTGCCCTGGCCCATTTGGTCTTCCTGTCTTGAGGCTGAGGCAACCTCCTCAGCCCACACCTCAACTTCCTCCCTGTGAAGTAACCACTGCAACCCTCTCCCACTGAGGTCCAGGGATGCCCCTGCTCCAGCCCTGCCCTCTTCCTGAGCCCCTGGGCCTCTGTGCACAGTGACGGCACCCCCCAGGCCCGGGCCGTGTGCTGCAAAGCAGCTCAGGACACTCAAGTACCACGGTGACTCCGGAAGGAAAACATGTTCCTGGCTTGAGGGGCGTGTAGACGTGGCGGGGGCCCTGGCGCGCCTTGGGCAGAGCAGGGCAGGGCTTGAGCCTGCCAGGCAGTCTCCCCACCCCCATCCAGGGCACTGGGCAGCCGAGATGGGAAGAGGGCTTGGCGGGCAGGTCCTGGCTTGTGCCCGCCACCTGCGTGGTGCCCTCCCCGCTGAGTCAGTGTCCAGGTCTCGGTGAGCCCTGTCCCCAGCTGCCCCTCCCCCAGAGCTGGGGGGTGGGTAGGGGCTGTTCCTGCACACGGACCCCCATGTGAACGCCTGACCTTAAGGATAGTTGGTATTTCCTGAACGCCGACTGCGTTCGGGGTGCCGGGTGTTGTGAAGTCTGGGCTCTGCCGGGCGGGTGCAGCCGGCCTCGATGCCGCTGGCGGGGTCTCTTTGTCTGAGTGGGACCCCGGCCTGGGTGTTCTGTGGTTGTGAGTGCGACGTCACTGCCTGTGTCCATGCGTCGCGGCAGTGGGATGCTGATGGGCGACTGTTCAGTGACTTTCTGGCTGACGGCGCCATGCCCTGTGTCTATTCCTCCCGGGCGGGCTGTGTGTGGTGTCCTCGCTGGTGCCCCGGGCCACCAGCTGGGAGGGGTGGGGGCCTTCTGCATAACAGACCCTGCCCTGGCCCTGCAGGTCTGCCCAGGCTGAGGGGAGCTGGGGTTTCCCACAGCCTCCCTCTGGCCGGCCCTGTCTCTCCAGAGGCACAATCTAGCGCTGGTTCTTCTGCTTTTCAGCACTGTGGCGGCCAAGCTGGTCAGTGTAAGGGCCTGTCCAGCTGCCTGACTGTTCTGGTCCCGGACAAACTCTCATGTTCCCTAGCCATAAGTCCCAAGACACCAGGTGGCAGTGCCTGCCCCAGGGCCCCTGGCTGGGGTCCCCCACCCTAGCCCAGCCCAGCGCGTTACCTGTGGGGTTCCAGTATGGAGAGAACACCTTCACAGGGCAACCCCAGCTTCTGAGCAGCCAAGTTTCAGGGACCAGGAGAGCAGCGAGGGACTAAGGCTGACTCAACCGGCAGCCCAGTGAGCAACAGCCCCGCCAAGGAGGAGGAGGAAACACCTTCTCAGCAGGGCCTGATGCAAAACCGGGCCTGGACTCTGAATCCCCAGGGCGGGGGCCCTGCCTTAGTTTTCTGACAACCCCAAGCAGATGTAGCAGGTGGGAGATGTGGGCTTGGCCCAGCTCCTCTGCGACTTACCCTGGCACTCTGTAACAGAAGGCACCCCTCAGGGTCTCGCCTCATCTGCAGGGTGGGTAGCAGCCCCCAGCCTGTCCAGGAGCTAAGAGGAACCTGCTCAGCAAACAAAGCTAGAAACTTTCCTCTGAATGGCCTCACCTGAGAGGGTGCCTCTGAGGGCTGCCGTGGAGGTCCTGCTCTGCCACTGTGGCCGTGGCCAGTCCCTCAGCCTCGCGAGCTGCAGTTTGCCAGACCGTGGCAGCACCTGATGACACCAGGGAGACGTGGGCCTGCACAGCGGACACTTAATGAACACACATGTGCACCGGCCCAAGCAGCATCCACAGAACATCATCTGTCCTGGGGAATCACTGTGGCGCCACCTCCTGTGAGTAGCCTGAGGTGCCTCCTCTCCCCTTCTCACCATCCTCCGTCCTGGCTCCTCCCTGGGCTGCTCCTCAGCCCTGACCTCTCAGCAGCCTCTTCCTGGAAGGCATCGAGCTCCTCCGTCCACTCTTCCAACTTCTAAATCCCTGTCTCATGTCCTTAAAACATCTACTTTCCTGGACCCGCTTCTACATGGAAATTTTCTTACAGGCCGAGGCCTGTGTACGCCCAGCGACTGGAACTGGCTCCTACTGCCTGTGTGTCCGGCTCCCCAGGTTGGATTGAGAGTTCTGCCGGCTGGCAGTGGCCTTGAAACTCTCCATCCACTTTGTTGGTTGCCCTGCATACTGGATTTCTACCCCCACCCATCAACTCTTCACCCCAGTATGTGAAACAGATTTTTGAAAATGTACTTTCTCTGAAGTGGCGGAGAGGACACTTCTGCCTTGGCCTGGAGAAAGCCAGGGCTGAGGAACTGCAGGGTCTGGGAGTTGACTGACAGCTCACCCAGGGCCCAGGGGAGCTGGAGGGACAAAAGGGGCCCACCACATCCTTCTGCTAGTTGAGCCGAATGCACAAAGCATAGAGCAGGGCGAGGAAACTCACCTGGGAACTGACTTCCAAGCTGGGCTTGGGAAGGCGGGCTGGGGCTCCAACAGCTGGGAAGCCCGAGTGCAGGTGTGGCGGGTGCTCAAGAGCAGGTGTGTGGAGAGCCAGGACTGGGGTAGGGTGTGGAGAGTGGGGGAGTAGGGGTGGGGGGGGTGTCAGCGTGAGAAACTCGGCCACACAATGATGGATCTGGCAGGAGCCAGGGCCCATGTTGAGGGGACAGGTCCAGGGCACCCAGACCTTCAACAGGCCAACTCCAAATCCTATTGAAAAGTTCTTATTTTCTAAGATTTACTTATGCATGGAAGAGCTGGGGTGTAGGCCAGAGGTGGGGAGTGGTGGTAGAAGGGGGGTTTGAGAGAGGGGATTCACCAGAGACAGAGTGAAGATCAGAACAGGTGGCTCTAGTGAAGTACAGTGCTGAGGGGAGCGGTGGGGGAGGCAGGAGAGATCTGTCGTGCCATGTGGGTCAGCTCCGGCCGGGGATCAAACTGATGCCGCAGTGGCTGCGGATGCTTCATAGTGCTGAGACGTTATACTCCTTTGTGCCACCAGGGAGGCCCCATGCAAAGTTCTTCCCGACAGAATGTGGAGGGTTTCAGTACTCACCTGCCTGGGGAGGGGTGTGGATGAGAAGCTCCTACAGCCTGGGCCAGGGCAGGATTTATCTGAGGGTGCTGACGTCCCTGTAAGCTCCGGGTCCAGAGGAGGACTCAACCACTGCCGAGCAAACAGGCCTTTCCTCAGGGCCCGGAGGCTAGAGATACTCAAGGGTGTCAAGAAGATACGAGCTGAAGGGCACGGGGGGTTGTGGAAGGGAGAAAAGAAGGACAAGGCACGATCTGATGTCAAAACTCTTTATTGTCCTACCCTGGCGTCCTGCACAGAGGAATGTGGGCAGTGGGAGGGGCAGCCTGGCCCTTCCACAACTTGGAGATGGGGGAGTGTGAGGTGGGGGGAAGCAGCTCCCTCTGGCACCCTGGTGGCACCAGCCGACAGCCCCCACATCCCGCATCTAAGAGGTGCTATCGCTAGGGCAAGGCCCACACTAGGGCTGGGTCACGCTGTTTACTTGGCTCTGGTTGACAGGGGGTCACTCTGGGCACATCAGCACCCCTTATTTCTCCAGCCTGGCTGGAAAGCCCAGACCCCAAACTACAGGTGGGACATGGGCTCCGGATAATGGGAGGAGGAGGAAGCCTGGTCTGGAGGACACCAAGGAGATGGGGCACAGATACCCCAGTGCAGCTCCTGGCAAAGAGCTGAAGGGGGGCCTCCAGCCTCTCTGGGCCCCTTTAGAGGCTAGTGGTCAAGCCCAGGGCAGTTTAGTTGATGGAGACTTCCTGTGTACCCCCCTGCCCCAAAAAACTGGGACCAGAGCCTGTAGCAGGATGGACCCCAAACCCAGCGCTGGCCCTTTCTGGGTCTAAATGTCCTCCTCTCCCCTCCGGGCACGGGCGAGCAGAGGGAGTGCACAGGCGAGCAGAGGGAGTGCACGAGGTGGCGGCGGCGGCGGCGGCAGCTCTGCGGGGGAAGCCCAGGCTTTCCCAAAAGATGACCAAAGAGGGTGACTCTAGGACGGGGGTCACAAACACGGGAAGGGGGCGCCAGGAGTTCTGAGGAACCGGGAGATACAGTGAGCAAACACCCTGCCCCATGCTCGTCCTCAGCTTTTATTCTAACCCACTGAGCCACAACCTCTGGGTCAAAACCAGCAGGTCCACCCCTGCCTTTGTGGTGAGGAGAAAAGTCTAGAATCAAAGAGGTGGCAGCTGCCTGCTCAGGAGGCTGGTGGGTCTGGGCCAAGGTGCCGTCACCGCAGGTTAAAGACCAGGCTGACGGTGAGGATGACACCCAGGAGGAGGACGAACGGCAGCCAGGTCTTCACGAAGGCCCCGACGCTGGCAGAGAGGAGAGGGGGGTCCAGGTGGGAAGGGCCCATGAGTGGGTGTTGAGCCCCACTCATCACAGACCCAGACGGGGCTGCTGTCCCTAAGGAAGCACGCATCCTCGCTCCCAAACTCCGCTAGCCGAAGTGTGTGCTGGACCCGGGGCCAACGACAGAGACGCGCCAGCGGCGCCTGGGCAGGGCTGCTTCAGGCTCCTGGTGGGGGTCTGGCACCGCTTGCTGGGCAGGACAGATGTGCCCAGCCCCTCTGGGCCTCAGTAGTGCCATTCGTGACCACGCCTGTTTCTGGGGCGAGGTCTCCAGTGAGCAGACTGCAAACTTTAGTCTGGTGTGGAAGCCAGGAGTCTCCCTGCCTGGGCCCTCACAATGGGGCCGCGGGAGGTGGGGCGCAGGGTTGGCAACAGTAGCAGAATGTGTCTGGCACACAGGGGCCTCAGTTTAGCCCCTGCTTGGGCTCTGTGACCACAGTTACAGGTTCTCAGGGAGCTTCTAAAGGCCTTTTGGACACCAAGACCCCTGAGTCTCCTTCTCAGAGGCTCTTAGCGGTGCGTGCAGCTGGAGGAAAGAGCGAGGTGCGGGGCTAGCCAGGTGTGTGCTGGCTCCCAGGTGTGTGCGGGTCCCCAAAGGGACCACCTTTGCCCTCACAGGTCATGGCTTCCGAGATTCTCCTGGGCCACCGCTGGGCCTTTCTGCCCAGAACCCAGCCTCTGATGAGGGGTGCTGGGAAGGGACCTGTGCAATGGTCACCCACTTTCCTTGGGAGGTGGCGGGCACCTATCCACGTGACCTGAGCACGGGGCTCTGTAGACTCAGCCTTCCCAAGGAGCCAGAGTCATTGTCCCCCCTTTACCCAGACAGCTGCGGCTCAGAGAGGCCGAGGCAGTCACCCAAGATCTTGCAGTGAGCAAGTGTCTAGGCTCGGACTGTAGCTGGGCTCGGCACCCAGAGCAGCCACCTCATCCTCCACTAGGAGCCGAGCTGTTCCAGCTCAACCAGCGGCTGCCTTATCCCTGCTGGCTGGAGGACTCCAGAGACGCCTTGCGGGATCCCAGGAGCACAGCGCAGGGGAGGGCGGCTCACCTGACGTACTTCCCGTAGAGCAGGCAGAAGAAGCAGAGTGTCACCATGTTCCAGTTGGTGCTGTTGTTGTAGCGCATCAGGTTCAGGGCCAACGCCACGTGTGAGTGGCAGTTGTCACAGCAGAGATTGTGCTGGAGATGCAGGAAGGCTGGGTCAGGCCAGGCAGTGAGGGCACTGGCCCCTGGCCTCGCCCTCGGGGGCAGCCCACCTACCATGCGGTGCTTGTACTCCTCGGAGGCGTCGTGAACGGCCGTGTCCCACGCGTTGGGCCCACTGGCATACACCTGAGCAGGGTCCAACTTCCAGTACCTGAGGGGAGACAGGGTGTCCTGGGCACGGGCTCAGCTCCCTCAGCCACTCAACCCCACGCGTCCCCTGACACAGGGCCTACGCTGGGGCTGCAAGGGGAGCCAGGCCAGAGAGGGCCACCGGCACGTGAGGCTAACAGTGAGCAGCCCCTGCCACGGGGGCTTGGGCAGACATGAACTTAGAAGAGCCAGGGAGCATGGGTGTCTTCTGGAGGGGACCTGAGTCCAGTGTGAAGCGAGAGGGTCAGCCAGGCACAGAGCAGGACTTCTGGGCAAGGGCACGGCTTGAACGCTGGAGAGGCACACAACTGAGCAGCAAGTACCAGAAACTAAGCGCCTGAGCGGTGCTGGAGGGAGGCGGGCAGGGCGGTGGGACTTTGGAAGGTGAGGCTGACGTGCAGGCACGGGACCTGAACGTCACTGGAAGGAATCTACCTGTCCGCAGCCATCCGCTGACTCCCCACGCAGGAGATGGCACTGAGTGGGGGAGCAGCTGGTGGAGCTAAAACCTCAAACCTCAAGCTGGGTGAGAACAGCTGCTCCAAGCAACGGTGCGCCCCACAGGGCAAGCCAGGAAAGGCTGGGCGGTCAGAGCACCCCCTGGAGGCTGTGTGGGGAACGGCTTGGTGGAGGAGGCTGGGAACAGGACCAGTGAGAAACCAGAGGCCCACAGGGCTTCGACCTAGACACGAGTGTGCGTCAGACCGTCCTGGAAAAGCAGACTGGCAGCACATACCCTGCCCACTCCAGGCCTCTGCCGAGGGGAGCCCCAACTCCTCCTCAGGCCACACTCCTCAGCAACAGGCTGTTCTTAGCTCCCTGATGAAGGAGGCACTGTCCCCAGGCCCGCAGCTGAGACGGGGCCGCAAGACAGAAAAACTGAAGATTAAACTTCCCAAGCGACCCGCAGCAGCTCCCAGAGGGCCTAAGCTGCTTTTGTTCTAACCACTTTCCCAGCAGTCCCAGGTAATGCCTCCCTTCCACCTGGAGTGGCCTGCTCACTGCCCAGTGGGGTGGGGCACCTGGGTGTGAGTCCTGCTCTGCCACTTCCTGTATGATCTTGACTGAGCCCCTCCCCTTTCCTTCCAACGAGCTGCAAACACCGCGGCAGAGCTAAAGTGAGGCCTAGATGGTCCATGGATATAGGACCCGTTGGGGCCTGTGTGCTGTGGCGGAGCCTGCCTGGCTCTCCCCTCAGCCCAAGGTGAGGGTGCTGGCCCCCACTGAGCCCCAGAAGGCCTGGCCTGCTGCTCCCGGCAGGAGGAAGCCGGCTCTGGGCGAGTCACACGGGTGCTCATCACTTACTTGGCAGGCTTCCCAAAGGCCATGTTGTCTTCCTGTCGAGGGAAAAGAGCAGAGGTCAGCGGGGACTCGCACGCAGCCCAAAAGAGACCTGGGCCAGTGGGGAGTGCGTGACTCAGGAGTGTCAGGTGGGCGGAGGGAGCTTGGTCCCTGCTCCGGGCATCTGAAGCGCAGCAGCAGCAGCTCTCCAGCAGGAAGAAGCAGGCGTGCAAAGGGCACTGCGCCGGGACCAAAGCCTTGGGGTGAACGGCTGCAACTGCCCCGTCTCTCCCAGGCAATCCCCTCTCTTGGATCTCATTTGCCCAGGTTCTTCCGTCAATTTCTGACTTTCGACTACATTTCGCAGTGGAAATGACGACACCCTATGGCCTCCTGGCCCGACAGTGGAGGTCCACGTGGGGCCTTTCTCTGTGTCTGGCAGTCTCACTGCATCGGAGCGGGGTGGGGGCAGGACTCAGGCGCGAATCTTCAGTCTAGTTCTAGACCCACCACGCTGGATCTGGATCTGGGAGTTCTACAGGGACAGATTCTGGGTCCAGAATCGGGACGATCCTACTGAGAGCTGGGCAAAGATGAATCGTGAAAAAATATGGTAAAGGGTGGGAAGGTTGCTGTTGTGTTGAGATCACAACTCTGAATACAGCAGGCTGGTGCCACCACACCCTTTTGCTCTAGCCTCTGCCAGACACAGGCTGCGGCCTGGGAGGAGCGGACGCTTCCTGCTCACTTGAACCAGCCCACGGTGCCCGTCTTAGCACGCCCAGAAGAGGACACAGCAGTTCACTCTGGAGCCCCACCCCCTCCTCCAAGGTCATACCTAGGGAACCTTGTCAGCGTGTTCCCACCTTGTGACTTGCACCTTCTGAAGGTCCAGAGAGGTGGGTCTTGGATGGTCTGACTCTCCACTCTTGCCTCTACAAACCCTACCCACGTCTCGGTACCCCAGGGGTGGGCAAAGGACTGGGTCAGTTACTTAAGAATCCTTCTGGCCACGCTGCCCTCCCGGCCTGTCCTGGAGGCAAGAGAAGGGGTAAAGGGGTGAAATGCTGGGGAGAAGCAGAGGGCCAAGAACTGCCCAGTATCTGCCTTCTTCTGGGTCTAAGGGAGACAAGACTACTGCCTACAGGCAAGACAGGCCGGTCTTCCACTTAAGCCTTGAACCCTCTGGGGTGGGGAGAACAGGGACTCACCGAGACAAAGTAGGGGCCTGCGAAGTCTCGAATGACGCCCGTGGATGTGCAGATGCCCATGTGGCCGATGATGGGAAAAAACCACCTGTAAGGAAAAAGGGTGGGGGAGGGGCAGAGCTCAGGGTCTTGCAGCTGGTTAGACAGACGCCAGGACACTCCACGAGGTGAGTGTGTTGTGTGCTGAGTGCCACGTAAGGTGGCCAGAGGGGCTGGGGAAGCCCAGGAGAGGCGAGTGCAAATGAGGAGTGCAGCAGGGTAGCAGCGCCCCAGGAGTGAGGGGAGGAAGCCGAGACTGGAACTCCCTCTCACTGCAGGTGGGAGCAGAAACTGTTCCTGCCACTTTGGAAACTGGCAGGCACTCCACATCAGGTGTCCACCCAACAGCGTCCCCGGAGCCAGGACAGCCGGAAAGGGTAGGTCAGTCACCTTTGCCAAAACTCACTGCACTGTCACCTTAGAGTATATGCGCTTTATTGTTTGTAAATTATATCACAATAAAGTTGATTTAAAAATAACAAGAATCCGAATATCCAATGATAAACGGGGATAGTCATACAATGAAACATCACATAACGAACTCATGCTACACACAACCCAGATTCTCAGATAGAAGATGGAGTAAAAAAAAGACTCGAAAGTACATGCATTTTATTGTTTATAGAAGTTCAAGAAAATACTGTTCTACGGCGCTAGAGGGCAGGGGATTATTGCTGGGGCTGAACCGACTGGCACGGGGAGCGCTTTGGGTACTTTAATGTTCTCTATCTTGATCTGGGTGACAGATCATGTAAACACTCATTCAGCCACACACTTAAGATCTGTATACACTGTGGTGCATGTGTACCTCAATAAAAGTTCCTAAAGAGTGCTGGGAGGCATTTAAACCAATCTGGGCTTGGAGGGCGGGGGGGTTCCCCGAAGAAATGTGAAGAAAACAGCACCTGCAAGGGTAGATTTTAGGACAGAAGCATGGTGTTTGCCAGGAACTGAAAGTTCACATTTTTAAAAGCCACGGACATTCTTAAAAGTTGGGACTCCAACATGCAAAACACGAAGGAAGCCCAGATCCGCTGCAGTCTGAGAGCCCAGGCTCTGCAGGGCCTACACGGAGCTGGTCACAGGGTCAGGGACCGAGTGCCGGGCTCAAGGGTGCACCTGCTCGGGCGATGCAGGCGAAACCCAGAGATGCAGCACAGGGTCGTGGGGGGCCTGACTGCAGTCAGCAGAGGTGTCTCCGAGGAGGTGACCTTTAATCTTGACCTGTGAAAGGCCAGGACGTCAACACGGGGAAAGCAAAACACCAGAGCAGCAAAGTGCTGCGTGTGTCTGGAGAATGGGCCAGAGTGGCCTTCTGAGAACATAACTCAGACCCCCCTCATTGCCTGGCTTAACATCCAGTAGTGCCTTCCTGTTACACTCACGTTAACTCAATTCTGGTTTCTCAAACACTGACTTGTCCCCCAGCACTTTCTCTGCTCTTGCTCTCTGTGGTGCCAGGAAGGCACGGAGCAAGTTCTCAATGATTCTGAGCAGACGGGTAAAGAAGGAGTCCTGGAGCCCTTGGTGAATTTTTTAGGCTTTTATTACATCATTATATCACAGGCGACCAGGTACACAGCAGGCTGCGGGGTTGGGGGGCCAGGAGGCTTGCAGGCCTCCTAGCCCCCGGCGCATTTTCCCTCTCTGGGCTCTCATCTCTGCTACTACCGCTGCTGCTTCTCTTCTCTCTGCCTGTCTCTCTCCTCTTTCTCCTTCTCTCTTCTCTCTCCGCTTGTCTTCACCTGGTGTCCTCGTGATGCCACCCTTACAGGCCTGTCTTAACCCAGGTGCACTCACTTGCGCATGCCCACTTAGGCACACGTGCAGGACCTCAGGTGTCCATCATCACACCAATGGCGGGAGGGCAGAAAAGCCTGAGGACTTTTCCATTTACCCTACACCCTCTCCTCTAGTTGGAAGGCTCTTCCCCTAGAGCTCTGTGCTCTTGGCTGCTTCTCATCTTTTAGGCCTTACCTCAACTGCCAACTTGGGTCTTTCTTGACCACACCTTCTAGAGTAACCACACATAACCGCAGGTCCCCCGGATCCTATTACTATTTTAATTTCTTCACAATTTCTACTACTACCTGAAATTATCTTGCTGACTTACATGGTAATCATGTAAGGGATAGTCCCCCCTAGCATGGAGGCTCCACAAAAGCAGGGATTTTCTTAACAGAGTTGGTGCCCGGGTAGTGTGGGATACAGCTGGAACTAAGTACTCACTGACTGACTATGGGCGAGTGAACACCCCACAGAGGGTTCTGGACCAGTTAACGCCCCACCAGTGGAGTGGAGTTGGGTTCTGCTGCCAGAATGGGGTAGAATCTTGATTTTGGAGCTGCCTCATCAATGAGAGGCAGGTGGTAATGATAATCACCTCAGTGTGGGGGTGGAGAGGGTCAAATAAGATAGGTTGACAAGATGCTCGATGTTATCATTGGGTGTCCAGGAAACACTATGCCGGTCTAGCACAGAACTAAGTTCCTAAAGATTCACAGAGGCCACCGGATGGACACTCAGAAAGTTTGAGGTAAGAAGCCTCCCTGGATTCTCAGACCCTACTCTCAAGACCCATCTCCTCCTGCCCAGTTGCTTCTACCTGCTTGGTGGGGTCTGGCTTTCACTGTACTCTACACACATCAGCTGTGCCGGAGCCGCTGGTGGAAACTAAAGGTCAGAGTAACACCTGAGCAGTGCGCCCAGGGAAGCCCCAGACAAGCGCCTCTATGTCAGTCTGGAAGCTCTAAGATGACAAACTCCAGAGCTGCTTGCCCAGACCACTACCCACTCAGGACCTAGTGCACAACAGGCCTTCAACAGTTACTGAGTTACTGAGGGTCTCCCTGGTGGGTTAAGTCTCAGCACTATTGCGCTATCGCCAGTCACTTCAGCCTGAGTTTGATCCCCGGCCAGGGAGCTACCCACATGGCACAGCAGACCTCCTGCCTCTCCCGCTGCTCCCTTCAGCGGTGTATTTCAGTAGATCCACCTGTTCTGCTCCCCACTCTCTCTCTGGTGAATCCTGTCACCTCCCCTCCACACCTCTGGCCCACACCCCAGTTCTAGTATGCATAAATAAAAAAAAAACCCAGCCACTGAATGCATATTTGAATGAGTTATGGACCCTGGGATTTTATCTGGGAAGGTAGATATCTTAGGAGGAAAGTCCCACATTGGCGTCACTTTATTTCCTCATCTATACAATAGCGATGACGGTATCAATTTTTACTAGATTGATGAAAGGACTAAATGAAACAGTGAATATAAAATGTTCTGAATAGAGCTCAGAACAAACTATGTAATCTTAGCCATTTTTATTAGTAGCTATTATCTGGCTTTTCATGCAGCATTACCAACATCTTTGAGTGCCTGGACAGATTTTTGAATTCAGTCTCCTCTCTGATCCTCCCTTCAAAGACAAATGGTAGTTTCTTGTGCCGCATCTATTCCGAGCTGTGCTCTCCAGGTCAGTCATCACAACACACGCCGACGGCTGGCTCACCTGTCTCTCTCCCCTCCTACTGGAGGGCAAGTCCTTTCATCAGCACACAAGCCCTTTGATGGACACCAGGTCTCTTTCATCTCAGTCCTATGAACACTTGCACACAGCTGTGAGTAGAAATGGGATGTGAGCTGCTTCTAGCCTAGATGGCTGGGGACTGACATGTCTCTCTCTGCCTCATGTTGCAACCAGCTCTCTGGAGAGCAGAGAACTCCACAAATATGTTTTTAAAAATACATCCTAAGGGACCTTAAGGTAACAAGAAAGGTTTTACCAAAACCAGTACATTCCCTGATTATCCCTCCCAAATATCCTCACATTAGCAGTTTACTTTCTTCATAGCAGTAATCATTATTAGTTCTCTTGTAAGTTTACTGTCTCCATTCACCATGTTTAAATTTGACAGCAAGGACAGTATCTGATGTATTCCCCACTATATATTCTTTATATATAAAACTTTATATATGAACTATATATAAAACTACTCGAGGCACATAGGAATCATTTAAGCAAATGTTAAGGGAACACTGAATCAATTAATGAATTAACACACTTTCTTAATATCTTTATTTTTAAAGCACTCAGACCTGGATGTTCTTAAACAAATGCATAACAAAACAAAGTACGTTAACATGATACAAAAATTAAGGTCATTTTAGAGACAGCAATATCTAAAGCCAAAAATATGATCCCTTCGCCACATCACTACCTGGCTGTTCTTAATAGAGGGAACAAATCTACCCTATCAGGTGAGAGGGGCTAGAATGGAGTCAAAAGAGGGAAGTTACCGAGTCAGAAGACTGAATCCAGGAAGCCTCTGCTGTGCAAGGGATCAAGACATGAATGGTACGGGAAGCTGGGCTCCATCATCTCAGAAGGAAATTCCTAACTTAGAAAGCGGCTGTGAAATTCAGAGACTCTGAATCTGAAGGCGCCTGGGTAACTGTCAGGCACTGTGAGAAGTGATAACCAGCCGACAAGGCCAATATGGGAGGGCAAGCCAGCTCCCCACCCACTTTCTCTCCCGACAAAGGCTGCAAACTTCTGGGACTTGAACCTTCTTTGCAACTGAGATGGTATGTGAACTCCAGCCTCAACTGTGAGACAAAGGGCTGGACTCAGATCTCTGGGGGCTCTGCCGAAGTTGGCATCTCCGGAATCAATGGGATCCCGACCCACTCCACTGTCGTGTCCAGACCCCAGGCCGTCTTGCCTACAGGAAGTGACCGGCAAGCATCTGCATATGAATGAATAACGAAGATTTCTCTGTACGCCCACGAGTCCTGAGCCAACGGACCCGGGGAAGCCACAGACCCTCTCCTGCCGGTCTACCATCGTCTTCCTCGCGGGCTACACCAGGTGCACTGAAGGTGGGGAGAGTGACCTTCTGTCAGCGGCAGCTGCAGCCGCGCGGGTAACCGGGCAAGGAGCGAAGACCCGCCCCGGGGTCAGGGTTTGTCGGGCGTGGGGGCCGGAGGTTGGCCCGGGGTGGTCCGAGGACGCCGCGCCGCCCCGCCTCTCCCGGGTCCCAGCTCGTCCCCGGGCGGACGCCGGAGGAGACTCACGTGAGCACCGGGATGGGTGTCCACACCACACAGTAGGGGAAACGGCTCCGCTCCACGTCCATGGCTGCGCCACCTTGATTCTTGTCCGTCCGGGCCGCCGTCGGCGCCTCCACTTCCGCCATCCCGTGCGGGGGTGGCGGCGACGGCAACAAGAGCGGCAGGCTCCCTTCCGCTTCCGCCATGCTGCGCGCGGTCCGCTCCGGTCAGCCCCGGCCCCGGCGCCGCTCGCCCCCGTGGCGTCACTTCCTGGAGGCGGGGTCCGCCGGGCTCGGCCTTCCCCCGGGAACTGGAGCCGCGTGCCTCTGGGCCCGGCGGCCCGGAGCGTTGGCGACGACGTCGCGCGAGGGCGAAGGAGCACCCTCGGAAGTGCGCGCTCTGGCGCGGGCGCGGCTGCCACCTCCAGAGGGACGAGCTGCGCGGCGGCCGCTGCTGAGCCCTTCCTAGGTCCTAGGGGCCAAGCACGTGACATACGTTGTTCCTAATCCCCACAAACTGGGCACACGTGCGACTTTAGGGACTTCTCCCCGCCTGTAAGTGGGAAATTGAGGTTCATGAAGTGAATGGCCACAACTCAAATCCAAGCCTAACTCTTGAGTCTGTGGTCTCACAAGGCATCGTGGAAGGACAAAGAGTGTGTGTGTGTGTGTGTGTAAGTAGGGGGAGACTTGCCGGAAGATAGTTGCGCTGAGTCTTCATGTTTGCCAGGTGGCACGGGGTGTGGCGGCTGGGAGAGGTGGGTGGAGTAATGCGGCTTCCAGGCAAAGAAAGGAAGGCCTTACAGAGCACAATTTGCGGGAGTGTGAACATTGTCTTGGCTGGAACTTATCTTTTCATTGTTCAAGTGGGAAAACTGAGGCTCCGGGACGTTAACTGTCTGAAACCACATAGGACCATATAAAGAAGCCAGGCTCAATCTTACGTTCTTTGGTGTTTTCAAAGAATGCCAAGATAGACAAGATGAAATCTGCTGGGGTGGGAAATGGAAGTGGGGGGGCATGGAAGGCAGCAACTAAATAAAGTCAGGCTGAGGGAGGTATAGCCAAGTCCACTCAGGAAGGTGGGAGCTGTGCCTCTCGTGGAGGTCCTTCTACCACCGAGTTACCCTCCTTCAACACTCATGTGTAAAAGCATGCTGTCCTGTTTTTAGCACGTAATACTTATTTTTTAAAATTTATTTTTATTTACTTAGGCATACAAGAGCTGGGGTGTAGGCCAGAGGTGCAGGGGGTAAAAGGCTTCACCAGAGTGGGGAGCAGAACAGGGAGATCTGCTGAAATAAACTGCTGAGGGGAGAAGTGGGAGAGACCGGAGAGGTCTGCTGGATAGCACCAAACTTCAACGCTTGCACCACCAAAGAGGCCACACCTAGTATTTTAATGCATTGGGCTATGTCTCTCTGGTAGGCACCTCTAAGGTCCTTGATCTCAGTAGGTAGCACAGTTCTGACAAATGCCCAGTAGCTGTTTAACTTATTAAATGATTGGATGTTTTATAAAGGCCTTACAGTTGTTTTGACAACTGAAAATGATTCTAACCCATTCAGGAGTCTATTTGTGCCTCTCCTGTGACCTATGTGTAATCTGTAGTATATGATACTCAAAGGGCAACAACCAGCATTCAGTGCATGGTTTGGAATAGGTTAGGTTTTCCGTATGTTTGTTGAATGAGTAAGTCACGTCTCTTCTTGATTCAGTCACTTCAGCTATCTAATCTTTTCTGGATCAGAGGCCCGAGGAAAAGTCTATTCCTTCTTCTGCCATCAACCCATGGGACTGGTGGGTACCCTTTGCATATTTACTGCATGTGGACAAATACACAACAAAGCCTTTCTTAGGGCTGCCAAATTTGGCCACACTGTCACAAGTACTGCCTTTACTCTGAAGCCTTCAGTGGCTCCTCGCTACACTTAAGATAAAACACAAGTCTTATCGGCGCTTACGAGCCCCTGCGTGTGGACCTGACCTCTTGCTTCTTCACTACACAATGGTTGCTCTTTCCCCCCATTTCTCTCCTGCGCCATGTCCCCAGGGACTTGGCACACACTATTTTGTCTGAAATGTGCCCCCAAACCACAGAAACAGGCTAACTTCCATTCATCTTTCAAGTCTCAGAAGAAATGCTGCTTTCTGAGAGAAGCCCCTGATCTCAATTAGAAAGCCCGTCTTAACCTCACTTGGTCCTCATTTGAGGACCTTTTCCTTCACAGCACACTTATAGCTCTGACTCCCTCACTAGGCTGCAAACTCCTTGAGGGCAGAGACTAAATTGTTGTTATTATTCTATAAACCCAAGGCGTGCTAATGTCTAGCACACAATATTTGTCAAATACATATTTGCTAAAACTGAATGAATGGTAAATACTTATGGGGCTGGCATCAAATGCTGACCACAGTCTGAAGGCAGGAACCTAGCTTGTCACCTGCTACCTCCCAGTGCCCCAAGCGTAAGGGGCCCATGGGAGTTGGTAGGCACAGTGCTCAGAAGTGGAGTCTGACCAGAGTGCCCGAGTTTGATTTCCTGTAGTCTGGACCATTCTACCTGTGGACTAAGCAGCAGCAGAAGCAGGAGCACGAGGAGGGTCGAGACTGCACTCAAGACTGTCCTCACCACAGCCTGTCCACGGGGCCCTGGTCACACGTACATAATGCCTTGCTTCTCTGTAACAGGCGCCTTTGGCCTGTGCCCTTGCCTCCTCTCCTGCCGACACCCCCATCACCCACAGACAGATGGGAAATCTCCACCAACGACTAACACTTCCTTCCAGGCTCAGAGGATCACAGCAGGGGCCTGGAAGAGCTCCTAACAGAGCTCAGGAAAGGATTGATAGGGCTCATGGCTACCCCTCCCCCCAAAGCACACACCGACCTAAAATAGGAATGACCATCTGGATCCACTTATAAGGCTGGCTGGGGGGAGGGAAGGATGGCAGAGCTGGAACTGGCAGGCTGGGAAAGCGTCGAGGGTAAGATGCTGCTTGTTTGAAGGGTGAATTTGGAACAAGTCATCTTGGTGGGAGTCAGGGCACCCCTCAGTTGGCCCCATGCACTAATCCCCGGGGCTAACATACCTTCTCCCTCAGACCATCTCACCCCTTATCCTGGTATTCAAAGGCCCCATGGTCTGGCCTGAACTCCAGCCTTCTTTTCCAGCCTCATCTCTCACCGTCTCCCTTAGGATCAGCTTGGCGTTAACCTCACGGAACTGCTGGCTCTTCAGAGATCGAGCCCGGCACTTCATACCTCATGTCTGCTCACACTGCTTCTTCAGCAGAATGCCCTTCCCCTACTCGCCTACCCACTTTCAAGGTTTCCCACAAATGCTTCCTCTTTGCTCCCAGAGCACGGAGGCTGCTCCTGCCTACTGAATATTCATGTGTGCTTGCACTAGCATTAGCTGTTTACACGTACGTCTCCCCAAGAGACTGAACTCCCTGAGAAGGGGACTGGCTGATCCACTGGTCCTTGCAGCACCCGGCAGACAGGAAGTGCCCTGGGAATACCAATGGAGCTATTTGTTGACCAGGGATGGTACTCATAGGGGCTCTGGGGAAGAATCACCCAATCAACAATCCAGGGGAGCAGGGCTGAGCTTGGGGCGATCAGTGCACAGGTTGGAGGGGCTGCTGGGTGTGATGCAGTGTGTGTGTGTGTGTGGGGGGGAGGCAGCGTCCTCTCTGCAGCCTTTCTGCTCCAGCTGCCATTACCTTCTCCGACTGCTGGAGACTAGGATTCTCCCCCCACTAAACCCTAAACTGTCCTCCAGAATGGTTCCAAACCTTTCCAGAGGGGAGGGGAACAACTGGGGCTGACAGAATGCAAGAAATCATTTTGACCCCTTAAGACATCAGTTTACAAAATGCCTTCCTTTTTGGTTCCATTTCACAGATGCACACGCTTACCTCAGATGACAGAAAGCACAACTAGGACCAGAATTTAAATCCCCTACCCCCAAGTGGACAGTAAAGCCCAATGGTTAAACATGTGAACTCAGGTCTCAACCAGCGAACTCAGCATTTGAACCTTAGCTCTGTCAGAGGTTGCCATACCTTAGGCAAGTAACTGGAGCCGACATGATGTCTAAAGTGGCGAACATAAGTAATTCACATCTTGTAAGATTCTTGTAAAGTTTGATAGGCTATAGCCGAACAGTTCCTGGCCAAAAGAAAAACACTTGGTGTCAGCTATCACAGCTGCTAAAAGCACGCACCACCACTGCAGGACTCAACCACTTTAGAAGCACTGCAGAATCACACATGGCGGGTGTGATCTCACTATGACTGGGAGCCTCCTTACAAAGCAGTGAAGTAGTCAGAGTGGGTATAGTGACATCCATTTCACGACCAGAAGATAGCCCAGAGATTCAGGAACTTTCCTGAGATCTAAGCACCTGTTAGATGAGGAACCTTGATATTGGGCTGCTGCTGGTGATCCCTTTTTGGGGCCATTAGAGAGTAATGAAGCAGAGAGCAGCCTGAGATTCTGCAAATCACCATCGAACAGGCACATCGTTTGGCCTCCCTAGGAACAGGACCTCGTTTATATATAAAGAAATGGGTCAAGAGCTGGAGGCAGAATGTGGTCGAACCATAGATTGTCTCCCGCTTGCCATCATGTCCATCAGAATGCCTGCCTCCCAGCCTCCCCTGCTCAACAGAGCCTGGCACATGGCAGGGCACTCGCTGGCAGGACAGACGAAGATGACTCATGGTTCCCAATGAACTCCAATGGAAGGACCATGCACAATCCCCATATTTGCTATTCCACATCTTCCATATAATGTGGAGGCTCCAGGAAGACAGAGACTAGTCTGTGTTCGTTTTCATTAGGCCGGTGCCAGGCACATAGAAGAGCTCAAAAGGTATAATAACATTAAAAAAAGATTTCTAAAGAATTTCTTCTAAGGGGCCTCCCTGGTGGTGCAAGGGGTTGAGTCACAGCACAATGAAGCTATCTGCAGCCACTGCAGCACGAGTTCGATCCCCAGCCAGGGAGCTGACCCATATGATGTGGCAGACCTCTCCTGTCCCACCCACTGCTCCTCTCCTCTCAGCAGTGTGTTTCACTCTGCCGGTTCGATTCCCCACTGTCTCTGGTGAGTCCTCTCACCCTCCCCCACACCCTGCACCTCTAGCCTATACCCAAGTTCTTGTATGCATAAACAAATCTTTTAAGAAAAAAAAAAAAAAAAAACTTCAGAATCACACTTGGGCTGGGTGAGACATTAGGTTTTAGCTCCTCGGGGCTGATTCTGATGTGGGCAGGACAGCACCTCCGCACCTCCGAGCTATGTAATTTCTCATGGCCTTTTAAATTCGGTGACCCCATTTCAGGAAGCAGGTTAGGGATCCAGTCCTGGTTTTTCTTTAATTCACTAGGGCCCTCAGGCAGCCCACTCCTGGGGAACTGGAATCTGGAACTCTCCCTGTTTGTAAGAGTGGAGACAGGCTAGGTCCGTACTCAGCTCTCGCTGTACGTTGGAATGAGTCTGGGATGCTATAAAGTGGTGGATTTTTAATCAAGGTGGTGAAAGACCTGCACACTGAAAAAGAGAAGATATTTCTGAAAAAACAAGACAGACAAAGGAATGGAAAATATTCCACGCTTATGGGAATATTGACACCATTAATTCTCTTACCTGAAGCAACAGTCAGTGCAATCCCTATCAAAATCCCAACAGCATTCTCCATACTGTACTTACTGTGATGTTTTAAGGTAAGAATGTTTCTAATAAAAACCATCCCCTCCACCCCACAGAAGTGGGTGATTGGCCTTGCCTCAGACCAATTAAAATGGAACCTGTGGGGATGGGACATTAGGTTTTAGTTTTCTAGTTGATTCTGAGATAGTCAGGCTAAGCACCTCAGAGCTACATAATTTCTTGTTGCCTTTTAAATTCTGCAACCTTCTCCTAAACAGAGCGGGAGCAGGCCTCTGGGGCCACATCTGCCTGCAAAAAACATGTGGGTTCAAATTTCTGTTTTTCCTACGCATTCACTGTGTGGGCTGATCTGAACCACAGGTTGTTGGTGGGCAGGGCTGATGAGAGCTTCCAGTGAGCCAGACATGTGGAAGCATGTTAAAAATGGAGTACCATGCATCTTGTCACTATCTCTATGTAGTTCTGCCTTTTCCAGAATGTCATATAGTTGGAATCCTACAGTGTATCTTCCATACTGGCTTCTTTCACTAAGCAATATAGTTTCTTCAGTCTTCGTGGCTTGTTCACTTATTATTGAACAGTGTTTAATTGTACGACTATACTAGTCTATCCACTCACCTCTGAAGGACTTCTTGGTTGCTTCTAGGTTCTGACAATTCCTTTTTCTATTTTTTTAAAAGATTTATTTATTTATGCATACAAGTGCTGAGGTACAGGCCAGAGGCACGGGAGGTGAGAGGATTCACCAGAGACAGAGCGGGGAGCAGAACAGGCAGATGGACAGAAAAACCACTGCTGAGGGGAGCAGCAGGCGCAACAGCACCACGTGGGTCCCCTCCCTGGGGCGCCAGGGATCTAACTCGTGCTGCAGTGGCTGCGGTTTGCTTCATAGTGCATTGCTTAACCCACTGCACCATCAGGGAGGCCCGGTTTTGCCAATTTTGAATAAAGCTGCTGCAAACATTTGCAAACAGATTTCTGGGTGGATATAAATGAACTCATTTGGGTAAATACTAAGGAGAGCAATTGCTGGATCTTATGTAAAGACTGTATTTAGCTTTGTTAGGAAACTACCAAACTGCCTTCTGAAAGGTCTGTACCATTTCACATTCCTATCAACACAGAGAGTTCCCGTTGCTCCACAATCTTAACAACACTTAGCACTGTCAGTTCGGGGAATTCTAGTCCTCCTGGTAGGTTTGTTTCTCACTGTTGGTCTAAGCTGCAATTCTCTAACTGAGAATTGTGTAACACTGAGCACATTTTCATGGGCTAGTCATGTATGTCCTCTTTGGTGAGCTGTCTATCAGATCTTCTGCCTATTTTTAAATTGAGTCATTTTCACATTGTTCTATTGTTTCATGAGTTTTATGAGTTTTTTGTATCATTGAGGCAAGTTCTTTACCTGATGTACATTGTAAATATTTCCTTTCAGTTCTTTCTCTTTCTTCACTCTCTTAGCAGTGATGTCATAGGTCAGTTTTTAGTGACATTTAGTAACTTACCGATTCTTTCTTTCATGAATTGGGCTTTTGGTGTTTGTTATATCTGGAAAATCATTGTCAAGCCCAGCGTCACCTAGATTTTCTCCTATGTTTACCTTCCAGAAGTTTTATCTTTTTTTTATTTTATAGGCAGGTCTATGATACATTTTAATTTTTATGAACAGTGGAGAGTCAACATTTAGATCCACTTTTCTCTGCATGCAGACACCTAGTTATTCTGCACTATTTGTTGGAAAGATTATCTTTTCTCTATTGAAGTGAGTGCTCCTTTGTCAAAGACTAGTTTAACTGTATTTGTGGACCTATTTCTGTGTTCTCAACCACTCCATCCGCCCACTTGTCTGTTCCTTTGCCAATACCACACTGTCTTGATTACTGCAGCTTTTTGATAAGTGTTGAGGTGGGTAAATCATTTCTCTGATTTTGGTATTTGTGTTGGCTGCTCTGGGTCTTTTTACTTCACTAGAATCTGCTTGTCCATAGTACAAAATAACTTGCAGGGATTTTGATTGGAATTTCACTGAAGCTATAGATCAAGTTAGGAAGAAATGAAACCTTAATACTGAGTCTTCTCCATGAGTGTGGACTATCTATTTATTTTGATATTCCTAATTTCTTTCATCAGCTTGTAGTTGTCCTTATTTATTCCTAAGAATATTCCTTTTTATTGTTTTGATGCTGTTAAGAATTGAGATGGAGCACGGGATTTTTAGGAGAGTGAAACTATTCTATATGGTAGTATAATGGTAGATACATGAAATTATGCATTTTTCAAAACCCATAGAATTGAACAATACGAAGAGTAAACCCTAATGTAAACCATGGACTATAGTTAATGTATCAGTGTTGGTTCATTAATTGTAAATATGTCACATTAATGGCAGATGCTAATATGGAAAACTGAACCAGGGACAGAGGAGGTGTGCTGGACTCTCCACATTACCTGCTCAATTTTCTCAAAGTCTGAAACTTCTCTGAAAAAATAAAGTCTATTAATTAGAAAATAAAAGTACCAACTCCAAATGAAAGGGAGCCCCCGGTGAAGTCTTCTAACGGCTCCTTCTTGCTCCCAGGACCAAGTCTACAGTCTTACCACACACAAGGTCCCTCACAAGTTGACTGCCCTCCAGTCCATGGCCCACCCCACCCTTTACAGGGTAGCAGAAATCAATCACTCGGGCTCCATGAAGGAAACGAGACTGGGTGTTGCTCCCTTGGCCTGGTACATTACTCCTCACGCCAATCAGAGAGGTCTTGAAGTGTCTGAAGACTTTCTGTCTATTCCACTAAACTGAGCATTCCTTGCAGGCCTCAGCCTAGTTCTTTCCAAATGTACAAACAGAAGAATCAAACATTTCAGTAGTGAAACTATTGTTCCCACAGTACTGAACCACAGCTCCCACAGTGTGCACCAAGGAACTTTTGTGGCACATCAAATTCACAGGGGGCACAGTAGGATAATTTAAACCTGAGAGAGATGCAACATCTGTTGGCTACTAAGAGAACTCTCTCGAGGCAGTTTGCAGTTGGCACATACGTGCCATTCGTGATTGCAGCTCTCTGAGAAACAAAAATCTTGCTTCTTCTAGTTACGTGTATTACCTTTTTCAATGACTAGGTAGGAATAAATTCTTACTAAGTGATTTGGGCTTAAGTACTTTAAAAGTTGAACTTTCAGGTATTTCTTTTGGCTTAGGTGTGCCATGAAAAATTATCGAGACACTAATGGTGGGGTGAATGCTGGCAGCTGAGAAAATTTGGGAACCTTTGGTTTAAGAAATAAATCTAATCCAGAGCATATCAAAAACTGTAGGTTGTGAAAGCAATTTGGTGGGTTACAACCAGTATTTTCCCAATAGGAAATAACGGTAAACAGAATGCACTGCACGTAGCAAAAGTAAGTACCACTACGAAGTCATGGTCACCGCACACATACAAGAGTGCATGCGTGGGGCCTGGGTCTCGTGGGTCACAAGCTAAGAATGTGCCTTTCTTGTCTGGAGTCTGATTTTAAAAATCTGAAAACCCGCTGAGCTGCCAGTCTCCCTATTTTACGTGAGAAACAGTCTGGAGAGTGAAGCTGGCCACTGCAAACCCTTGGCCGTGGGCGGCCAGCGCCCACACCCCTGCAAGGGCAGGTGCCACAGACCCGTGGTGACTCCAAGGCATGGCGCTACCTGGGCGGGGGACGAGGTGCCCTCACTTTGGTCCCAAGACCCATCTGGACCCCACAAATGCCATCAGCCACACCTAGAACAAAATGGTTTTAATCAATTGCGTCACCCTCACTCTCCTGGGAGCGGAGCAACAAAAAGGCTCGGCTCCTGCCCCCAGAGGACAGTAAGGCTTATGTGTCTCTCCACACTGCAGGGCCCAGGCTGGGCAGGCAGGGGATGGGATGGGAGGCGAGGCAGGGAGAGAGGAAATGGCGGGTGGCTCCAACACAGGAAAGTAAGGGGCCCCTGCTGGTCCTTGGGCCCCAAGGCCCAGTCCCAATCCTCCTGCTGTCCCCTCCCTGGCGAGAGAAAGGTCATGGAGAAGAGACAGGGGAGCAAGTCCTAGCAGCAGGAGAAGCAGCGGCAGCTGTTTCCTTCCCCAATAAATATGCTTCATTACCAAGCTAGAGGAGAGGGCTGGGAAGAGGGATGTGGTGGGGAGGAAAGGGAGAAGCTGCCACCTGTGTTGCCTGGATTAAAGCAGTATCGAGATGGTGCCAGACCCCCCCACCCCCTCCTCAACCCCCTGTCTTCTTAAAACTGTGAAAAAGCTTTTAACATGGCCCTCCTGTCTCCAGGGCAGCTCTGAAGCCTGACTGAGAGGAGGCACCTGGCAGAGACAGGGGCGGAGGGAGGGAGAGAGGGAGGAGAGGAGAACTGAGGCTGCTTCTCCCCAGAGGCTGCAGCTGGAGGGCTGGAGCCAAGTAAGCACTGAGGGGAGATGGGGGGAAGAGGGGGAGGGAGCACCCACTACCATAGCAGCTCTGAGTGGAGAGAACGGGGGCAGAGAGGGGCCTTGGTGAGTGGTGGGGTGACCGCTGCATCCAGTGTAAAGCTTGGGCTGCTGAGGAGGGAGGGGGCTGAGTAAGGGACTTCCCATCCTAGTGGCTCAGGAGACCCACCCCCCTCCCCCCAGAGCAGCAGGGGACAGAGAAAAGCCATCACTTCTTTGGTCTTTGTGGCGGCTCAGCATGTGGGGTGGGAGGGAGGGGAGAGGCCCTTAGTGGGAAGGGAGGGGAGCGCCACCTCAGTGAGAGTAGGCCTGGCTGGGAGCTCTGGCAGGAAGGTCACAGTGAGGCCAAGGAGCGCCCCAGAGAGGAGAGTGGCCGAGGTGCAGAAGGGCTGGTACAGGTGGGTGGGGTATGGTGTGGTGCTCCACCCTCTGCCAGGCCCTGGGGCTAGGCTGAGCCCCAGAGGTGGTCAGTGAGAACAGGTGCAGGGCCCACAGCCAGTGCCCGCCAAGAGGGCGAGGACGCTCTGCAACCGGGGCAGCGACCTGGCCTTGCTGATGCCGGGGGCGCCCCTTCCTCCTGTCTTTGCCCTGACGTGGTGGCTCCGGAGGGAGGGTGGGACCCTATCCTTTTTCAGAACCTTCCCTGAAGACCAAGGGGGAGCTAGCCTGGCCTGTCTGGAGCAAGAGTAGCAACCCATCAAGGCTAGCCCTTACTGGTGGGGAATTCCACTCCCCTTCCTGCTGCCAGCCGAAGGGGAGCCCTGGCCACCCCTGGTCTCCACTCCTGGCCTGAGGCGGGCCAGAGCCCTCCAGGGACATGGAAGCGGGAGGTGGGGGGCATACTGAAGGGTGTCCCTCTGCTCTTCTCAGGGCTGGGGCCGTTCAGAGGCAATCTACCCCAAAGTCTGAGAGCCATGGAGTTGCAGCGACAACCCCGCCCCTGATGCCAACTAACAAACAAACAGGGGAAATGAAAAAAAAAAAAAAAAGGGTGGGGGAAGACAAACCAAAATAGAATCCCTTGACCTCCCGCCCAGGTGGAGGGTCTAGCCAGCAGCAAGGGCTGGGCACCGGGCCAGGCGGGTCTAGCTGGGCCGGCACTGCACCTGGCCCTCAGAGCTGTCCTCGTCGTCAGAGGCCCCAGCACCCGCGCTGCTCAGGCCTGTGATCCGGTAGCCCATGTTGAGCAGCATCACCTCCAGCGGGTCCGCATTCATGCGCCGCTGGTTGGCTTGGGAAGCACCCTCCATGTCCTCCACGACCCGTCCCGTGAGGTCTTCACTCTGCGGCGGGAGCACACACCACAGGGTAGACGCGGGCGGCTGGGGACACCGCAGGCTGAGCCAAGCATATGGCGGGGGATGGACAGGCCAGAAATCCATGGAAACCCAAGGGAGACCACACACCGCCCAGCCAAGGACAGGCGTGGGAGGACACACCAGGACGAGCCGGCAGACACACGCGCCCCCAGCCCACTCTTCCCTCCGCTTCTCCCACACGCCTCCCTTTCTCCTTTTCCTCTCCCCTCAAAGAGAGGGGTCTCTCTTTCCCAGCAAACTGCCTCTGGAGTTAGATATGCCACTTGACCTGTTTGCCAGCTGGAAAGGGGGAGCCGGTGGGGCAGAGGGGAGTGAGAACTCAGGCTACCCCGCCTGGCTACCCACACTGGGCATGGAGGGGGCCCACTGTCCTAAGTGTCCCTGTGGTCAGAGGCTTCACAGGCATCTTTTTTAATCCTCACTGCAACCTCTGGAGGTGGTGCTGTCACTCCCACAGACAGAAGATAAAAATGTGGCTCAGAGATAAGGTTAAGGCCCTCAGGCAGTGAGTAAAGGACCAGGCTTCAAACCAAGCCCCACCAGACTCCAAAGCCGGTGCACTTGTCCCGGGCTTGGGGGACTGGCCTCTGCACAGCTGCGGGGTCCACACGGAGCACAGGATGGCAGCCTCTGAGGAACTGTCTCAGGAGATGGTGTGGCAGCTATTTTGCTCCCTCCTGCCCTCCTGCCCCCATGTCCTGGGCCACTGTTTCCTGGATGTCAGTCTTGTCTTTGCCGCTCCCCTACAAGTCAGCTCTCACCCCTGGAACTGCCCATTCTATCTGGAACATTCAGGACTTGATGTCATCAGGCCTTGGGCCCCTGGGTAAGAGCTTACTCACCCTACCAGCAGCTTCTAGCCTCTGCATGACTCGGTTTTCTTCCCAACCCTCATGGGCCCAGCTAGAGGCCTCGACAGTCCATCCCCCACTTCCTCCCGTCCGGCTCGGCCACTCTCCACATCCTCACCTCTGGCCGGGGGTTCCAGAGCCGTACTACAGGGTCGATGCCGCTGGTGGCCAGGAAACAGTAGCTGGGGTGCGGCTGCAGGCAGTTGACAATGGACTCGTCTCCCTGTAGCACGCGGACCAGGTTGGTGGTCTCCTTTTCCCAGATGAAGAAGGAGCCGTCGTCAGAGCCGCTGACAATATACTGAGCGTTGCTGGTGGGGGGAAGGGCAGGGAGGTCAGGCGGGTGCTCCCTACAGTCACAAGCAGTGGCCACGTGGCTCGGAGGGAGGGGCAGCAGGGACTTCTAGAGCCGCTTGGCCCTCAAGCCGGGGTCTGAACTTGACTCAGAACTTTGACCACACGGTGACCCTCTATCTCATCAAGCCCCGGCCTCTGTTCACTTTTCTCTTAAACTCAGGGTCAGGACAGCCTGGGTCCCTGTATCGCGAAGTAAAACACAAGCCTCAAGGAGCGCGTCGGGACTGGATCTTCCATCTCTAAGGGCTCTGGGAACACCTCGGCTAGGCCTCCTGGACCAGACCAGACGCAGCCTAGAGGACATCTGCCCCCTAGAGAGGCACACGGCACTTCCCCATTTGAGTTGTCTCACCTACCCCAAGGGGGCAACCCTCTCCAAAGGAGGATTTGGTCTCAGACCAAAGGTGTAGCTCTGAGCACATAGTGGGTGTGCCGAGACTGCCAGAGACCCGAGCCTCTGAGGGGTCTTGCCTTGGACCCCCAGTAGAGGGAGACTCCATGAGTCTGGATAAAGAAACCAGGTTCCACGGAGACAGATGGGGGAACAGTCCACGCGCTGTGCTAGATGCCGCATGGTGGTATCGTCCTCATGAGTGTGGGGGTGCCCATGAGCGGGGAGGACTGACTGCCTTTACAGATGAAGAGCTGAGGCTCACGGAGGTAAAGGCATCTGCCTGCCCAAGGACACAGAGGCAGAGCTGGGAGTTGAGATTCTCTTTTAAAAGCATTATGCCCCATGCCGCCAACCTCCTCTTCAAGGGCCTCAGACCTGCCAAAGAAATTGGCCTCCTTGATGTCTGTGGTGGTGTTGCAGTGGCCACAGTAGCGGAACTGGTAGTCGTAGCTTCGCTCCCGTAGCACCATCTCGTCCTCTGAGATGGAGTCCTTGCGGCTCGTGCTGCGGAGGCGGACAGGGCCGCCGCCACCACCAGCTCCCTTCTTCTCCTCTGGGGGCAGAGACCAAGGAGAAGTGAGAACCCTACATCCTTCTCCCACCCCATCCTTTCCCCACCTGTGTTCAGCTCAAGCAGTAGCCATGTAGGGCAACCTGCCTGTGCCCCTCCCCTGGAAAACTGGCACCACAGGGAAGAAGCACGTTTGAATCCAACCCTTGAAATGTTCAAGAAGAGACCTTTGATGTCAGGAGGGTTGGGACTCAGGTCCCTGAATAAAGTCTGGAAGCCCCAAGGACACACCGGTCTGTTCAGCGAGGTGAGAAGAGAGGAGGGGAGGCTGTAGCACTGCCAGGAGAGCTGTGGGTGGGTGACTTTTCAAAATAGATCCACAGCTCTGAAGGCAGAAGGCCCAAGCCCTTCCTCTTTGGAAGTTACCATGGGTTCCAGTGAAAGCACTGGACTGGTTAAGTGCCTTGGGTAAAACCACACCAGTGTTCTCAGCACCTTAAAAGTACCTTGTTCCTGCCTGCTTCAGGGCCTTTGCACATGCTGGGTCCCCTGTGCCTGGAATTCTTTACCCCCGCACAGCTACATTTTGTATTTTCAACTCCTTCTCGTGATGCCTGAGACCCCAGATTAGATGTCTGTTCTTCAAGAACCATGATCAAGCCCTCCTCCTCCACCACCGTCTCAGGTCCCCAAGGCATTCGTCACACTGTTTCTTCATTTACTTGGTCCCTTCACTAGGCTACAATCCCCAGGAATACAGAGACACCATCTGATTTGTTCACAACTGTGACCTAGGACCCAGCAAAGGGCTTGGCACACAGTAGGTGCTTCGAAAATATGCAGGGAAACAAATAAACTGCATGGTATTAAACTGCCAAAGAGAAGGGAGGCCCCCGTCTGCCTCAGGGAGCGCACTGCACCCACACGTTGCTCTGCAATGTGCGCAGCTGCGGGGCTAAGGCAGCAGGTTCAGAGAGGTTGTGTCTTGTCCACATGGCTACCGCACAGCACAGCTGAGACCGGAACTGGAGCCTCACACGCTGTGCCCAAGGCATTTCCACCGCCCTGCACTGCTGCCTCTGCCGCACACCAGCAAGCTGCAAGCCCCACCCCTGGGCTGCTGCCCTTACTCAGATGCCCAACGGAGCAGACGAGGCCGGCCTGAACAAGTGAGGATGCTGGATAGAAAGATGACCTGATGGGCTCGGCTTACTCCTACTCTGAGTTCTGGGCACTGCACTAGGTGCTTCCAAGCTGCAATTACTAATGGTCAATGAGCTCCGAAAGGGAGGTGCTAGCATGCCCCCTTGTCAGGGAAAGAGGAAGTCTCAGAAACCACGTCACGTGCCAAGGTTGCATGCGTCTGAAGCAGCATCTGAACCCAGGCTTCTCCTACCCCAGGACCTGCCCTCCTTATAACGTCATGTAGCACCTACACAAGGACAGCAGCCCCTGCTAGTGCCCACTTACCACCATCACTTTTGGAGAAAAGGGCAGCCGTGATGTCTCGGCCCAATGCGTCACAAGCGCTGCTGTGGGCCTGCTCTGGGAACTTCCCTTTGAAGTCATCCAGGCACTCCAGGGCCTCAGCCACGTACTTGAGCTCAAAGAGGCAGCGGGCCAGGCGGAAGTGTGCCTTCAGGTGGCATGGGTTTAGGGAGATGGCCTTGAGGCAGTCCCTTAGGGCATCGTAGTGGTCACCGTCCCTGGGAAGGCAAGGGAATGTGGCCTGGAGGTGGGGCCATGTTGCAAGCGAGGAGTCCCCACTCAGTCTCCTCTGCTTTCTGTGGCCACCCCAACCCATCGCCGCTTCTCAGGACAAGGGTACTAGGCTGAAGAGAACCTTGGCTCAGCCCAGGCCTTGTTCCCCAGGAGACAAGAGTATGTTAAGGAAGCAAGCCAGGAACTTGGGTCTTGGGGAGGGGTGTGGGGGTGTGGAGGCTGGTGTGTGGCAAAAACCAGTGTCAGGCTGCCCTCTGCTGGAAACAGAGTGCAACTGCGTACCCGCTCACCCCAGGCGCCCGCAGCTCTGCAGCAGAAGGCTTGGCATCTTGCCCACCGCAGGCTCCCCAAGTCCTCCTCCTCATTTCCTCCATCCACCTCCTAAAATCCCCCCGGCTGGCCTCAAAGCCTTGTCCATAGTAGGGGGCCCACAAGGACAGTTCTGTAGTCTGGGGAAGCCAGAAGTGCCAGGCGGGGGACTCAGGGTCCGACCAGCAGGCAGCAAGCCCTCAGCCAGGCCCCCCTCTGTCCTGGCTGACTGATCCACAGCAGCTGTGGCCTCTACCTCCCAGGGCTGGAGGATGGGGCCTGACAGTCTGGCGCAGTCAGCTCTCTGGAAGCTGATGGCGAGGAGTGTGCACATCAGAGCTCCAAACTGCCCCACTCACTTCTCCAGCCTCCTAAAGCATGGATGCAGGGAAGTGGGACTGGTGTTTGGGGGCAGTAGGTGAGGGGAGAGTCACAAGAGAAGTCCCTCCTTCTCCCACCCTGTGCCAGAATACAGGACACATCCACAACCCCCACCCCAGAACCTTATTCCCACCTCTCATCAGGAGCTGCTTCTCTTTTGGGAGCTGTTTCTTGGTTGGCTGGTTGGTTTCCTGCCCAGCTGAGGTGGGCCTAGGACTTGACTGTGGCAAGCAGTACTCCCCGGGACTGGTGGCTCCTCTCTGTGACCAAGGCACAGCTCCCAGCCCTCCCGCATAGGCCAGAACAGGCCTGACATGGGCAGTGTCCAACTGAGCCTGATCTCTCACAGCATCAGAGGGACAGCAGGCCCTGGAGCAGCCTCCCTCAGACCAGGAACAAGCAGCTCCGCCAGTACAGGGCAGGCAGGAGACAGCGTGCTGCCATGCGTCACGAGTCGCTGTGACGAAGGAACAGGCGCTGTTTCGAAACCCAGTTAAGGCCTGCAAGGTGCCCCTCAGAGCTCCTGGGGAGAATCAGACCAGAGACCAGCCAGGAGCCAGGGGGTGACAGCTCCCACTGTATCCAGGAGCAGATGGCAGCCCTGGGGAGACTGACCTGGGCCAGAATGTGACATTCTAGGGGTCACTGGCAGGCATGTGGGGATGGGGAGAGAGCAGGCTGGCCCCAGGGCTCACCCATCTAGGTCAATGCCAGGTCAATCTCCCTGAAAAGACAGCCCTCAGAGCATCCTCTCCTGCTCAGAACTCTTCAGTAGCTGCCCATCACGCACTGAATCGAGGCCAAAAAACGCCACTGCTCTGCATTCCAAGTCCTTCCCAGGCCGGCCCCAGGCTACCTCACAGACTCATCTCCTGCCAGTCCCTTCCCGAACCCTCTGCTCCAGCCAAATGGATTTGTTGTTCTGCAAACAAGCTCTTCAGTCAGTCCCCCACCCCCACGCCTTTGTTCACACCATTTTGTCTCCCTGGAAATGTCCTTCCCCCACGATCCCCTCCTCCTTTCCATCTCCTTGTCTCCGCCTGCCCACACTGAAAGCCCATTCAGCTACCACACCTTCTTGATGCTTCCCTGATCCCCAGCTAAAGCCACCCACTTTCTTCCTGATGCCCACAGCATTTCACCTGACCACTCAGAGACGTACTGCTCCCTGCCTCTTCAGTGATGAGCTATGTTCATGTCTGGCCCCTAGGCACGCTAGAGCCCAAGAGCTCAGAGTGACTGCATCGAGCACATAGTAGGAGCTCAGGGAACATAGCACAAGTACACGCGGTTTGGGAAATGCGTGCGTGGGACAGCTCTCAGCAGGAGCAGGGCCAGGATCACCGTGTTCTACTCAACTGCTGGGACAGGGAGGTGAGACACTCCAAAGCTGTCATCTCCTGGGTCTGGTGCCATGAGGCCTTGGTATACTTCTGATGCCTCAGCTAAGGTCTCTGGGGTAGCATCTTCCCAAACCCAGCTATCGTCCTGCTAACTTGAGTGGGTTTCTTAAGTTTCCCTCCCTGGCCTGCCGAGTTGCAGCCTGACGATGGCACACCAGCTGGCCCGTCTGTCTGGGCAGAGCCGACGGATGCCAGACGGAGCAGAAATGGCTGTGGGCCCAGCTCTATCCATCTCCAGTCCTGGCCCTGGCAGGGGGATGGGGTCTGCCTGTCTGCTTGCCTGCTGGTGCTGTAGGCAGAAGGGCTAGGGACCCCTGACGGTGTCCAGAGATAAAGGACACTTTCGGTTATGGACTTACGCCTTTATCATCAGCCACGGCGACCCAGCATGACCCACAGCTGGCTTCAGATCTCTGGGACCTTGTTTGTGCTTGGTCCAAAGGACCTCAGAGCATAGGAGAGCGAGCCCCAAGGTCAGTAAAGGAGGCACAGCCTAATTTCTGATAGGGGGCAACTGAATTCTCCAAATGGCCTCATTTCCATCTATGAAGATTCTGTCTCTGAAATTCAGTTTAAGGTCCAAATTCTCCAACAGTTGGGCCTAGACAGTCTCTCATATCCTACTTCTTAGTGGCCACAGCACTTTACAAGAGAGCACCATGCTGAAACTACTTGGGAACATGTCCCAGTTACCTGAGTCTTCTTGACTAGAGGGTCAGGCACCTGCTAACCACTAGCCTGGAGCCGGGTGGGGGGTGGGGGCTCAAGGAGGAGCGGTCTGGGCCCAGGAAGCTCTTACTAGGTAGCGGGATGTCACTACTACCTCCCCTAGGTGCGTCAGCACTTGGTCCCATCAGGCCCACTGTCTCTACCCCTCATCCTGGTCTGGGTTTACTCACCACTTGCGCTTCATGTAGGCGGCAGCTCGATTTCCATAGAGCATGGCGTTGTGAGGGGCCCTCTGCACGGCCTTGCTATAAAGCTGAATGGCCTGGGTCCACTGCTGGCAGGCAAAGGCCTCATTGGCTTGCTGTTTCACACGCTCCAGGTATGGGGGCAGCTCTACCTGGGGGCTGTGGGGGAAGCAGAGCCAAATTGGGCCAGCCAAAAGAGGTCAGAGCGGCCCCTCAGAAATCTGTAGCCCTTCTTGGGGGTCACCCATGTTTTCTTAGGCCCAGGGAAATGCACTGTCATCTACAGGAAGGACCATGTCTAGCCTAGTCTGGGTCACCATGAAAGGTGATGGATATAATTCTAGAGACTCATAAGTCCACAAAAAACAGGGACAGAAACAGCTGCTGTGAACAGCTGCAGGTACTTCTTAACCCAATTCCTGGATTGACAGTCACTGATACCAACTGCCTACACGCTGAGCTGAACCTTAGGGCCGCCTAAGTTCTCCTCCTACAACCTCTCTTTAGAGAACTGTTTCTCTCAAGGGCTAGAGGGTTTGAGCACCTCTGATTCTGAAGCCAGCAGTCTCTGGCAGGGAACAGAGACAAAAGACGCTATGGAATGGAGAAGAATACAGTGGGAGGGGCCCATCTATGTAAATCCCTTTAGGAGGGAGCTTGGTAGCGAGAGGCAGCCAGCCCCGGGGTCCTGAGCACAACTAGAGTCCCAGCAGGGAGGAGTGGCGCTGGGACTACCGGCCACCTCCAGAGTCTCTGCCTCGGTTCCCTGACTCTGTGCTACATGTCTGGGTGGGTCAAGAGGGTCTACGGGACACGGCCTCCCTCAACCTGTCAGATACAGCTGGGCTTGGGAGAGCTGGCCAAGGTAGGCTGGGCTCACCTGACATGTCCCCTACTCTCCGGCAGCCGAAAGCCGTTGCTATGAAGGTGCAGGCCGTTAGATACGCCGTTGGACACGCCATTTGTGGACATCTTGCCATTCTGAACTTCTGGCAGGGGGTGGGGAGAAAGGAAGAGCAACAACTCAGGAGGATGGCCGCATTTCTCCTCTGCAGCTCTCAGCTTCCATCACAGGGTTGAATGGTTCCTTAGTAGGGTTATCCTCCCAGGGTTAGATTCACTCCCTGAAAATAAGATCTGACAGACCAGCAGGCGAAGGCATAAAGAAAAGTCTGTGCTCCCTCTGCTGGCTGGAGAGAGACACAGCTTCAACTTGGCACTGCCCTTAGAAAGCAGTTTGCAGAGCTGGACTGATGGCTGAAGAGGTACCTAAATCTACTGCAGATTCCAGGGAGAAGTCAACGAGGACACTGATCCAAGACAGGAAGGGAAGGGCAACTACTTCAGATCCTCAGGAATCAAGTCATGGAAAGAACCTGCTTTTTCAGAGGGAAGCACAGACGACTGTGATGCCAACCCTTCGTAGACCTCTCTGACTTTTGTTATCTTCCTTCTTACTGGGTAGATGGTATCACTTCAGACAATCTACTCCTTTTGGAGGATCACAGTTACAGCACAAGCCAAGGTGCAGGCTTCTCAGCAGAGGTAGCACATACTCAGGTTCTGCAGCAGGGAGAACTTACCCCCTGAGGAGCAGCATTTTCTAGGCAACAGGAAGGTATAAGGGAGAACTTACCCCCTGAGGAGTGGCATTTTCTAGGCAAGAGGAAGGTATATGGCCGCTGCTTGTAAGTCAGGTCAAACAAATAGACCTAGAGTGGAGGGATCAAGAAGAGAGACGAAGGCAATGACGTGAGAATGTGGTTGGGCCTTGAGCATGCACTGGTGGCGTTCAGGCTCACAGTGAGTTTTGAGCACGGAACCATCTAGAGAGGCCAGGAGAGGTGTCTATGGGGCACAGCTCAGGGAGGAAATCTTCCCAGCTGCCTACCCTTTAAGGTGGACTGCTGGAAATAATGTCACTAATTAGAATCACATGTTTAAATGGAACAGCCCCTCCCTCAGAGGTCACAAAGCCAAATGCCTCATTTTACAGAGAAAAAAAACGAAGCCTCGGAGAAGGGAATTGATTTGCCCAAATAGAAGCTTAAAAAATTACAGAAAAAATGAGAAAAAATTAAAAATAAAAACAATTTGCCCAAACACTGCTAGTTACTTCTCTCAGTAAACAATATCTATATTACTTAACATTTACTGCATTCTCACTTTGCTCCAGAAATGCTGCCAATTCTCATTTCATCTAGAAACCTCCCCATGAAGAAGGACTATTATAATCACCCCCTTTATAGATGAAGAATGTAGGCTCAGAGTTTAAGTATTTTATCCAGGACCATAAAAATAGCATGTGGCATAGCCAGGACTCAAAACCCAGTCTGGCTCAAAAACACTTTGCCAGATACTTCTCCCCCATCCTCATGCCACCGGAGGCCAGGTGATGGTTCAGCCCTCTGGAGCCAGAGCCCTATTCTGAGCTCACCTCTCCTCCATCCTATTTCTTTGGTACACAATCACACTTTTCCTTGTAAAGTCATCAGCTGTTTCACTTGCCATGTCTCCCACCATCCTGGGATAGATCCTTTTTCACATTTGTCTCCCTCATGTTTATGTAAAGCTAGTCCCAGAGGAAGTGCTCAGTGAGGGCTTGTAGAATAAATGAATTTTAGCAAGGCTTACTAAATATCCTGACTGAGAGCCCACAAAAAAGAACACTATCAAAGAACAGTGCCTGAAGTTGGACCTGTGTCACAGCCGAGCTGAGCGCTCTGAGCCCCAGAATTTCCTCCTAGAAAAGCAAATGAAAAAACTGAGGCTCAGAAAAATGAAGAGACTTGTTCAACAAAAGACTTGTTTCTAGCACACAGCTAGTAAGCAGGTCAGCATCAGAAGAAGGTATGTTAGCTCTAAAGCTAACGCTCAAGAAATGGACCAGACCAAGGACTCTCTGGGAATTTCACTGATGCTGAACGGCTTACTATGAGCTGTTGTTTTTTGCTACCTCACAGCAGTGGCTGTGAGGCACAAAGCCTGGCTGCTGGGCATGGGTGGTGGTGGGGCAGAGCGACCTTGGGCGGCCATACCTACCTGCTCACCTCCCATGTTGACCAGCAGCTCGGTGCCATTGGGGCTGAAGGTCACGTAGGTGGCAACCAGCACTCGCAGGCGGTTGTTGTAGTCAGGCAGCTTCACCGGGAGGTGACCTGCGGGGAACAGCCCAGTCAGTCTCGTGTGAGGCTTCCAGTACCCCACAAAAGGGACAGAGAACTGTGTGAAGTTAGCACCGCAATGATAGTGACCGCTTTCACCCACAGAAGTGGCTGAAGTGGAGCACCTACTATTCATGCCAGGACAACTGCTTTAGATGTTTCGTTTATGGAAAAGAAATGAAGACTCCTCGGGGGGAGGCAATTTGCCAAAGGTCACAAGATGCCTGGTCATGGCGCCCAGGATGAAAACCCAGGTCTGTCCAACTCTCCAGCCTATGCTCTTGACCACCATGCGATGCTGACCCGGACAAAGTCACCAGGCAGCCAAGAGTTTGGGGCCAGAGCTGGGCTGAGCCCTACCTGCTACGTAATACTGGGCCGCACCATCCGGAAGGGGCTTCTGCCGGTCGCAGAAGGTATGCACGCCTGCCGAAGGGCTCTGCTTCATGCTCTTTCTGGTGGAAGACAAACCATAAAGGTTACGGTCCCTGGCACTCCCCTTCCTAGAGGAAAACCTAAGTTTGCTTCCAGGAGCGATACAGGAGGCACCTTTCTTCTGGATCTCAGCAACCCCACAGGTCCGCCAACTAGACAGCTGTAGGTACACACATTATATGAGTCGGTATTGTCCACTGTTCTGGTTCATCGCGGCTACCCTACCATGCCCATTCTACAGGGGAGAAGCTAAGGCTTGAGGTTCATGCTGAGTCATGTGTGTGAGGAGCAGCTGTGGTTGCCCAAACCTATGAGTCAAGGTGAAGCAGGGCAGACATCCCTGCACCCTCCCAGGAATCCACTGAAAACCCAAGCTGGGGGGCAGCTCAGGCCTCGGATTTCTGTGGAGGTTCTGAATGTGTTTTACTTTTGTTTAGGGGAAAAAAAGAATAAAGCTCCATGTACAGGATTATCACTGCATAAATTCTCATAGTAAAAGAGTATTTATACAAATACTACATACAATGATTTTTTTCAGGTTATGGATGATGGGTAATTTATTGTACTTTTCATATTTAACAAAATAAGCATGGCTCACTGTGTTAAAAAAAAACACAAAATTAAAAAAACCTTTCAAAAGGAAGATGGCAAGACAATGGGGGAGGACAGGCGACAAGTTCCCGGGGACAGGCCGCGGGAGGCGGGGGACTCATACCTGTGGTTGTGGATCATGCGGATGTCATACAGCCTCACGAAGGGTCCACTGGCCCCGACCGCCAGGCAGTTATTGTCCTGGGGGTTGACGGTGAGGCACTTGGCCTCCACCAGCTGGCCACAGTACTCTGTAAGGTCAATCAGCACTTCCGAGTGTTTGCTGTTCTCCCGAAGATCATACTGTCTGTGAGAGAGGACAGAGGGAGGGGCTGGGGGCCTGGTTCCTACTTGGAAGGCAAGGCCCTGATGTGTAAGAGGTGGGGTGGGGTGGGGTGGGGTGTGGGGCTTGGACCTGTCTGTAAATAATAGGGATGGCAAACCGTTTCTTGAGAGCCCTGTGTGTATCAGGCACCTGTAGCAGGCATCTCACACACTGCTTTATTCTAATACAACTCCGTACGGCAGATACTACTATACTGTTTATTATCACTAGGTCCTATTCAAACTATTAACATTTAGCGAGAAACTGCTTTGTGTCCAGTATTGTCCCAGGCATTACACAAGTATTATCTAATTAAATCCTCACACCATCTCTAGGCACCATTATAACACTGAACTCCACAGAAGTTAAGTAGTCTGTCTGGGATAACATGGCCAGCGAGTGCAGCTGGGATAGTTTGCTAAGACTGCGTTGAAACACTTTGTTCTGTTCCTTCTTCATTCCAATCTTAATCTACTTTCTTGCGGAAAAAAAAGTATGTTAAGTGAAAGAAAAGAGAATGTGACGCTCAGAATCGTGTAAGAGCTACCTAGAAACACCAAGTGCCAAGACAAGCTCAAGAGTCCTGTCCGGGGCTGACAGTCACCCCACTGTTGCACCTGCGGAAGATTTCTGCTGTCAGGACAAGGCTGGCTGAATCGGAGGACTTCACCCAACTTCACCCAGACATACGTGGTGATGTCTTCACTATTCAGCTATCCTTACCAGATCGTTCGTCCTAAAATACAGTTCCATTACATCCATTTCCTGGCTCAGAAAATTGTAGAAAATGCTCAATACTTTTAGCATCAGTTTACTTTTACCAAACTCCTCCGTCTGATTTTCAGAGTTCACATACCTCCTAACCTTGTTCCTCATTTTCTAAATGTGGGTCAGCTGTAACTACGAAACTCTTTATCCAGTACGCGCCATACTTACCTGTCTGCACAAACTCTGCTCAAGCTGGGGCATCTACTGCTCTTTCTTGCCCATCCAGATCTTGTCTATTCTGGAACGCCCCACTGAAGACCACCTTCTTCCAGGCCCTTTCCTCATGGTGTCTGTTCCTCCGTGCTTAGGCTCCTGCCTTGGGCCCTAGCTGCTCCGCTTTTTACCTGCAGCCCTGGCGCACTCCAGTCACTCAAGTCATTAAGTGCAACACAAAGCTGGACCCAGGAACGACCAAGTGCTTTCTGTCTTCTAAGTGCAGTCATGAGCTGATGTGAAATGCGTCATTAGGTGATTGTGTGATTGTGCAAGCTTCACAGAGTGTAATTACACGAACCTGGGCGGTGCAGCCTACTATATACAACTAGGCTGTACGGCACAGACTGCTCAGACCACTGTGCGATATGTGGCTCTGTGGTCTGTCACTGATGAAACATCAGTAAATGATGCAAGACTGTCCTATGCTAAGGTTAATTTTAATACCCAGGCTAACAAGAGAGATACTGTGGTAATTCCCATTTTATAGATGAGGAAACTAACTTGCCCCAGGTCTGACTTCAGTGCCCGGCTTCTATCTGTTGTGTTATGTAGTTCATTCATGACTTAAATACCTCTCCTCCTTGGTTAAAGAAAAGAAGGCACAGAGTCCTATAGGAGCTCAAGGGAGGCAATTACCACAGGTGAAAATATAAGGGAAAAGTTCTAAGGTCACATTTGAAGAACTCCAGAAGAGAGTTTACTAGCCAATGACAGTGTAAACCAACAAATTAAATAAAAGAACTCTAGAACGCCCTTAGGGTGCTGAGGCAAAGCATGACAGGGAGATCTACCCTGCACAGATGGCCAGAAAAGTTGCTTCGGAGGAGGCGACCCTTAAGCTGAACTCCACAGGGTGAGCAAGAGCTGGGTACAGAGAATCCCAGGTGGAGGAAACAGTAAGTGTGAAAGCCCAGAGGTGGCAGAGACCGTGCATTTGACGTGGTGAAATCAGGCTGGCAGGCCTGACTATAATGAAGTATGTAAGGAGGGAGGAGAGGGAGGTGGTAAGAGTATGTTCCCAGCTAAGTGTGTTACAGACAACTGCCCTGAACACAAATGTAGCTAGAACCAGGCAACGAGTCAGGATGTGGGAGGAACAGCACAAGCAGGTGGGCTGGGGAGTCAACATGCAGAGGGGCAGTGGAGGGGGGTGGGGTGGGGGAGGTGGGGAGGGTGGGCAGGGGAGGTGCAGGCCCTACTCAATGCCTCAGGTCCTTACCGGATAAGCCCATCCTCAGCGGCACTCCAGAAGGTGTTGGGCCACATGGGTGCCGTGGCGATCCGTTTCACCCGGTTTGTATGGTCTCCAAACATGTGGATCGTCTCCTTTACCGTCAGGTCATGGACATGCACCTTGGAGTCGGCTGCCCCCGTGATCAAGATACGGTCCCCAGCATGAGGCAGGAACTGCTCCCGAAAGATTGAAGAAGAGGTTGGCAGGCAGCGGGGGTAGGACTGACCCAGGGACCACCTAGCATATTAGCAGCCTCTGTCCTCCTCCATATACAGATAAGATGAGCCCATCCAAGACAATCCACCAAGAAAAATTTGGATCTAGAGCAACAGCCCGTATACCTTCAGGTCAAAAACCAGGACACACTTTAGGCCACACTGGACCTCAGGAACCCTTTCCCTCTGGCCCTTTCTTAGATGGCGCTGAATGGATGATAATCACAGCTGCTGCTATTTACTAAGCATTTACCGTGTGTTACGCACCAGGTCAAGTACTTTATCTTACTGCTATTTAAAGTAAGCCCATTAAAAACTGAAGTTCCATACTAATACTCAGTAACTCTGTTCAAACCCATACTCCTCTATGTCATATGGCTGTATGAGGACTGTTTAATAACTTGGTATTAAGTAACCAAATGGAAAGGACTTTTAGTGTTTTAAGAACAAAAGAGTCACAAGGATAGCTTCTGTTACTACTTTTTAAAAAGGATGAAGTTCTATCACCTTGTTTTGGGAGTGGTATTAGCTGGGTGTGGTATTAGCTGAGTTCCCTTTTTTCCCTTGGCCCAAAGATTGAAATATCTTTTTTTCTTAATTGAAAAGTTTCTCCCAACCCACAACAAGGCTAAATGGGTGTTGAGGGTCAGGGGAGGGAAGTCATTCTGCATTTAAGCAGTTTAAATTCCAGTTGACTTTAAATGTTCATACAAGAGCAACAATTCACCACTCTATACATACAACTCTCTAATGGACAAGGGCTTGATGAAACAGAATTTAATCATTTTAAGGGTTAGCTAGTAGTTTCTAATCCAGTGTGGAGACAGCATATACTCCTTGTATAACAGAAATAAACAGGCAATAATTTGCAGTTTGTAGTTACTCCCACACCCACTCCCACAACTGTACACCAGGGGGAGCTCGTGGGCTAAATAAATTTGGCTAGTGGTTTACGATCTGAATAGGGGATTCTCTTCCACACTTATTTTTTTTTTTAATCAAAGAGAAGACCGAGAGTCTGGGAATAAGTGCTTTACCCAAGACCTTACTGTAGGAAGTGTCAAAGCCACTGTCAAGTTATGGTGTCTGAACTCAATTATTTAACTGTAACATCAATCCAGTGAACTACTTTATTTTTAAAAATTATTCATTTTTGTCATGAATCTGGGGGATTTTCCTTAGATACTTCCTTTTTTGCAGATGAGCAAATAGACTCAGAGAGGTCAGGAGGTTTGCTTATTAGTTCATATAGCTTCAAAGAAGCAGGGGAGCAGGGGAGTCAAACAGGTCTGCCTGCTCTATAAATAAGTTTGTGCTCAGAAACCTCCCCTGCACCCCCACCCCTCTATCACCACTCACATAAATGTACATTTAACTAGAGCTGACCTCTTGGCTCTAAGAGAGAACGCAGAGTATGGAAAAGGAATTACCACCAGATGCTCAGCTCACAGACCTGTCTCACTCCAGGGCTGACGAGGAACAGGCACGTGAGAGGCACCACGCCCACAGCCCAGCACCCCTGCACTTGTTCTGTGGCTTATCTGGTTACCTTGACAGAGAAGATGTTTGCGGTGTGTCCTGTGTGCATGGAGAGCAGCTTCTTGTGGTGCAGTGGGTCCCACACAATTGTGTGCTGGTCATCGGAACCCGAAGCCAGCAAGCTGCAAATCACAGTGAGGGGTTCTGACCTCTTCTCAAGTTCCCGGGTCCCACTTTCCCATATTCCCAGTTGCTAAGAACTAAGATACACAAAACTTAAAGAACAGTCGATGTCAAAGAATTTAAGGTTATCTTATAAACATTAGTTTGACTGTCTTCTATTTTGCGCTGCGATTTCCCTTTAAACACATTGGCTTTTCAATAAAACAGGTTAGGGACGGTTGTCCAATCTTCTTCCTTCTATCTGGGACTCCTTGATAATTTCAGGCTTAACTTAAGAACACAGCAGAGAACAGCAATCACTTGATGCCAACCTTTTCCTTAGATTTATTAAGAGAAAGAGAAATCCTCTTCTCCTAGACTCCCCTGCCCTGCTCCAGCACCCTCTAGGGGTTTTCAAGCTCATACTTACTCTCCTTTCTCATTCCACTCCAGACAGTTGACACATCCTGAGTGACCCTGGGGAACGAATGGAAAGGAACAAGAGGACCCGTTAAGAGGTTATCCTAAGGAATTCAACACTGAGACGAGGAAATGAACAGATACACTAGCCTTTCCATCCCCAATATTTTCCAAGTGCAAGTGAGTGATCAGAATTGAACTAAGTTGCTTGGCATCTGACAGTATCTGTCATATTCATGATCTCACCTGAGACTGACAGCTCTAAGTCATGGGGCAGGTTTAATTGATCCCATTTTGTAGAAGAGTAAACTGGAATTCAGATAATAGCAAATCGCGGGAGGGAAGTTCAAACCAGTTTCTGCTCCTACCACTAGAAGGAACACTGAGATTTGCCATAGGAAGTTTGCTCAGGGAAGCATCTGACCCAGAGGCAGCACTGTATCAAGTACTTTTCAGGTGCTGGGAGGGGGGTACAGCAGTATATAAAACAAAGCCCCTGATCTTCTGGAACTTCAAGTGGTGGAGCCAGGTATGCTAAGGTAAACTAGCTAAAGTCTTGAGCTTGGGGATTTCAATGGAGAAACACAGAAAGAGTAAGGAAGTTAGCAGCAGATGCTGAAGGTGAAATCATGCACAGAAAATTCAGGACAATGAGGAAACAGAACCCATGAAAAACAGAAGGTATGAGATGGCAGAAACAAGTCTTATATGGAGAAGGGGAGAACAAGTCACCGGGTGTTCCTACGTGGTATTCCTTCTGTTCCCTCACCCCCCACGTCTCTAAGGGATCTGGGTTTCATCTAATTGTCTCCCTGCTCCAGATCAGACCATATATTTCAGGAAGTATAAATCCACTGTCCTTGCCACAGTGATAACTATGTTCTTAGACCTAAGTCAAGAACTTGCTTGGACAAAGGGATTGACTCAGAAATGAGCCACAATCAGACACAAGGGGGATAGATGCTGGGAGTTTCTAGAAAAGGAAACTCCCAGAGTTGATAAAATAGATGACTTTCTTCCTCTGCATGCTGGAATACTCATGTGACACCTGGAATTGCCAGTGCAAGGGGAGCCAGCCTGAGCATGAAATCAACACACAGAGGAAGGGAATCAGAAAAATGGACTCCAAAGCAAATTAAGAAAGAAAAAAGAAAACTGGGGCCACCGTGACCAAGCTTGAGGCCTACTTGAGGGCTTCCAAGTAAGTGAGCCAATCAGTTCATTATTGTTTCAGGCCACGTGAGCTGGGGTCTAAAGCATTCTAACTGATTTCTTTCTTTTTTTTTTTTTTAAAGACTTATTTATTTATGCATACAAGAGCTGGGGTACAGGTCAGAGTCCAGGGAGGTGAGAGGATTCACCAGAGACTGAGATTCACCAGAGACAGAGCGAGGAGCAGAACAAGCTGACTGAATGAAACACACTGCTGAGGAGAGGAGTAGGCACAGCAGGAGAGGTCTGCTACGCCATGTGGGTCCCCTCCCTGGTCGGAGGCAGGGATCGAACTCGTGCTGCAGTGGCTGCGGTTTGCTTCATAGTGTGTTACTTAACCCGCTGCGCCACCATAGAGGCCCCTGATTCTTTTCTTCAGGTCTGAGTCTTTCTTCAGGTCTCAGTCCTTCAAGATGCCTTTCCTGTTCTAGTAAATTTGGGAGGGAGGTATACCCTTCCTAAATGCTCCTACTGTTACACTGTATTATGGCTCCAGTGTATATGTATTATACACTGTATTATGTATTGTGGCACTGTATCATGGCTCCATGTTACTTCCACCAGACTGCCTGAGAAAGCAGGATTAGTGTATTGAGGTATTTGTGGATTTGTGTATCTGAGGCCAGGTACAGTGCCTGGCATGTATCTGTTGCCTGAAAAAAGAAATTAATCCAGTAGGACTAGAGAGAAGATTCAAGAGATACAAACAAATCTAGTTCTCTGTCTAGTCAGAAAAGACTTTTCCTCTACTTTATTCTTCCCTCTTATCCTTTACCCTGTAAAGAATCTCATCTGGATTGTATCTCATTTCTTTCTAAGTTCTCCACTTATATTCATTATTAACACATTCATCTATCTGTTCAAATTTGTCAGACCATCTGCTGACCTAAGGCCTCTCATGGCACCTGGCTGACCCCCACACAGGCTCTGGTTATTTTCTGGGTCAGAATCATTTATGTTCTCAGCCCCCTCATTTTCCCACTAGGAAATACCTTGTGCCTTGTGTTCACATCTCCAGCTTGGTATCTCCCAGAGTAAAGAGGGTCTTGAATGATTGCCACTAACTAAGGGCTTACAAGGAGCAAGGCACCATACTAAGCGCTGCAGTAGAACCCTACAGATGTGCATGTCCTGATCCAGTGGAACTAAGAATATGCTATATTAGGTGGCAAGAGGGGCTTTGCCTATGTGACTGATGCTTAAGGTCCTTGAGATGGGGGCAAATTATCTTGAATTATCCAGAAGGACCCAAAATAATCATGAGTCCTTAAAATCAGAGACCCTTCCTGGATTGCAGAAAACTAGAGGGTGTAAAAGGGACTTGACCTATGTTGCCTCTAGAAGTTGGGACTTACAAGGAAATTGATTCTACTCTGCAGCCTGCAGAAGGAACACAGCCCTGGCAAGACTACCATGGTGAAACCTGCTAATCTGATCTTCAGGACTGTAAGATAATAAATGTGTTGTTTTAACCCACTAAATTTGTGGTAATTTGTTATGGCAGCAATAGGAAACTAATGCAGAACTCTTCAATCATTATCTTATTTAGGAAACAGGTATCATTACTCATTTCCTGGATAAGAAAATCAGTGCTCAGAGAGGTTAGGTAACCTGCTGCAATACTGTGAGCTATCATAACAAGTGTGTATTTGATTTTCATTCCCATTTCTGGCATAAAGTTCCTAGGGAAACCTGGGATTTCATAAGCAATAAGAGCAGAAAAGGTGTCTTATGATTGATAGCAAACTCTTTTTTACCACACCTGAGTTTATTAACAAGGTTACTTTTGGAAAGTACGCAAGGATGAGGGGGGTTGTTAGGAAAACCAATCGCATGATTGAGAGTGCTCCCCTACACCTCCAGCAGGGAACAGGGATTGGAGGCAAAATCAAACACCAAAGGTGAATGATTCAGTCAATCAAGTCTGTAATAAGCCACCGTAAAATCCCAAAATGAGGCCTGGAGAGCTTCAGGGTTGGTAAGCATGTGGAGCTTAGGAGAGAATGACAAGCTCAGTGAGGGCGTGGAAACACTGCCCCCCTTCCCACATAACTTGCCCTGTGCATCTTCCATTAGACTGTTCCTGGATTATAAACCTTTAATATAATATATAAACCTTCAATAATAAACCTCTAATCTAAGTAAATGTAAAATGTAAAATGTTTTTTCTGAGTTCTGTAAACAGATCTAGCAAACTAATGGAACCCAGAAGGGGCTGCTGGAACCTCTGATCTCTACCTCTGTAGCTGGGTCAGAAACACAGATTTGTGATTTGTGATTAGCATCTGCAATGGGGGGAAGGGGCAACCTTGTAGTACTTAGCCCTTAAGCTGGGATCTGATGCTATATCCAGGTATAAAGTGTCTGAATTGAGTTGAACTATAGAGTACTCAGGTGGTGTCAAAGAATTGCTTGGCGGTACGGAAAAACAAAACAAAAACAAACACACACATTGGATCTGCCTAATGTGGCACAGCTAACAGTGAGAGGAAGCAGAAATTTAACTCAAGAGCTTAGGCTCTTACGTACTACCTGAGACATGCATGCTTCCAGAATTATTACCAGCAGGTCCTCAAGTAACATTGTTTTGTTATGACACTGACCAGGGAAAAAATCCTACCGGCCTTGAATGAAATGATTATTTAAGGAGCTGCTCTCATCACATGTTGTTTTGCTTAAAGTCAGTTTCCAAGAACCTATGAATGATGTTAAGTGAAGACTTACTGTATCTGTCCTCAGATCAGCAACCACCCAAAGTACAGAGACAAAGGTCAGAGTGGACAAACGTAATATTTAAGACTCATGATACAAAACAACTTGGAAAAAATATAAAAAGAAAGCTCAAACCAGATTTCTATAAAAATACAAAGTAACTGTTGATAAAAAATATTAATAAAGGGCTTTATAAGTAGAATCAGGCTTGGGAGGCATTACCAGGAACAGAATGTTTAAAAGGAGTTATTTTGACCTTGATAAATAAGACAGGATTAGATATAGGTACACAATCTATAGTCTTGTTGAAGAATACAGTAGAAGAAAATATGCCCATGACATAGCAGAATTAGAAAGTGATTAAAAAAAGAAGGGGAGAAAACTTTAATCTTTTAAGGAATTGAGAAAAGGTAATGGGACTGTTCAGAGATGACCCCTTGAAAGGGTGCCCCTGGGGCCCAGAAGTGTTTCTACTCGGGGTGAGACCTGGCAGGTCAGGGACCTGGAGGAAACAAAGTACACAGAGAAAACCTGTGACAGAAACTCCAAATCTTAATTAAATTCCACTTGCACCCTAACTCTTAGTATTTATTTTTAGTTATTTACTTGAGGAAAATGAAAATATTTGTCTACATAAAGACTGGTATAAGGATATCTTTTTTCTTAAAAAAAAAAAAGTTTAAAATGTAAATAACCCAAATAGTCATCAACAGGAGAATGGATCAACAGAATGTAATATATATATAGTCAGTCATACAGTGAAATACTGCTTAGCAATAAAAAGGAACAAATTGTAAGTCTACACAACAACATGAATGAAGCTCAAAATACATGGTAAGCAAGAAAAGCCAATACAAGAAACACATACTATGTAACGCAACACCATTTACATAAAGTATAAGAACAGGTGAAGCTAGAGAAAGTGGTTGTTTGGAGGTAGGAGGACTGACTGGAGGAATTCTCTAGGCTGACAAGAGTGTTTTCTATTTTGTAGGTGGGATTTAAACAATCTAAACCATCTAACTCAATACTTGAGTCAAATGTACCTCAATAAAGTGAGGGAAGGTCTTAATAGCACTAATAGACTGAGCACGACCTAACCATGTAACAATAAGTTAACAAAACACTGCAATACTAATATCCTTTGTATATGTTTCAATTTTTATAACTACCTTGTGACAGAAACATCATTCCTATTCTCATTTTTCAGATGAAGAAAAGGTTATTATCACATGTGTAAACTGGTGTAGGCATAAAATGAACTAATGTCTGACAGATTCCATGTATTAAGATTGCACAGATTATTATAACAGAATGGAGCAAGTCTCGAAGGCAAATAAAACTCTTGAAATATCCAGACATCTTCAAATATTTCCTCTTGTTGCTTCTTTAACCTAATTGAGTAATTTTTCAACTTTTAGTGTGCTAAGAGTAACAATACAGAGTACCAGTGATGATAACTAAAACTTAGTTTACTATGTGTCAGGCCCTACCTATCCTGTTTCACATAATTTCCCTTGAAAATTCATTAATTGTGCAGTTAATTTAGTTTCACGTGTACAAGCTGTGTTTTCTTGTGCAAATTCTTTAATCTCTCCCTCCCCTGCTTATTTCTCTCCATGCTTGCCCGCAACATACACGCACACATGCATGCACACACACACACTCCTAAATCATTTCAGGGTAAGCTGCAGACTTTAGGACACTTTACCCACTTAACTACTTCAATGTGTGTTTCTAAAATCAAGTATTGTGTCACTCTTTTATTTAACCAGAGCACATTTTACTGATAAAATTTTACTGATACTACTATTTAACATAAAGTTCATAATCAAATTTCACCAACTGTCATTGATAATATCCCTTTTATTTTCCTGATACAGGAACAAATCCAGGATCATGCATTTGGTTGTCATTTTCTTTTTAGTTTCCTTTAATGTGAAAAGTTTCTTAGGACTGTTTTTATAAATGACATTTTTTGAAGACTATCAGCTAGCTATTCTGGAGAATAAGTTTGGATTCGTCTGATTATTTCCCCTTAATTAGATTTAGGCACCCATTTTGACAGAAACACTACCTAAGAGATCTTGTGTCCTTCTCAGTTTACATTTATCAGGTCGCATATGACGTGTTGTTTCTGTCTGGGCTAAGGTGATATCTACCAGGTTTCTCTACTATGATTGTACTATTTTGTCCTTTGTTAACGAGAAGTAACTACTTTTATATTGTGCAAATATGCTTTCCTCCATCAAAGTTCCACCCATTGTTCCAATCACTCACTGACTGTCCTTGATCAAATCAAATCAACTGTCGGAAGACAGTTACAAAATTATAATTTTTCGATATCATTTCATTTAGTGGTTTGCAAACTACTAGAATAAAACACTGTCTCTCTCTCTTCATTCTTTCCTCACTGTCCTTACCACTTTTCTCTTCTTCCTCTTCCCTTTCTCTTACCAATGCAAATTCAGATATTTTTAATGGGTTTTAATTCATTACTTTCATTATTCATCCTGATGTTCATTCAAACTGTCCCAGATGTCAGTAACATGCCCTTCAAGCTGGCTCATTTATCCTTGTGATATCCTTTCATTTTTCATAAATTTCTTTACTTTGTGTTTATCTTCTGGAATAAGAAGCTGCAAGCTCATCTTGTACATTTCCTGTCCCAGACCTGGAATCAATTATTACGAGGACCCGTGGTTACTAGTGAGAAATGAAACTGAGAAGCCAGTGACTCATAGTTATTGAAGTGCCATTGCTTCTGGACCTTTTCAGTACAGAAAGCTGGAAATAATATGTAATAATATATATGTTTTTAAAAATGAGTTTCTACTAGTACAAATCTCAGAGATAAGAGGACAGAATTAGCAGTACCAGTAATTGCCTTTTCCTATTTCATATCTCAATTTCTCTTTTCCCACTGAAATGGAAACACTATTATAGCCATACTCTAAATACTATATTTATTATATATTAATATTGATATATTTATTCCAACTCACTGATTTTGTTCATTTGCTCTGCTCTACAACACACAATACTTACAGAATTGCTACAGCAACATGGCTATAATGACAAATTTAACTAGAGTTCAATCAAACTTTCTTTAAAGTTCATTTGTCTTTAAACATATATATATGGTAAGAAAATACATACAGTCAATACTGTGTTCAAAAATTACCTATGGGTTTGTTGGTATCTGCCTCCCTATCTTTGTTGATTTAACTATAATTTTTTAATGTGGAGAACCTCAACATGGTTGTAAAAGTAAAAAATTCTACAGAAATATCCAGAGAAGGCTTACTTTCCTTTTTCTACCCCTTAATCTATGCCTTCCACTTTCCAGAGGTGATAAATTTCATGGTTTCCACTTATTTATTCTGTTTGTGTATGTAAACACATATGTACCTAAATTCTGATTCCCCCTCTTTTGTTAACCCAAAAGTATATTAAAATAATCCTTAAAGATATGGAAAAGATATTCAATGTTACTCATAAGGGAAATAAAACTTAAAACTACATGGCAATATCATTTTTCATTTGTCATTCTGGTAAAAAATTCAAATGCTTAACCACACAGTCCGAGGGTGAGCTGTGGAGAAATCGGCCTTGCAACTGGGAAGGCAAAATGGTGCAACTCCTGTGCAGGGATGTCTGGCGATCTCTCAGAAAACTACATACACATTTACCCTTTGGTCAGCACTACCATTTCTAGGTTCTTACCCTGAATAGAGTGTTCTAGCGATATAAAATACAGGTGCACAAGGTCATTCACTAGGTATTGTAACTATAAATCAGTAGAGACAACTGGAAGAGTCTACATACAGGAAATCCACTGAAGAGATATTGGTACATCTACATAATAGGGTACTATGCAGCTGTGAAAAATAACTTTAAAAAAATATAGAGATCGTCCCTTAATGATTCTTCATTCTTAACAAGAATTCTAAGTCCAGTCAGGTACCCTTCCTAGAACCCCCTCTGTTCTCTTACCTCATGTCTTCTTTCCTTATCTTCCTAAGAGGCCATGACTACTACAACCATTCTCTTCCAAACTGACAAACTCCAACCCTTGATGACCTACTGTAGTTTCAACTTTTCCTTTCTCTATTGATCCACTCCGCTTGAGAACAAACATGCTCAAGTTTCTCTAATCTAAAAAAGTCCTTCCTTGATGTCAAATTCACATCTGGCTATGACCTTTTATTTCTCTTCCCCTTCTTTAAGTTTTTTTTCACATATTATCTGATTTTTAGGAAATGATACAAGAGATCTCACCCAAGTTACCAAGTATTTAGTGGTTATGTTTTAAAGTTATTTTTTAAGCATTATTTAAAAAAAAGATTTATTTATACATACAAGAACTGGGGTACAGGCCAGAGATGGGGTGTGTGTGAGAGAATCCATCAGAGACAGAGTGGGGAGCAGAACAGATGAATCTACTGAAATACACTGCTAAGGGGAGCAGCAGGTGAGGCAGGAGAGGTCTGCTGCGCCATGTGGGTCACCTTCCTGGCAGGCGGCAGGGATCAAACTCACAGTGCAGTGGCTGCAGTTCGCTTCACAGCGTGTTGCTTTACCCACTGTACCACCAGGAAGGTCCCATATTTTTTAAGCATTATTTTTAAAATGTATGTTATATCATCCTTCATACTTGTACAATCTATGATTTCCCCGTGAAATTCCCACCACCAATTCACCCATGCACTACCACCCTAATAACTAGACCGATACAGTAGTCTTTGATATTTTCACTTCCTCACTTTCTTGTAATACCTGAACTCATGTCTACCAACACCACATGCCACAAAAATAGCTCTTGCCACAAGGTTACCATTATAGCTTCCTTGTTCTAAATCTATGAACACTTTTTAGTTCTTACTTGACCCTGGCAGTATTTGACAGTGTTAGCAACTTCATTCTCAATGAAACTTTCTTCTTCCAGGGTCTGCCACATCACCCTATTTTCCTTCTATCCCCCTTTCTTGGTCTTTCTTTATATCCATTGTATACTCTCCTTTGCCCACCTGGCCCTTATGTTGCTCTTCTTTATGGCTCTAGTGGAGTCTTCCTTCCCATTCCTACACTCTCTAAAGGCAATCATAATTTGCTTTCATTGTCTCAACCTATACTGCTGATGCTTTCCAACTGACATCTCCCGAACATACCTCTAAACTGAGCTCAGACATCCCACCTGCCTATACAGGCAGTGCTACACAACCCATACCTATGGCTCCAAAACACCCTTAACCAAGCTTTCAGCCCTCCCTAACTCAGAAATACTATCACCACCTAGCCTGCCTTTCAGGCCAGAAACAGTATCTTTGATCTCTCTCTTTCCCTAACTTTTCACACTCAATCACCAAGAATTCTGTTAATTCTGCCTCTTAAATAACATTCAAATTCACTGACTTCTCTCCATCTAAATTACCACTACCTTAATTCAGGTAACCCATTATTTATCCCTGTTTAAATCTCTACAATCTTCACTTTGAGGTTAAGATTAATTTTTTTAATAGCTTAACTATGATCACATTGTTCCCAAGATTAAAAAAAACAACAACAGGGGGCCTCCCTGGTGGCGCAGTGGGTTAGGCAACGCGCTATGAAGCAAACTGTAGCCACTGCAGCACGAGTTCGATCCCTGCGTCCGGCCAGGGAGGGGACCCACATGGTGCGGCAGACCTCTCCTGCCTTGCCCGCTACTCCCCTCAGCAGTGTACTTCTATTAGTCTGCCTGATCTGCTCCCTGCTCTTGGTGGTGAATCCTCTCACCCGCCCCTGTACTTCTGGCCTGTACCCCAATATTGTATGCATAAATAAATAAATCTTTAAAAAAAACAACAACAACAACCATTCAGTGGCTCTCCATTAACCTTCAGATAAAGTCCATAGACTTCAGCATAGCTTACAACGTCCTTTATCATGAACATCCATCCCATCCATATTCACTTCACTAATCTCATCTATTATTTTTTTCCACTGTATTCTGTGATTACCCGTTCCCTTGAACTCAACACCCTCTTATTCAATCTCGCATTACTTAAATGCAGTTCCCCTGCCTAGAACACTTTTTCTCTGCCAATCTCCCCCAAATTTATCCAGTTCCACCCATCCATCTTTCAAGCATCAACTAGGCTAGATTTCTCTTAGGAAGCCTAGCTGAGATTTTTCTGGCCCATTATGTTCCACTCATTTGTGAAATTTCTCAGATTAATGATGGACATAAGAGGGAGAAGAATATGGGACTGAGGAGAGAACAAACACTTGTTATACATTACATTTAATATAAGAGTAAAGGAGTACAAATTGGTACAAACTCCAAAAAGGCAATTTTGGTACTATTTATCAAAATCATAGGAGCATGTACTCTCTGTGTTACTAATTCTCCTAAATGCCATCATGTATTTGTCCTATATACACTCATACGTGCTGGATGATGTTGCACGAATAGCCTTCCCAATACAAAAGTAACCCGCAAGACCATCAACAGAGACAGTTTAAACAAATTACGGTGTATTTACACAGAACACTTTGAAGTCATGAAAGAATTAGAAAGTAGACATATTTCTATGACTGACATGATACAATCATTAACACTATATTTTTAAATTAAAATAATAAGGTGGAAAACAGTAATTAGGATAATATTTGAGAAAAAAGTGAGCATTTTATACATTTCTCTGGAAGGATACTAAATTGATTACATTATTTGATTCCACGGTAGGCGGCTAGAAAGAGTAGAAAAAAGATGATGTTTAAAAATTATTTAATTAAGAAAACCACCCCCTTTATAATTGAAACCAAAAAATTTAAATACTTGGGAATAAATCTAACAGAAGAGGTGAAGGACCTTTACAAAGAAAATTTCAAAACATTGCTAAAAGAAATAGAAGAAGATACATAGAAATGGAAAAACATCCCTTGCTCATGGATTGGAAGAATTAACTTCATCAAAATGGCCATCCTACCAAAAGCAATCTACAGATTCAATGCTATTCCAATAAAAATTGCAATGTCATTCTTCAAAGAAATAGAAAAAAATTGATGAAATTCATATGGAGACACAAAAGACCTTGAATAGCCAAAGCTCTCCTAACTCAAAAAAAGGGAAGTGGAGGGATCACACTTCCTGACTTCAAACTTTACTACAAAGCCACAATCATAAAAACTGCATGGTACTGGAACATAGACCAATGGAATAGAATAGAGAGCCCAGAAACAAACCCACAAACGTATGAACAACTAATCTTTGACAAAGGAGCAAAGAATATACAATGGAATAAAGACAGCCTGTTCAATAAGCGGTGCTGGACAAACTGGACTGCTACATGTAAAAGAATGAAACTAGAATACTGCCTTTCACCATGCACAATAATCAACTCAAAATGGATTAAGGACTTAGACATAAGACCTGAAACCATAAAATATCTAGAAGAAAAAGTAGGCAAAACCCTACATGATATACACATCAATCCACAAAGAACTAACCAGACTAAACAGAAACAAAGAAAACAACCCACTCAAAAAATGGGCAAAAGAGCTAAAAAGGCAATTCTCCAAAGAGGACATGCAAATGGCCAACAGGCATATGAAAAAATGCTCAACTTCT
>JAGFMF010012145.1:6966829-6977343 GCA_019455555.1 Galemys pyrenaicus | reverse complement strand
AACCAAATAAGGATCAAGGAAAGGAATAAGAACAATAATAATAACAATAACAGCAATAAAGACACAAAAACCTAAAATGAGGAGACAAGGACAGACTGGAGACACTTGGTGTCCAGGGAGGTGAGAGGATTCACCAGAGACAGAGTGGGGAGCAGAACAGGCAGATGGACTGAAACACACTGTTGAGGGCAGCAGCGGGCGAGGCAGGAGAGGTCTGCCTCGCCATGTGGGTCCCCTCCCTGGCTGGGATCGAACTTGTGCTGCAGTGGCTGTGGTTTGCTTCACAGTGTGTTGCTTAACCCACTGCGCCACCAGGAAGGCACATTTTTTTGCAATAATTTTTTTTATTATGAAAGTAGTTTTGATCTTATGGATCCCCTGAAAAAGTTTTGGCGCTTCCCATACTATAGACCATCTCTCTGTCACTGACTTTCCAGTTTTTATCCCAGTCTATATCTCTCCTAATCCCAGACCCAATGGACCCTACAACAATGACAGAAATCTCTTTGATCTTATCAAAGGCCAAGCCCTCTGTGTGCACTGAATCCCATTCCCTCCTACCTTCCCCAGAACCTTGCTCTTTCAGTTATTCTTTCTCCTATGTCAGCAATTTCTTCGTCTTTCATCAGCATACAAACATGCTCTAGTATTTCTTTCCATTCTCACAAATTCGTTTTTGATTCTACAGACTTCTCTAGCTACTGCCCCATTTCTCTGCTTCTTTTTATAAACAAAATTTTTCAAGAGAGCCTACACTCATCAACAAAGCTAGAAAAAACAAAAAGACTTTGAAAGGACACTGGCAAAATGGTGGTGGGAAATGGGGACCACAATTGATGTCAAATATATATAAATGAAGGAGAAAAAAAAAACTTTGAAAGGGGAAATAAAAAAGATGTCATTCTTCCTCCATTCTCCTGAAATAACTCCCTATTGGTCAAAGTCAACCAAAAGACAGAAGACAGAAGACCATTGGTCTATCTATGCAAGTCAGCTGCCTAGTTAGGAAGCTGAAGAAAGGTAAAGAGTAGATCTATACAGATGGGACAAGAGGAAATATCTTTTATAGTTTACCTTTCTTTCTGTTTAACATCATGTTTTTCTTTTCATCTAGGGGAAAAGTTTGAAATTCATTTACATCAACTTTGAAATGCATACATACATAAATTGCCATCGCTTTATAACAAGGAGAAAAGTTATTTAACGCGTGGTGCCACTTCTTCCTCACCTACAATTCACTCTTTTTTTTTTCAAAGATTTATTTATTTATGTATACAATAATTGGGGTACAGACCAGAATCACAGGAGGTGAGAGGATTCACCAGAGACAAGAGTGGGGAGCAGAACAGGCAGATCAACCGAAATATACTGTTGAGGGGAGCCGCAGGCAAAGCAGGAGAGGTCTGCTGCACCATGAGAGTCACCTCCCTGGCTGGGGATCGAACTCACACTGCTGTGCCGCAGATGCTTCACAGTGCAGTGCTCAACCTGCTGCACCACAGGGAGGCCCTCCAATTCACTCTTCATGCCCCCTCCCATCTAGCATCTTGTTCCCACAATTTCATGGATCTCCTAAGACCGCAGTCATTAATTATCTATGCTCATCTTACTCAGCCTCTCAGAAGCATTGAGTATAACTGGCCTTTCTTGAAATATTTCATTACTTGACCTCTACACACTCCTGGTTTTGTTTTCCTTTGTATTTCATTGAGTATTCTTTCTTGATTAGCTGTTTTGTTTTGCTTTTTTAATCTCAACTAGTACTCAGCTTCTGAAAGCTGAAGTGTCTCAGAAATAGGTCACGGGTGCTATTCTTTAAGACTCCATAGGCATTTTAAGACTCCAGATTTCTCCCCATAGTCCAGAGCTTTTTCCTGATTAGTACTATTAATTGCCTACCTGGTATTTCCACAGTTATCCAACAGGCTCACAAACTTAATACATCCAACCTGGTTTTCATTTGCCTTTCATGAAGTGCCTACTGACACAGTTCACCGTAACATCAGTTGGTACTTGGTTTCCAGATCTTGGGAAACCAAAGATGGGATCATGCTTTATGTTCATAGAAGTTTCCAAATCTATCTGGACAAAGTTATCAAACTAAGAGACAGGTTAAGTAGAGGCACAGCTGAAACAAGCTGAGATGGTTAAGGGTCACTGTCACCTTAGCATTCATCAGAGTAGGGTTTTTCAACATCAGCATTACTGGCATTTGGGGCTGAAGAATTCTTCATTGCACATTCTCTGTTGTACTGTGCATTGTGTATGATTAGCAACATTGCTGTCCTCCCTCCCTTTCCTCTCTGTCTAAGCCAGTAGAACCTTTCTTTTTCTTTTTTAAGATTTATTTACTTATGCATACAAGAATTGGGGTATAGGCCAGAGTCCAGGGAGGTGAGAGGGTTCACCAGAGACAGAGCGGGCAACAGAACAGGCAGGTTGACTGAAACACATTGCTGAGGGGAGCAGCGGGCACAGCAGGAGAGGTGTGCTGCACCATGTGGGTTCCCTCCCTGGCCGGGGGCAAGGATCGAACTCATGCTGCAGTGGCTGTGGTTTGCTTCAGAGTGCGCTGCTTAACCCACTGCACCACCAGGGAGGACCCCAGTAGTACCTTTCTAATTCTGACAACTAAAACTATCTTTAGACAGTGCCAAATATCCCCTTGGGGATAAAATCAGCCATGTCCCTCCTCCCAATTGCACCAGAGGGATGCACTGTTATGTTCCAAAGGAACTAATGTGACCCCCTACATATGGGAGAAAAAAAAATAGAGTAAAAGATAAATAATCAATATATGAGATATAATGTTTTCAAAGATTTTTTAGAAGTACGGGAAAATAATCATAATATAGAAGTATAAAAGGGATTACCGAACTGTGCAAGTGGTATGAGTCCAATTTTATAGGGAAAAAAATATTACTTAAGCATTAAAAAAACTGGAACACTTAGGAATCCTAACTGTTATCAAACTAGCTTGGTATGTGCAGGAGATTGAATTAAATGCTTCAGACAGACAAATCTCATTGAATCATCACACCAATGCTGTATTTTATGTATCAAGAAACAAGGAGTAACTCACATAGAATGATACAGCTGTGAAGAAGATAGATCTTGAGAATAAATTCATCCAGCTCCGATGCAGGGTGTCATATGTGCATTACACTTCATGATACACACAATACCAAATGTGGCAATGTCTGTCTCCAGATGGCAGAAATAAAAGTGATTTTTCTGTCTATCCCACATTTTCTACAGATATTTTTACTTCTATATACAACCTTTTATTGGTAACCCTCCCACCTCCAAGACAAACATTTTAAGCAAAAGTTGCGAGGAGGGCCTCCCTGGTGGCGCAGTGGGTTAAGCAACGCACTATGAAGCAAACCACAGCCACTGCAGCACGAGTTCGATCCCTGCTGCCGGCCAGGGAGGGGACCCACATGGNNNNGCAGACCTCTCCTGCTGTGCCCGCTGCTCCCCTCAGCAGTGTACTTCCCTTGATCTGCCTGTTCTGCTCCCCACTCTCTGTGGTGAATCCTCTCACCCCCACCTCCGGCCTGTGCCCCAGTACTTGTATGCATAAATAAATAAATCTTTAAAAAAAAAAAAAGTTGTGAGGACTACTTGGTAACATAGAGAAAAGTATTACTACATGTTAACTTGCAAAGTTCAGTGTAAAGTATAAGTATCCAAAAATATGAAGGAGAAAAAAATGAAATACACAAAATGCTAATAGGTAGGTGGGACTAAGAAGTGATCTTTTTCTCTATCTTAGCCCATATTATTATTAATATACTTACATTCTATGGTGAATAAAAGTTGAGAATTAGAAGAAAGCAGAAACAATAATCAGTAATCACTACTTCAAGATAACACTGTTAATACTCAATTTCTTTCTAGTCTTTATCTAAGATCAATTACAAATACTAATCTGATTAAACCAAAGAAAATTCTTATTCAACCTAAAGATAACATTAAGTTGGATAATACAGCTAAAAGTTGGATCCAAAACATGATCATGAGGGGGCTTCGGTGGTGGCACAGGGATTAAAATCTCAGCACTATCAGCTGTCACCAGCCACTGTGGCGTGACTTAGATCCCTGGCCAGGGAGCTGACCCATACGGTGCAGCAGACCTTTCTTGTCTCTCCTGCTGCTCCCCTCAGCATGTATTTCAGTAGATACGCATATTCTGCTCCCCATTCTGTCTCTGGTGAATCCTCTCACCCCCCTGCACCTCTGGCCTACACCCCAGTTCTTGTATGCATAAATAAATAAAACATATCTTGGAAAAAAACACAACAAACCCATGATCATGAGTAAGGAAAGGGAATGAAACTAATATTATGGAGTGTCTCTGCGTCAGGCACAGTGTAAAAGATAAACTTCCTGTTCTCTGAGGACTGCACTGGATAACACTGGATAGAGTACTTGACTGACCTTTCTACACTTTTTTTTTAAATACCTATACCTTATTTACCTCTCCACAACATTTCTTTGAAGCTAAAATGAGAAAGCATGAATGTGCATATTTATGAAAACACTTTGTAAACTCAATTCCTGTACAAAAGTAAGAATCATTATAGTCTAAGTCAACATTAAAGACAGTGCTATGCAATTTAACAAGCTTTCCCAAGTACAAATCAAATAATATGAGCAAAAAATAAGTTTCTGTGCATCCTAATCTCAATTCAGATGATCTGCCTAGTGAAACTGCAGAAAGGAGAGGTAGCCTTCAGGTACGACTTACAGAGAAAAACAGCGGACTGCTGGACACCTGCATCTAGCATACACAATGCATCTCTCACCTGTAGCTCTGCTTCGAGGCCCAGTCGCCGGATAAAGGGGTCAGTGACATGGTAACGCCGCTCAAAGCTCAAGGCACCCCGCTCCTAGAGGACAGAAACAAACTCACAGTTTCGCTGGTTCAATTCAACATGATTTACTATCTGCCTGTTACATATCCAGCACTGTGATGGATGCCACCAGAGTCAGAAAAGATAGCAAAAACTGGATATAAAAAATTAGTATAGCAGGAGCTACACTATATATACTACACTTGGCAGGGATTAAGACTAATAAAAGAGTATTAATTAAACACTAAATTAAGCTTGTTGGGCCACACACAAAAAAAGGGAACAACAAACAGGGAATGCTTCTGTATTTAGGCTGACTCGGTGGGCATCATCTTTAGGACACACAAAGAAAAACAACCTGCATGGTCCCTTCTACTCCATGATTCTGTGCCTTTAAGAAATGAGACTTGCCTCTGAGGGCCACTAGTTTAATGAAATCATAAAAACCACAAATGGACAAAGCTCCAAAATGATTCAGGAATGCAGGGGCAAAGACAAGAAACACACAAACGAATATGTACCAAGTACATGGCTCGTGTAGAGGCATAACCTCAGTCTTTCTGGGTGGGGACTACAACTTAAGCTGTACCCACTTAATTTCTAAGACATTTTTATCTAAAAATAATTTTTTGCGCACTTAATCTTTTCTCGGAAATTTTGTGTTCTTTCAGATTTTATTCTCAAGATCAGTCTGTTCGTAAACAGACATTATCATTTAACAATAGAAATCAAGATACAAAGAGGAAAAAACAAAGTTTTACAGGTAGGTAATTAGGGCAGTGGTGAGATTAAGTTTCTGGCCCTAGTTTGGGGTTCTTACTATGGAACCATATCATATCTTGGTCGAATACCATGCATTAAACCCCCACGCTCCTTTACTGAGGGTTCCCCTGACAAAGCCTGACTACCCCACAAAAAAAAACTTGAATGCCCAGCCATCCATTTATTTCATAGCACTGGTATGTTTTCTGTGTACAAACTGTAGAGGGCAAGTGCAGGCCTTGAAAACAGAGACCCTCAAAGAAGAGACAAAGGAGTCTAAGCTGAACTGGAACAATGACTTTCCCAGTGTCTGTTATATGTACAACTTGATAGCTGCAACAATATGAAGAAGCTGTTTTCTCCTGCTGAAGCTCACTCCCACAACATGCATATACCTCAATACACACAGATGTGCACACACATGCACAATACAGTGATGGTTCTCCTCCCTCACCGGCCTCCACTAATCTCAGCATCCCAGGTACAAGGGCTTAGACAGAGGTGTATCTACAAATTCCATTTTCTTAGGTAAAAGCAGATGGGAGTCAAGAGACGTTGATTCTAGTCCTGGGTCTGCCACTAACTAGTCATGTGGTTTAGGCAAGTCACTGACTCTAGATTTCAGTTTCTTTGGTTGTAAAATGATCTGTGGGGAAGAAAGGACTTCAAATTCTGATTCAGAGATGTGGCCGCTTACCTTGATCTGTCTGCGGATGAGGTCTCTAGTTATGTTGACTTTTGCCATCTTCTCTTAGTAAGTTCAACGGAAGGAAGCTATAGAAGGATCTTCAGGACCCTTGAACATTCCAGCCAAGTCCAGGTCCACAAGACACACATTTAATTACCTGGGAAAAAAATCATCCAACCTTGGAGGATGGGATGAGATGGCTTCAGAGCCCTGATCCACTCCTAAAACAGCCCACCAGTCAACCAATGAATTAGTTATTGCCTATGATTAATGGCATGCTCGATAATGCTGAAAATGGATAGTGATAAAATCCTCTGAAATGGGTAAAGAGGGTGGGGTGGGGGAAGAGACAATGATTCACAGTCACAGGTATTGGAGCAAACACTGAGGGAGTCATATATGCTTCGTCATAAAAATGGGGAGTTGAATGAGTATGAAGGAAGATGGAAGCATGCCTGGAAGTTGAGAACAAAGCAACAGACAAGAAAGATGTTGTTTTACTTGTTCAGTATGCATCTGTGGCAATCAGTTGGAAACTTAACTGTTCTTCAAATCTCTGTCCCTCAGCTTTGCTCTCCCGAAAATCCAATCAGCGATCACATTCAACCGAACAGAGTCACAGACCCAAAGAGTGGAAAGTAAATGTAATGGGAATCATGCCCAAGATCCAACTGGATAAAGAAATCCCTCCTCAATATCACAGTAGGTAGTCAACCCTCCAAAGCCACATCTGGATCTCCAGGAGTTGGCTTTCCATCAGCTGGTCTCCTGTAGATTCTGAGTAGACCCTCCTGAAATCACACCTTCTCCACCTGACCTGTGAGCAAATACCTTCCTTTCCTTTGGCATTTGACTAAAAAAGAAAACTCTCTCTATATAAACACTATGTTACTACAGATTTTTTTATTTAGTGCCAAACACACGGTAGGACAATAAAAAACATGTTGCCTGATTAGATGTTCCCATCAGTCTGACTTCTTGGGGTTTGTGCCTCCATATATTTGGGGAGCATAATATTTTAAAAAGGCAAGAACCAGGTTTCCCAGAATGTGCAAGGTATTAAGTCTCAGCACTATGAAGCTATCCACAGCCACTGCAGCAAGAGTTCTATCCCTGGCCAGGAAGCTGACCTATATGGCCAGCAGCAGATCTTTCCTATCTCACTCGCTGCTCTCCTCAGCAGTGTATTTCAATCAATTTGCCTATTGTGTTCCCCACTCTGTCTCTGGTGAATACTCTCACCCCTCACCTCTGTCCTGTTCCCAAGTTCTTGTAAGCATAAACAAATAAATCTTTAAGAAAATAAATAAAAGGGCAAAAGCCTACCCTTAAAATGTAGAAGCTATCTAGCATTGCATCTGAGTGAGTACAAAACACTGTAAGCACCAAGAATACTCACAAATGCTAGTTAAAAACAACTGTACTTTTGTGGTGACTTTTCCAGGGGCCTTTGACCATTAAGTGAAAAGTATAAAATTGAACAAACTGACACTGGTCTACAACGGTGTCTACAGTTATGACTTGTGACATAATGGTCAAAACTAAAACAGTAATTTCTCCCACTGAGGGGAAGAAGGAGGAGTGACAGGAGGGAAGATGACAAGGTGGTGGCACTGAAGAGGTGGTGGAGGATGAGCAAGGCAAATGTACATATGGGGGTGTGAGGCTGTATTCCCAAAAGTACAGTTATGTAAAGTAGTTATTAGTTTATTATATATATACAATATATAATAAAACCTGGGAGGAAATGACGGTATTTTGATAGTTAAAAAAAATTCTCCCACGATCACAATATGGGGCGCAGCTTATTATAATGGAAAGAATACCAAAGCCAAAGAGCATATCTTGTCTTAACTAAGACCAGTTATGTGACTGTCAAGTCTCTTAATCTCTCCAAGTGTATACCCATTCCTGGGGTTCATACACTTGGAATGTGTCCGTTCTATGTACCCCTTCCTGGGATTCCTGGTAAGTGCTGAAACAAACACAGAAAGGATCAAATAGACCTCACCAGAAAAAGGTTCATTCTTTACTAGTACCTTTTTCCCTGGAGGACTGCTAGGAGGTTCAAATGAAATAACCTAAGTTAAAAGGGTTTTCTTTAATATATTTTGAAAAGAAGATAATTTTTTTTTATCTTTAGCATATTGGCAAATGCTTTACACTTATTATGTACTAGGAATTGTGCTAGGTGCTTTGTATTTATTCATTCAACAAAGGAGCACAAGAGGTTTCTATTATATGCTAAGAACTATTCCAGGTCCCGTGTACAGTAGTGAACAAAATAGGCCAAGTTCTTTACTCTTACAGTACTTACATTCTAGCTGGAAGGCATAGATAATAAACAACAACACAAATAAGAATATATCCAGTTATGAAAATACTGATTTTAAAAAAGTGGTTATGAAAATGGCCAATTTTAGGCTTGAGTTCTAAGATATAGTGGACATTTATAGTTTTCTGATTGTTTCTGTATTTTGTTAATTCCCCAAAGACACTACCCAGTTTCCCTTGTTCCAGCCCATTCTTTAAGTTTGGTTTTGTGCCCTTCCCTGATACTTTGTGAGTTTCTCTACTATCCCTTCAGTGTTCAGAGTTGGTTTTTTTTTTTTTTTTAGGATTTCTTTTTCATTTATTTATGCATATAAAAACTGGGGTATAAGCCAGGGATACGAGGAGTTAAAGGATTCACCAGAGACAAAGCAGGGAACAGAACAAGCAGATCTACTGAAATACACTGCTGAGGGGAGCAGCAAAAGAGATAGTGGGTCAGTTCCCTGGCCGGGTATCGAACTCATGCCACAGTGGCTGGTGATAGCTAGATACTGCTGAGACTAAACCTTGCGCCACCAGGAGGCCCCAGAGTTGATTTCTGTTGCTAATAACGACAAATCTTTTCTGACACATCTCTAAAAATGACATTTGGGTTAAAATATGAAGGAGAGGGAGTTACAAAGAACTAGGGACGAACCCTTCTGAGGTGAGACAACACCAAGGCTACAGAAGAGGACTGGTTTAAAACACTTGTGTGCTATTACTACGATCGTTTTACAGATAAGGGAACATTCATTTTTACAATGTCATGCAGCTAATAAACTGAAACTAGAGCAGGGACTGAAACCCAGAATGTATGCACACTCTTAACCTATGGTAAATAATTCTTAGAATGATGATCACAATTGAGAACCCACCAAAAGAGCCAACTAAATTGTTGTTATTCATTAATTTTGTTTTTTAAGATTTACTTATTTATGTATACAAGAACCAGGGTACAGGCCAGTGTCCAGGGAGGTGAGAGGGTTCACCAGAGACAGAGTGGGGAACAGAACAGGCAGATCGACTGAAACACACTGCTGAGGGGAGCAGCGGGTACGGCAGGAGAGGTCTGCTGCGCCATGTGGATAACCGAACCCATGCTGCAGTGGCTGCGGTCTGCTTCATAGAGCATTGCTTAACCCACTGCGCCACCAGGAAAGGACCATTCATTAATTTTCTTAAAACATGAACTGAGGGCCTCCCTGGTGGCGCAGTGGGTTAAGCAACACACTATGAAGCAAACCACAGCCACTGTAGCACGAGTTCGATCCCTGCCGCTGGCCAGGGAGGGGACCCACATGGCATGGCAGACCTCTCTGTGCTGTGCCCACTGCTCCCCTCAGCAGTGTACTTCCGTTGATCTGCCTGTTCTGCTCCTTGCTCTCTGTGGTGAATCCTCTCACCCCGCCCCACACCTCTGGCCTGTACCCCAGTGCTTTTATGCATAAATAAATAAATCTTAAAAAAAACACAAAACATTAACTGAATACCAAGTACCAAGTGTTGCGCTAGACATGGAGGAATGCTGAGATGGAAGATATAGTATCCACATTGAGAGCACAGAATCAAAGGCAAGGTGGCTTTAGCTAAGATTGATGTGTGGCATGGAGATACTAAAGGGAACATGAGAGGCAAAAAGCAAAGAAATCTGACAAGCAAACAAAAATCACAATTCAGTTAAATGGAACTTGGGATTTAAAGCAGTATCAGACCGGTAAGTAGAAGTTTAAAAAATAAATATATTAAATTTAATACAGGGGCCTCCCCTGGTGGCGCAGTGGGTTAAGCAGCACACTATGAAGCAAACCGCAGCCACTGCAGCACAAGTTCGATCCCTGTCTCCAGCCAGGGAGGGGACCCACATGGTGCAGCAGACCTCTCCTGCCTTG
>JAGFMF010012145.1:6919816-6966779 GCA_019455555.1 Galemys pyrenaicus | reverse complement strand
TGCCTGTTCTGCTCTCCGCTCTCTGTGGTGAATCCTCTCACCCCCCCACACCTCTGGCCTGTACCCCAGTGCTTGTATGCATAAATAAAAATAAATCTTAAAAAAAATAAATTTAATACAACTGCTGCTTAGTTAGCATTTTGGTGAGCATTTCTGTTGCTATGCTGAGAAGAAATGACAGCACACTGGCACACAGCTCATTCTGGAGCATGGCCCACCTTCTCTCCTCTCAAGGAAACACGTTACTGCCTTTCCACAAACTTACAGGGAGACAAGCCTACTGGAATCACTTCTAAATAGCAATTATTTATAAATTTTTTTAAAAGATTTATTTATTTATGCATACAAGCCCTGGGGTACAGGCCAGAGGTGTGGAGGGGGTGGGGGTGGTGAGAGGATTCACCACAGAGAGCAGAACAGGCAGATCAACAGAAGTACACTGCTGAGGGGAGCAGCGGGCACAGCAAGAGAGGTCTGCCGTGCCATGTGGCTTCCCTCCCTGGCCGCAGCAGGGATGGAACTTGAGCTGCAGTGGCTGCGGTTTGCTTCATAGTGCGTTGCTCAACCCACTGCGCCACCAGGGAGGGCCCTAAATAGCGATTATTTAAAAGGTTCATATCAGAAGGAAAACACCTGCAAATCCACTAAGAGGCATAACTAGTTTCGTATTTCACTCCAAAAGTCTCTCAAATATAAATAATCAGACCAATAAATGGGCAGCTGTTTATGATCTTTAATCAAGGATCAAATTTTAAAAGCATTATTTTAAGGAGGGCTTTGAAAGTCAATTGTATAGATAAGAAAGATTCAATAAGATTTGAAATTAACACATTATCTACATATATAACGTAACATACATTTGTGTTTGTGTACAAAAACACTATTAAAGACTATATCAAGGAGAATTCTATCTCTGGTGCAGTATACAAATTATATAATGTTCAGTTCTGCCAAGAGGCTAGAAGACTCAAAGAAATGGCTTCAAGGCCTCTCTTGTGGCCTAGGGGGTTAACTTTCAGCACTATCATGTTATCACCCAAAGGCCAGAGTTCGATCCCCAGCAAGGGAGCTATCACACATGGTGTAGCAGACCTCTCCTGTCTCACTAGCTGCTCCCCAATATACTTCAATAGATCCACCTATTTTGCTCTTCATGTGTCTCTGGTGAATCCTCTCACCACCCCCCACCTCTGACTTATACAAAAACAAAATATAAAAGAAAAAAAAAGTGACTTTAAGATAAAACGTTCAATGCCTATTATGCCAGGTACTGTTCTAGACTAAAAATATGGCAAGATAAACACCATTCTTCAAGATCACACAATATAGATGTCATTAATTGACTATCAATGGCACCACAGCAAATGTAATCAGAGTTCTGCAGAGGGACTGGAGGGTCATTTAATCAAATGACCAAGATTAATAGTTAGGATGTAAATTCAGAAGGTACAACATGGAATACTAATTAAATCTAGGGACTCCCTGGTGGCGCAGTGGGTTGAGCGCCGCACTGTGAAGCATCCACGGCACAGCAGCGCACAGTAGTAGTGGGAGGGGACCCACATGGTGCGGCAGACCTCTCGCCTGCTGCTCCCCTCAGCAGTGTATTTCAGTCCATCTGCCTGTTCTGCTCCCCACTCTGTCTCTGGTGAGTCCTCTCACCTCCTGCAGCAACTCTGGCCTGTACCCTGGTTCTTGTGTGCATAAATAAATATATCTTTAAATAAAAAAATAATTAACCCTAGTTTTACTACTCATACACCTTAGAAGAAAGCACAAAAATGACAGTGAGGGAAACAAACTAAACATATGAAAGTAGAAAGACAACTTGGAATCACTAATGAAAAACAAGAAATAGACCACAAGTGACTTTTAATGTATAGTCTTCATCCTAATGATAGCAACTAACTGAATACCCCCTTATTTTCACACTTAAAGCTCTCAAAACATTGAGGGCTAATTTGTTTGTAGAACTTGAAAGTGCAATAAAAACTTATTTGAGCTAGAGGACAAAGGTTTAAGAAAGGCGTCTATTACAATTCAGGACACTGCAGGCCAGCTCTAGCTGATACTCTGAAAAGGAGGAAGAAGGAAGTCTCTTTCTAGGAGCTGGGACTATGAAAAATATAAAAATACCTAAAGCACAGAGGAAAACATGACACAATGTTATAAGAAAACATGAGCTGCTATGCAGATGTTATACTTCCCAAAAGGTACTCCATTCCTGGAGCTCTAAAATGTCTAATAGGTCACCACTCATCCCTATTCCTTCCACAAACTTTTAACTTAGGCTACTGGGAAACTTCCTTCCATGGGCATAGCTATGCTATTATAAAGGAAGCTAATAAGACAATAAAATTCAATTACCAGCTCAATTTGAGGGAATTAATATACTTCATAATGCAAACAGTGCCAGTAATGTAATAGCCTGAGGTTAACAAGTCTTAGAACAAAGTACACCTGGCAAAGATTACTCATCTGGAACCAAGGGTTGAATGGCAATATCCAAACAAATATGAGGAACCACCCATTTCAGGTGTGCCTTAGTTCTTGTTTGGGTACTGGATAATGTAACAAAAAAGACAAGCAGAGTTAAAATACTCCAACTCCTTTACTGTATCAATTAATACTTATTTACTTAACCTTTCAATTTCCTGAGTTTCAATTTCTTCATTTGTAAAATGGGGATATTAACCTGCTTCAGTGAGTTCTTGTGAAGAATACCTAAATGATGATTGAAATATATATGAAAGCACCTGGATTGCGCTCAACAGATACTATGCAAATCTGAATTCCACTAAGACCTGACAACTCTGTTATCTCTGCTCAGTGGCATGGCTGTATTCCTCCCTTCCTCCCTTGCCTTTCCTACCAGAGAGAGAAAGTTGACATCTGAGATTCTAGTGTAGGATGGTAGGGCACAAAGACCAGGATGTCTTTATCAGCTCGGCTAGCACTGAACAAGGTTGGGAGGAAAAACAGAACTCTGTTAAAAACAAAAGCACTCCATATAAAAATCTGTACAAGAATGTTCATAGCAGTATGATATATGATATATAACTAATGTGTGGAAACAACCCAAATGTCCATCAGCTGATGGATAAACAAAATATGGTATATCCATATAATGGAATGTTATTTGGTCATAAAAAGAAATAATGTACCAATACATGCTACAATATAGATGAACCTTGGAAACATTAATTTAGGTGAAAGATGCCCACATATTGTGTACTTTCATTTTCTATGAAATGTCCAGAATAGGCAAATTTATAGAAATAGAAATCAAATTTATGGTTTCTTAGGACTGGGAACTGGGGATGGAGAGGATATACCTAAAGGATGGATGGATGGATGGATGGATGGATGGATGGATGGATGGATAAAGATTTTTTTTACATCATTCTTCATTTTTGTACAATGTGTGCTTTCTCTTCTCAGGTGTAGTCCCCGTAAAATCCCCACCACCAATTCACCTATGCACCATCATCATGGTCCCTTATGCTCTTCTCTCCCCTCTTTTGATCCCTCTCCCTCACCCTCCCCTGCAGAATGTCTCTGATTTATAGTTGCCTGTTAATTTTGTATTTTTATTATAATTTTTTTCCTGTTCTCTTATTTGGTTTCCCTATATTCCTCCTATAAGCGAAACCATCCAATATTTTTCTTTTTCTTTCTGGCTTGTATCACTGTGTGTAATCCCTTCCAGCTCCATCCATGCTGCTGCAAATGGCATGAGTTTATCTTTTTTGATTGCTGAGTAATATTCTGACGACTGGTACAAGTAGATGTGGTATATATACACTATGTAATTTTTCTCAGCAATCATTCCATAGTGTATATATTCCACATCTTCCTAATCCAGTCATCTATTTTTGGGCATCTGGGTTATTTCTATATAGTATCTACTGTAAATACTGCTGCAATACACACAGGGGTGCAAGTATCCTTTTGAATTAAAGTTTTTCTGTTCTTTGGGTAGATTGTTGGGAGTGGAATTGCTGGGTTATATGGTAGCTTCATTTTTAGTAGCTTGAGGAACCTCCACACAGCTAGCTTTCAAACATAGTGGTTGAATCAGTCTACATTCTCACCATAAAGGACATTTTTTTAATGGAGTAAAATTCACATTACATAAAATACCCATTTAAATAAAATTAAAGTGGTATTTAGTATATTTACAAAAGTGTGCAATTACTACCACTAGCTAGTACTAAAACATTTCCATCACTCCAAAAGAAAACCCCATACCCACTGTCAGTTCCTATTCCCTCTTCCACCCAGAACCTGGCAGTCATCAACAAACTATCTATATATATGGATTTATCTATTCTAGATATTTCATATACACAGAGTCCTATAATATATGGCCTTTTGGGTGTGATTTCTCTCACACAGCATAAAGTTTGGAGGTTCATCCATGTCATGACACACATCAGGACTTCATTTCTAACGTGCCCATGTGCTTATCCATTCATTTGCTGGCTGTTTTTGTGGTGTTATCATGAATACTGACTACAAATACCTATTTGCATACCTGTTTTCAGCTCTTTTAGGTATGTAGCTAGGAGTGGCAATGCTGGGTCATATGATAATTCTGTTTAACTTTTTAAGGAATTGCCAAACTGTTTTCCACAGCAGCTGTACCACTTCACAATTTCAGCAGCAATTTACAAGGATTCCAGTATTTTCCACAGCATCACCACCTGCCTTTTTTTCTTTTTTAAGTTATAGCCATCCTAAGGGATAATGCTAAACAAATCAGAAGGCAAAAGATAGTGGATGGTTTCACTTATATCTGGAATACAGAGAAACAGAACAAAGGGCTAGGAAAAAGACAAAACTTGTAAGCTGACCATAGATATGAGGGGAGAGGGTGGCAGAGGGTTCAAAATGGGAGCGGTAAGAGCATAAGGGATATGGTGATGGATCATGGGTGCTGCGGTGGTGGCAAAACCACAGGGACTGCACTTGAGGGGAGAAATTAAATACTGTCCAAAAATTAACAACGAAGTAAGAAAATACATTTAATTATTAAAATTTTAAAAATAAAATAAACTATAGTCATCCTAGTGGGTATGAAGTGGTATTTTACCATGGTTCAAGTTTTCTTTTTTGAGGCGATGAGTATGTTCTGAAATTTACTGTGGTAACTGTCACATATCTGTGACTACAGTAAATATCACTGACTTACATACTTTAGATGAGTGAACTGCAGAGTATGTGGATTATATGCCAATGAAGCTATTACATGAAAAAACAAAACAAAGGAACTACTGGTACAGGCAACAATATGGATGGCGTGCAGATTCTGAGTAAGAGAAGTCAGATATATAAAAAGTTACATTGCACATGATTCTATTTATAGAAAGTTCTAGAACAGGTAAAACTATGGTAAAATAAAAAAACCTAAAAGTGTTACATGGTGGTTGGGGAGGGTATGGACACTGACAAAGAATACTTGAGAACTTTCTAAAATGACAGAAAGGTTCTATACATTGATGGGAGTATGGGTTAAACATTATTTCCTTCCTTAAGCTTCTTATCTAGCAAAAGTTCATTTTAATGTTTGTAAATATTACCTGAAAAACACAGAATATGGGTGGAAAGCAGGAGAGATAAATATGAAACAAGAATGACAGAATGTTGACAGCTGTTGAAATAGGATGATGGGGGCCTTCATGGTGGCGCAGTGGGTTAAGCAACATGCTATGAAGTAGATCGCAGTCACTGCAGCATGAGTTTGATCCCTGCTGCTGGCCAGGGAGGGACCCACGTGGTTTAGCAGACGTCTCCTGCTTTGCCCACTGCTCCCCTCAGCAGTGTGTCTCAGTCGATCTGCCTGTTCTGTGATCTGCCTGTTCTGTGATCTGTCTGTTCTGTTCCTGGCTCTGTCTCTGGTGAATCCTCTTACCTTCCGTGACTCTGGCCTGTACCCAGCTGTTGTATATATAAATAAATCAATCTTAAAAAAAAAAAGAAATAGGATGATGGGTACGTGGGAGTTCATTATCCCATTCTGTTTACTTTGTACATATTTAGAATTTTTCTTAGGAAAGTTCTTTCCCTAAGAAAGAAATTCCATATATAGTCATTCAAAACATGGAAGACAAATTAATGAAGTTAATGAGTGGAATATATCAATCATTTAGAGTTATAAAAACCAGGTTCAAAATATGTATACAGGGCCTCCCTGGTGGTGCAAATGGTTGAGACATAGTATATGACATTAAAGGCAGCAACTGCAACATGAATTCAATCCCCGGCCAATGAGCTGGCCTACCTGGCACAGCAGACCTCTCCTGTCTCGCCTGCTGCTCTCCTCAGCAGTGTATTTCAGTGGATCTGCCTGTTCTACTCCCCACTCTGTCTCTGGTGAGTCCTCTCACTCTCTGAACCTCTGGCCTGCACCCAGCTCTCATATGCGCAAATAAATCTTTAAAAAAAAAAACCCAAAAAATACTGAAACACACACACTCACACACAGCCAGCCTGCCCAGCTTTGAGGGGAAAAAGAAAAATCAGAAAGTGTTACATATATTTAATACTGTAATAAGAAGGATGTGTGCCAGAAACCTAAGTCAGTGGTCAACTTTCTGGTAACACAACAGGTGATATATTTTTCTTACTGTTCCCCTGTATTTTTTAAGTACTCTACTATAAACATTTATTATTTCTATAACAATATAAAAATAACCATTAGAAACCAGCCTTGGACTGAAAGAAACTTGAATTTGCATACGATTCTACAACACACTAGGTTGTATAATCTTGGGCAAAATTATTTACCTCCTTTATGTTCCTGGGTTTTGTTCTTTTATTTTACCAGCACTGTAATAATATTTATCTCATGGGTTGTATGGAAACATTAAATGAGATAATGTAGAGGCCTCCCTGGTGGCGCAGTGGGTTTAGCGCTGCACTGTGAAGCGTCCAAAGCACAGCAGCGAGAGTTCAGTCCCTGGCCAGAGAGGGGTCCCACATGGTGCCGCAGACCTCTCCTGCCTCGCCCACTGCTCCCCTTGGCAGTGTGTTTCGGTTGATCTGCCTGTTCTGCTTCCCAGTCTGTCTCTGGTGAAAGCTCTCACCTCCATGCCTCTGGCCTATACCCCAGCTCTTGTATGCATAAATAAATAAATCTTACCAAAAAATAAGTGAGGTAATGCATTCTAAAGCAACACACTACCTGGCATGTAATAAGTGTTTAAGAAACACTAGTTATTTTTCATCTGTTATATGGAGGTAGTAATAGTACGTAACTCATGTGAAGATTAAGTAGGATAATTGGCACACTGTAAATACAAAGTTTGAGTGAAATTATTTGCAATAAAAAAAAAATGTTTAAGAAAAGCCTCCCCTCAAAAAGTTAAACACAGTTATAATACAACCAGGAAATTCAACTCCTGGGTAAATAAATACCCAAAAGAAATGAAAACCTATGTTCAAGCGAAAACTTGGATAGAGTTTATGTTCTTAGCAGTTTTATTTATAACAGTCTGAAACTATAAACAACTCACATATCCACCATCAGATAAATGTCCATCAAAGTATAAATTGTGGTATATCCATATACCAGAATATTATTCAGTCACTAAAAAAGAATCAAGAACTCATTCATACTATAGGTGGATGAAACTTGTAAACATTATGCTCTGTGAAAGAAGCACAGAAGGCCACACGTTGCACAAGGTCCATTTATATGAAATGTTCAGAACGGGAAAAGCTATAGAGACAGAAAAGAGACCAGTGGTTGCTTTAAGGTTGAAGAACATGGGAGTAGGTGGTGATAGCCTAAAGGATACTGATTTCTTTTGCAAAGTGATGAAACTGTTCTGAAATTAGCTACACACATTTGTGACTATTAAAAATTGAAGAATTGTGTAGATTAAAAGGGTAGATTTTACAGTATGAGATTTTATTGCTCAATTATAAAGAAAAGCTCCCAAGCCCTTTCATCTTTTTTACCTCCAAATCACAATTTATGAAAAGAAAATTTAGTTCTTACCCTTCCCTGTGTCTGTCTCCTACCTTGAACTATATTTATGAACATGACTTCCTTTTCTTCAAAGACTGAAAACAGCCTGAGGGCCACCTATTCATCTAACTTGATTCCCTCAGGTCTCCAAAGAGTGGTGTGGGCTTAGCAGGTGCCAATAAATACTTGCTGAATTAATACAGCCGCATGACCACCTTGTCCAGTGTTTTAATACAGTGCTTTATAACTATCTTTTTTAAATTTGTAACTATAACTTTTATAACATACAGCGTTTTATAACCATGAAGTGTTTTTGTTCATGCTTTCAATGTGAACTTCACAATAGTCTCATGAGGAAGTGAGACTACTATCATTCCTATTTATCAAGGGAGAACAGAGCACAGCGCTGCATCTTACTGAGGGGGCAGCACTGGGCTTGGACCTAGGGACTTGGACTCGAGGCCAGGTTCTGCCTCCCACTAACTGTGTGACTCTGAGACATTTCACTATCTCAGCTACTTCCCCGTCTGTAAAATGAGAGGTACGCTCTGAGATGAGCTATAAAACTCCTTCCAATGCCACTATTTGATGATTCTAAGGACACACCCCTGGACTTGCAGCCTCCCACTGCCGGGAACTGTCCTCAGTCCAGGTGACAACTGACCCCCTTTCAACATTCTGAATTATGCAAAGATGTATACAAGTTTCCTTTTACTCTGTTTGGAGCGGTTTTCCTACAGGACCAATTCTATAGAAATGTACTTCTGATGCATAAAGATCACTGGAATTAGCACAATATAATAAAAAGAGTTGGGCTGTGGAGTCTGACAGATCTAGGATTCAAATTCCAGTTCTGCCATCTACCTTCTGTGTGACAGCATTTCTAAGCATGAGTTTCCTAATTTGTAAAACAGGAAATGATATGCCTACCTCATCATTATAGAATGATGAGGAACAGAAAAGCAAGACTGAGTTTGGTAAATAATAGTATTTATGGAACATTCTAACCATTTTATAAATACCTGACAGATTCCTTTTAACAACCCTATGAAACAGGTATCATTATGCTCATTTTATGGATGAAGGATCTGACGGACAGAGAAGTTAATTTGCTCAAATTTATAGTTATTAAATAGAGAGTCAAACGAGGACTCAGGATGCTGGTCCCTAAGAAAGTTACTATCTTTAATCAGACCATGTACAAAGGTCTTGCCTAAAAGAATCTTTGTCTCTTACTTTCCCTGGATTTAAGTCAAAGAATCAAAATCACCTTGACTTTGCTGGTCTCAAACAAATTTAAAGAATGCATTTCAGGGGGCCTCACCGGTGGTGCAAGGGGTTGAGCAAGAGGTGAGGCTTTTGTAGCCACTGCAGTGCCAGTTTGATCACAGGCCAGGTAGAGGACTCACAAGACAGCAGACCTCTCCTGCCTCGCCCACTGCTCCCTTCAGCAGTGTGTTTCAGTAGATCTGCCTGTTCTGTTCCCCACTCTGTCTCTGGTGAATCCTCACACCCCCCACACCTCTGGCCTGTACCCCATCTCTTATATGCATAAATAAAATCTAAAAAAAAAAAAGAATGCATTTCAGGATTATGGACTAAGTTGGCACAAGAACAACATCTAAGAAAGGTGGGGATGGTGCCAGGACAAGACTATCAGCAGAGTATCTCTGGAAAGTTTTTGCCATCTTTGAGGCTCTCGGTAAGTCCATATGAGGCTGAATGAAGATTTCTCTGTGGGAATGCCTCACTTTCTGGGGGTTTTAGATGAAAATTCACCTTCACCTTCTCTGTCTAAACAGGTTTAGTACTGCCATTTGAGTTTTGTGGAAAAAATGCTATTGTTATTTTTAGTGGTTATAGTTCATTTACATGCTTTTTCCTAGGTCCACAATTACCTTAAAGTAATGGAAGAGAACAAAAATAAAAAAAGGGAGCATAATTTGATAATGCTGTCCTTTCCCACTGTATGTAAAAGAACCTGTAGCCTTGGATTTTGTCTTTAACTTGCGTCTTTCCAAATCCTGTTGTGATTCAAAGGCAAGCGTTTGAAGTTTCATCCTCTAACTTTACTCCGGCAGAGAGGGCAGAGAGGGGCCCGTGAAACTAAGCCAATCAATTCGGAATCATGTCCTTTACAATTCAATTGCAGCTATAATACACCCAGATGTCTGACTCAAGGGGGAATAAGATAAGCCATGTACACCCAGACACACAGGTGTCAACTGAGGAAGCTCCGTGACCAGATATACCTGACTCCCATTTTGAGAAAGGCTCGTTGAACGTTTCAGAGGTAAGCAGTTTTATGTTTTCTGAAAATAGAATGTGTGTGTGGGGGAGAGATTGACAAAATTTTACCAAGGTTCTATCTCTAGAGAGCCCCTAGATAGCTACCTGGTAAGGCCAGATCCTGTTCTATCCCCACTCCCCAAATGGGGTTAATACCTCTTCAGATGGCTATAGGGAGGATTAAGGGTATTATTCTCAAAATCTAGCTCTGTCATAGTTTTAACAGTTGTGACCTTGTTCATCCTAAAATAAGACATTAAATTTAAAAATGTAAACAGTGACCTTTGTACTTCAGTAGGGTGAGAATTTTCCTTCTACAGGCCTAACACTGCTTCCTATACTTCAACCTGTTGGCTGATCCCCCTCTTAAGGTATTAGTCACTAATGCCACAAAGCCCTTGAGGGAGTCAGCAGCTATTACTAATGCTACAAAAAATGAGTACCAAAAGTTTCAGGGTTTCAACCAGACCTGAATTCACCCCAAAGAAGTCAAATGGAACCTCTCACCCCTAAACCTGGGCTCCCAGAGGCAATCAGTGAGATCTAGCAAAAAGTATGTATTATATTATTTAGTTGTCGTAAAGCCACTATAAAGTAGGTGATATCATAAATTCCATTTTGCAGATGAAGAAACTATAGCTGAGAGAGGACACATGCTTTACGTAGGCCACACAGCTATGAAAGAACAGGCAAATGGTTTGAATTTCAGACATACTATTCTAGCTGTGAAATCACAAGCATATTTTTGAACTCTCTGGAGTCTCAGTTTCCCCACTTGTAAAGTGGGATAATAACACCTACCTCATAGGGTTTTTTTTTTCTTTTTTAAGATTTATTAATTTATACATACAAAAGCTGGGGTATAGGCCAGAGTCCAGGGTGGTAAGAGGATTCACCAGATACAGACTGGGGAGCAGAACAGGCAGATCTCTGAAATACATTGCTGAGGGGAGCAGGGGGTGAGGCAGGAGAGGTCTGCTGCGCCATGCGGGTCCTACCCTGGTTGGCAGTAGGGATCAAACTCCTGCTGCAGTGGCTGCGATTTGCTTCATAGTGCGTTGCTTAACCCTCTGAGCCACAAGGAAGGCCCCTCATAGGGTGTTTCTGAGAATTAAATGATATATCAATGGAAAAGTGCCTAGGAAATACTTGGCACAAAAATTATTTAATACATACTAGCTTTTTACAAATCAAGGTTACGAGTTTAAAATCATTTTCACAGAATAAGACCTTAAATACTAAAAGATCACTGAGTCCAATAAATTCTTTACCATATTCTTGATAAGAAATGGCAGTGTCGGGCCTCCCTGATGGTGCAGTGGGTTAAGCAACACACTATGAGGCAAACCACAGCCACTGCAGCATGAATTTGATCCCTGCCACCAGCCAGGGAGGGGACCCACATGGCGCAGCAGACCTCTCCTCCTCTCCCACTGCTCCCCTCAGCAGTGTGTTTCGGTCGATCTGCCTGTTCTGTTTCCTACTCTGTCTCTGGTTACTCCTCTCACCCCCACACCTCTGGCCTGTATCCCAGTTCTTGTATGCATAAATAAATAAATCTTTAAAAATAAGTGGCAGTGTCTGTTTAGAGACTCATTGAATACCTCCAATGATGGGTAACTCACTCTCTTACAACACAGACCATTTTGTTTTCAGAAAATCAAATTCTCTCCTATCAAGTCAAAGTCTACCCTCTGAAATTTCTGCCCTTTGAGAATCATACAGAGAAACTCAGTTCCATTTCCACATGACAGTTCTTCAAGTATTTGAAGGCAGGTATTGTGTTTCCTTAGTCTTAGCTTTGATCCTTTCAGCTCTTCTTTATGTGTCACAGTCTTAAAGGCAGTTCAATTTAGAACAAACAGATGTATCTGAATTCCAAACCTTTCCCTTACTAGCTGTGTGACCTTAAGCAAACTATATAGCCTCTCTGAACCAATTTATTCATCTGTACAATAGGAGAAATTATTTTCATCTCACAGGGTAGTCATGAGAATTAAAAAGAACAACGGCGACACACTATGAAGCAAACTGCAGCCACTGCAGCACGTGTTCAATCCCTGCCACTGGGCAGGGAGGGGACCCACATGGCGCAGCAGACCTCTCCTGCCTTGCCCGCTGCTCCCCTCAGCAGTGTGTTTCAGTCAGTCTGCCTGTTCTGCTCCCCGCTCTGTCTCTGGTGAGTCCTCTCACCTCCCTGGACTCTGGCCTGTACCCCAGCTCTTGTATGCATAAATAAATCTTTTTTAAAAAAATTAAAAAGAACAAGGCCTCCCTGGTGGCACAAGGGGTTGAGTGCCACACTGTAGGGTTTCTGAAGCCACTGTAGCATGAATTCAACCCCTGGCCAGGGAGGGGACCCACATGGTGCAGCAGACCTCTCCTAACTCATCTGTTGCTCCCCTCAGCAGTGTACTTCAGTCGATTTGCCTGTTCAGTCCCCCACTTTGTTTCTAGTAAATTCTCTCACCCTCCCTGCCCCGGTGCATCTGGTCTGAACCCCAGCTCTTGTACTCATAAATAAAAATCTTAAAAAAAATAAGAAGTAAGAACACTATGTAGCACTGAACCCAACATATACCAGATCCTCAATAAATGTCAGTCACTTTTTAGGATACATTCCAATTAGTCAATATCTCTCAAAGTAAACTAGCCAGAGTTAAATATAATACCAAGGGACTGGTTTCTGATGACAACTGACAGGACTTGGGGTTTTGAAGAACTTTTATCTTAAGATAGCTAAGAAGAAAGGATAGCCTAGGAGCTATGTGGGTCCATCTGCAATGGCAGCCCAAAGACATAATGGAGAATTTGAAATCGTAAGGATGAAAGAAGAAGCAGGACAGATCTTTAAACCAGTGACCATAAAGAAAAGGAAAGAGCATCATAATATATGTCTATCACTCCCTCTCTCAGACCCAGAACTGTATATAAGGGCCCCATTCCCTAATTTAAAAAGAGAAGGAAAATAAAAATAATTAGAGAACAAGTCATAGTTTTGGGTTTTCCCAGTTGCTGGCCCCTCAAGATCCACAGATAATTGGCAGGTAGTTACAAGATCTTTGGTTGTATCCTTCCACATCAACGATATCTAAAATCTAGGGGTGTGAAAACACCTTAGACAGACTGTCCCATGAGTCAATACTGAGTTCCTTTCAGCCAGAAAATTCCAATATGACAACTCTGAAACTCAAAACTGGCAAATCATCAGTGTTAATACTATATTCATAATCATTATATATTTATCTTCTTTTTCTGAGTGAGTCAAAGAGAAGGAGTCCCAGGTAGAAATATAAATTACTGTTCAATTACTCTACAGAGTTAACCCAAAGCACTGCTTCTACAAATTGAGATGTGACTTGAACGTAAGTGTCCCCAAACAGGTCAAAAGAGGGAAGGAGAGCAGAACCCAGAATTAAAGCAGCATAATCACAAACTATGGTAGAAAAAGTTGTTTCCCACCTTCCAATAAACTACCAGCTACTTGGGACTTCCCTGGTGGCGCAAAGGGTTAAGTAGCAGCACTATGAAGCAATCTGCAGCCACTGCAGCACCAGTTCCATCCATGGCCAGGGAGGTGACCCACATGGCACAGCAGACCTCTCCAGTCTCACCCACTGCTCTCCTCAGCAGTGTATTTCAGTCAATCCACCTGTTCCCCAGTCTGTCTCTGGTGAATCCTCTCACCCCCCCAACAGCTCTAGCTTGTACCCCAACTCTGGTATGCATAAGTAAATCTTTTTTTAAAAACAAAATAAAATACAACCTACAGTAAAGAAATCCATCGTTAAGTCTTAGGCTCAGTCCAAAAGAGCCCTGTTAGTTACACCTTGGTCTGTGATAGAAGATGCAGTTAATATATTCAACATCCAAGATTCAACTCAAACCCTTTAAAAAAACATAGGAATTACAAGGAAGAGTAAGTCAGAACTCAAATCCAAAATAACCTGAAGTAGTCCCTTCACCATAACAAGTAGAGACTGGCCATTCAAAAGGACTCTCAGGTACAGAAAAGCTAAGTGTCAGCCACTGGACAGACCTGTCTTTGAGTCAGTGTCCTCGGAATAGTTTTGTCTCAAAACTGTTTCAGGCTTTGTTAAAAGGAAACACTTAATTAACACTATACCCTGACCATCCACCCCCATTGCTGGGAAGAATGGGGAAGCTACAGTCACCCTACCAGGCCTCCAAACTCATAAACGTGAGAGGAAAACGAAATTTAAAGTTCCTTTACTACCACCTCAGGAAGTCGCAGAAAGTCACAAAAGAAAAGAACTTTGGAGATAATAGTCAAATCAGGCAGTTAGTCACTACTCATAGTACTTACTCAATCCCTCTTTTCCAGAGACCCTGGGATAAGTACATCTGCAGAGGAGAGCCAGAGGGCACCCAGCAAATTCAACCTAGCTGGCACGGGGGCGGCCCACTGCAGCTTTCAGTAACAAGAATTGAACTTTGTTGGTTCGCAGTCTCTCCTCTACTCCACACTTCCTATTTACCCTTTGAAGTAGGTACTGAATAGCCCGTTCCCAAGTAAAGGCCCTTTGTACGGGCGCTAAAGTCGCCTGTGGAAACACCTTGGGAGATTTCAGTTTGATGCCAGGATGGGGCACTGAAAACATCTGCGGCAGCCAGAAGCCTGGACAGGACACACACACACACACACACACACACGGTGGGGGGCGGGGGGAGAGCGAGAGCGAGAGAAAGCGAGAGAGAGCGAGAGAGGAACACGAGGACTGAGAGCGGGGAGCAGGTCAGGTCAACATTGTCCTCCCGGCACTTCCACCTGCCCCCTTCTTCCTGAGACCCGCGCCAGATCAGATGTCAAACAAAACTCCGCAAAAAAGTCCCGTGATGGGACGATTGCCACCTCTCCCTCCGCAGAGCCTCCCTGAACTCCCAGCGCCTGCCCCCCACGTCTCGACCAGCCCCCCGCCCCAACGCGGCCCCCGGCCCACTCTGCCCTCCGCCCCAGCGAGGCCTGGCCCCTCTCGGGACACCCGGGGCCCCCGGCGGGCGGGTCCAGGTCTCCGGGCCGGCAGGGCTGGGGCTGGCTCCGAGCGGGCGGCCGATGTGCCGGGGCTGGGGAGCCGGTCCTCGCCGGGGTGCCCGCGGAGGGCAGGGGGCGGCGGCTACCGTACCTGTCAGGCCTCTTCCCGGGACCGGCGGCGGCGCAACTTCAGGAGCCCATGTCCGTCCGGGGGGCCCGGCCCCTCTCCCGGGAGGGGGGGCGCGGATCCCGGGGAGGGGGCTGGGGGGCCCGGGCAGCTCTAGCTCCTTCCCATGCTCCCCGCCCGGCGCCTGACCGCGGCCGGACAGCGCCTCCGCCCGCCCCTGCGCACAGCCTCACACCCGCGCTCACACACACTCACACTCCCTCGCGCGCTCTCACACACGCACCCCCCTCCCTCCTCCTCCTCTGTTTATCTCCTCCAGCTGTCTGGGGACCCAGGAGAAGCCCAGCACCGCGCCTGCGCCACGCAGTCTCCGCCCCCGCCCCGCGCCTCGCAGCCGGCAGCTACGCTACGAAGACAGCGCTCCGCGGTTTCCAGAATGGCGAGTCGGGCTCCTCCACCCCCCGCGCCCGGTCAACGTCTGCTGCCGGCGGCGCCTACTAACCTGCTAGTGGGGGAGCCCGCAACGCCGCGGCCAATCAACTTCGCCGCTCGCCCGACCGGCAGCCAGTGGGCGGGCGGGAAAGCCGGGCTCAGCCCTAGGGCATCCTGGGAATAGTAGTTTTTCTCTCTCCCAGCGCACCAGCCTTGCGGGCTCACCCAGCCCAGTTGCCATTAGTTACCCGGACGCACCCCCGCACCCCACGTCAGCGTAGAATACTCCCTCACGTATCTTGTAGGATGTCCCCACACTCTCCCATTGCCCCCCGGAGCCTGACAATCTCCTAAAAATCTTCTCAAGACTTTCCTCAGAGCCCCTGAATTGCCGGACCTCATGGGCTGGGGCCCCCGGGTCCCCGGGAACCTTACTCCTTGCTCTATGGGGCCGCTGAAGAAGCACATTTCCTTACTCTTGTTTCCTGGGCCTGAGAAGGAAAGAGAAGGGAATCGGCCCTACAGCGAGTGGCCTACAGGGGAGCCAGCCTCACACAAGCAGTGCCCAGGCTGATGGGAGAGACAAGGTCTGTTTCCACCTCTGCGGAAGAGAATCAGTTCTAGCCTTGTGGAGTCCCAAGTTTGATAGAGGAAACACCCTCTGTTCTAAGGACGTTCCCTTGGTGACAAGGGAGGCACCATGGCTAACTTCTGAAGGCAGCGCCCAGGCCCCACCCATGAGGAACCTCAAAGGAAGCCATTGCCATCATCTTCTGAGACTGGAAACTTAACATCACCCATAGGGTGCCATTTGTCAGATAATAACAATAATTTGCTTTTATTGAGCAGTTACTATGACTAAGTTGGCACTACTGAGTACACTTCCTTAGATAACTAGTGCTATTTATGCGTTGCAGAAAACTGAGGTATAAAAAAATAAAAAGCAACTTGCTCAGGGTCACAACTGAAAAGGAACCAAGTTAGGGTTCAAACTCAGATCTGCCTGACTCCAGAGTCTAAGCCTTTGAAAACTCCCTCCAGTGAGAACCAAGCCACACCCACCCTCCTGTAGGACTGAATTGATACGTAGTATGATAGTAGTATGGCTGGGAAGGGTATCTGATTTTAAATTTAGCTCTCTTTTGAGTTTCTTTTACTATTCCCATTTAATAATAACGCCTTATAAGATCGTTGTGAGGATCAAATAAGTTAGTGTGAACATATATATGGGTGTATATGTACACATACATGTATATATTTCTATGCATATAAATACACATGTAGATATATGTGTGATATAATACACATGTATGTAGTATGATATATGATAGTAGTATAATATGATAGTAGTAGCTACTATTAATTGCCTTCTTATGTTCTTTCTCTACACATTTGACTATATATGCATATAGGACATGTGTATAGTAGCACACATATATCTACATGTGTATTTATATATGCATATTAGCATTTACAGTGTTTGTCCCATGTTTGTCACTCCATGGGTTGTTTTGTGCTTCATATCAAGAGTATGAATTAGCCTGTGAGCTCCCAAAGGGTAATTTCTCCCCATTTAGAGGAGTTAAAAGATATCTTTATGAATTTAGTTTTATGAAATGCTTTTCTCCTAAAAAGGTTGTGAGTCACTCCACTTTGTCTCCCCCAACCCCATAGCTGTTCCTGAATTTATAAAAGTTTATATGTTGGGACAATTTATGAAAGTATACTTTGAGATCATCTATGCATCGTTCCCCAGGTTCAGGCTGAAATCCTTGTTAGGGTCACTGAGGCATTAAACTAAATAATAGTTGACATTATTGCTCATTTACCATGGGAGATGAGGCATAGTGGTGAAGTAAGCAATGCTCTTACAATCACATAGCTAGGGAGTAGTGAAGCTGAGATTAAAAATCTGGATTATTCTGGTCCAGAATCTCCATTTTAGACCATTGATCTGTGCTGGCAATTTCACAAAAGATATTAAAAACAGCATAGACAAGTATGGTGATATTCCTATGACTTCTGCAGTACATATATGAAGTTTTGTTGGTAGGGAATAGATGTCAGGAAAAAGAAACTAAATATGATAGTAGTAGCTACTATTAATTACCTTCTTATGTTCTTTCTCTACATATTTGAATATATATGCATATAGGACATGCGTATTGTATCACACATATATCTACATGTGTATTTATATGCATAGAAATATATACATGTATGTGTACATATACACCCATATATATGTTCACACTAACTTATTTGATCCTCACAACGATCTTATAAGGCATTATTATTAAATGGGAATAGTAAAAGAAACTCAAAAGAGAGCTAAATTTAAAATCAGATACCCTTCCCAGCCATAAGTGTTTCTGATCAATTTAAAGGAATTTTCTAACCAGTAGAGCTGGGCTACTTCGGGAGATAGTGCATTCTCTGTCTTTGGTGGTATCCAAATATAGAATATAAAATCATATGTCCAGCATATTCTAGAAGCAACAATTATATTGGGTAGATATTTAATTAAGTGACAAATTCCAATATTCTCTGATTTGACTTTTGGAAACAGATGGATTATTTGAATAAGGTTTGTGGCAATGAATGTAGCTCTCTATTTTTTTCCTAAGAGATGAAGTCCCAAATGATCACCATCTCTGCAGAGGTAGTGTCACTGATATTTTCATCTCCTGACTGGAATCCTGAGCAAAAGGGGCCATCTTCAGCCTAAAATTGAAGGTGTTTATATTTTATAACCCAGTAATTCTATGCCTAATAACTTGGAAGAACCACTGCATATGTTCATAGAGATAAAGGCAAATCTTCTGCTCCCAACACTGTTATAATAGCAAAAAGATTGAAATAGGGGCCTCCTTGGCCACACAAGGGGTTAAGTCTTAGCGCTATGAATCTGTCAGCAGTCACTGCAGCATAAGTTTGAGCCCCAGCCATGGAGAAACAGACCTCTCCTGTCTCACTAGCTGCTCCCCTCAACAGTGTATTTCAGTTGATCTGCTTGTTCTGCTCCCTAATCTGTCTCTGGTGAATCCTCTCACCACCACCCCAACTCTGCACCTCCGGCCTACACTCCAGCTCTTGTGTGTATAAATAAATAAAATAAAAATCTTTGGAAAAAACCAAACATTGAAACAACCTAACTGTCCTGCAGGGGAATGAATGGATGGATTGTGGTTTGTTCATACAGTGAAGTACTACACAGCCACATGCCATCAAGACAGGTAAATCTTAAAAACATAATAATGAATGGAAAAAAGAATATTTAAAGATGTTACCTTTGGTTTGATATTTATGTAAAACACACCTACAACATAAATATATATAAACTCTTACATATGTAGTAAAAGTACAAAAATCTTAAATAGGAAAGATAACAATTTTGGAAGAGCTTACCTCTGAGAAAAAGGGAAAAAAGGAAGTCAGGTGTGGGGTTTAACATTTTTTCCCTAAGAAAAAGTTAAGTAAATAAGGAAATATTAAACATCACTTTTATCTTGGTGGCTACATCACTATATGTGCTTTTCTGAACATTTGAAATCATTTGTAATGTTTAAAAATTTTTAAGAGGTTAAATGATGGAGGAGGAGGGGACCTTCTTGATACAGGTCAAGAAACCTCTCTAAAAGTTAAAGGTCTATATATTGTACTGTAGTAATTATTATCATACCAGAATCTTTGTTTAAAAAACAAAACAGGGCCTCCCTGGTGGCGCAGTGGGTTGAGCGGCACACTATGAAGCAAATCGCAGCCACTGCAGCACGAGTATGATCCCTGCTGCTGGCCAAGGTGGGGAACCCACATGGCATGGCAGACCTCTCCTGCTGTGCCCGCTGCTCCCCTCAGCAGTGTACTTCAGTTGATCTGCCTGTTCTGCTCCCCGCTCTCTGTGGTGAATCCTCTCACCCCCCCCCCCCACACCTCTGGCTGTGCCCCAGTGCTTGTATGCATAAATAAATAAATCTTTAAAAAAATAAAAATAAAAACAAAACAGACTTTGCTTGTATTTCCTTTAAGAGTTGTGGTTGCAAGGCCTTTGGGAATACATTCTGGGTCATGATGAGGAAAGGTTGAGACCCACTAGTTACAGTTAGTTCTTTCATTTTACCAAGGGGAAAAGTGTGATTAGCACAGCCTGATGACTTACATGAAGTGAAAATAGCCAAGGGCTCGCTCTACCTGTCCACTCCAGTCCAACTGATCCATCAAGAGTATCCGAACTCACCCTGAGCACGCTGCAGCCGTGTTCAGCCTCCTGCTCTGTTTGGTATCACGCTCTTACTTCCACCTGTATTCCTGGTCTTCTGTAGCTTCTTTCAAACTCTGCTTAGCAAAACTAAGAATCACCCAATCCCTCTCCGAAAGTTGGGTCAAGTAGGCCCTAATCTGATCCTGTTCAGCGTCCTCCGTTCAACTAAGGAATACAACTCTTATGTTCTCCACTGAGTCTTCTCTTCTCAGTTAATAGCCTCCACTTCCTTCATCCGTTGAAAAAGGAACAGTCTCCACTAGTGGGGACATTCAAGAGAATGTGTCAAGGAATCATGTGGCATTTCCACAACAGGCATGCCAAAAATGCCTACACAATGATGGTGCCCAGAAATAGTTAGCTAGCAGGCTGTTTTTAGGTAAGAGGTAATATACAAATTGACCAGCAGTGGCTTTTAACACATTAAGTTTTCTTATGGTTCAAGAAGTTCTGAGGTAGATGATTGTTGTAATTAGTTCAGCTGTTCAACATAATATCTATTTTTTCCCCTGCGCCACCATTCTCAGTTGGCTTTTTTTTTTTTAGCTTTTTACTGTAGTGGCAAAATGGCTGCAGCAGCACCAAGCATCATACCTATTATCATATCTATGTTCAAGAAGAACAGGGAGAGGGCCTCCCTGGTGGCAAGGGATTAGGTCTCAGCACTATCACTGATGGAGCCTGAGTTCATCCTGACCAGGGATCTGACCCACATATGGCACAGCAGACCTCTCCTGTCTTACCCACTGCTCCCCTCAGCAGTATATTTTTTCAGTAGACCTGCCTGTTCTGCTCCCCACTCTGTCTCTGGTGAATCCTTTTGCCCCCCCACACCTCTGGCCTATACCCCAGTTCATACCCTAGTATGCATAAGTAAATAAAAATAAATCTTTTTAAAAAATAAAAGAAGGGGCCTGTCTGGTGGCGCAAGGGGGCAAGCACCACTCTATGAAGCATCCGCAGCCATGGCAGCATGAGTTCAATCCCTGGACAGGGAGCTGACCCACAGGGCGCAGCAGGCCTCTCCTGTCTCACCTGCTGCTCCCCTCAGCAGTGTGTTCCAGTCAGTCTGCCTGTCCTGTTCACCACTCTGTCTCTGGTGACTCCTCTCACCCCCCAACACCTCTGGCCTGTACCCCAGTTCTTGTATACATAAATAAATAAATCTTAAAAAAAAAGCAAATTTAGAACTTAAACACATAAAAAAAAACCAAAAGAATGTAAAATACAGCAACACACTTGTGTTCATTTTGGATGTCAAGGTCAACAAGCAGCCTTGTGATCAGCCTGTGAAGAAACTCTATGACATTGATGTGGCCAAGGTCAACACCTTGATCAGACCTATGACGAGAAAAAGGCATATGTTCAACTGGCTCCTGACAATGCTTGGATGTTGCGAACAAAATTGGGATCATCTAACCGAGTCCAGTTGGAGAATTCAAAATATAAGATTTTTCACCATAAAAAAGTGTGATATTGGTAAAAGAATAGACAACTAGATCAATGACACTAAGTAGAGAACCCACACAAATATAAATTGATCATTGACAAAGGAGCAAAGAAAAGATAGTCTTTTCAAGAAATGGTTCCAGAATAACTGGACATTATGAATATATATATATATATAGAATCTAGGCCACATAGAATCTAGGCACTGTCCTTACATCTTTCACAAAAAGTAATTCATAATGGATCAGAGACCTAAATGTAAAATGATAGAAAACTTCTAGAAGATAACAAAGTAGAAATTTTAGGTGACCCTGAGTTGGGTAATGAGCTTTTAGATCCAGAAATAAAAAATTGACAAGCTGGACTTCATTAAAATAAAAAACTGCTTTACAGTAGACAGTGTTAAGAGAATGAAATAACTAACCACAGATTGGAGAAAATATTTGCAAAATGCTTATCAGGTAATAGACTATCCCAAATATACAAAGAGCCCTTAAAACTCATTATTAAGAAAACAGACAACCTAACTAAAAAAATGGAAAAAAGATCTATGCATCTCGGTGTCTCCCAGGTGGCACAAAGGGTTAAGTACTGCACTATGAGACTATCACCAGCACTGCAGTGAGAGTTCTATCCCTGGTCAGGGAGGGGACCCACATGGCTCAGGAGATTTCTCCTGTCTTGCCTGCTGCTCCCCTCAGCAGTGTGTTTCAGTCCTGTTCTGTTCCCCACTCTGTCTCTGATGAATCCTCTAATGCTTGCAACTCTGGCCTGTACCCCACTTCTTGTATCCATACATAAATCTTTAAAAAAAATTTAAAAATCCATACATCTCATCAAAGATGTACAGATAGTAAATAAGGATGTGAAAAGATGCTCACTATCGAATGTCATAAGAGAATTGCAACTTAAAACAATGAGTCCGCACTACATACCTATCAGAATGGCTAAAATCCCAAAACTAATAATACTAATGCTGGCAAGGATGTGGAGTGAAAGGAACTCTCACTCATTGCTGGAAGGAAGATAAAAGGGCATGATCTATTTCCAAAGACAAGCTGCTATATTCTTACTTTTCTTATTTTGCTCTTTGGCAAAGTTTCTTTTGTTCTATCACATTCTGATGATGACAAAGATGGGAAAGGACTGACATAATCACTGAAATAAAGAGAAAAGGCCCAAAGGGGGAAGGTTTTTGTGAGATACACAAATGAATAGAGTTCATCTTCAGAATATATAAAGAATTAGTATAAGTCAGTAAGAACAGCCAATCTACTAAATCACAGACGGATGCCTGAACAGGTACATACTGAAAGAGGACATTCATGTGACCATTAGGCAGATGAAAAGTTGCTCAGCCTCAGTCATCAGGGAGCTACAAATTAAAAAAAAACATGAGATCTCCGCACTCATAAAAATTATTAAAATGAAAAAGATGAACACAACCAAGTTTTGGTAAGGGTGTGAAGCAATTGACATTCTTACCCGTGGCTGGAGAACATAAACTGGTACAACCACTTTGGAAATCCATTTGACAAGAACAAGAAAAGTTGGTCGCATGTGCATCTCCTCCACTCTAGTTGGATAGTGAACTTATGTTGCCTTCATATATGCCCAGATAAGTGCAGGAATATTTATGATAACCAACAAAATCATAACAATCAAAAACTAAAAACAACGCAAATGATCATCAAGTAGAATGGATACAAAGAACCAAAAAAAAAAAAAAAACAAAAAACAGGAAAAGGAAACAAACAAAAAAAAAAGAGAAAGCCATTTAGAAAATAAACAGAATGGATAAACTGTGGGGTATTCATAGGTGGAATACTATATAGCAACAAGAAGCAACAAGCCACTACTACAAGCAACAACCTAGATGATTTCACAAACCTTAACTGTAGGGAAAAACTAGGCAAGCTGCATAATGCCATTTAAAATTTATTCAAGGGCCTCCCTGGTGGCGCAGAGGGTTGAGTGCCTCACTGTGAAGCGTCGGCTGCAGCAGCAGTGCGAGTTCCATCCATGACCAGGGAGGGGCCCCACATGGCACAACAGACCTCTCCTGCCTCGCCCACCCCCTGCTCCCCTCAGTGGTGTGTTTCGGTCAGTCGATCTGCCTGTTCTGTTCTCCACTTTGTCTCTGGTGAATCCTCTCATGTCCTGCAACTCTGGCCAGTACCCCAGCCCTTGTATGCATAAATAAATCTTTAAGGGCCTCCCTGGTGGCCCAGTGGGTTAAGCAACGCACTATGAAGCAAACTTCAGTCACTGCAGCATGAGTTAGCTCCCCAGCCAGGGAGGGGACCCATTTGGCACAGCAGACCTCTCTTGCTTCCTGCTGCTCCCCTCAGCAGTGTGTTTCAGTCCATCTGCCAGTTCTGCTCCCCACTTTGTCTCTGGTGAGTTCTCTTATCTCGCCCACCTGTGACCTGTACCCCAGTTCTTGTATGCATAAATGGATAATCTTTAAAAAAAACTTTAAAAATAAATAAAATTTATTCAAGGGGTTAAATTTCAGCACTATGAAGGTATCCACAGCCACTGCAGCAGGAGTTCTAACCCTGACCAGGGAGGTGACCCACATGGTGCAGCAGACCTCTCCTGTCTCACCCACTGCTCCCCTCAGCAGTGCATTTCAGTAAAAATTCTGGTCCCCACTCTGTGTCTGGTGAATCCTCTCACTATCCCACACCTCTGACCCACACTCTGCTCTTGTATGCAGAAATAAATCTTTTAAAAAAATGTTATTCAGATTGACACACTGAGGTCTAGCTCACTTAACAGCTGTATATCACAAAGTAAAGAGAACAGAATGCTGTTAAATTTTCCCTATATTGTCTTTTTCTATTTTAAACAATGCTGCAATGGGATTGATTTCCTGCAACTTTCCACCAGACAATTTCTTTAGAGACATGAAGCATTTACATATTGGATAAATAGATAAATTTCTTGTTCCTAGGAAATAGCACATGGCACCCTGCAATATTCGATTTCAGAATTCAGCTGATGATCAACAGCATAAGCAAAGAACTAACAGAATCTGGCAGTAAGCCTGTAATGAAGAGACTGTGTGGTGTATAGCCACATATCCTGGGGGATCAGTTTAGAGAGGAAAGTTGAGATCTGATGGAGAGAACTGAAAAATCCATGTGGGGAGTTTTAGACTATCCCCAACAGGTGCTGGGGCTCTTTGAAAATCAATGATCAGGGAAAATCCATCCAGTCATTGGAGAGTCACCAAACACCTACACAGCATCAGGTACTGAACGGGCTGATGTCAGGCTTCTCAAGAAAAAAAGACACTTGTAAATGCTTACAACATAGTGAGAAAGAAAACTATACCTCTGTTCAAAGCAATGCATTTGGAAAGTGTTAGAGAGGTTTATGAAACATTTACAAACAGGAAGGAGCAACAAATTCTGATTTGTGGAAATGAGTCAGGGAGCTTAGAGTTTGACAGGAAATAAAATTAAGGGATGACATGAAATTTAGAGACTCAGGACTGATTCAAGAAGTAACCACCACCAAGGTCAGGAACAGGGTGGGTCTGGGACAGGGTTGAGGAGGAAGCTGACTTTTCATTTTACACTCTTTAGTACTTTTGGATTTTGCACAGGCATTAGTAACTTGCCCAAAAGTTTTATGGCAAGTTTTGGGTAACTGAAACCTGAGCTATAATCATTACCCCTGGCTACCTTCCAAATCATAATTCCAGGGCTTGTCCACTTGCAAGAGATAAGAGAGGTCAATGTGATTTGGTGGCACTGACTTTGATGGATGTAGGAAACAGCTCAGCCTGTAGCTGGAGTCTTGAGAATGTGAGTGGCCAGGGCTCCGGGAAGGGGTACTTACTGGTGGGCAGTGGAAGATGCGTTTGTTTTGCAGAGGGCAAACTCAAGATCTGGTTGAATCATTTAAACAGAGATACATTGTCTGTTTATTCCCAAGACCCTTCCAGGAGACCTGCCAATTCCAGACACTATCCATAGTCGTGCCCAAAAGTAACTGATCTTCCCTCCCTCTTCCCCCCACATCCTCCCCTCCACCCCCCATTCTCTCAGGAGTATACAATGTTTCCTAGATGATCCAGCGTGTGTGATGATGAGAGAAACGTAATGGCTCACAGCAGGTGTATCTGGGTACATAGTGATTTAAAGATTTCTAATATGGTAAACATCACTAGATAGAACCCACAAAAGCAAGTTTTTTTAGGGTCGTCAAAATGTTTAAGGTTGTAAAGTGGTTCTTAGAGAACCAAAAAGTTTGACATTTTCTGCGGGTCAGGATTTACAAAGTTCCTTTTTGTTTTGTTTTAAAGATTTATTTATGCATACAAGAACTGGGGTACAGGCTAGAGTTGCGGGGAGGTGAGAAGATTCACCAGAGACAGAGTGGGGAGCAGAACAGGCAGATTGACCCAAGTACACTGCTCTGAGGGGAGCAGCCGGCGAGGCAGGAGAGGTCTGCTGCGCCATGTGGGTCCCCTCCCTGGCCGGGGATCGAACTCTACAGCACAGCGCTCAACCCGCTGCTCCACCAGGGAAGCCCCGTACAAAGTTTTTAACAGGGTCTCCCAGAGGGGCCTCCATTTTACATCGCGACCCAATGCAGACATGAATTGCATGCATTTCCTAAACCAGGAACATGCCCATTATTTAGGGTGCACACTGGGCAAGTTACTAATGCCGGTGCAAAATTCAATTCTTCATTTCACACACACAAAACACCAAAAAACCCAACACCAAAAACAAAAACAAATGAAGGTGCCGGGTAACCGCTTACTAAATTGACCCTATCACCACTAGAGGGTAATGACTCGTCGGGGCTCTAGGGTCTAGGTGGTTAGAGAGAAGGGAGGAAGCAGAGCCCTGGGAGAAGCTCTGCACAGCACCTGATGCATCCTGAATACTTGCTGAGATGATGAATGGAGCGCGTGTACTGTTCTTTAAGCTTTCTGTTCTACAACCACGTAACATTTGCACAGAGCAAAGAGGTGATCGAGAGGCTCAAATAAAAAAAATGTAGGTGAAGTCTCTTTGTAGATTGTAAATTTCTGCAGATAGGAGGGTCTGCTGTTACAAACGCTGGTGAGGAAAATACAAAGAGCACTGGCCTTAGAACAGAAAATGTAGGTTTGATGCCCAGCCTCACCATTACTAGCTCTGCAACTTCCACATTACTAACAACAAATATTTGCACTGCCTCATATAGTTCTCCTTTTACCTAGATGGAAACTGGGGTTTGGAATTCTCACCCCTTTTCCTTTCTGAAGAACATCTAGGTTCTCCTAAGGGAAGGAGCCTTCCTACACATTTAGCCCACGTCCATAGGGGAACCCGGCTCCACTTCCAGGATTATAGGTCAGTAGCCTGGCCAAGCTGCAGAATCTTCCTTTGGGCTACCAGTAGTTGAGGTGTGGTCATGTGACTCAGGTAGGACCAATCAGAGTTAACACAGGAGCATTTCCTACAAGTTATCTCTTTTCCTTGGACTGGTCTATGTCCAGTTCCTACAGCCCTGGAGCTGCAGTGGCCAACTTGCCAACACCTGATGAGAGGTTATCTTAGTTCGGATGGATCAAACAAGGGCGACAGAACTGAGATGTGGAAAGAGAAAGGGAGGAGAAAGGGATGGAAGGAGGAAGCAGGAGACAGAACCACTGATAGGCTTTGACTCCAGCCTGAAGACAGATAGGCATGAACCTTTTATAGTTACAAATGATAATATATTCCCTTTAATGCTCAAGTCAGTTAATTTAATTTAGTTATTTAACAGACACTTATATAGCAGTTACTAAGTACCAGGGATTATTTGAAGCACTTGACAAATATTGACTAATTTACTCTTCATTACAAGCCTATGAAGGAAGTAATATAATTATCTTCATTTTTAAAAATGTGAAAACAGAGGCACCAGCAGGCTAAATAACTTGCCTGGTTCTGTCTCGGGATGTTTGCGCCTGGGACCTAACCAGGACTGGACTGGACCCCACACACTTGCTCCTATGCCAGCATTTCTCAGACTCTCCTCTTTATCATTATGACTGTATTTTCACCCTTCCACACTATTACTCTTCTACTAGTCTCCCTTAAGTCCATTTTATTTAATTTTTTAAAAATTTATTTATGCATACAAGCACTGGGGTATAGGCCAGAGGTGTGGGGGGGTGAGAGGATTCACCACAGAGAGCAGGGAACAGCATAGGCAGATCAACCAAAGTACACTGCTGAGGGGAGCAGCGGGCACAACAGGAGAGGTCTGCCGCGCCATGTGGGTCCCCCCACTGGCTGGCAGCAGGGATCGAACTGGTGCTGCAGTGGCTGCGGTTTGCTTCATAGTGCTTTGCTTAACCCACTGCGCCACCAGGGAGGCCCCCCTTAAGTCCATTTTAAATCAGTTCACTTCTCTGATACATCCCAAATTATAGTATCAGGGAAACCATGAACTTGATTTCCTAGACTTTTTTTTAACCCACCCAGCCCCTGATTTCCTAGACTTTTCAATGCCCAAAGTTGTTAACTGTTAACAAATGAAATTTTAGCTATGTGTCACCTAAAAGCACTGAGAACCTCTGCTCCCTCCTGCTTCACCTCCCACTTCAACTCACTGACACTGAGTTTCTTCATCTGTAAAGTAGGGCAAAGAATACACCCCTGATGGGAGTGTTGACTGAAACCAAGGAGGAAATTAACCGAGCCCTGATCTGTTGACTGAAAAGCACTGAACAGAAGGGAAGAACTACAGCTAAGACGATAAACTCCTCCAGGGCAAGATGAAGATGTTGGCTTTTGAGCTCTTAAGCTGCATCTGATACCATCTCCTGCTCTTGACTCCATGCCAAGCTTACCAGGCTCTTTTTCTGTTTTCAGATGGGTTCTGCCTTCTGCCACTGAAAGATTTTTGTTCAAGCATTCTCACACTGAAACATTCTTCCCACTGCGAGTTTTAAAAATGGCCGTGGCATATTTCTTGTCCCACATAACAATAGCTTTCCAGAACCCAGCCATCCCTGCACCAAGAAATGGCATCATCGATCTCTCCTTCCCTTGAAACTGAGGGGATTCTTTGACTGCTTCGACAAACAGAACATAGAGGAGATGCTGAGTGGCTCCTGAAGCTGGGGCAGAGAGAGGATGCTGCTTCTGCCTGTCTTGTGGATGTTTGTGCTTGGATCCCAGCCACCAAGCTGAGGAAGTACAAATTGGCCCTGTGGAGGGAACACTTGAAGAGGCCCATGTGGAGGGGAGCTGAGGCCTTTCTGTCAGCCACCAGATAAGTGAACAAATGCACCTTCAGATGATTCCAGGTCTTAAGCGCTGCGTCTTTAGCTGAGGCCCCAGGCACTGGGGCAGAGACAGGCCACCCTGAGGTGCCTTCTGCGAATTCCTAATGCAGAGAACTCATGATCCTAATGAATGGCTGTTCTATGCCAGTACAGTTGGGGGGGTTCGATGTGCTCCCACGGGAATGAGAATGCGTCCATCCTTGCCTGGCTAACTCCGACTTATTCCTCAGCTCTCCCTTGAAGTGCCTCTTCCTCAGGAAGACTGTCCTTGACCTAGGCTCGGTCAGAGCCCTAGGCACAAGGCCCCACAGCATCCTCCACATCCTCTTTTTTGACACTTACCACACCTTACCATGATTTTTTAAAAGATTTATTTATTTATGCCTACAAGAGCTGAGGTATAGGCCAGAGTTGTGGGAGGTGAGAGGATCACCAGAGACAGAGTGGGGAGCAGAAAACAGGCAGGTCTACTGAGATACACTGCTGAGGGGAGCTGTGGCCAAGGCAGGAGAGATCTGCTGCACCATGTGGGTCCCCTCCCTGGTCCGGGATGGAACTTGCGCTGCTGTCCCATGGATGCTTCACAGTGCGGTGCTCGACCTGCTGCACCACCAGAGAGGCCCTATTTTTTCCTTTATCTTTTGCTAGACTGTGAGCCCTGTGAAGGCAGGACCATGTCTGAGGGCAGAGGTTCCAGAGCTGGCCAGGTGGACACCTGCACACAGATGCTCTCAGTCAGTACTCACTGAGGGAGTGACTGGGTATGTTGCCCCACAGTGTGTGGCATAAGTATGGGTATGCAGCAAGGCTGGTGTCCCCTTTGGGGGTTCAGGAACTTGGCAGTGTTTCTGTGGGGATACTGTGAACTTGGCAGTGTTTCTGTGTGGTAGCCAGAGTAGTCTTGAATTACTGTAAATTGCTGTTGCCATAAAGAGTTCCAAAATAGATTATTCAGTAGAAAACAACAGTATCCTTTCACGTCAGATGAAGAAAGTGGCAGAGAAGGGCCTCTCTGGTGGCTCAAGGGGTTAAATTGCAGCACTGTGAAGTTATCACCAGCCACTGCAGCATGAGTTTGATCCTGGGCCAGAGAGCTGATGCACATGGAGCAGCAGACCTCTCCTGTCTCACTGGCTTCTCCCCTCAGCAGTGTATTTCTGCTCCCCACTGCGGAAAGCACACTCTGTACCCTGTGACTCAAGCTGGGGGGAAGGCAGTAGCATAAGCCCCCACTGCTCCAGTTGGAATGGGAAACCATCTTGGACCAGGACCTTACAGCAACACCTAGCTGAGGCCTAAAGAGCAAGCAAGAACACAGGCCAGGTGTAGCCGACTCAAGGAAAAGGAGCAAAAATGCTGAGAAGTGCCAGTCGAGACCCAGATGCATGAGTCTGCCCGACTGAGCCGGCTCTGGTTGACAGAAACACTTTAGCCCTCGCTACCCCGATGCGTAGGGTAATGGGCGACAAGCAACAGCAGGCTACCACCACAAGGAGGCGCAAGAGCACGGAGAAGGACCCACCCCGGCGGCGGGTGTGTGGGGTTGGGGATGGGGGCCTGTGACTGAAAGAAAGTAGAGAGGCAAAGACATGGCTGGAGAACTCCATTGCGAGCAGATCTATGAAAAAAGGAAGTTCTTCAGGCAGGAGTGTGAGACCAGAGGGAACTTAGAGCTACTTAAGGAAATGAGGAGTAATGAAAATGGCAAAACTATAAAAAGATATTTTTATTTCCCATATATCTAAAAAAAGAATGACTGACTAGAGCGAATGTACTCACACTGTATTGTGTGAGGTTTATAATGTATGTAGAAGTAAAACATATTTAAAAGTAAAATGCATGACTAAGTACAAGAGGTGGTAGGGAGGAAGCATATTGTCTAAGTTTCTTACAGTATGTGTGAAAGGCATAATATTGTTTGACAGCCTGTGATGAGTTCAACAGACATAGATACAGAGATACAGGTATGTAGCTATAGGTATAGATACAGATATAGAGATATAGATATATAGATACATAGGCCTCTCGATATAGGTACAGATATCGATCCTGGAGTAATCACCAAAATTTTAAAGGGGTATAACTAATAAAACCTTTATCTGATAAAACAGAATCATCAAAAATGCTCAAAATGGAGCTCTCTGGTGGGGAAAGAGGTTGAGCGCCGCACTGTGGGGCTTCCACGGCCAGGGAGGTGGCCCACATGGCACAGCAGACCTCTCCTGCCTCGCCCACTGCTCCCTTCAGCAGTGTAAGTTCAGTCAGTCTGCCTGTTTTGCACTCTGTCTCCGCACTCTGTCTCTGGTGAATCCTCTCACTCCCCTGTGCCTCTGGCCTGTACCCCAGCTCTTGTATGATAAATAAAATCTTTTTAAAAAATCCTCAATACAGGGGCCTCCCTGGTGGCGCAGTGGGTTAGGCAGCGCACTATGAAGCAAACCGCAGCCACTACAGCACGAGTTCGATCCCTGCTGCCGGCCAGGGGGGAACCCACATGGTGCGGCAGACCTCTCCTGCTGTGCCCGCTGCTCCCCTCAGCGGTGTACTTCCGTTGATCTGCCTGTTCTGCTCCCTGCTCTCTGTGGTGAATCCTCTCACCCCCCCACACCTCTGGCCTGTACCCCAGTGCTTGTATGCATAAATAAATAAAATATTAAAAAAAAAAAGAAAAAAAATCCTCAATACAAAAAAAAAAATCCTCAATACAAGGGAAAGCAGGAAAAAGGAACAAAGAACAGATTGGACAAGCAGCAAGCAAGGGTAAGACAGTTTAAATCTAGCCATATCAAACATTACATTAAAAATTATCTAAACACCCCAGTTGAAAAGCAGATTGTCAGATTGGATTAAGGAAGTAAGACCCAACTGTGTTCTGTCTACCATAAACCTATCTTAAATAGAAAGACATAGGTAAGTAAAAAGTTAAAAATAATTTAAGGTATAGAAAACAATGTTGTGTTCTAGTGTTTCTGTGCTGACACTAATAAGAAAGGAATATCTATACTACTGTAATACAAAAATGAATCAGACCAAGCAGCATTACCAAGGATAAAGACGGACAGTGACTAATGATAAAGGGGTTACTTTATCAGAAAGACACAACAATCCTACATGTGTATATTCTTGACAATAGTGCTGCAAAGTGCATGACACAGAAAGGGGTAAAACAGGAGAAATAGAGAAACCCACAATTATAGATGGGTTTTTTAACTTCAATATGCCTCTCTCTGAGTAGACCAACACTTGATCTAGTTGACACTTTAGAGAACATTTCAGTGTTTCACCCACCAACAGCAAAATGTAAATTCAGTTCAAATGCACTGGGAACATTCATCAAGACACACTATATTCTGGGGCCTCCCTGGTGGCGCAGGGGTTAAAGTCTCAGCTCTGTTAAGCTATCATCAGTCACTGCAACATGAGTTAGGTCCTTGCCAGGCAGCTGGCCCACCTGGTGCAGCAGACCTCTCCTGTCTCACCCGCTGCTCCCCTCAGCAGTGTACTTCAGTCAATCTGCCTGTTCTGCTCCCCACTCTGTCTTTGGTGAATCCTTGCACCTCTGACCTACACCCCAGTTCTTTTGTATGCATAAATAAATCTTTAAAAAAGTACTATATTCTGGGTCATAAGACAAAGCACTCCTAAGTAATTCTTGGATCAAAGAGGATACCACAAAGGAAACTAGAGAATATTGTGAAATGAGTGATAATGAAAACAATGTGTTAACATTTGTGAAGCAGGGCTTAAGCAAGGCTTAAGGTGTCCAGGTGGAGAATGGTTGGGTCCCCAGCTGGTAGGCTGCTAGCTCAGTGCAGGCTGCGCTGGGGTGGCCTTTGTCCAGGGGCAACCAGGGCAAGGAGGGTTCAGCTCCCATGAGAAAGGTCCTCACACACTTGGGTGTGCTCCCGAGGGGGGTTTCAAGCTTACTTCTTGTTATTTCAACCAATGGTGCTTGGATAATTGACTTTCCATATCCAAAAATATGAATCCTGATCCATATGTAATAATCAACTCAACATGGGTGCTCCCTGGTGGCGCAGTGGGATAAGGAACGCACTATGAAGCAGATCACAGCCACTGCAGCACGAGTTTGATCCCTGCCACTGACTGGGGAGGTGACCCACATGGTGCAGCAGACCTCTCCTGCCTCGCCCGCTGCTCCCCTCAGCAGTGTATTTTGGTTGATCTGCCTGTGCTGTTCCCCACTCTGTCTGGTGGATTCTCTTACTCCCCGCACCTCTGGCCTGTACCCCAGTGCTTGTATGCATAAATAGATAAATCTTTAAAAAAAAAAAAAGAATCAACTCAACATGGATCATAAACTTAAATGTAACAGTTAAAACTGAAAACTTGTAGTTTTCTTGGAGAAAATGGATGAGAAAGGCTTTATAAACTTGACACAGGCAAAGATTTCCCAGATCTGACAACAAAGCATGACCCATAATGAAAGTCGTTGACAAACTGGATTTCATCAAAATCAAGAGCTTCTGTTTTTCAAAAGATACTATGAAAAGAATGATGAAACAAGTCACAGGGTGGACAAAATAGCTGCTAATTAAAGGGCTTTTATTGAGAATATCGAGAGCTATGTAGTTAACTCTCAAAATTCAAAATGGTATTGCTAGACAATACCATTTGCCAGACAGGTAGAGGGGAGAGAGGTGAATGAGACTGGCACAGATTGTGTCTCTGTGGGGGGACACTGAACAAAGACTGTAAAAGCAGAGACCAGGTAGGGGAAGTGTGCGAATGACAGAGGACCACAGAGCCTCCCCAGTCTAGTAGTGGGGATCAGTAAGAAAGGGCTACCCAGCAGTGGGGTTTGTATCCAGAACCCCCAGGAAAATCCACAGTATAAAGTCACACACACCCATTTTACTTGTTGTTGACTCACACACACCCATTTTACCACAATTTTGCCACAACTCCCTAAATCCCTGCTATTTAAAGTATGCTTGGCATAACCAAGGAGACTACTGGAAATGCTGATTCATAGGTCCCAGCCCAGACCGACTGAATCAGAAGCTGCATTTTAACAAGATGTGTATACACATTAAAATTTAAGACACACTGTCCTAAGGTAACTTGATTGCTGGAGCTGTAGTTTTTGGACTCCATACCCTAGATCTATCGGAATGTCAGTTCCATGAATGAAGGATGTTTATCCAGTTTATCCTCTTCTGTCCCCTCCTCCCCTGTCAGTGCTTTTATCTGGTTAAAAACTCAGATTGCGAGCTAGGAAACCTTATGCAATTAATCCTACCTCTCACAGAGGGCCCATGGATTACTAAGACTGGAAGAACCTCAACTACCAAACAACACTGTTAGTAAAGAATCTGCAGATATGGAAAAGTTCTCTATCTGGACTGCGTGGTATGAGAACCACTACCCACAACTGTGTAATGAGAACTTGAAATGCAGCTAGTGTGACTGCAAACTGAGTTTTCATTCATTTAAATTTAAACAGACTTGTGAAGTTAGTGGTTATTATTTTGACCATTAGTCCAGATGGATGTAGACTAATCATGTATTCCATAGACAGGAAGACTGAAGCCCAGAAAAATGTCAGAGATTTGACTAAGTCAGGCATCTAGATGTGATTGATAAGCATCAAAGATGCTTAGAACCCTGAATCTCTGGTACAAGGCAGTTGGATGACTTCTGAAAAAGCAAGCATTTAGGGAAAATCTACTTCACATTTGCTGGCTCAAAAATTCCTTTGGATTCTTCATGTTGAAATGGTCTAATTGGGTAATGTGTGTGCTCATCTCACACAGTGCCACCTAGTGGTGCACTGTGAACTCCGCCTCCTGAATCAAATTCTTGGTCAAGGAGAATGGAAACTCCTTGACAGTTGACCACTCACTGATTTCACCATCACCTCTATTCTCCTCACATAAACATGGCAGCTGTTCAGTGTTGACATTGCTAAATGCTTTAGGTCTTTCCCGACCACCTCGCCCTGCAGCCGCAGGACCAAGGCTTTGTGACAGTGTTCTGGGTGGAGTCACATCTAACTCACCTGGTAAAAGTCTCCTGTCCTGGGTTGGTCCCTGGCATGGCAGCCAGGCTCTCGGTAGGACTTTTTTCCTCTTTCTCAAGTCATAGCTCAGCTAATGACCAAGAGAAGAGTCAGTGGGTGGAAAACTGCAAGCCCTTGAACATTAACCTGGGGACAGTGCCAGAAAGATTGTCAAGACTCCTGTCCCCAAGGTCATAACAGCTATAGCCTTGGCCAAGTTAATGTTTTATGCTTCAGTTTGCATAATGAAGATAAAAATACCTGGATCTTGAGTAATTTTGAGAGAAACAATATATGTGAAGTACTTAGTGCATAGTAGGTGATCAGTTAATGGTCATTGGTTATAATCACCATAATGACAAACACCTTCTGTTTGCTTGGAACCAATCTCTGAACTCCAAGGGATGCAGAAGAGCTGTAGAAGTCACTGGCTTCTGCACTGGTTGTAAAAAGCAGACTACCACACAAGAGCATGGCAGGGAGTTGGTGGCAGGGTATAATTAAGTGTATAATTACCGTATAAATAAGGTGTGAGGCTTGTGAGTGCTGCAGGAACACAGTACCAGGAAAGATAATAATCGCCCTCATGTCTCTATAATACTTCATTGTTTACACTGTCCTTTAACATCTATAATTTACTTATAACAACTGTAAAGTGGATAGTAATGTTATCATCTCCATTTTACAGAGGGAACTGAGGCTCTCAGATGCAAAAACCCAAGGTCACACTAGGAATGGGAAAGTTGGGATTTGCTCTAGGGGAATCCTGACTTAGAGGTACATTTGTTATCACTTCCCAGAAGGCCTCTTGGGGTCTAAACTTGAGATGGGACTTGAAGCAATAGAGGTTATTCAAGCAGTGACATTCATGAGGGATACAATGGAAGAGGGTAGAATCTGACCAGGTGAGGGGAACACGCTGACTCTACACTAATGAATCCTAACTCAACTTGGTGGGACAGAAGAGATCAAGGAGGGCTTCCTGGAGAAAGTGGCATCCAAGCTGAGCACTGGATGACCAATAGGAGTTGGTTAGCGCTACCAGATAAAAGAAATATCATGAGCACATTTGGGTACCTGGAAGTAGTTCTACCAGGCAGGAGGAGAGTAATGTCAAAAGGAAAGCAGGGCCTTATAAATTGCATTAAGATTATAGACTTTATTTCAGGCCATTAAGGACTCAGTGGCATATTTACCTCGGTGATTGAACTTTAGACCAACCACTCTGATTACACTGTGGAGACTGAATGGCAGGAGCCACACTGGAGGCAGAGAGATTGATGAGGACGCAGATACACTAATCTAAGCAAGGGAGGAGGGCTGTCAGGTTGAAGGGGCATAGTAGAAATTGGAGACAAAGCAGATTTAGGGGATAAATAAGAGGCAGAATGGAGTAGAGTCAGTAATTGATCGAAAACTGAGGAGTAAGGAGGATAAATTGAAATGACTGGTTTCAGTCTGGAGTAGCATCGTGCATGACTGTCAGTCCCTGAACTGGGACAGATGGGGAGAAGCAGTCCTTGCAGAGAGAGCAAATGAGTGAGTCTCCAAAGAAAGAATGCTTTAGCAGGGGCCTCCCTGGTGGTGCAAGGGGTTAAATACCACATTATGAAGCATCTGCAGCCACTGCAGCACAAGTTCGATCCCTGGCCAGGGAGGGGACCCACATGGCATCACAGACCTCTCCTGTCTCCCCACTGCTCCCCTCAGCAGTGTATTTCGGTCGATCTGCCTGTTCTGCTCCCTACTCTGTCTCTGGTGAATCTTCTCACACACACACACCCCCACACACACACCTCTGGCCTGTACCCCAGCTCTTGTATGCATAAATAAATCAATCTTTAAAAAAAGAGAATGATTTAGCAATTGATGGAAGTTGAAGTTCAAATAGTTAGCAGGGGCCTACTTCTCAGACACGAGGACTAAGCAGTGAACTCAGCAGACCAGGTCATTGTCCTCCTGGGGTTTATCTTGTAGTGGGTGGAGAGAGACGATGAAGGGAGAATCAAGAATATGAATGTCGAGATGTGTCAGGTGCTATGAAGACAAACAAGACAGGAAGGGGATGTGGGTGAAGGAGGTTGCCCTTGGGAGGGGTGCTCTGGGCAGGCTTCTCGTATTTTTCAGCACAGCCCAAATGAAGTGAGGGAATAATACAGAGGAGATGCCCTCTGGGTAGAAAGAAGGCTTTGAGGTGAGATTCTGTATGCCCTGACCACTCCAGAGGTTAGAGGTCAGATCAGAAACAAGGGCTAGATGCCACATGAGAATATGGATAAAACCATTTCATCCACCCTGGAGAGGTGAAACTCCCTAAGATCATTTCCAAGTCCATGCTTCTAACAACTTGAACTGGTTCTGCTCTCTCCCAGCTCTGACACTTACCTATCGAATAACCCTGGGCATGTCACTTCTCTGAGTCTCAGCTTTCTCATCTATAAAATGGGGACGCTAAAACAGTTAGTGTGAGGACCAAAGGGAGTTATGCATACAGTACCTGGCACAGGCAGACTGCTCGTAATATTAGCCTCTTGTCTTCTTTTTCCATGGAGCCATAAAAGATACAGGATGGAGAAAACTGGGTTACTTGCGGTGTGAGATCTGATAAACTCTAGCACTGAACTCTCCTTGCTATTACCATTGGCAGTTAAAGTGTTCACCAAGAGATTCCTCTCACCGCCCCCCCCCCCCACACCTCTGGCCTGTGCTTGTATGCATAAATAAATAAGTCTTTAAAAAAAAAAAAGTGTTCACCAAGATTGTCTTCANCCCCCCCCCCCCCCCCCCCCCCACACCTCTGGCCTGTGCTTGTATGCATAAATAAATAAGTCTTTAAAAAAAAAAAAGTGTTCACCAAGATTGTCTTCACCCTTCTCTTTTCCTTCCCTCAACTCCAGATTTGGGCATATTTGTGGTTTCCAGCAGCCAGATGGTAAAAGAGAACAATGGACACTTTTCCTGGTGGCTCAATAGTCTAGATTCAGCTTTGAAGCTCCCTCTTCCTCTGCCCCCCCTCCCCCCCCCACACACACGTGGACCAGTTTCTTTTCAATCCGGGCAGTAGTTAGAGTTAACCAATGGGTATGGTGGAAGAAGACTCACCTCTGAGCTAGTTGATATTTATATAAGGCTCTATCCTTCAACTCCCAGCCTGGGGGTCTCTGGGTTGGGTGGGTTGAAAGGGCTCTTAGTAGCTGGCCTCTCAGGAGTCTCAATGTTGAGGCTGTGAAGAAGCTGAGCCGGGATTGGAGAGGACAGGAGAGGCATGTGGGAAAAAGACAGCACATCTCTGTGCTGGTGACTTAGATTCATGTTAGAACTTGGCCTCTGCTGGCAAAGAAGGAAAGGCACATGGAAGGAAGGAGCCGTGGGAGGGGAAGGTTGCAGGGGCCCTCAGGAAGTCAAACTGTTTGACCTTGACTGAGTCACTAAGTAATCAGCCAAGCCCTGGCTCAATACAGTGGTTCCCACTGCCCCAGGATAAAGTGCCAAGAGCTTAAGCTGGACCCCACCTACCAGTGAGTTCAGATGGGTCTGCTACTCTCCCCACTTCTCTATGCCCGGGCAGTGCATCAGAGGTCTCAGCTTGGAATGAACTAGAACTCCCTTCTTTTGTGGATGTTTTTCTAGCCCAGTTTCATACATACAAACACACATAAACTTTTCCTTTGGAATAATTTTACAGAAAACTTGCAAAAATGGTCACTAAATCCAACCCATAGTCCAGCAGTAGAGAGTAAGATGAAGTTCTACCTTCTGGAAGGGATGGGGGAGAGCAACATAAATTATTTGGCATGCTTCTTTAAGGAATATTTCTCTTCTCCCCTATTCCTTTATAGCCATATGGACTCATGATATTTATTGATATTAATGATATACACTTGGGTTTATAATCCAATGCATATTACCTATTTTGGTGCTCCAGTTGTCCCAGTTCTGCTATTGGGAGCACTCTCAGGGTCTCCAGTGCCACACCCTCATCCTTTCATTTTTTTAGATCACTTTGCACTTCCAAGATGCTCTGTGCTTACCTTGTCTTTTCTCTGCCCCAGCTCTAGAATCAGTCACTTCTCCAGAGATCCCTGGCTCCTGTTAGAAGAGAATGTTTTTTAGAAGCCCAAATTCGGATGCTGGATCATTGCTGGTTGCTACTGGGATTAGACCTGTCTTTAAATTGTGAAATACATCATATACACAGACGATATATATCAAATATACATGCACAGTTTAAGGTATAATTATAAACTGAACACAGTCAATGCCGCTTTTAGCATCATTTATGTTCATCCTTTTATAGCTTCCTCCTGAAACCCTCAAGGCCAGGATGGGTGCAAGGCCAGGATGGGGTACCCTCAGAGGACCCATGACACCTAATACTGTCCTGATTCTGTATGAATATATATTCATCATAAACAAGCAGGAAGAGAAGTTTAAAGAAGAAACCAAGCCAGCATTATTCCCAGGGAGAAACTTTCTAACCACAGGGCAGTGTGAGGGCATCACAGGTTTCCTCTAGAACTGTGCTACACTCATCAGCTACACGGGGCTATTGAGTGCATGAAATGTGTCTGCTCTGAACTGAGATTGTTACAGGGCAACCCTGATATAAAATGGGTTTGCCCGACTGGGTTTTTACCCGCATGTTTGAAAAGTACTTACAATGCCCGCCCCAACTGCAGGCACACACAACAAAGGTTAATAAAGGGTTTTATTTACAAAAGAAGGGGAAATAAATGAATAACTCAGGGAGAAGAGAGAGAGACAAATCCATAAATGTGTCCTACCTAACAGCACGCTGAGGGCTGGCTCCAGACTGTCAGAGCCCCCAAGGCCCACATGTCTGGTTTTATACCCAGCCTGGCTGCTTAACTCCGTCCTTGAGTCCCAGCAATCCACTCTTCGATGATGACTTTATAGGATTTGTAGTTCTTAGATATTGTTGGTCTGGAGTGGGGGTGGGAATCCATAAACCTATTTGTATAGTTCATTCAGGACATCCTTTCCGCCTAACAACAGGACAGGTCTGCTGTGCCACATGGGTCAGCTTCCTGGCCAGGATCAAACCAGTTGTGGCTGCAGACAGTTCCAGTGCTGAAACTTAACCCCTTGTGCCACCAGGGAGGCCCCCACCCATTTCTTTTTAAAGCTTTTTGATCATTGCTATTACAGGGCCCAACCCAAAATAGTGGGTCCTTTGCCCTCTAGGGAAAGAATTCACTAGACTGCTCGGTGTTGTTGAACCAGACAAGGCTTCATTGGAGAGACTCTCGCATGAGGGAGCCAGTGCAGGAAAGGAGAATTAGCCTGGTTCTTCGAGGGGGCGTTGGAGATATTAAAAGGGAAGGTCCATGAGGCAGGGGGCAGAGAGCAGCGTCTCAGCTTGCTCCGGGTTGGGCCGTGCCTGGGCACACACGGGTAGGTTACATTCCAAGTGCACACGTGGGCTCTGATCTTCTTCCTCCAGGAGATTGTGAGATAATCATTAGTCATGCTCTGATGCGTTTTATCTACCACGGTCAGTGCGGCGGCCAAATTGTTGGGACAGGGCTTGCCAATCCAAGATTCAGTCCACCTGTCGAAACATGACTTGGGCCACTCATTCTACTGGCTCCCAATTTCCTTTACTAGGCTGTCTCATTACTAGAAAATTTTAAAGTGTGTATGTGACTCACATTATATTTCTATTGTGCCAGGGTGTTGTATGAAGAGTGAGCGCCCATACATCTGAGCACTGTGTTGATACGTGTGGTTGTGGGGATGGGAGAAATGGAGGCTGGATTAGGTAAGCTTTAAGGTAGGTTTTAGCTTCAAGAGTATAGGATGCTCAGTCTCCAGCCTTTCTTCCTCTCCTTGCCAGTACCTACACTTAGCTTCTACTGATGGAGGATAAAGAATGGAGGAGACACCACAAGGCCAGGGCTAGAAGGAATTAGCATAAACTAACTAGGACCTTTATGGGTCAATGCCCAGATTATGAAATACAACACCCAGAAAGGGATCAGACTGCTATAGGGAGTGTCAAGAGCACATGAAGGTGAAGGAATAAACCATCCACCCACAGAGATGAGCCACTCCCTACCAAAAGGTGATAAAAACCTAATGTTGCCCCCACAAGGGGGCAGCCGTCTTTCTGCCCACCTGTGACTATGCAGGTGCTTCTCGCCACCAGCTCTCTTCTCTTCAAGACAGCAGCCTTCCTGCCTGCCCATGACTGGTACCATGCTGGGGCTTCTATTCACTGATCTCCTTCAGGCCACCTGCTTGCAACCACGCAGGCCCCTCTCAGTAAACCTGTCCCTCACGGGGCAGCTTTTCCTGCCCACTTGTGTCCATGCAAGTGTCCTTTACTCTTCTGCTCCTTTCCCTAATAAGCCTGCTCTTAAAAATATCTACGTCGGGCCTCCCTGGTGGCGCAGCAGGTTGAGCGCCACACTGTGAAGCATCCGCTGCACAGCAGTGTGAGTTCGATCCCTGGCCAGGGAGGGGACCCACATGGCGCTGCAGATGTCTCCTGCCTCGCCCACTGCTCCCCTCAGCAGTGCATTTCAGTCAGTCTACCTGTTCTTGCTCCCCACTCTGCCTCTGGTGAATCCTCACCTCCCGTGACTCTGGCTTGTACCCCAGCTCGTGTATGCATAAAAATAAAATTAAAACTATATATATATATATACATACATGTCTCTGCCTCTTGGAGAAACTCGCCTGGGAATTCACTGCGTGCTGCTGAATAGGGGCCTCTAGTGAAACTGTTACAGGGCAAGGAGAGGGACACTTTAGAACACTTAAATTTGCTCTTTTTGAATGGGTTTTGCTATTTGCTGCATTAAAATAAACATATAGGACTTTTAATGGACAGGAACTTTAATTCGGGTATAATATAGAAAGGATAAAGAATATAATTATTATGTTAAGTATTTAAGTATTATTTTTTTGAGGGTAAAAGTTTAGTTAAGTAGGATTGGCTTAAAGTAAGGCCCAAAAACCTGCTATAAGTTTAAAGGACATTTTAGTAGAGACTTATAGAAAAGGGTTAGAAAGAGTTAGATAAATTTAGGAGGAAAAGAGCAAAATTAAAATTAAGGTGAAAGCTGCCATTGTTACCCTCCTCACAGGTCTCTCACCCACATTTGTTCTAACCAGTTCAAGACCAAAAAGCAAGCGCAGTTTCTTCACGTGTGCCTTTGCTCCACGTGCCTTCTTCACTTTTCCTTGCTGCTCTCCATTTTGCTTCCTTCTTCCTCCCTTTTTTTTTTTTTGTCTGTTTGTCTTCTCTGCAGATTTTTTTCCCCCTGCTTAGCTCTACCCATTTAGGGTGGAACCGGGGTTCTGGAACTTTCCCCTTTCCTGGGGACCACCCTGTTACAAAACCGTTCCCAGAGTGAACCCAAGAACCCCACACTAAAAAACGATATCACTACCAAAGTGCTCTATTCCCCCAAATATTCCCTTGTTTTTCTCATCTCTGAGCCTCTGTTCACCCCATATGCTCCATCTGAATGTTCTGTCTACTGTCTCTTCTGTCAAAATCCTACCCAACCTGAAAGGCAGTTGAAGTCCAGGTCCGTTTCTCCTTTCCCACCTTCTCTGCACATACTTTACAAAAGCCATGGAGAATCTCTATCCAGGTTTTTATTCATGATGATTCCCCCCAGAGTGAAATCTTCCAGGACACCAACCAAAGTTGAAGGACTCTAATGCATGGATAATAGGCATTTTGCAAGTAAGGCAGTCCTTTGCTTTCAATAATGGACAGGGGAGGTTCTAATTTTGTTGTCATTAAAAATAACTTTTGATGATAGATTACTAAGTGATTTTTTGACTTGTAACTCAGAAGGATTTCAAATAATTAAGTGACTTTATTGTAACAAAATTCCACGCTCATTTGCTTATTTATGGGGACATGGTTCCTCAGCCATTTCATTTATAAAATAACAAATGGATGTAAAATTGATGCTGAACCCAGCCTCATTACAGCAAAAAGTAATACTGATCCATAAATATATGAGCTAATTGAAAAAATCGATTTCATTAAAAGAGGCATATCCAATATCATTTTCTCTTTAATATTTATTAAGATATATTTTATGTTACTTTCATTAATTGTGTGCTAACACTGTAATAACACTAGTGATATGTCAAAAGAAATTTTTAAAATATAGAACCTGAGGGTAAAAGGAAATTTAAAATTATTTAAAGGAAAATTTTAATTGCAATCTTATATAAAGTTCTGTTCAAGTATGAAATAGGGAATCAAAAACAGACTTTCAAGTATAAACTATATTACCCTAGGATAACATTTTGTGAGAGGAAGCAAAATATATTTATTTAAAAAGAAAAATATAATGATGCAGCATTTCTATCTGTTAAAGTAAAGCTTGTTCTGGGATTTCATCAAATGAGTGATAGGATCAAATGACAATGGTACTTCCATTCAGCTGATGATGGAACAGTTTTTAAAATATTAATAATTACAGCATGATAGGAAGTAAAATCTTTGCAATGGTTTACATTTAAGATGAACATGTTAATTATCATTTTTAAAATGTGCCAAGACTTTGGGCAAGTTGGCCTGCTGATCCATTCTCTACTCACCTCTGCCCCACCTCTCCCCTGGTCTCCACCTCTCCCCTGGTCGATTGACTTGGATAAGGGGCACCAATGTTTCTGTGTCTTCTGGCCTTGCCTTGGGTCTGGCCAATAGGTAGTCTCGCAGGGAATGGGAGGGAGGGAAGCAGTAAGGTCAGAGTCTCCATTCCCAAAGCTCCCACCCCTCCAGGTCTGGCCTAGCCCTGACCCTCCTTGTCTCAAGGCAGAGGAATTGTCCTTTAGGCCTTGGGTGGTAACAGTCTGGTGCCTGCCCCACCCAGCTTCCTGTATGATGCTTTTGATTTGCCTACACCCTAACCACACCTTCTAAAGTAGTCTTTTTGTATGTATAACCTTGAATTGTCTTAATTAGAGTGTGCCATTTGTTTCCTGTTGGTATCTTCACAAAACACTCGGGGTATAAAGTTTTAAAATACTTCTTTTAAAGAGCACAAAGAAGGAGCAAAATCCAAAGACCATTGAACCAGATTCATTCGTTCATTTGTTCAATAAGCATTGACTGCATCATGCCCAATATTCAATTACAAAGATGAATTAGATGGCTACCTCACACCCATTAGGAGGATTACTATCAAAAAGCACCAGAAAACAAGATTGGTGAGGATTTGGAGAAACTTGACTCTATAAACTGTTGATGGGATTGAAAAATTATGCATCCACTAGAAAACAGGATGGAAGGCATCAAAAAGTTAAAAATAGAATTACCATGTGGTTCAGTAGTTCCATTTTGGGGTCCAGCAACCCCCTACAAATTGAAAGCAGAATCTCGAAGAGGTATTTGTAAACCCACATTTAGAGCAGTATTATTCAAAGTCACCAAGAGATGGAAGCAACCCAGGTGTCCATCAACAGAAGAACAGATTGCCAAAATGTGGTGTATTCATACAATGGAATATTATTCAGCCTTAAAAAAAAGGACATTCTGCAATACGCTATAGCATGGATGAACCTTGAGGCTTTTATGCTAATTGTAGCAAGCTAGTCAAAAAAAGAGATAAATATTATGTAATTCTACTCATTTGAGGTACTAGAATGGTCAAAATAATAAAGGCATAAAGTTTAATGGGGATAGTCAGGGACTAAGAGGAGGGGAGAAAGGACAGTTACTACTTAATGGGGCTAGCGTGTCAAATTCACAGGATATAAAGAGTTATGGGGAGGGATGCTGGTGACAGCTGCACACAGTGTGATGCATGAAGACCACTGAACTGCATGCTGAGAGAGGGTTAAGATGGTTCATGCTATGTGTATTTTATTTATTTATTTTTAAAGATTTATTTATGTATGCATACAAGAGCAGGGGCACAGGCCAGAGGCATGGGAGGTGAGACGATTCACCAGAGACAGACTGGGGAGCAGAACAGGCAGATCAACTGAAAACCACTGAGGGGAGCAGCAGGCGAGGCAGGAGAGGTCTGCTGCGCCATGTGGGTCCCTTCCCTGGCCAGGATCGAACTCGTGCTGCAGGGGCTCCTGACAGTTTCATAATGCTGCACCTTAACCCCTGCACCACCAGGGAGGGCCCACTATATGTATTTTAACATAATGGAAAAAAAAATGAATTACATGGGGGTTCCTTAAGCTGTAACTGTATAGAGGGGAACAAAGCATGGGCAATTACTTTAAGCTGGGGTGAAGTGATGACGTGCGTGAGCATGGACATGGCAAATTGTAGGAACACGGGCAACAGCAAACAACTAATTCTACCTGGGGGAATTGGGAAGGGCTTTGCAGAGGAGGTTTCTTTTGATTTATGGCATTAAAGATAAGTAGGAGCTTGCCTGGCAGGGAAAGGGCATTTGAGGCAAAGAGGCAATGCAAGTAAAGTCACAAGAGCCCATGGTCACTCAGGGACTGCTGAGTCATGGCCGAGTGTTCAAAGGGTGGTTAAAGCACCGAGAATAAAAGAAACAGTCAGTAAACACGATTAAATTCAAATTAAGAATTTACACAGGGCATTATAAACAAGATTAAATACTAAATGATTCCCTAGCAGATCACAGCAATTTAAATAACACCAGAAATCAGTCAGAACTACGGACAAGTTGAAACACAGGTGAAAGGCATGAACAGGCGATTTTCTCCCGTGAGGCATTCCCAGCAGCAGGGAAATGCAGGTGCTACATCCAAAGAGCAGAGTGTGGAAAAGAGAAAAAAGTGACTAAACCCGGAAGCAGCACCTTAGCCAGGGGGCCAAGACCCCACCAGTCACAGGTACATGGGCAGCAGGTGCCCGTGATAAGATGCACCGAAGGGGCAGCCTCTGTGCTGTTCTTCCCCTGAACCCACCCCCACCCCCTGGTATCGTGATGAGGGAAACATCAGATAAATTGAGACCTTCTGCAAAACTAAACCGTGTTCCTTGAGGCGATCAAGGTCACAGAATCAAAGCAACACTGAGACGCTGTCACAGACCCGAGGAGAATAAGGAGACATGAATATTAAATACAGTGCAGTGATGCCTCTGGGAACCCGGGACAGAAAAAGGACCTGTGAAATCTGGATAAGTTCAGAATTTAATTCATAATAATGTGCCAATGTTGATTTTTTTAAAGATTTATTTATTTATGCACACAAGAGCTGGGGTACAGGCCAGAGTCCAGGGAGGTGAGAGGATTCACCAGAGACAGAGCGGGGAGCAGAACAGGCAGATGGACTGAAACCCACTGCTGAGGGGAGCAGCAGGTAAAGCAGGAGAGGTCTGCTGCGCCATATGGGTCCCCTCCCTGGCCGACAGCAGGGATCGAACTCATGCTACGGTGGCTGTGGTTTGTCTCATAGTGTATTGCTTAACCCACTCACCACCAGAGAGGCCCCCTAATGTTGATTACTTAAAGTTTGGCAGATCTACTCTGGTAACCCAAAATGGTAAAGATTGTGGGAAATTGGGGCCTCTCTGGTGGCGTAGTGGGTTGAGCGCTGCACTGTGAAGCTTACACGGCGTGAGTTCAATCCCGGGCCAGGGAGGGGACCCACATGGCGCAGCAGACCTCTCCTGCCTCCTTGAGGCTCCCCTCAGCAGTGTATTTCAGCTCACCTGCCTGTTCTGCTCCCCACTCAGTCTCTGGTGAATCTGCTCACCTCCTGCAACTCTGGCCTGTACCCCAGTTCTTGTATACATAAATAAATCTTTTTAAAAAAGATTGTGGGAAATTGAATAAAGAGTATATAGAAATGCTTTGGACTATCTTTGTAACTTTTCTGTGCTTCTCAAGATAGTCTACAGTAAAAAGCTTATTTTAAAAAATGAAGAGATACTGGGCCTCCCTGGTGGCGCAGTGGGTTAAGCAACGCACTATGAAGCAAACCACAGCCACTGTAGCACAAGTTTGATCCCTGCTGCCGGCCAGGGAGGGGACCTACATGGTGCAGGCAGACCTCCACTGCCCCACCCACTGCTCCCCTCAGCAGTGTGTTTCAGTCTGTCTGCCTGTTCTGCTCCCCACTCTGTCTCTGGTGAATCCTCTCACCTCCCTGGACTCTGGACTGTACCCCAGCTCTTGTATGCATAAATAAATCTTTT